>OV816026.1:104479272-105679272 GCA_929113105.1 Agrypnus murinus | reverse complement strand
ATAGTTAGACGCGCGAATTTGAAACATGGAGAAGAATACCCGACACACCGAAAAGCAATTTTATGTAATGTTGGAGTTTATGTCCACCAAATATTGCTCACGGAAAGATTCAGCCCGGGAAAAGGGCCTGAATGTTTACAAAAACTGTGGAAAGAGCTTACTAGTATACTAAATTGTCGCAAATGGACCAGCAAGAGCAACAACTGGTGATGACTGGATGAACTTTAAAAAATTACTGTGTGTGTCGCAAGTCGCAACAGTGTTTTCTTTCTAACGTAATAAACAATATTACCTACAGTTTTATAATGTAAATAATAGTAAGAAAGAAATCCTATTATTATCCATATTTAAATTTTGCAAAGTTGTGTGAAAGAACCCCAATGAATATAAAAATATAATGCAATTTCTTGGGAATCTGAGGTCACAATCAATTCCTTAGGTCGTAAGTTGAATAAATGTTTTTTTTATCTAAAACACTGACTTTGAAATATAGATGCCTAAGTATTACTATGCATTAATAAATTGGGGTAAAAACTTACATTTACCAAATTTATAATCTAGAGAAAATATTGTCTAGCAACAATTTTTAAAAATATACATATCAAGCGACGACAGCAAATAATACTTCCAAGATATTAAAATTAAACTTAAAGATAAAAAATACTTCAACACTTCATTTAAAAAAACTACATTTATTTATAATAATTTACAAAATGTATATAATTGCAACACTAGAAACAGAGCTCGAACTTTTAAGGGTGGAACTTGCCATTTTTCTTAGAACCACCAATTCCGTCAATATATCAGCAGAAGTGATTACTGCAACAGACGTTACAATTTACAAGATGTTTTGGAAGGTAATGAAATCATACTTGTACAATCTCCCATGATGAAAGTCATAGTAGAGAATGTTCAAGTAACCAGTTAGACTTTCTAGGGTGCTAAAAGATCCAAGGGTGCAAACGCTGACACTGAAGCACTTTCCAAGCGACGAAGAACCGTTCCTGTTATTGATGCACTACTCTCTGCTGCAAAGAGGACTACAACTGCATATGCAAGAATACTACTGTCATAAAGAGATTAAAGGGCTGCTGTTATTGATGTTGTAGCCAATTTGCTACACTTTCTAAAGAACAATAATAGGAAATAATGTAGTAACAATTTCGATACTTGATCACATAAAATAAATATTACCTCGTTCTATAAGAAGTGAGTTATATGTTGTTTCTTATTTGTCTTCTACAATCAACATCGCTTGATAAATCATTCCTTGCTACATCGGATGCATCTGACAAAGTTCAGGCAAAGAGAAAGGGTCATTACTATCCCATACTTGCCTTGCGATATACAAATACGATTTCTGTGTAGAATGTTAGGTTAAGTTTTTATACTATACTATTTATTTATTTTTACCGTTCATTTGCTGCTTCCACTTCTTCTACTCTACCTAGGAACACGTTTCCTTCCAAATCCATTATTATTGTAATAAGAATCAACGGCAATCATTAAAAAATTTACTTACGTTTAGTAGCAATACTACTAACAACAGTTCCGCTGACCGCAACCTACGAAGTCGAAATGCACTGAACGTATTTAGAAGAGGATAATTATTTCTTCCACAACAATTGCTAGGGCGTTTATTTTAAAATTACTTATATTTTAAATAATTTCCAAGTATTCTCGTTCATATACGATACGTTTTAAAAGTAAAAACTAACATCAAAATCTCGAAGTGGTGAATTGTTATCCATATCAATTGTTATCCAACAATTGCTATAGATTTCAATAAATTGTTAGGCCATATCAATTACTTAAACAAAATAAATCCTTACAGAATACCGTTTTTGACACATGAATTGTTATGCTTGTTGCATATCAAGTATAACAAGCTTAACAATTTGCTTACAGAATACACCTGAATGGCAAACAAAATGCTAAAAAGTAGAATCCTAATGCACGCTTTGACTTTTTTAACAGTAGAGAGTAACAAAATACGATGTATGTAGTTCACACGTGTTGATAAGGCCTTGACCTAGATTATTTATTGTTGAACTCTTAATAAATCAAGTATAAAAAATTTTATTAGGTAGGATTTCGTAATCGCTTATTTGTTCTATTATGTGTGATTATGTGTTAGTAATTCAATTTTAAGCAATTGGTAAATATATACAAAAGTGAATTCTTAAATACAGCATTGTTTTTACGAGCGTATTTATTAAAAAATAATAGTATATAGGAAAAAGTAACACTTACCGGTGATTATCCATCGTTTGTTTGTTTGTTTGTTTTTTGGGCGAGGAATCAGGATGGCGGAGCATCTTTCGTACCTCATGGCACCGATTGCTATGATCATTTGGCCGACCCTACTAGAATTTAGCCGAATCTGGGGGAATTCCACCCCCAGTAGGGATCTTTATCGTGCCAAACATCGCATTGACACGGGACCTACAGTTTTACTTCCTATCCGAAAAGAAAGCATGTTTTAAATTTTTCTCCGCTATGAAAAATTACCAGCTCGGCCGGGGATCGAACCTGCGATCTTTGGATTATGAAGCAAACATGCAAACCACTAATCCACCGAGACTGGCGATTATCCATCGGAAACCTGAAAAAACTAATTGTAGTTCTTTCAGAGGTATTTTTACAGCCTTTGGCGGCACAACGACTGACACACACTGGTACTATTACTTCACAAATACGGCTCTGGAAATCTTGATACGTTCTGTCCCGTATTTGAGACAGAACTGCTGTCTGCATACTGCTGATCGTGTCAGCATGTGGTGTGGTGGATAGAAATTATCAGCGAGAGTCACATTACTGTATGTTATATATACTGTATCCATACTCTGAATAATGTGTTTACATTGAAATATAAGTAAATCATAAAACATAACCTAACTTATCAATTCTTTATAAATTTATTGATCGTATCAATTGATGAAAATTGTACAATTCCATGATTGGTCGCGACCCTATTGTTGCGGTCCGCTGCTGAGTATATACTATAAGAAGTATCTGCACAGTCTTTTACCAATGAAAAATCTATAAAAACAAAGCTTGGAGGACTAATGGAATTTTAAACCCAAGTCTGTATGAAAGTACAACTGATTCAAAATAAATCTAGGATTAGTCTAGAGAGTGATTTTTGAGTTTTTAACAACGTGTGAATCAGGTTTTAAATTGTATTTTCATAGGTAACTACATAAAAGTTATTATATATCAAGGAAAATAAAAAGGAACATTTGACGAACCTGAAACTGCAGCCGGAGCTAGCAGCCGGCCAGAGACGGACTCGCCGTCAATTTTTAAAAACACATCGATTTTTATCAATAATTCTTTCCATCAATGACCAGAACAAAATTCCAACGAAGTTATTTTCTTGTATTGGAGAAAACAAAGTTTTTATCGCTAATAAATATATCAATTGCTCAGTGCATCTCGGTCCGGAAAATGTAGTATACCTTTCTTCAGCGTTCTAACTTCGAAATTTGGCACAATGATTGCTATGAAAATGACAAATCGACAGGCAGTGAAATTTCCGTGGCAGAAAAACAGTTTTCCGAATTATAAAATATTAAATCAATAAAAGATGCCATCTGCTAGAACAATCTCGGCCCGGAAAATGAAGTATAACTTTTTTCAGCGTTATAAGTTCGAAATGCAATTTCGCACAAAGATTGCTATGAAAATGAGAAATCGGCTGGCTGTGAAATTTCCGTGGCAGGAAAACGATTTTCCGAATTATTAAATATTAAACCCATAGAAGATGCCGGCTGCTAGAACAATCTCGGCTCATAAAAAGTAAATTACATTTTGAAGTTATAACGATGAAAAAAGTTATGTTATATTTTCCGAGCCGAGATTGTTCTAGCAGCCGGCATCTTCTATGGGTTTAATATGTAATAATTCTGAAAATCGTTTTCCTGCCACGGAAATTTCACAGCCAGCCGATTTCTCATTTTCATAGCAATCATTGTGCTAAATTACATTTCGAAGTTATAGCGATGAAAAAAGTTATATTACATTTTCCGAGCCGAGATTGTTCTAGCAGCCGGCATTCTATGGGTTTAACATTTAATAATTCAGAAATTCGTTTTCCTGCCACGGAAATTTCACTGCCAGCCGATTTCTCATTTTCATAGCAACCATTGTGCCAAATTACATTTCGAAGTTATTACGCTGAAAAAAGTTATACTACATTTTCTGAACCGAGATTAACGTGACAGCCGGCATCTACTACAGGTTAATATTTCGAAAAACAGAATATTGCCTTTCTGTCACGCAAATTTCATCAGGAGAATTGGCATTGTCAAAAGTAGAATTTGAGACTAATTCATTTATGTTCATTAAACAATTTATTTGTTTTAATCAATTAGTTTTTTTAGTCCAAAATTACAATTGTATAATTGTATAATATAATTGAATACTTATCATTTAAGTTAGATGGTACTTACCCAATCAGAGGAATTGATCACACATTACTGCTTCGAAGGTTTAATTTTCTAACCCTTGAAAACTCTAGGAAGTGCGCCTCACAAATTTTTCTGTATAAAATGTGTAATAACCTCATTGCCTGCCCACAATTACTAAATGAATTAAATTTTATAGTGCTCCATATAATCACTAGACAACATAATATGTTCTACTTATCTACTCCTAATACCAACTTAGTCAAAAAAGCTCCTCTTTATCAAGCATGTTCTCATCTTAACTACATTAACAGCCAATTGGATTTAGATTTGTTCAACTGTACATTAATATAGTTTAGATATAAAATCAAAACATTTCTCCTTAGTACATAAGACTGTTTAAAATATCCCATCTATGTTTTGTTATTGGGTAATGTATTAAACTTATATTTTAAATTATTGTTTGTAATACAATGTAACAATTATGCTTTATTTTACTTTTTTGTAATTGTCTTGTAATTGGGAAATTTCCTGTTAGACAATAAAAGGGTAAGGGTTTTTTTATTACTATTATTATTAACTAAACTAAGTTTTAACTTAATAAAATTATTTTGAAATAAACATTATCGAAAATAAAAATTGTTATTTTAGATTCTGTATTTTGTAAAAAAGTAAAAAAATGTGTAGCAGTTGGTATTGAGCTTACTGCAGAAACAGATTTGGTTATTTTCCGCCACTCCATTCATTAAAGAAAACGATAATTTGACATTTATTTGCGAATCTATACATGAAAAGGTTTTGTTTGCCGCAATAATTCTTAACAATGTTTTGGTGGAACTCTAGTTATGCGCATTACAAGAAATCGCTTAGCATTTTAAATATATAAATCAGAGTGGGCCAAGCTCAAGCTCGCAAGCTCGAGACATTCCCCTACTCTGCTAATACTGCGACGATCACGCCCGTGCCCGTGCCCGTGCAACGTTCCACTCTTACCCCTACTCAGAGCAATCACTGCCGGTCTAGATTAGTCTAATCTTAAAAGAATGATGAATTTATAATTTTATTTTATATCTTGCAATTTTTATAAATTACTTTTTTATCTGCTTATATTAAATGTAGGATTTATTAGTTACTCTTTCAGTTATATTGTTATAATTTTTTAAAATATGTATTTTCATAATCCCAAATCAAACATTAATTTTCAATTTATATTTATCATTTATCTAAATATTTATTTAAACGTGCTACTACAAGGAACTTAACTAGAGGTGGGAGCCGCGTAGGGGAATAGTGAGGGTTAAGGACAACCCAAATGACTCAATATGATGCATTAGTGGAAGTTAAACACGCGTAAGGGGCCCCTTCGGTGGCCCAGCCTGATATAAATAGTTCTCAGATAGTAAATAGCGTATGAAGCCCGAGTGCGGCTCTGTCTATCTGGCTGCTAACTCCGGCTGCCAGTTTCAGCGTCATGAACATTTGCACTACGGAGTACTTACTGTCCTAGATTTTTTGAAATCAGCTGTACATTTTATTTAAATCAAATGTCAGTCACCAATTAAAATGACATTAATTATTAATGACTAAACATACAATACCTAATCATTTATATACAGTGAGCATAATGTAAGACTGTACATATTATTCATTCATTTTGTAGAAAAATGAGGGTTGGCCATGCTTTATTTTTATAAGAGTCACCACTGACTATAATTTTTATTATTTTTTCTATTTTGCGTCTATAATAAAGCCGTTAAAGCACCCAAAACATTGCTTTTATAACTCATTTGAGTGCTTTAATAGGCCAACTTTTTCAAAGTTGGTAGCATTGAAAAAAAAAAATTGAAAAACAGAAAATTGACAAAAACTTCACTCTAGAAATTTGAATTTTCAAATGTCACATCATGTCAACTTCCACAAAATTATGAAATATAATCAAATTAAAAGTTTAATTCAAAGTTTCTTAAGTTTCTCATTAGTATCTTAACCTGTCAGGTTAAGATACTAATGAGAAACTTAAGAAACTTTGAATTAATCTTTTAATTTGATTATATTTCATTATTATGGAGTTGCACAAAGTAAGGCTGGAGACAGTAAAGGTTCCACAAAATTCCTTAAATTTTGAAATAGCGATTTTTTTTTTAATTAAAAAAAGGAAATAAAAGACGCAAAATAGAACAATAACAAAGAACTCATTTCTTAAATCATTATTGCACACGTCCTTTAGAAAACTCGCCGCAAGCGGCTCGGTTTCTAAATTTGGATTCGTGCAATAAATCTTTCCTTATGAAACTCGTTCTTTAATATACTATTATGGTTGTACTATATAACCTGTGGAAGCAAATTTTTGTTTGTGTAATATTTAGGTATTTAGGAAAACTAAATCGGGTTGATAAGATTACTATAATTTCTGTCATTGTTATTGATATTAAAAAGGAAAAATATAAAAATAGTGAGATGACCTAGCTGATTCAATTTCCACAACCGCCTATTGTATTTGTATTATGTAATTTCCCTACGTACAATTTTTAATTTATTCGCTGTGATATTAAGATACATAACTATAGCAACCTTAACTAAATCTGCAATGTTCAATTTTAAATTATTCAGTACATTAATTACAGTCTCTATAACAACCGCCATTACAAGGTAATCTGATGTACAGTATTATATAAAGCTCACTGTAACTTAAACTAGTTATGTTTCGAATAATGGTAGAAAATTATCGATGCCAGATTTACTTGACATAAAAATGAAAAGTAACATGAATCTATTTGAAGAACAAGATTAATCAAATTTTTATTATTATAATTCATATTTTGCATAAATATGTTAAAATCAGTACACTTACAATAAGTACAGTAAGTTTTAAATCGAAATAGATTATGTAATATATAACATCTCTAATAAATATGTACAAATATACCAGAACTTAAATTCATTAAAACTTAAAAGGTACTGCAACTTATTGAAGTTGCAGTACGTGCGGGGCCCCTCGAACTTGGGGGGCCCTAGGCTGACCTTTTTCAGCCTAATGGTAAATTCGGCGCTGAAAATTATTGTGTCAAAAAAATGGTTAAAAGTATTCTCAAATGAGATTAGTAATAATCCATTAACACCATTTAACATCCATTTTTAGAGAGAAATTATAGTTTGCAGAAAATACGTATAATATGAAAATTGTTTTCTTTTAAATTATTTATTTAACAGTGAATTTATTGACAATTCTTTTGGTCAAATTTAGAGGTAAAGAGAGGTCATCAAAAAATTACAATTAATCATAATTTATTTCAATATTTCCTATAGCTTAAAACACAATGTCATCATGCGGTTTTTATCTTCTTTTCAGGAAAGGTAATTTTTTAAAATCATTTGTTAAGTGTTTTGCAATAAGGCTTCCTGTATTGTAAGTAATATTGAAAAATATGAACATTTAAAATGTAAATTTTAAAATATTTACAAAAAATATGTAAATTTAAAAATCTTGTGGGGGGGCCTGAGGCGGGGGCTCGGGGCGGACCGCCCCCGCCCCTCTTGCTACGCCACTGGCGCCAATTCATATCAGAGGCCAACGTAAAACAAGCAATTCTTCATGCACATCGTTTTATTGAGACAGATACGTTTTTTGAGGCCCCCTGGAACCCGAGACCCCAAGCTGTAGCTTAATGGTAAATCCGCCCCTGCTCTCTTCAATATCATCAAATCACATTACACCACTTTGTTTAACCAGCTTACTTACTTACTTATCCGCAGCCTCTTCTTCCGTTAGGTGTCGAGGATAGTCTTCTCTCCGCAAAACTTTCTTCAATTATTCTTTGGCGCTGTCCAGGAGCATCCTTTCTAGTTTAGAATTTCTACAGTTTCGGTATACCAGTTCTTAGGCTACCCTGTTTTGCTTTCTCTTCCAACCATTTCTTCCCATGGCCTTCCAAATTTTTTGCACTAGGTTTCCTCCGTTCATTTTGATTAGATGGCCATACCAACTTAGTTGTTTGTACTGTATTTCTTCTTCAATGGATTTGAGTTTTAACATTTCCCTAATCTCATGTTCCTTATTCTGTTGCTCCTGGTAACTCCCTCTATTTTCCTTAAGATTTTCATTTCAGTAGCTTGGATATTGGATTTTTCTTTCTTATTAAGTATCCAGGATTCACTACCATAAGTTAATAGTATATTAAAGAAGGAGTTTCATAAGGCAAGATTTACATGCAGTAGTGACTTATGAAACGAGTTTTTTTATGCTATTTTTTCTATTTTGCGTCTTTTATCCTTTTTTAAATAAAAAAAAATCCCAATTTCAAAATTTAGGTATTTTTGTGGTAGTTGACAACACTGATGTGACATTTGAAAATTCATTAATTGACGCAGAAGATTCAGTGAAGTTTTTGTTTTTTTCAATTATTTTTCAATGTTACCAACTTTGAAAAAGTTGGGCTATTAAAGCACTCAAATGAGCTATTAACGCACTGTTTTGGTTGCTTTAACGGCTTTATTATAGACGCAAAATAGAAAAAATCTGTTTAAACACTGTTTGGTGTATTTTAACCTTAACTTTCTTACTCACTTCTTTTTTTATTAAGAAATATAGATTTTTAAACATTGCATAGTCTTGCCACTGACCCTATTCTATTTTTAACATCACCTTCTATTGTTCCTTCTCTATTTAATACTAAGCTCAGATATTTCATGTTGGTGGTTTATTTGATCTCGTGTGCAACTAGATTTATTTCCAGCTTCTCTTCACTTTGGATATTACCATGACTTCAGTTTTTGCATGGTTTATAGACATTGTTTTCTGCAGTTTGTACCTCCTCTTTTAGTTTTATTTCTACTAGATCAGTGGTGGGGAAACTTCTTAAGGTCGGGTCATTTGGAGTACATGGAGCACATCATATGTGGTGAGCCAGAAAATAATGGCTGGTAGTTCATGGAGGTCTCGTTTCTTGATTTGACTTCTTTGGGTGTATTTTTAAACATCTTTTATGGTTAAAATATGTATTTGTTACTAGTAAATCATTCATTATGCAGAAGTCTATGATTCTGTCTCTGTTTCTACTCTTTACCGTAAACTAAACGAGCAAACGACCGTACCCACCATTAACGAGCACGTTTTCGTATTCAAAACGAAAAATGTAAGTTAAGTATTTCTTCATTTTCAAAGTTTTTAATTTTTCTGAGAAACAAAAGTGACAAAAATTTTCGGTTTCTTAGTATATATAAAACAAAAAGATTTGATAATATTTTATACTAGCAAATTGACTCCAGAAATAGAAGAAATGTTAAATAAACTTGACAACAAATGTTGATTAATATTTTATTGCATGCCATTTTTTTGTCATTCGGTTCATCGATTGAATTAGGTTCAGCATGTTGTAATTTTCAAGTTCATACTACATTTGATTTATGGCTTCTCTATTCTGAGGTCTGATATCTCTTCTCTATGGTTCTTTTTTACCAAGTAACCCCAAATATTTTCTATAGGATTGAGATCGGGCCTCATTGCTGGCCAAGGAAGTGTATTTATACCATTTTCTTCAATCCAGTCTGTAACAATCTTAGTTGTGTGCACTGGGGCATTGTCGTGTTGAGATGAAATTGTATGCAGGGAGTATTTCACTAATGTAGCATAACATTACATTTTCCAAAATGTTCTTTTAGATGGGTCTACTTAATCTTTCATCTATTCTGAAACACATGCATTGGCCCTCTGCCCTTGTCCATGGCCATGCATTGGCAGAAAACTTACAATTGTCTCAGTTACATAGTATATAATATTTGAATTTAGGGTTGTTTGCACCACCAAATCCCGTTATTCATTAAGTAATTTGTCATTAGTTATTGTCCGGGTGTAGTTTGTGTTATAAAGAAACAAACGAAGTAAAGAAACCAATTAATAAAATAGTTATATATTTAATTTTAGTTTTATTAATTTTCATTTATTCCTTCAACTATTAATTAATCCATATTATTAATTATTTCATATCCTTATAGCCATCGTAGCCCTAGAGATGTAATATGTGACCGCGGACGAAAAAAGGGACCTATTATAGGGGTCATATATTCGAAAGTCCGCTCTTTTCACTGATATTATCCCCAGACATCTAGCATGGTTACTCGTGTCATAATTTGCAGTTTAGTTATTGTACCCTAAAAAGTGACCACCTTCCAAACCGACTATCGTGCTCTTTTCTTCGCATGAATAGAATCTTAGAATCTCAGGTCATTATCAAATTTCTTCCAGTTTTGAATAGGATGTAGCAACCTAGCAACATGTGTTTCTTAAAGGATCTGGTAATTTTTTCAGGTACAATTCCGGATAGTTACGGATCAAATAAATTACATATAATAAATTTAAACAGGTAGCAATGATTTCGGTATTATTCAGAGGATTATAAGATCTTGAAAGTAGTTACAAGCAGTATTTGTAAGAGATAGATAGATTGGTAATAAACAGCGTTTGTGTATTGTTTTACACTACAGTATTACAGCAAGTACACAATCAAAGATTATTTTAGAGATTTTTAGTAATTGCTAGTTACTAATAGCCCAAGCAGCATTTAAGTAACAGTAACTGAGATCGGAACTTTGATTGAGTAGTTGTTACGTAACTGCAACTAGATTTATGACTTTATAGGTTTAATTTCTTCAATTCGGAATATTTTAGTAATTGTGTAGTTATTTCTACTATTTATTGGAACTATGTAGTTTCATTACTTCTGAGTAACTATTAAAGTATGTGGAACGGTATTGCCACTTAGTATACTTACTTTAAAGTCGTTGCAACTTCAAAGTGGTATTATGATTGTAGCAGTAACTTGCCCGAAGCTACTTTAAAGTTTTTAAAACCTTACAGTAGTATTGAATGTAACACTTACGTTTTTGCTACCCAGGAGAATCACATTAAAGTAATTTTTCGTAAACTACTCCATCTCCATATTTACTTGCAAAATGTTGGATTAATCAATAATCATTATTCAATTTGCAATTTGTTATGATTGTTAATAGATGTTTTACTATATAACCTTCAATAAAAATAGCCAATTGGTGCCAAATTGTGCCTTAGGGATTGTTATGTATGTAGCTTGAAGTTGGCAACATTTATTTGTAGTGATGTAACTAACCTAAACTTATTGGAATATCAAAATTTTTTGTTGAATGCCTTTGATAATCAATGGCAAGTAGATGCTGTCTATACTGATTTTTCGAAGGCATTCGATAGAGTCAACCACTACATTTTGAAATTAAAACTAATTCAGCTAGGTTTAGACATATCTGTTGTTAATTGGATATTTAGTTTCTTATGTGAACGTATACAAAATGTGCAGTATCAAAATACTATATCAAAAGATATAATTGTTACATCGGGTGTTCCGCAGGGAACTCACATCGGTCCCTTACTTTTTGTCATTTTCATAAATGATCTAGTTGATTTTATTAAAAATAGTAAACATTTGCTATTTGCAGATGATATGAAAATATTTAAAATAATCAATGATGCTGATGATGTTTTAAAATTACAAGAGGACTTGGATAATATTCAACGGTGGTGTATTATAAATGAATTGCCCCTTAATGTTAATAAATGTTCAGTTATATCGCTCTATAGAATTAAAACTCCAATTATTGTAGATTACAATATAGGACATATCATTTTAGATCGCAAGGAATGTATTAATGATTTGGGGATTTGGATCGACACTAATTTAACCTTTAATGTTCACATACAAAAAATTGTATGTACGTCATTGAGACTACTTGGATTTATCAATCGCTTTGGAAAAGACTTTTGTTTAGATACGTTCTGTTTATTATATAAAACATTAGTGCGTTCTCAATTGGAATATGGGGCAATTGTTTGGTCTCCATACTATAAAATTTGGTGTGATTTGATTGAAAATGTTCAAAATAAATTTTTAAGAATTTGTAATTATCGCTATTTAAAAATCGAACATCCACTAAATTCTGATTTATTACGCAATTTAGTAGAATTGGATAGTTTAAGAGATAGAAGAATTGGCAGTGATTTAGTATTTTTGTACAAATTAGTAAACGGTTTGTTAAATGCGCCTAAGTTATTAGAAATGTTAAATTTTAGCTTTAAGCCTGAAGGTTGTACAACAAGAAATAAAGGTCTTTTCAGAATTAAAACTTATACTACTAATTATAATTATAACAACCCTTTAGTGCGTTTAATGAGATATGCAAATTATTTAAACAATTATAAAAAATTCGATTTATTTAGTCCATCACTAAATGCTTTTAAACGATCAATCAAAGCATTGCCAATTCATAATTGCTGTTAAACTAGCTAAATCAGTAGGTTCTTAAATTATTAGATTTATGTGTTTAAATAAATATGGAACTGTAATACTTAGTGTACGCACTTACTTACTTACTATCTTGAAAAATTTTTGTATTTGTTTCTCTTTGTAAAAAGGTTTATCCGTAAATAAATACTTACTTACTTACTTACTTACTTACTTAACCAATCCTGGCATCCTGGCCCGTTCCCTGGGCGAGCGTCAGTAACACTCGAGCCGGCTTGGAGGATACACGTCTTCTATAGTCTATGCATTGTGTATGTAATTCGCCCTGCTCACTCAATATTAATAAAGTTAATTAATGACAATAATTGAGTATCTTTTATTTAAACACATAAAAGAACATAACAGGAATAATATAAAAATGGTTTCTATCATGTGTATCAACTTATAAGTATTTCGTGTATATTTATCATGTTTTATTAAAGACATTTTTTTACTAAAAAATATATTTAAAGAAGGCGTTGTTATTTTTCGATCTATCATCATCATATTTAACAGAAAAGTTGCAATGGTTTATAATTTTGGTGTACTGGAATGACAAAATAATCAAACATTTCATCGCTCTTTGTATTAAGTACGTATTACAAATAAACTGGTAAGTCATTTTGTGACACGATCCAGCATTATATAGTATAGAAAATGATAGAATATTTGTTAAGTTGCAAGAGCAAGAGAGAGCAACCACGCGACATGATGTGTCAAAGAGAAAAGAAGTTCCACGAAAGTAGTAATTACTACGCCGCCACGTACCTGCTACCCAAAAATTGTTCCCCATTTTGGTTCCAGGCACGTAACAAAACCGTAGCAATTACGTGCTTGTGACTAGTGGCTAAAACTTAATAGTTCCACCGGTAGTTGCTGGTACGTAGCGACGACTAAAAATGCTGCTTCGGAGTTGATTCTTAATAATTATTTATTAATTACTAGTAGTTGGTTTTCTTATTAATTTGTGTTTTTACAACTTTTTATTATGAGAATGCAACTAATTCTCTGTTAACAAAAACTCGAACGAATGCATATATTTTTTCCCGCCTCCCTTGAGTAGCTTATTAGTGGCAGCACCCCCTCTAACACAATGGCTAAACTAAAGCAATGGCAATGCTTTGGTAACCCAGCTAAAAATCTTATAGTTTTGCTTCAAGCATAAAATATGAAATATACAATTATTTTTTAAAAATCGCATTACATTTATCTCTACCATACTAAACAAAATATGCAAAAAATGTTTTTTTTAAATTGTATTTGATAAAACTTGAATCATTTATAAATCATTCGGTTCTATAATATTTATTCTTTAAATTAACTTTGTTAAATTGATTTAGAAACATCCAAGAAAAAGATTATGCTGGAAATACGAATTTACAGTGAACTAGGCAACCAATATTACTTAATTCTAGTCTTAATCGTTTTGGTATGATTTGTTAAATTGTTTTAATGTAGCGTTATAATATTAACACATGATTGGAATAAAACTGGTCTTAGATTTGTTTTATAAGCATTTTTCTCAAAATTATACACCACAGCTGATTCGTACTAATGATTATTTTATTTTTCAGATGAACTCTTGCCCATTTGGTAAAACAAGATGAATTGCCACAATGAAGTTACTAGCATCTTCAAACTTCAAGTTGAAAGAAAATAAAATCAATAATATTAAGGATATTATACTGATAATGTATTTACAAATATATCTTTTTTCTTGTTGCGTTTTATTTACCAATAGTTCTTATGAAAAAGGAAGAATTCAGGATTCTTTACTATTATGTTGCTGTGTTGCAGATATAATTGTCTCTGGATATTGCTACATCAAAAGCTATACTCTTACTATTCATCACTATATAACAAAATAAGCTTGAAAATCTTACTAATAACTCTTTATTGCATAATTTTTTAGAAAGTAATAAAAAATTCTAAACAGTGTAAGGTACATAGAAAAACATCAGAAAAATGTTGAAATAATTCATTACTGACAATTTTACATTTTTTCTTAAAAATAATACTTGTATCAGACTACGCAGTAGCATGACTATTTTGTATATTGGTAGATGTTATTACTTAAACAGTATGGAAAAGTTCATAGCAATTCACAACTAAAATTACATTTTCCATAGGAGAAACCGTTGCACCCAGGTACCTTGCAACCTGTGTCGAGTAGTTGATTGACATTAAAGTAGAAACTATCTTTATTGCATTTCCTTTGTAATAACCAGGTATTAACAACAGATGATTACTACTTGATAGCCTAGAAGGGAGTCCAATAAGTCGATGCCTCCCATGTATGCTATATTCTTTCACTGCCTGTGAACGCAGATTTCAGAATCTCGATCTTTCTCTGCGACCACGTCTCTTGGTAGTTTCTGGTCGACTTCCTAAAAATATTGATAATATTGTTACTATTTTATTTTATTGACGGTTCTGCCCCATCTACAATTGTCGTTTTGTCAATGTAAGATTCTCGATCATTTTTAAATCCTTTTCGGAAAGAAACGCATGCTAGACGATTTTTTCGAACTGTTCCTAAACTAAGAATTTTTCTTTCTGATGAGTAGACTTGAAGCGAGCTTGTAAACCAATTATCGAAAAAATACGATAATAATCCATATTCAATGGAACTGTGCGTAACGACCACAATGTTACTTGGACATATCCAACTTGCCTGGCAGTTGCAATTTATCTTGGCAACTCTTAAAAAGTTCAAAATCGTATATTAGTCCAGATATTCCACACGTAACAAACATTTTTTAACCAGACAAAAATCGAGGCTTTAAAAGCCTCGTCGTCTGAAACCGTGATTAAAGGTGGAAGAGCTTTAAACTTATTATTGACTGTGTCTATAAAGCATTGTCCGTATATGCATCGGTGACTATGTGCGGTGCTTCTGATTTACTAACCATCCTGGTTAATATTCGAAACACCGAAGAGAACATAGCGCATGCGTCTGTCGACTTTCTCCACTTTAAAATATGTAGGGTAAGGTTGCCTAAGAGTACGCACTTAACTTTCTATGGGGAATAATTCAGGTATATTCAATTTCTCTTTAAGAACAAATTTTTATTGAGATAACTAATATTATACTATAAAAATCACATATAACGGAAACATAAACTGTAAAAGGCATGGCTAAATAAAATAAAAACTGAACTTTTTGAAATGCGCACTCTTGGAACCACAATGATTCAAGAGTGCTCGTCAGTCACCAAGAGTACGCAACTATTCTTTTCTTGGGCATAGATCGCAAATATACCCTTTACATCCCTCATACGATGTGCAAATTTCGTGAAACCATTTTTTGCAGGTTTCACATTGGATTAAATCTGTTTCTGGTGGTTCATAATAAGCTTCTTCGCAAACAGGACATATACCACCTATTTGTCTTGAAGAAATAGGAGCGTTAATTTTTTTGCCTTTAGGTGGAATTTTGGCCTTTGGTTTTATTAGTTTTTTGTTTAATTTTTGTTAGGTCTTTTTTCACATTCTGTCTTTTCTTGGTCACAATATTATTTTGATCAAGGGACTCCTTGTATGGAGTACTTGTTAAAATCTCTGATTTTTTGCTTACAGTCTTTCTTTTTCTGTTCGATTTAATTGCCTTTGGTTGCGGATACAATGTTTCCAGTATGCTTTCTAAAAAATCAAAGTTAGTCTAGCTTTTGCAGATATTATGTTTGCTTACCTTCAGTTTTACTTGATTCATCTAATTCTGGTGGAATATAGGGCAAGAACCCCGGTTTTGGCCACCTTAAGAGATTGTGATACTTTACTGGCCAGAACTAGCATCCAATATTAAAAATTTGTTGTGAGTGTTACTTTTTTCTTATGTACTATAGTGTTCTCTCTTATTTCTTACAAATTAGAAAGAGATAAATAACCATTTGTATAAAGGAAAACATTTGAAAGTGATTCATGTCGTTTTCTTCAGTTTTGGCCATGCAATCGCCAGTACTGGCCACAAAAAAATTTAGTTTTGGCCACAAGCATTGAAGTCTTATGTAGGCGAAATAAAAATAATACAAAATATTTTTATAATGAAACCAAATAAACTATTTATTTTTCGAACAGGTAACAGAAAATATAAATACTCAAAAAAAGTAGATACCTAGGTACATATAACTTATTTCAGTCAAAAGTAAAGTCGTTGTATTTTACCATCTCGGGCACAGTATATACCCCTCGGCTATTCTTTCTTGTTGGAGGCTCTATGATTTCTTTTATTTCTTCAAGATCATAAATTACTTCGTCTAGTTTGTCAGGCCATTTCCATCCTTGTCCACTTTTTTCCATGGTTGAGATTAAGTAACCATTATTGTTGTCGATTTCTTTGACCTGACCTGGATAATGTTTATTTTGATAAACGACTATAACGAAAACTTCAGGGGTTAAGAGGTCTACGAGTTTTCTTGTAGGGAACGATTCTTCTACCACCTCACTGGACTTGTTCTGTTCCTTTTCCGTTTTTTTACGACTGTCTGTTTCTTCTGCTGGTTCTACCACCTTATTTTTCTTTATCTTCTTATTTTTTTTTAGCTGTGATATTTCTGCTCTCTTTTTCTTTCTTTCATCTTTCTGCAATAAAAGATTAGCCTTTTCCCTTTCTTTTTCTTCTGCAATTCTTAACCACTCATTAGAAGTTAGCACACTAGGCATTGTTGTATTATTTTTCGTTTTCCCTTTGGTCGTAGTGGCTGATGTTGAAGGAAATACCAATATATCTACCAGTACTTTTCTATCCTTTTTTTCTGTTTCATTGGTTGGAATTCCGGTTTTTATTATAACATCGCTTATTATGTTTATCGTTCTGTTTTCTTTCATGCTGTCGTTTTCTACTCTGGTTTCATAGTTGACGTTTACTCTTGGTTTCTCTTCTTCCAAAATTATCATTTGTCCGTTCATTTCTTCGCCTTCAGTCTTATGTCTCTCTAAATTTGAATTTATAGTAGTCTTTTCTTTTTCTACTTTTTCATTAGTACTAATAAGATTGGTCCTTTCTAATCCCAAAATTATCACAGTCGTTTCTTTTTCTATCGCTATATTATTGGAAAAACTTGGTTTTTCTAAATCCATAAGTGTCTCACAATCAGTTTTTTTGCTATTTATTTCTTCATTATTAGTAATAAGGGCACTTTCTTTTATCACAGCCTCGTTGAGCACATCAGATTCGTTTGATTTTACATCATGTTGGTCACATTCTATTATTGCACTGTCGTCTATGGCATTACTATTTACATCAGTGTTATGACCTTCATCCACATCCATGACTTCTTCGAATTCTGGGAAGGGAAACTCTATAATATCAAGTGGCTCCATGTACTCATAAACATTTTGTATAAAAAGATCCTCGTTTTTTTGGGTGCTGTGTCCTTCGCTATCTTGTTTGAATTTGATCCAGACTTCAAATAAGGATTCTGACTTCGGATTTTCGGGTCGTCTGTTCTCAGCTTTGCATTGTTTAAAAACTGATAATTCATCTTGGTTCATTTTTGACTCAAGGTATTGAAGATAATCGACCTTGATCTCAACATTTTTAACAATATGGTTTTCGTTGTTAACAGGGTTTGTTGCATCATTCAGTTTTAGCGTGCATCGTGAGTAGTCTACAAAATTGGGGTTAAAAGGATGTAAGCCGCACTTTCTAAAGCCGTTGACAATGCTACTGGTAAATGTATGATTAGTAAAAATTTGATTGAGCAGTGCTGGTACATCATGCTTTTTAATCTCTTGGCCATTATGTTCAAATCTCCATTTTTTAAGGGCTTTCCGCCACTGACTCTTTAAAGGAAAAAAGACAGCCACGTCCAACGGTTGCAATATGTGAGTCGTATTGGGCATGAGGCAAGCAATTATAATTCCATTTTCTCGGCAAAACTGACTGAGTTGTATACTTAAATGAGAAGTATGTCCGTCCAAAAAGACTAATACGGGAAATTTGAATTTCTTTTCAATTAAAAACGGGTGGAATACGTTTGCAAAATACTCATAAAAATTTTTTGCCGTCATCCAACCATTCTCTGACTTTCCAATGCCCCATCCAGGTGGTGCTGCTTTTACATAAGCTAGAGGTAAACGATCGAATTTATAAATGGTAAGAGGTGGTGCCATTTCTCCCAAAGCGTTTACACTAACTAAAATAGTCACGTTTTCTTTATCAGAATTAGACGAAGTTCCATAAACATGTTTACCCTTTTCTGCAAGAACTAAATTTTTAGCAGGATTCAAATAAACGGAAGTCTCGTCCATATTCCAAACCCGTGATGGATCTTGCAAAACTTCTGCGTCGTTTCCAAGAAGATCTAATGTTTCCTGGAACCATTTGCGAATTTTTTCTTCAGTAATTTGCGCTCTGGCCTTATTTATGTTTTCAGACTGTTTGAGTGAAATTTCAGGATGCCGAGCCATGAAGGATTTATTAACCGGAAATCCCATTCTGCAACATGTTAGTATCCACGTGCACAGATCTGCTTCTATGTCTTTGCCTAATATAGCTTCAGGTCCCATTTTACCTGTACCCACTGGAGCTTCACGTGCCATTTTATGTCTTAACGTAGTACGTGGTACATTGAATGATTTTGAGGCTGTAGCCACCGGAATGCCATTCTTAATAGCCTCCAATGCGTTTTTTAGTTGTTCTGCGTTGTAGCAAAATAATTTTCTATAAGGTGATTTTTTTTTCAAACCCGCAGCCGCACCACTTTTCTTTACTTTTGCCATTATTGCCCTATGAATCCTGAAAGATAAAAAACTTAGGTAGGTACTTAACCTGTCTGTAAGCACTTTGAATACCTAGATGGGTATTCAGATATTAAATCTGCAGTGGGTGGCCAAAACTGAATAAGTGTAAATGAGTTCTGGCCATCCTGATGGCCAAAACTAAAGTTGTTGAGGAATGCTGGTTCCAGTTTTGGCCACCCGCTATTTTAATGAAAAACTTAAGTATATCATTAAAATTATTGTATTAAACGAAGAAGGAATCCTTAATCAATCTACTGTAAAATTTACATTAACACTGTTAGCTCTTTGAACCGTAGAGTAAACGTTTCAACTTACCTCTATCCTTAAGCAAATTGTTAAGATAAGTTTAAAAACTTGCACGAGCACTTCTCACCCAACGTATTTGGCGGCCATTGTCATGCAACTAGCGGCAAAATTGTCTACTAAAATTGATCCAAATTTCAAAATTTAGCGGGAATATCAAGTTTACATATATTTAAATCAGGTTTCTTATTAAAACCGTTTAAACACAGAAGTGGCCAAAACTAGGTCAATGGCCAAAACCGGTGTTTCTACCCTAATATTGATTTTGTATATCACAATTTTCTTTCCGGCTGTAAGAACACAGACCACTTGGCCCAGGCTGTGGAGATTTAGTAGTTGGAGTATTAGTCACTTTTTCAACCAATACTGGAGATTCTAAAAGAAAAAAGTAACTCAATATAGTGGCAGGAACATACTACCTAGATAAAAGGTTTACCCATAGTTTCTTTGGGAGGTTCTAATGGAATAATTATTGATTCGCAGTTGGTGTCTGAGGACGCTATCACAGTGGGAACTGACGGTAGATTCTTTAGAAGCTCTTGCTGTACATTTTCATTTTCTATCTGTATATTAATTCGATCGTTTTCCAAAAAATTATCAGTTACACTGGCAGGAGCAAGATCTGTGTCGTTAAAAATTTCAGGGTTATAAGGCCATATTCCCGTCGCTGCAAAACAGTTTTCAGCCTTCTCAATTGAAGCGATTCTGGCATATGCTTTTCCAAATAGTGCAGCTACATGGTATATGGTAATGACTTTGCCCGGATTCATTGTCATCCACCTATCAGCTTCTTGACTATATGCTGATTTTAAGGGAGCAAAAAATCCTACATCAAGCGGTTGTAGTCTGTGGCTACTATGAGGAGGCAGGCTAAGTAGATGAATGCCATTTGTTCGGCAAAAGGATATAGCTTCTAGGCTAATGTGGGAAGTGTGGTTGTCCAAAATTAGAAGCACTGGATTTTCAGTAGTCGACCGAACATGGCGTTGAAAGTGTGTTAACCACTTAATGAACAGCTCTGAATTTATGAAGCCACTATCAGACAACATCATGAGCGTATCTTCTGGGGCTCCGTAGAGCAATTCCTGCTTCTCTCGCTTTCTTGGGTAAATTAACGCAGGCGGTACATACAACCCTCTGGCATTTGAACAACAGACTGAAGTGATAAGTAGACCCCTTTCCCCTAATACCACTTTTCCAACAGCTTTCTTTCCTTTGACGGTTAAAACTTTTGGAATCTTATTTGGAACTGTAAGCATTCCGGTTTCATCCATATTAAATATTGTCTTTCCAGTAAATGAATGTTTCTCAATGAGCTGTTTAAGATTTTTAAAAACCTGGATACCTGAACCTTATTAAAGCCACTTGCACGAGCTACGCTCACTTTTTCTGGCTCCCTGATAGCTAAATTATGTGTTTTACAAAATGTTGAGATCCATTTCTTTCCAACAAGTCGAGTTGTTTTATTAAATGGATGATCAACTTGTATTTGCTCTGCAAACTAGTAAGCAAGTGCTCGTAACTGTTTAATAGTTAGCCCGTAAAAAACTTCATCAAGTTTTTGATGATTGAATAACAATTGAAAACGGATAACTAGCTTCCGGCTCTATTTTGGGAGAATGTAACATTACTTTTAAAATGGTACTGAGAGACTTATTGCTTCAACTTCCTCTTTTCTCTATTTTAATAAGCTTAAACTTACTAAATGCTCAACAGAGGTAGGGGAGTGTGAGGCAAAATGGGGACCTTAAGGTTAAAAAATCTATAAACTTTATTTGTAAAGGAAATTGAACTGAATTTTATTTACGGACTCTCTACAATATAATTAGCAATATTACATTACGAAAAATGAATCCAAAGCTTATTGTCAACGTGAAAAAAAGTAAGATAAAAAAGTGCAAATGCCCCTATCTTGCCCCAGGGGTGGGGTGAGATGGGCCACAGGGTGGGGCAAAATGGGGTAGCTGACAAAGCTAAGAATTATTGACAAAATGTGCAAACATGGGCAACATCATCATCCTCGTCTTCTTTCCCTGCGCAGGAACAGTGTGCCCATTTTTTACACACCATACAAGATACCCAGCCTTCGGTAGACTGTGATAAATAGCCACAGTATAGGCACTCCGGATCGTCTTCGTCATCATCTGCAGTTGAGGTGTTTGACTTCTTCTGTTGTTTTATGTTGTTTTTCTTTTGTTTTCCCTTATTTTTCAAGGGGACCACTGTCTTTCTTGATTGTTTTGCCATCAACTCATTTTTATATGGCGATGAGGTAAGAATTGCGGTCTTTCCTCGACGAACGCTTTTTCTTTTTCGACAATCATTGCCAACATGGGGAATAGGCAAAAGTGGTTGAGGGGAAATTTTAGCAAACGACGTTGACGAACCAGTTGAATTTTTAGGTGTCCTAGGACTTTCAGCATGAGAATAGGAACATGACGGCAGATCAAATGTTGGCTGTGGTGCCCGGATGTTTTGTGGCGTTGTTAGTTGTTCGGATGTTATTACCATTTGTTCTTCAGGAGTTCTTGGTCTTCCGTCGGTGTCACCAGGAAGATTTTGAGATTCTGCGGTTTCACTGGTTTCAGCTGAAGTGAACTCAGCCTCGTTGATGTTACGTCGATGAGTAGTTTCAGCTGCAATAAAGTCAGCATCCGTGAATATATGAGGATTACAGGGCCAAATCCCAGTTGCAGTAAATCCATTCATAGCTGTAGTCATTGTTGCAGCTCGTGCAAAAGCTTTTCCAAAAATTTCTGCAATTTGAAACATTGTCACTACCCTTCCTGGATGTGCCCGCAACCAAGTGGTTATTTCATGGTCATAGTAGGTGCTTACTGGTTTCATGAGAGCTACATCCAGGGGCTGTAACCGATGGGTACAATGGGGAAACAAATATAAAAGTATGACACCATTTTCTCTAGCCATTTCTATTACGTTTAAATTTTTCGTGTGTGTTGTATGACCGTCCAACAACAATAGTACACGATGATCCTTCGAGGTCTGTGAGAATTTTATAAATTTCTTAAACCAATCCTCAAAAAGGTCCATCTGCATCCATCCGCTACTGTGAGTTACAGCCCATGCACCTGGTGGCGCTCCATCCATGAGTTCAGGTTTCATTCTTTGACGAGGAAAGATGAACATTGGAGGCATATACCTCCCGGCAGCATTGAAACAAATTTCTACAGTCACGGTTTGGCCTCGTTCCGCTGAAGATAAGGCACCAACTTGCTTTTTTCCTTTAGCAGCTATTATCTTAGATTTTGAGTTTGCAACGGATGAAATACCGGTCTCATCACAATTAAATACTTCATCTGCTGTTAATTTGTATTCATCCATCACGCCACCAAGTAGTTCAAAAAATGTAGAAACACTAACTTTATTAAACCCCATTGCCCGAGCAGCAGAGGTTGCCTCAGGTTTTGTGAGTGACAAAGATTGGTGTCTTCAAAAATATCGCAGCCACTCTTTTCCCGCTTCACCTTTTTCAGCATTAAAAGGATGTTTTTTGTTATTTCTAACGGCAAGCTGGAATGCCAACTTTCTGAAGTCAGAAGCGGAGTGACCAAAAAGTCGACTTTCCATATCCTTTAAATAGGTGACCAACTCTTCTTCCTCTTCATCATTGAAAGTTCTTTTTTTTGGTCCCAAACTTCCCTTCAGTGGCACATCTTCGTCAGGATTTTGCCTCTTCTTCAGTACCTTTCTTTCAAGGGTTGTCTGAGGAACAGCAAATGAAGCATCCGCTTTACGATAACCCATTCTCTTCTCGATAACTGCAGAAATGGCCTGCTGCATTGCCTCTTCAGACCAATCTTGCCTAGTTGACTTGCGTTGGTAGTGACGTACCATGTTCTGAAATCTAAAATCTTCTGCTAAATGGGTGTCGATCCATCAACATTACCAGAAAAGGGCAAGACGGGGACCCCATCTTACCTCGATGTTTACATCCCCGTCTTGTCCCAGTACTACTTTTTAGGTTACATTGTTCAGATTTTTGTAAATCGTGATATTAGGCATATAATACCATCATCATTCTATTATCAATTAAAAGCTCTATACATAAACTTACCTGCAATAACAAAATAATGTTGTTAAACTTACTTCAGTCGAGTTTCAAAACACGGGAAAATTAGATCAGATGCGTGCAAAACTTATGGACATCTGTCGTAAGCTGAGAAGCAAATCTACGCGGCATGTGTTTAGTGCTATAGACGCCAGTGATACCATTGGAAGTAAGTATGAAAAATGCCAAAAGATAGCAGCACTACAGAATTAGATAAACAGGAGGCCCCGTCTTGCCTAATGGCCCCAGCTTGCCTCACCCTCCCCTACTGTTATACTATGTATTGTAAACAAGAACTGAAAAACCTGAAGCTCATCGCCATGACCCTTCGAAAAACTACAAAACGCTAGGCCAATTTAGACCACTGATATTCCATAAGTCCATCCCAGTTCAATTTCACTAGTGTGTATCCCACCTTTTGCTAAAAAATTACTGTACTGTGACGATCACCAGTGCCTTGGATAATTTGTAGTATCCAAGGTAACAAATTTAAACAAGAGATAAACCAAACCATTGTTAATCCAAAGTGTGAAAGCATTCTTTCTCTGGTCTTTAATAGTAAAAGAATAAAGCTTGTATACCATAATCCGTCTTTTACTACACCCAAAACAGAAGATATTACAGTACTCTGCAACAAACATTCTGAGCTCGTCTGCAAATGTAGCTAATGCATCAAACTACCAATGAGGGAAGTATAGAACTTTGTATGTTATCTTTAGACCACTTATGTGGTTGAAGAACTCTTAATTCCACTTGATAAGTAAGTCTGACTATTAGATTTTGCCTGGTGATGACACTTGACTTTGTATCTCTGTTACTAGATTTTGAAAACTGAACTTGGGAAGCTACCTGTTCAAAATCTTCAAATTTTCGAGAAAAGAGGCCATCAGGTTCTTCAATTTTTTAAGTTTGTTTTTTTACAGCTAAATTCAGTTCTCCCACATGGGAATTCTCTTTTTGTAAAGTTAAAGACAATCTTGATAATACGATAGTAACGTCTTGTAATAACGATGCAATATTAATAAATTATGGTTGAATAAACATGCTAGGAAGAGCCTGTGCTTTTATACTGCCAGCAGTAGATGGTGAATTAGCATTCTTAGCCAATTTATTTTCTAAATGCTGAATCACTGGAGAAAATATTCTGCAGAGGGTGTCAAGGACATTGCCAACGTGTACCCGATTTTCTACCCGCTAACGTGTTTTCTGCTTGGGACTTTTACCGTAGTCTTGATACAAATCTTCAAGGACTTCTACCTCTTTTAACTGTGGAAAAACTTCAATGAGTCTTTCAATGAAAGGTCTAAGCGGAGAGCCATGCAATGCGTGGTAATAGCACTGGTCTGCGTTTTAATTTTCTTTGTCTGAGGTCAAAGGTTTTGTAACTGTTTTTGGGTAAATGCTATGTGCTGATTTCAAAAATGTAGCTCATTTTTTTATATCAGATCAAGTTTTTTGCTATACGTTATATTTTGAAAAAATTAGAAGCTGAACTATATGACGCTAAATATTTCGTACAAATTTAATTTAATAAACACAAATTAAAAATGTATTTATTTAAAGTGAGGTTATAATGATATAACAATGCTGTACAAAAAATTGTGGCAGGAAAGGATTTTTTTCAAAGATTTTCGTATGTGCTTGATATCTTGAACATCTCTTTTTAGGCACCAGCAGTAGTCTGCCAGCTTATTTACGTCCCACCGGCCCTGATATCTCTCTTCCATTTCACGAATGTCCTGGTGAAAGCGTTCGCCTTGTTCTTCGCTAAAATCCCCACAATTTTCTGGAAAATAATCCAAATGCAAACTGAAGAAATGCATTTTTACAGGCGTGTGCATCAAGAGACTGAAAGCTTTGTAACAGGTCTTCGACCACCGTTGATACTGTTGACTTCGGTAGTTTCCCAAAAAGTTTTGAACAATGGATTTAAATGCCAACCATGCATTTTTTTTTCATTACCTTCCATATTCTGGTCAACTTCCTGGTCATTCACCAGTTCTCGGATTTGAGGACCGTCAAAAATTCCAGCTTTCAGTTTGGCATCACCAATGTTTGGAAATTTTCGACTAAGAAAACTAAAAGCACGACCTTCTTTGTTGAGACCCTTGACATAATTTTGCATAAGCCCTAGTTTGATATGTAGTGGAGTCAGCAGTACTTTCTTTGGGTCCACTAAAGCGTGTGCTAGAATGTTATGTGAGCCAGGTTGTAAACCAGGCCTTACTTTCCACTCATGTTTTATATAGTGTTCTTTATCGGCTCGGCTGTCCCATAGACACAGAAAGCAAGGGTATTTGGTATAGCCGCCTTGTAAGCCAAGCAATAAAGATATAACCTGAAAATCACAAAATATTTTAAAATTTCGTGAGGGTGCAGCCACAGAAAGAAGCTAAAGCAATTTTTAGAATGAAACATCCTTTAAGAGCGCTCTCTACGCGGCGTATCAGCAAATTACCTATCACATCGTTAAAAATTGAGATAGAAAGATGCGATTTTTAACAAAATGTTTTAAAAAATTTTCTTTATGTGGCAAAATATCTAAAGAAAATTTTTATTAAATTTTTGATTTTTATTTTGCTTATTTTTAAATATTTTTGACTTTATGACATTTTGCCACATGAAGGTATTCATTTTATAATTTTCGAGCGGAAAATTTTGATCAGAAACCTTTTAACAATTAAATAATAAGTAATTCCCATAAATTTCTTAAGCGCTCAATAAAGTGGCGCCATCCTGTTATATTTCGAAACTAAACTCGGGTTAATTTTATGTGGCAACACTGGACATGAAGATTTGGCGTTGGCAGCTTAAGCGATAATTTAAATGTGGTTAGTTGCAGGATCACCTTTCATTAGTTAATTCATAACAGTTATATAAATGTAATATCAAACAATAACTGCAGTTTAAAGATTTTATTTAAAAACACCTAAGTATTTTGTTCCTGCTTTTACTTGCAATCATAATCTTTTTTAATTTAGACGCAAAGAACTCCTTTTTAGCCATAATTTTACGATCTCGGTACTTGAGCATAATACACGAATTAACTACTATTAACAGCAAATGAAAACATTTATTAAACGTAAAGCGAGAGTAAATTAATAGGGTCGAATAAAAGTATTTAGTCTCGTCTCCACGAAATATATTTAAAACAATAAATTTTAGAGTTGACTGCAGTTTCGGCTTACTTAAGATGAAGTCATTCCCAAAACATTTTAAAACCAAAATATTTATTAGGAACAAGAAACATTTTTTGAACAGTCTATTGGGCACCACTCACGGTGTCTCCCCGACGACGTCGGCGAAAACGTCGTCGACGACGTCGGGGACAAGGTCGAAATAATGAGGTAATGTTTACATTTACTGTAATTTAATGCATAACTGTGTATAATAAAATTATGAATATCGTATTTCTTTTAAGACGTCAAAATGAAAGAAAGTAGTTTTGAGCATAATAAAATGCGTACTGAATTTCTTTAAAGTATTTCGAAATAGCTTATGCAATTAACAAAACTTTTCATAAGTGGAATAATATTGATATCCATCGATAGAATTACAAGTAACCCTTTATTATAAAACGAAAACTCTTTGTTTTTTTTTATTAATCTCATTCTTAATTTAGTTTAAAAATGGATATAATTAACGCAGGATTTAGGATTTAGGAGTTCTGGTGCGCAAATAAGGATTTCCTATAAAGGACTTTTGATAAAATTTGGTAGTGATAATCGTCGGAAAAATATCATGTTTAAAAATGTAATGGTTTCACCGTCGCTTCC
Source organism: Agrypnus murinus (assembly GCA_929113105.1). NCBI lineage: Eukaryota > Metazoa > Arthropoda > Insecta > Coleoptera > Elateridae > Agrypnus > Agrypnus murinus. Next base: position 105,651,665 of record OV816026.1, on the reverse strand, counting down.
TTTTCCGTGTAGTTTTAAAATTTTATGCTGATGGTACATAACCTTATACTATATCTATCTTTTTCGGGTTTACTTGAATTATTTCATTTTTATTACATTTGTTTACAAACAACTGTTTACAACTGTGAAAATAAAACCCTTGTCAACTGTAAATTATTATTAGGCAAAATAAACATATACATCTGGGATTACTAAAAAATATATGCTTTCTTTATTATACTTTTTAAGAAAACATTATGAATTCAATATGCTGTGACACTTTCAAGTGATAAGATGGATTTTTATAAATTATCTTTGAGAAAAAAAATTGCAGTTGGTGTGGCAGTTGCCTTGTGCTTCGAAGAAGAAGAAACTGAAACACCACGAAAAAAAAGAAAATATGGTTTTTAGATCGCAAACAATATTCACACATGTCCTTGTTAAAAGAATTGCGACAAAATGAGCCGAAGGATTTTTATTATAAGGTTATGTACCATCAGCATAAAATTTTAAAACTACACGGAAAAGGAAGAGACGGTGAAACCATTACATTTTTAAACATGATATTTTTCCGACGATTATCACTACCAAATTTTATCAAAAGTCGTCCTTTATAGGAAATCCTTATTTGCGAACCAAAACTCAGAATCCTAAATCCTGCGTTAATTATATCCATTTTTAAACTAAATTAAGAATGAGATTAATAAAAAAAACAAAGAGTTTTCGTTTTATAATAAAGGGTTACTTGTAATTCTATCGATGGATATCAATATTATTCCGCTTATGAAAAGTTTTGTTAATTGCATAAGCTATTTCGAAATACTTTAAAGAAAGAAATTCAGTACGCATTTTATTATGCTCAAAACTACTTTCTTTCATTTTGATGTCTTAAAAGAAATACGATATTAATAATTTTATTATACACAGTCATGCATTAAATTACAGTAAATGTAAACATTACCTCATTATTTCGACCTTGTCCCCGACGTCGTCGACGACGTTTTCGCCGACGTCGTCGGGGAGTCACCGTGTATGTGCTATTTAAGTTTTGTTATTAGCAAGTTGTAGAAGACTTGCACTTCTCATGAATTTTCTTTAATTATAAAAATCATGAGAAAAAACTTTAAAAAGAGAAAGAAATACAAGATATCAGATTATTCTATTTCCTGATCATGTAGTAGTTTTAATTTTCTTTATATATTTAAACATGGATTGTTTAAAAAATGTTTCTTCTTCCTAATAATACATATTTTTGCAGTCAACTTTAAAATTTATTATGTTTTAAATTATTTCGCGGAGAAGTTAAAAGCTTTTATTCAACCCTATTTATTAACATTCAACTCCATTAAAAGAAAACGATGGACACTTTCGAAGATTTAATAAAGCGATAAATTATAAGCCACTACCCACAAGGTGCAATGAGTATTAGTTTATTTAAAAACTATAACTTTTCTACTCCTGGTGCCCATCGTATAAGCAATTTACCTATAACATGGTTATAAATTGAGATAGAAACATGCGGTTTTCAACAAAATCTTTTAAAAAATGTTGTCTATGTGGCAGAATATCTAATACTTTTCTAAAATAAATTCTCGATTTTTATTTTCTATATTTTTAAGTATTTTTGACCAAAACATTTTACTGCAAGGAGGTATTATTTTACAAGTTTTAAATCTAAAAACTTGTCCATAAAACGATTAGCAATTAATAGTTATTTATGTATTAAGGGCATAAAGAAGCTTTTATGGCCAGAAGCGTTATTTCTAGGCCGAGGCGTTAAGGTAAGTACCCACAGCAGCGGATCCGCAGGCGGATGTCATACGATTGGTCGGTTTGAGACGTTTTGACTCAAACTGACCAATCGTATGACATCCGCTGCTGTGAGTACTTACCTTTAGCCGAGGGCTAGGAAAAGGCTGTAGGGTCATAAAAGCAAGTTATGCCCGCTATACCTACTCTGTTTTATGCACAGATTAGGTTTTTATCTCAAATCTATTGTTGTGTAAAAAATATAATTAAATCAGTACGTAGGTACATCAAACCGCTGTGCGTATACTTATGTGCTTGTACGAAGTACGTTACTATAGTTACTATTCCAAAATTTTTAATTTCATTGGTGATAAGTTTACAAATTATATTAAGAACCAATCAAGTTCTACAACAAACAGCTCTGACATTTAATTGACGTTTCTTTATTGACCGTCGGACCATAAAGATGCCCTTGGGCCATAAAGAGACGGTTATGTTTAGATGAGTCTAGCAATATTAGGCTAATTATAATGTATCTGTGCATAAACATATTAATTTCCCTTATATACTGATTATATGGAATCTATGATTTTGCTATGCTAATATATTAGTTTATGTTCTTCTATTCTGGTAGAACATAACATGAAGATTTTTTGAGAAGTTGAAGTGTTTCTCTTGAGACTTACTTTTATATAGGGTGTCTCTAAAAGGTCTGTACAAATGCTAAGACATATTCCTGAGACCAAACTAGGACGATTTAACCAAACTCTATCCAAAAGTGCTTCGTTAATGCGCTATCGAATGTCAAAGATCTTGAAAAAATTTATATTTTTATAAATAACAAAATATTGCTTTTGCGCAAGATGAGAGTATGTACTGAAAAACTAGTTTTTTGACAACATTTTTTTAATAGTGGGTGTTACGTAAGATGATCTACATGTAAAGGAGCTCAAGTTTTTTTTAACGGTTTGGTCAATATTTTTTAAACTTTTTCTACAGATAGAGATATTCTAATTTCCAACATTTTTTGTCTGTTGTTCCATCTTGCTGTCTACCATAGTTTAGGCAAAAAGAATTAATTTGATTTGCTTGCTATTCACTGCTGCCATACATTATAGTTAGTTAAAACTTTGCCGAGATATGTTTTCATGCATGGTGGGGCACGCCTTCATTTCACATTTATTATCCGTAACCATCTAAATCAACTATATCCGAATAGATGGATCGGTAAGTGAAATCATGTTCTCGTAAACTGGCCACCTCGCTCTCCTGATATGATGTCTATGGATTATTTTTTATGGGGAGCTTTAAAACCCATGGTATTCTCCAGACCTGTAAATACAGAAGAGGAATTGTGGAGACGAATTCAAAATACGACACACTAAACGACTAAAAGACGATGCCGATATGATGAAAGAGTATAGTTTAATTCTTTATGTCGTATTAATTTTTGTATGCATGTAAATGGTAGCCACTCTGAACATTTTCTGTATGTTTGCATTAGATTTACCAAGTAAGATAGTTATTGTTTTATTAACTTTTCTTGAACGCCAACACACTTTAAATTAGATACATTATGGCTGCAGTGCATGGCATGCAAACCAAATTAATCTTTCTTGCCTAAACTATGGCAGATAGCAAAATCCAACAACAGACAAAAAAATGTTAGAAATTAGAATATTCATCTGTAGAAAAAGTTTGAAAAATATTGACCAAACCGTTAAAAAATCTGAGCTTCTTTACATGTGGATGACCCAATGTTTATCATTCAATTTTTTGAAGATCTTTGACGTTCAATAGCGCCTTTACGAAGCACTTTTGGATAGAGGTAAGTTTAGTTAAATCGTCTTATTTTGGTCTCAGGAATATGTGGTAGCGTCTTGCCAAGACCTTTTTCATAAGACAGTTGGTAATATTTAATAATAACTAACATGTAGGTGAAGCGATGAAGACAAGAGAGAAGCGACGAGATTCGAATATTGCAATGTATTTTGAAAAGAACTGCAGGATGTCATATAGTTGGACAGTAATTTTGAATTACCACTCAGTCACTGAGTCGCATTACCTGTTGAAAGTCCATTCCAGTTTGTAAAGCATATGTACTAAGGTTTACAATACAAATACTTTATTTTAGCATAAAATGTGTGACAGAAGTTGTGTACAAAATTATAAAAGTATTATTAAAGAATGTCAAGAAATAAGAAATGTCGATTTTAAGATTAAAGTCTTTTAGTGTTATCAACACAAAAACTCTAATGCCGAATATTTATGGCCATTTGCACTAGCTTCGGTTAATCCTAATCGAAGATTAATTACCATATAAGTAATATGCGTTTATCAATACAATCATATCCATAATAATTAGGGCTAGCGTGCACTATGAACTTTTTTTCAGTTTACAGTTTGTTTCAGTTTTTCAGTTTAGAACAGTTTAGTCGACCGAGTGAGATAGTTGCAACATACGGAGATGCGCACATTTACTCAACTTTCCTGTTGAATCTTGTCAGAAACCAGAATACGACTGAACTGTTGGCCGACACACACCTGGATTTGAATATCTCGTGTGCGCACTAGATGATTACATAGGCAAGGAACTTCGCTTGGACACTCATTATTACTGTGCTTGAAAATCTCTGCGAACATTGTGGAACAATGTGCCTGGATCAAAAATGTATTTATTTATTGCTTATAGAAGATCCAGTAATGTTTAATACTTCGTCAAAACTTGTGATGCTTATTCTATGGAATCCCAAAAAACTCTCAACTCCTCGTAGAGTTGAAACTGACCCTCCAATAAGCGTTGGCAGGTTATTGGATGAACCCAATATCTTCTGTTTTGATTTTCTCGGTCTCTAAAGCTAAAATCGCGAAGCAAACTACCTCTACCAAGTTCATTTTGAGAATGGAATACATGACACAACACAACAGTTTACCCGCATTTGTACCAACCACACACACATAGTGTCCCCAGGTGCGGTACACAAGAGGAAAAACTTTTTTATTATTAATTTTATAACAAAGTCATTCTCTATGAAAATTTTTGCTTGATTCAAGATTACTAAAAAGTATAACGGAATTTTTATATTACTTATAATAAAATAAAAAATTTAAGAAAATGCATTTTTTCTAAGGAAAAAAACGACCAATGTAAGTCTGTATTTACTATATTTTTTATCATGATGTCTTGCTTGAATCAATGCAGTAACAATCAAATAGCAATATTAATAATATTGAGAAATATTACCTTATTTCATTTTACATACGATTTATTCAAGCAACGAGATTTTATTTTTTGAAGAATATTGAACTTAGTTGTCTTTTCTTTAAGAAATAATGCATTTTTTTATTTTCTACTTTATTCTAAGTACCTAATATTAAAATTTCGTTATACTTTTAAGTAGTTTTAAATCAAGCAAAAACTTTTATAAAGAATGTCTTTTTGTCATAAAATTAATAATAAAAGTTTTCCTCCTGAGAACCGCATTTGGGGACACACTGTATGTACTATTGGTTTCATAACTATCTATATCGGACAGCAAGGCTCATATGGTTATTTTTCTTTATTAGAAAAAAGGTTAAAAAATAGCATCATATTAGCATTGCTGTTCTAGATCATTATGATACCAGTTAGTGGCAATAGTACTCAAAATGCAGTTTCAGGATTAGTAAATATAAATAATAATAATTGTTGATTGGTCAATCAACATAGAATCACTGTGAATAGAAACAATAATATTTCGACTGACAAGCTCATTATGGCTTTTGTACGAACATATTTTTTGTTTTAGTTTAAACGAGTGAAACAAATTTTTCATAATATGTGCTGTAACTTTCTTGCAGATTGATATGATGATTAGGTTGATTGTAACGCGCAATTTGGTTAAAAAGCTTTAGAATTTACAACTGTCAAATGATAATTATAAATTTTTTGTTTACGATTGATTTCAAAAAACTTGCCTACTATATAACCTTGTATATAACTAAAAGTAACCAAATAAAGTATGTACATATATAGTAGTCCTTGATAGTCACTATAGTCACCTACAGCGAATTCCAACGAGATAAAGATGTAAAATAAAATAATATTCATTTAAATAGTTATAACAGTGCACCTAATTATGAAAGTCATAGTTTAAAGAAAAAGAGACTTTCATAACGTGCTGTACACGACACTTTTTTGCATAGGTATTTTAAGCTGAAAAATTTGTCTTAAAAGGATTTATGCAAAATTTAAAAAATCAGGAAAACATATTATTCTTTGACAATAATCTCCAAGGAGATTGAAGTTTGTTTTTTACAAACATAATTAAAAAAGGTGCTACTTTCATTAGGATTTTTCGTTAAAAAAACTTTCATAATCAATATGCAAAAAAGTTTTACTTTATGTTTAAAACTATGATTAAGAAAATGAGATTTCGTCATCAATATGCAAAAAAAAGATATTTTACAATACTTTTTGTTAGGTGCTTATTACAACTTAAATAAAGTAGTATGTATTAAAAGGTTCTTTTTATAATTTGTCTGTTTTGCTTTTTCTATTTTTTCAATATTTTATGGTAACCTGGAAGAACTATTACCTAGCATTTTAATTCAATAAGGAGAATGCTGCCACCTAATGACCTAAAGTACATTTATGTATACTCGTATTAAAAATTGGTTAAAATCTCAAATCCGCAATACGACATCCACTAATAAAATAATTAGCATAACACCAACAAGTTTCAAGTGTTACTGAAGTTTATCGAAGGATATAACGATATAAGATGCAGATTGCAGTCACGTGTTTGCGCTATTGCCGCTGTAACATTGACGGCCTTGCATCCGAACAAAGAAATTTAAACGTTACGCGTCTTCAGCACTCGATAATTTAAAGAGGAAGAAAGATGCCATAATACAGCAAACGTCTTTTCTTAATTATTGAGTTTGTGGATGGTGAGGGGTGTATTGGTGGCTTTCCATACTTTGATCAGCTGAGCTACAGCGCTCTTAAGGTTACGTACGGATTACATACCTTTAGATCTCCACATATTTTACAGTTGTGGTCTCGATATTTCAGAGCGCTTAGTAAACGTTCCATATTATCATAACTTTCAGTCATTTGTACTGAATTACCCACTGGAACAGAAGAAACTTTGTTACCATTAAACAAGAGAACCGCCTTTTAGCTTTTACTGGATGAATCGATAAACAACCTCCATTCGCTAGAATCATATCTTAAGCCTAAATTCTCAATGAGACCCTTGATATTTTTGCAGTAAACTAGTGCTGTATTTTTATCTTTTTCAAAAAAAAATTCGAAACTGCCTCTCGAGCACGATACCAGTCAGTGGCGTGCGGTCCATGGAAGCAATGCTTCCCTTAAGATTTATTAAAAATAAAAACCAAGGCTAACAAATTTTAGGCTAAATATTTTTATAAAATTATGATTATCGTTTATTTAAATTTGTAATATTTAATCAACTTAAAGTTCAATATCAATTCTGTACAGCAAAAAGTATAATTAGAGTACTATTTTAAATTAGGGTCATTAAACTTGCACGGAATGGTAATACCGATTCAAATGTGTTAGATACACTGCATATCGGCACTGATTTCGTTGCTTATTGTACTTCTCCTCGCCAGCCGGCCAGCCTCGCTTTCGTTGGTGGGCGGGTGGGTTGTACATCGTAGTAAGGTCACATTGTTTTTAGGTGTTCCATGATCAAGTGTTTATTATAATTTGGTTATTGTTATTGTTGTAGTATTATTGCTCGATTTAGGGCCGGTATTATAAAACTTTTTACTTCCTAGATGAAATTTACTTTGAGAGTAAATTCATTTCTTCTGTCAATTTCATATGCAAATTGACAGAATAAATTAATTTACTCTCAAAGTAAATTTTATCTAGGAAGTAAAAAGTTTTATAATACCGTACCTAAGTGTTTGTTAAATGTTACTTAAGTAATGTAAATCTGCAAATGTGACAGTATTTTGAACCATTTCAATTTATTTAAGTTGGGTTTTTTTAAAGACAAATAATTCTATTACTCTGTATGCAAATTTAAAATTGCATTATCGTCATGACTGAAAATTCAATTGCTTTGGTGGAAGATTCAAGTACTTCCAATACATCCGAATCGCGGCGTTTGTTGTTCAGTTTGTAAATTATTACATAAATAATTTTCTGCATACAGTTTTGAAGGGAAATTACAAATTGTTGAGAAAGGCAGATCAGAACCAGAACTTGCAAATTTAACAACAAAGATTAAAACCTGCATCAGGTATTTTGCTAATAAAAAGTCCGGAAAATCGAGTTGTATTATATTTAAATAGTAGTACTTTTTTAAAATAAAGAATAATATACTCCAGATCCTGTAAGTTCCAATGCACGTCACATCCTACGTCATAACCTCAAATGACGTCATTAAATTAGTATGTTTACATTATTTGCATGTGTGGAATGACTACTTATGTGTATGCAACCAATTTAGCACATGTATATAGGATGTTATGGCACTTGGATCATTAATTGAAATGGCAAATAGTGCAAAGAAAAATAAGCCATTTTCATTATACAAGAGAGAAAAATGAATAATAAACGCGAAAAAAGCTTTTCGTATAATTTACAAAAGCTTATTGGGTTCACTGGAATTAGGACAGGTTAAGATTAAATAGGCATTTCCAAGAATTATTTGTCTGTTTTGCTGAAGTACGTACCTTACCATGAACTAACAAAACGCAAGATGTGTTTAAGTTTGTAAAACGATAAAATAAAGCGATTAAAGCAAAATAAAAAGATTTTTTGAACATAAGTAACTGAACTAAGTAGGTATATAGCATATTGTGAAAATACTTAAAATAACACAACTACATAATTTTATTTAATTTCTAAAAAGACAAATAAGATAGAGTATAATAATAAACAAACAATACACAGAAATATACATTTATTCTAAAATATACAAAAATACATTTAAATTCTAACTGTCTTCACCACCATCGCCGTAGCAGCTGCTGTCATCGTTCGAATCGCCGACATGTATTATAAGAGGTTGGGTATCAATATCAAATCGAACTTCCTTCTCCCATTGCTTGTTTATTGTTTGTTCGTCTTTGTTAATATATTGTTTTCGATTGGTTTATAGATGCAGTGATATGGTGGAAGAAAGAGTACTCTGTGACCATACTGCAAAGTCAGCCTTTTTGCAGCGAAGATTAATATTATGTATTAGATATAATTAACTAAAACAAACTTAAAGCTACCGTTCCATTATATGAAGCAATTCTGCCTTAAGTAAGATGGTCATCGAATGGTATATTCATCTTCTGTAGCCATTCTTGTATCTGCTTTTTTATTGTCCTTATTGGGCGGCTTGTTTTCAATACATCGGTTATAACTGGTGTTGTCTAAAGTAATTATTAAAAGCTCTTCTAGATTCTTTAGCAGTTGGTGCTTAAACCACTTCAAGAAGTTATTTTTGTTCATTTCACCATGACAATCGACATACCTAGCTCATCTTCCAAATAATTTTTTGGCGATTATCTCGAAAACTACTGTTCCTCCTTGCAACTTTACTATGAACACTATTCTTCAGCTCTATGAGACGCATCGAGTGAAATATAGCATGTACGGCTGCGGGTGGCGAACTTGAACTGGAGAACAGTCAAATTATTTATACGAACGTTTCTGATGCATCTCATAAACAACATTACAGATAGCTACTTGGTCAAAATTGTTTATGTTTCTAACAGGATTCATGCGTATTCTTTTCCGTTTAGGACTTCTCACAAGCTGATTGTTTCTTGATGTTTTAGAAATACCACTTATTGTGCAAATGTTGATGTTAAGAGCATTTGCAGCTCTGTAAACAACCATTTAAATTATAATGTAATTACATGGCTACACATATCCATTGTATAACATTCTTAAACGTACCTGCCTCTCTTACTGCAGTGAGTGGTAAGATTGGGGCACCATTATTACGTTCTTCCTCAAAATAATTTACTAAGGATAATATTAGCTACTTTGACGGTCAAAAAAGCGGGGGGTGTCATGCTAACCTCACTTTAATATTCGTGCAAATCGAAGAAATTACGCAAGATAACGAATTATTTAGTTTTGAAAACGGTTTTTAATAGTTATGCAACATGTAGACACGTGTACAAACTATCTCGCGACGCACAGTCGCAAAAATATAACCATCGACCTCAACCTTATGACCACAACCAACAAACGCCAAAACACAAATGAAAACAATGAAAATAAAAATCGATTGTAGACCGATATGTAAACGAGCAAACGAGAAACAGCAGGATTACCAAAGTCGAAAGACAAATATGAAAGTCATACGCAGTTAATTCCTTTACAGTTTTTATTTCGACTATATAAATTCAAAATATAATAGATGGGAATAAATAAGATGATTTTACTGGATTGCAGTAAAATTTACATGTGCAAAATAATAAATCAAAAAACCTTTAAAAACAAGCACTCCTATATTTATTTTTGTCAAGTTTACAACAAAAAACCGCCCTTAAAGAATTTGAAAAAATTATTGATGACGTGCATCGGAACTTACAGGGTCTGGAGTTTAGTCAACAAATTCAAGTATAAACTATAGGTATAAAGTTTTTGAAAAACTTTTAAGCTTAATAATTATAACACTGTTTTTATTGTACCTATCATGGGCGGATCCAGAGAATTATTTGAGGGGGGGATTTCTTGAAAATAATTGTTTTAGATAAATTAATAATAATTATACCGGGTGGGGCAATAGTGTGGGGAAGTCCGATAGCTCCTAAACGGTAACAGCTAGAAAAATCGTTCTAATACGAATGTAAACAGTGAATAGAGGCGCATCTAGAGAAATTATTTTCAAATATAGAGGGTGCTACAGAAAAGTGTGGCACGCTTAAGGTAATTTTTTTTAAATAGAATGTCCCAAATATTTTTGCATATTTAACACCTCTTTTGGCAGGTTTATTCATATCTAAAATTTTAGCGCCATCTAATGACCGGTTTAGAAGTTATCAATTTCTTTTCAAAAAAATTGAGTTTTGCATTATCCCACTTAACAGTTTACCACTTTCACGGGCGCAACTGTGAAGACGAATTTAAATAGGGATTTTGTTGCAGGGGCTTGTAGGGTGCTCTTCTTTAAAAGAAAATGGACCCACCATGATCAAAATTAATTTTTAAATTTAGAGAACTTCAAAGCTAAAATATCGATAGCTATAGCTATCTGTAACCACTTTTGATTTATTGAGAAAAAACTGCAAGAAGTACACAATTAAAAACAATTATTTATTTAAAAAATCAAGGTTTTTCAAATAAAACAAAAGAAAAAACTATAACAAATGCTCCATATGTTGCCCATTTGCATGGACACACATTTCGATGCGCCTTTGGAACGATCTTTGTACGTTTCTTAACATTGCCGGCGTGATACTTCTAAATGCATGTATTATTCCATTCCTCATATTTTGGATTGTGGTTGGTGTCTCTGTATAAACAATTTTTTTCACATATCCCCCATAAAAAAAAAACCATTTTTGTAAGATCAGGAGATCTCGCAGGCCATTCAGTGGGTCCATTCCTTCCAATCCATTGATGTGGGTAGATATTATTTAGGTGGTCTCTGGCTACATGTAAATAATGCGGTGGAGCACCGTCTTGCTGAAGCCACATCCCATTTCGGATCTTTTTAAGAAGGCTCGCCAATAATTGTGGCACATATTTCTCCAAAAAATGAAGATAAATAGCTCCAGTTAATGTACCATCAAAAAAATGTGGCCCTATTACATGTTCTCCAATAATTCCCCCCCAAATGTTTATGGGCCATCTATGCTGGTTATCAAGTTGTCTGAAAAAGTGGGGATTTTCTGTAGCATAATAATGGAAATTGTGCCTGTTAATAAATCCATTTTTATGAAACGTTGCCTCATCAGTGAACAAAACATTGTTGAAGAATGTAGCATCGTCTTGCATTTTACCTATGGCCCAATTACAAAACTGTAAACGTTTTAGAAAATCGTCATCAGTTAATTCCTGGTGCATTTGAATGTGATATGCATGAAACTTATTATTCTTTAAGATTCGACCAACTTATTCCTACAGATGAACTCACTTCTCTCTGACTAACATGGGGATTCGCAATCGTTGCCAGCACAACAGATAACTCATTTTCTTCGTTCACAACATTGTTAATTCGTTCACTTTTTTCATACTGTACATTGCCGGTCCTCATAAATCTATCGAACAGGTTTTGAAAGCTGTGAGCATTAGGGAGCCTCCGTTCAGGATACCGTTGGTGGTAAATTCCGGGCAAGCAAACAATGTTTTTCCGACTCGCCCAAAACAAAAGTCATGTCTACAAGTTCTTCATTACTAAAATTCATTTTGAAAAACTAAAACACCTACTTGAACTAAACACTGATGGTCGATAACTACGAGAAACGTACGTATTGCATACGTGCACAACAATTGCTAGATGCTTTAATGTTTTGTTGAACAAAAACAACCAACACACTTGACAACTAAATAAATAATTGTTTTTAATTGTGTACTTCTTGCAGTTTTTTGTCAATAAATCAAAAGTGGTTACAGATAGTTATAGGGATGTACATACAAAAAATGTTCGTTAAATTCTGCATCACAAAGGTACAAAATATACAGGGTGTTCCATTTGAAAAAGTTGTGAATTTTAGCTTTGAAGTTCTCTAAATTTAAAAATTAATTTTGAACACCCTGTACATGGTGGGTCCATTTTCTTTTAAAGAAGAGCACCTTACAAGCCCCTGCAACAAAATTCCTACTTAAATTCGTTATTCGCAGTTGCGTCCGTGGAAGCGGTAAACTGTTAAGTGGGATAATGTAAAACTCAATTTTTTTGAAAAAAATTTATAACTTCTAAACCGGTCATTAGATGGCGCTAGAATTTTAGATATGAATAAACCTGCCAAGAGAGGTGTTAAATATGCAAAAACATTTGGGGCATTCTTTTAAAAAAAATTATCTTAAGCGTGCCACACTTTTCTGCAACACCCTGTATATTTGAAAATAATTTCTCTAGATGCGCCTCTATCCACTGTTTACATCTGTATTAGAACGATTTTTGTAACTGTTACCGTTTAGGAGCTATCGGACTTCCCCACACTATTACCCCACCCGGTACAAACATTATTTGTTTTTGTTCTATGTATATTTATTTATAAATGTTATACATTGCACATTATTTAAAAAACATTAACTAAATTTACATTCAAAATTTATTTAACTATAATACTGAAGAATATATCAGAAATTCGGGGAAATCCCCCCTCCCTGGGATCCGCGCCTGTACCTAAGTATATTAAAATTAAAATTGTAGTTGCTTCCCTAGCCTAAATTCTCACCGCACGCCACTGATACCAGTAGAATGTTTACTCCGGAGCTATACGTTGTTTACCCAACAGAAATAGTTAAGTCACTCCCCCACAAATGTAAGTTTGCGTAGACCAATTAGCGCAAAGCTAGTTTCACACGGTATAAATTAATAAAAACGCGTCAGGTTTTCATTTAGTGTATTTTTTCGTTTTCAATAAATGATAACAAGATTCTTTTAATAAATGGCTGTGATCATTATTTTAATCTTTTTTTATAAGAAGTAAAAATTGATAAAAAATTATAAAATAAACTAATTATCAGATAAACTTAGTTGTGAAAAAATACCGCGCGGTAGAGTGTAACTTGCACGAAAGAATAGTCATCCCTTACACAAATCATTGGAATATGAAGGCTATAATGCCAATTAGAAGGAAAGTTTCCCTTCAGTGCATTTTAAATAAATGATAACAATCTTCTTTTAACAAATGATTTTAACAATTATTTTCAAAGTAAAAATTAATTAAAAAATTAAAGCAACAAACTAACATTGCGACGCTCTTCGGTAACTGATGTTCTGAGAGGCCGGACTCCTGTTATGTCCGTCCGTCCTATAAGGTACTAATTTTCTCGGGCGCCAGATTTTATAGAGTTTACTCTCTGTCAAACCCAATAGGGTACCCTTTGACCCTATCGGAGCCAAGGTAACTTACAGTGGAGATACGGTACACCAGAGGTCTTGCAAGGGTGTACAAAAATATTTGAAGCAGGCAAGCAATCGAACTACCAAAACTACCCCCCGGTCTACTCGGATAAACCCAGCCAAACCAGCAGGAAGGATAGGGGTAGCAGGATATCGGGGTTAGGGTAATTAGATGGGGTGACGGGGCGGTATGAGGGGACCTGCACCACGGTCCAGCTCGGTGGTGCGGCAGAGAGAGAAAGAGAGAAAAAAAACCAGCACCACGGTCAAGCGCAGTAGTGCGGCAGAAGAAAAGGAAGGAAGAGAAAGAGAGAGAGAAGAAAGCAGCACCACAGTCAAGCGCAGTAGTGCGGCAGAAGAAAAGAAAGGAAAGAGAGAGAGAAAGAACCAGCACCACGGTCAAGCGCAGTAGTGCGGCAGAAGAAAAGGAAGGAAGAGAAAGAGAGAGAGAAGGAACCAGCACCACGGTCAAGCGCAGTAGTGCGGCAGAAGAAAAGAAAGGAAAGAGAGAGAGAAAGAACCAGCACCACGGTCAAGCTCGGTAGTGCGGCAGAGAGAAAAGGAAGAGAAAGAGAGAGAGGGAGAACCAGCACCACGGTCAAGCTCGGTAGTGCGGCAGAAGAAACGGAAAGAGGGAGAGAAAGAGAGAAGAGAACCAGCACCACGGACAAGCTCGGTAGTGCGGCAGAAGAAACGGAAAGAGGGAGAGAAAGAGAGAAGAGAACCAGCACCACGGACAAGCTCGGTGGTGCGGCAGAAGAAACGGAAAGAGGGAAACTGAAGTCAGTAAAGGAGAGCGGGCTGGTGTAGCGGAAAGCGGCGAATACACTAAAGCTAAGCTCACCCAGGGTTGCCAGATTTTGATGCCGTGCTTATCGTACATGCGCTGTAAAATTATCGTTTTTCTCCTAAAATTATCGTACCCTCCAAATTTGGACAAATTTTTTAACAACGAATAAAAAAAAGTCAAAATTAGAATATTTTTTTTATTCAGATTCTGATTCTACATCAATATTGTTATACATGCTACTATTCATTTTGGAAATGAGTTCTTTTGGAGGGTTTATTTTATCACTACCCCCTGCTCTTTAGCAAATTGCGAAGCAAGAATCGTCCCGTTAATAGTTCTTGTGATGAGCCTATTTCTCACTTTCGTTTTAATCATGTTTAGTTTGCTGAACACCCGCTCGCATTCTGCATTGGAATGGGGCAAACTAAGAATGTTTAAAACATAAATTGATAAGTTCTTAAATAAAAAACTACCTTCCACATTTATATTCAATATTCTACTCCAAAACAAATCTGGTTCCATATCTGTTGATGGTAAATCGATTTTGGGAAGTAAAGGTAATTTTCTCCATTCATCGTCGATGTTTTGCCAATTAGTGACAACAGTTAGTCGTGGACTTAACTGTAAAAGAGGTATTAGACTAACTAATCTGTTATCATCTAAGGAAGTAGCTTTTTGTGGCAATAAATGATGTAATTGTGAAAGAAAGGGATCTGAAAAATCATACCTGTCACGTATTTGACAACAGGCTGTTGAGAAAAAATTTAAACAACTCTCATAAAAATAATTTAAAGCATCTGTATTAGCCTGAATTTCAGGTTTCTGTAAATCATTCATAATGTTTACCCCAAAATATATCTCTTCCTTATTTTGAAACTGCGATCTATTCTGTGGGTCAACCGACATAATTTCATTTTGCATTACATATTTAGTTTTCATGTAACACAATAGCAGTTCTAAATAACCACTTTTCATTTTAGAATGTAAACTTAAAATAACAGAATACCCTTTTGAAAATATAAATTCAAGGCTGTAAATTTCGGTAGAACCCAGTCTAAAAATTTAAAATACATGCGAACAAATGGATCGTTTAAAGCGATGTGAATGTGTTCAGCAGAAAGCAGCCTTTCACTAAGAAATTTATCATTAAAAAACAAAATCAGAGCTTCCCATTGTTCTAGGATTCTTGATACAACTGCATGTAAAGACAACCATCTGGTTTGCGATGGATGAAGTAATTTGTGAATATCAGCCTGGGCAAATGTTTGGAACTCCTTGAATTCTGCAAGACGTTTTGAGCTCGCCTGTTTAAAAAATAAATAATGTATGTGAAATTGGTTTTACCTAAAATATTACTGTTACCTTAAAAAAATTATATACATTTCTTGCTAAATCTTCCGGTGTGCGTGGTAATTTCTTGCATGCTTCACTGGCACACAAGTGCAGTGAGTGGCAAATACATTTGATGATAACAATGCCTTCAAAATTTTATCGAAATCTACTAGCTACTGAGTTCTTACTCCCCATCATTAGATTGCAACCGTCAGATGCAAAACCAATTATATTATCTCGTGGGATTGATTGTTCAATAAAAGGATTTATTATTAAATTATATAATGTTTCTGCATCGCAGGTTGTATTGCCGTCGATAAAAATATTTGCCAAATCATAAAATTTGGTAACAATTCTTTGTGTGCGGGCACAAAAAAATCTTACAACTATTGCATTAGTTTTAGTGACACTAATATCAGTGCTTTCATCGCAAAGAATACTGAATTTTGTTTCCTTAAGGGTTTTAACCAATTGCTCTTTTTCATATGCTCCAATTACATTTGTTGCGACTGCGGTAGCCTTTGTTCGTTTTAATGTAGCTTTTTGTAAAATTTTAGAGTCAGGTGCAGCATTTTTAAAAACATCCAACATTCGATCCGCCAATGCGTAGGACAGATTATTTTCCGCTATAAATGCAGACAAAATTATTTCACATCGTTTGACATTTTGATCCTCGTCAGTTGGATTTTTAACAACAAAATTGCTCAATGTAGAAGTGGATGTTGATGGTCTTGAATTTTCATATCCAATATGTTTCAATGATTTCTTGTGATTCTTTATTACAACTAATTCAGACTTAAAACGAACATTGCAATATCTACAAGCTGCCATATCATTCTTGCCTGGTGAAGATGAAAATACGATAGTCATAATAATTGTTATAGCAGTCGAACTTTTCTTACCGTCAACAGGCATTAACCAATGTTTAAAGTCGCTATTCAACAGCCATTCTTTTCGGAAATGTTGGATTCGTCTGCGTTTAACGTTAATTTTCACTGATTCACTCATACTTTTGCAAATACTCTTAGTATTTTTCACAAAACTACTTTAAAAACCGTTTGTTTCGTTTCGCTGGTGTTGTTGTAACTCTATTCGTATTTCGTGCATTCACGGATGCCATCGGCTTCAGATCATGTGACCAGCACAATGCAGAATGGCGAAGAGGAGGTAGGAGGGGATTCCCAGAAATATCATACCAAGATCGACTGCAAGAGGTAGTATCAAATACTCAAATAGGAAAAAGCATTTCGAAAATTCAAGAAATATTTATATTTATCCTCAATTTATTTTTTGTCTCAATTTAAAAATTATCGTACAAATTGCGTACGATAATAGATCATTATCGTTTATCGTATTTAACATGAAATTATCGTGTGTGTACGATAAATATCGTACGTCTGGCAACCCTGAGCTCACCTGTGTATTCTCGGTCGGTCCCGTTGCTTCACACTAGACACTTCACTTTGATGATCAGACGGTTCGCTTGGAGTTGTAATTGTAGTTGCGAACTACCAACTCCCCTAACCCATGATATTAGGATAGGGAGATATGCTCGATTGAAGTACACATTCTGGTAACGTTCGCGCATGACGTCACTCCGTGACAACAAGCGATGCTCGTTCTTATTGCATTGCATTTACACGTACATAAATGAGTCGCTGTAACTTTTATATACTTACCTGGTTTACCTTAGAAAATAGCGTAATAATAAACATGGGGAAAAATAATTGAAAACAAAATACTTATATGACACATTTAATTTTGCTGCACCAACAGTACTGGGTACAAAAATTACATAATTATGCCATACACACTCAAGTACAAATTTTTACAAACTTTCTTTTTCTAATATGGGCATTTTCTTTAATATGTTGATTTAACAATCTAATTCTAAAGTACATATTACACCTAAAAAACAATGTCTTTGCATCATTACTTAAATCTATATTTGTGGATAATTCCATAAGACTTTTTATAAAATTTTCAGTAATTTTCAAACCAGATCCATTGAAGTTATTGAAAATGTTAACTAATTTTTTACATTTACTTAAAAAATCATCAGTTGGTTTCATTAGTCCTCCCTCAGATACGTGATTTACCCACGAATATGAGGGATCGGTAGAATCTGGAATGTATCCAAGTTTTTCTGTTTTTCGTAGTTTAAATGCAACAAACCCTGCCAGATTCTCTAGACCATCCCACTCAATTTCACTCAAATCGTCAATTATAATATCGTCGTCACATTCAGATATTTCTAAACTGGTGAAGATTTGTTTAGTGACAACTTCTGCATTATCATGTTCATTCTCGTCGTTGATATTTCCCTCACTTCTAATAACTGCCACATTACCAACTTCGTCCATTGCTTGCACATTAGCCGATTCAGAAATTACCTCATCGTTTCCCCCCATTATGTAATTTCTGAGCCGGTACTTGAACTGCAAAGCAGTAGGATGGTCATGCAAACCACCAATCGATCGTATTACTGAAAAGAATCCTAAAGGATCCTGATTCAAGTGATATGTTAACAAATATTTAATATCAAAGTCATTTTGCAGATCAACGAAAAGTGCCTTTAATGATTTAATACTAATTAAAATCCCCTTTTGGAAAGGGAGCAAACTTTTTGAATTTACTTTTCTCATAGTTTTTATATAGTCAAACATTTCGTCTAGAAATTTGTTTTGCTCCTCTGCTGCTAAACCATACGCTTTAATAGTACTTCGGGAATCAGACTGCGGAACTTTAGAATTAAAGATATCAAACCAATCATTCACAATTGTTAAATCAAATGTTAATCGTTTTTTTTTCATCATTTTCACTGTGAACTAAGATAGAATTGCTTATTGCATTCGTGGCATGGGTTAGAACACCTCCATAGTAATCCACAATTGTGAGTGCCTGTTGTACTATTTTAGTGGTCGCTTCATTTTGGATGAATCCCTTGTAGTTGGATGCTGAGGTTTGACCGTCTCTTTCTGCAATAGCTCTAGCAATTGTTGAAAACAACCATAGATTGCTTCTATTGAACTCCTGTAAATTTTCTGATTCAAAAAGCATTTTACAATAAGGAGCATGTATACCAAGAGATAGCCATTTGTTATAAGCTGAATATAACTTAGCTATGTGTTTTTCCAGCTCGTTCCAAGCCAGGAGTATGGGGTTTTCTATTAAAATATAGCGATGGATAAATAAATAATTCGTGAGTTCTACCCCAAAGAGATATACCATAGTTGTTTTAAAGGTTTTGTAAAAGTGGTGGTTTGGTTGTGTTGCTATGTTTTGAACTGTTTGAAAAATAAATCTACGTAAAGGTGTTTTATTGGCTATCCCTCCATATAAACTTGCAGCATAAGCCATAGTTGGAATCAATGTTTGATATGCCGGATGTTCAGGATCTGTACTACATGCTTGTGCGAAAGCTGTACGACGCCGATCTAACCATACATAACTATTCTCCGGGGTTAATAGGCGACCAATGAAACAGCTGGTGAGTCCTATCAATGCCAAGACCATATTGGTATCTAGCTTGTTATAAGCTGTTAAATCATCAAAATCTAAGGTAGATATAGGATCTGTTGATATGGCCCAATCCATAAAGTAAACATTCTGAGTTATACTATAGTGTAGACGTTGTAATAATATAGTTACTTGATTCCTGATTGTAGGAAAGTAGTATATTATCAGGTTGATATATATCACTAAAGCAATATCCTTAGAATAATCGTCATCGCATGTTAAACAAAGTAACAACAATTTACTAAAATATAGAGGATCATCAGCTATCAAGATAGGATCAAAGATGGGGAACTCTATACGTGGTAAGTTAATACTATTGGGTGGTTGGATAGTTGCTCTAAGAATAGCCTGATTAACTTCCTGGAATGTTCTGGCTGCTGAATTTGCAGATTTAATTATTTGGTATGCAGGATAAGCCTGAACAGTTAACATCCGACTGTGGACTACCATTTTGTTTAATCTAAAATCTACCAATTCTAAAACTAAATAAAATAGATTATAATAGAATAATCAATAATTAGTATAATTTAAGTTGTAATATCTTATTTGGAGATATATTTTGTTCTTGAAAAAGAAAATTCTTTTTCCACTAATGTTTTTGACGTTGTCAAAAGTTTTACGTACCTTTCGTAAAATTCCATCTGAGAAGGCAGATTTTCTTCAGTTACGGACATAGATTCTAATTGTTCAAGAATATCTGAATATTGTGCTTCCATAGGTTTAATCAAATCAACTCGAACAGATATCTCATTTATATCATTGGAGGAGCAAGAAAAGGTATTTATAAATGACTCGAAGCTTGAAATCTTCTCTACCAAATTATTAGCTTTTACTAATAGCAACTTAACATTTGATTTTTTGGAATTTTTGGCAGCCATTTCAAATCTGGAATTGCAACGAATAAATAATGAATGCTACTAACTACTTACATAAACTAGTTTTGATGAATTCTGAATTGTAACTTGAACACTAACGAAAAGGATATAACAAAGATATAACACGGATATAAGCAAACAAATCGAGACCAGACTGGGGATCCCGAATACAATGGCCCCACTGTGGGAATGAAGTTTGGTAAGCGTAAGTCTTGAACTCTTGAAGATATTAATTGTAAAACCTTTACAATAGGGCTTGGTTCAATTTGGCTTTCGAAGGACCATTTGGTGGCGCTGAGGCCAAAGAAAAGAAGTAATTTGTAAGATTTGAAATGTTAATAGTTTTATTTTGTTTTATCAACAACTACAGCTCTATTACATTTTGTTTTGTTTTTAGATATACTGATAATGATAAATTGATAATGAATTTACTACTGCTGCAACGCAACTGCTGCAACAAATAGTACTTCGGGAATCAGACTGCGGAACTTTAGAATTAAAGATATCAAACCAATCATTCACAATTTTTAGCAGTTTTGAGCATTCCAACCAATTATTGTCACTGTTATATAAGCCCAGAGATCCCAATCTAGAAACAGCTTTGGAAATTGAATTGGAAAATAATTTAGTGGCGTATTTAACTTTTTGCCGTTCTGCTCCTTTTACAGTTAAGAAAGTTTCGTTTATTTTGTAAGCAATATTCAAGTCTAAATTCTTTGTATTCTCTAAAAGTTTTTTTTCCATTCACTACAAACCCTGAATCAAGGAAATGGTTCCTCAATAATTTTATCATATGTGGTGCGTCAGCAAAAACATACACTTTTTTTCCACTAACTGGATTTACAAACCATGTTTGCTTTTCAGTAATATTTAATTCACACCAAAGCCCCCTATTGCTGCCCCCTAAATCGGAATTTATTGCGTATACTGGATATCCAATGCGTTCCATTTTTGTAATAAGTTCAAATAATAGTTTTTTTATCTATTTTACAGTCATAGTTGTAAAAAATTGGTTGCTTCCAGCGGTAACACAGCCCCCGAGCCATTACGACTTGCACATATTTTGATGGGCCCAAAGTTGTGTCACTCTTTTTCTCATAATCATATAAATTTTGTATTTTCATTTCATCGAACAGTAGAACACATGCTTTCTCCATTTTTGATCCTAGGCTATCTTTCATGAGTTTCAGCACAGTATTCTGAACACCTGCATAGTTTAAGCAAAATTAAAAAAATATAATTTATAATTATAAGTAAATACAAACGTATAGGCATGTTATCATGTTAACTATAGTATGCATGGTTTGTATTAAAAATGTGTCAATACTATACAAATAATATGGTTCTAGCAAGGGATGTACCTGGTTGCACATCAATTTTTCCAGCCCATCTCCTTAGGGTTGAGACTCCTGGTAAAGGGAAACCTCTTTTTCTCAGTAAGCGGTAGGACCGAGTACCTCCTGCATACACTGATAAAGCAGAGGCAATATCGTCTGCAGTCCATTTAACTTGGTGGCCAGACTTCAGCTGTCGAAGCTGACCTTTGGTAAAAACCTTTTCAACTTGACGTAATTCTGCCTCTTTCTTTTATATAACCGTTTTTAACTGAGCAACTTCTTGTTCCAAGATAGCGATTTTCTCTTGTGAACTAATGAAAACAAATAAACAGATATCTTATTGATAATTGAGCTGACAATATTAATTACTTACCATTCATCATACCAACATGAATATTTTGCATGAAATGTCTCCTGTTTAGCCTCTTTTCTCGATGGGATTCGGTAGGTAAATCACCTGGTAAATCCTTTTGTTTTGTTAGGTTAACTGAAGGCACAGCATCAGGTTTTAACTTCCACTTTGTAAAAGGCAGCTTTAGTAGTTTGTCGTTTACACAAAAATCACTATCCACAAAATGTTTAGAGCATATTCGTGCGGTTTTAACATTAAATTTGCGCTGTTGATAACATTTGTGCACCCATTTACCACAAATAGATTTGCTTTTTGGAAATGAAAAATACCTACATTCCACGTTGTAGTCCTTACTGCGTTTATTGTTGTTATTATTACAACCCACGACCGCACAAAATACCATTATGTTGGGAATAAAAACTTAGATTTTAGCTGATTTTAGCATAGCACGAAAGCAAACAAAGCAAACGAAAATGAACCGGGAACGCGGGAAGTGAATTTGTCACAGGATGACGTCACACGCAAGACAAGGACAGAGCACTGGATGCGCATGAGCGTATCTTAAAAGTCCTAATCATAGATTAGAGACTATAATTGGTATATAGATGGCCCACTCTCTGCGCTCAGGCAGAACAATCTTTTTAGTTCCCACTAATGACACCAATGTCGCTGCTATTAAAATATTTACTTTAAAAGTTCGCGGCAATCTTATTAGTTCTGGATTGGCGAAAATCAGACAAATGAATTCAATAGGGATATCTTAGCAACCACGCTTTGTAACTTAGCAACGACAGTTCGTTGCTAGGATACGACGCTTTGTTGCTAAGATATTCCTATTGCATTCATTTGTCTGATTTTCCCCAATATTATGAAACTTGGTTAAAAAAATTCATAATATTGTGAACATCATGTTTATTACAGAAATGCAATTTATAATTACATGTTGCGACTTACAATAGTACAATACATTATGAGATAATGAGTTGATGGCTATTTTATACAACCGATGAGCTTTTGGGGTTAAGTCCTTCGCCCTTGTTACATCGACAGCTTTGAGTAGTCCAAATTTTTTCTTCCTGTTAAAAAAACACTATTTGTATAACATATAATTAATAAATTGATGAAAAAACTTACCTCTTTGGTTTTGGTGTGGAGGGTCCAGCAAGAGGCAAATTTTCAACTTCTAAAAACACAATCATTTAGAAAAAATGTACAGAATAGCAGTAAAAAAATTACCATCACAATAATTAGCAGCATCCACTGGAGTGTGTGTGACAGCCTCATTTGAAACTAAAAACCACAAACATTCGTTTACAAGTAAATTACAACATACGATAAACCCACGTAGGGGTGTACGTCTTGTCGAGCATTGTAACAATTATTTATCAAACTTGTTGCTCGTTTTCAAAATATCATACTTATAAACCTGAGAATGACTGTTACAAGCAGTTGAAAACCGGATCGTTAGGGGAAAGTGTTGTACTTTGGGACAATTTATTTGGTTAATTTTTTTCTTTGACAATTTTCAAGGTAAACAAATTCTGCAACATCAGTGAAATCCAATGACTTATGCTCTTTCAGATTAATTTTTGCAAATGGGCTTATTTTATATTTTGATAATGATATCATACACGTAATTGATATCAGCAAATTGTCCCGAGGTACAACAGGGTGTTGTACCCCGAGACAACACAATTTGTACCTTGGGACACTAAAACTAAATGTATAAATAAAAATTTAAATAGGTGTAAAGTGCGTAATGTATTCTTATTTATGACATATTATAAGACAGAAAGTCTAATGGGAAGATAAACTGTTCCATTCGACGCCCTGAACCACCAACTACTTGTGGTTGTGGCAATTTCTTCAGTATATCTGAATCGCACAGTTCGTATGTTTCTTCATTTCTTACGAATTTGTTACTATTCATAATTTTTTTTAGATACACAACCTCAAAAACTCCTTCCTCTAATTTCTTTTTTATTTCGGCTATGTAATGTCGCACAGACTTCTTTCCTTTCAATTCAACTAAGACAAAATCACCTTCCAACATTGGGTAATTTCCTACTAATTGCTCTTCCATTTCCATTTCAAGATTTGATTCTTCAACTAACATTTCTAAGTAATTGTCATCGTCACTAGAATCTTGAGTAAGTATTTCAATGTTGTCATCGTCGGAACTCTCTTCTTGCAAAACTTTCCTCTTTACTTTTTGAATTTTATTTTTTGATTTTTTGGTTTCTCTTTTTAAATATTCTGCTTCTAGCTCATTTTTCTCAGGAGTTTCCGTTAATATTCTTGATTTTCCTTTTTTTCGGCCTCTTTGGGTCTTTCGCGGTGCAGCCTTGGGATACGGCCTGATCATTTGGGGTGACACAATATCATTTTTTTGCTCCCTTGGAACATTCTGAAACTGATGGGATGGTCCAGGTTCATCAATATTTGTAAACTGTTCCTGTTCTTCATTTGATAATTCAATGTTCGGTCGGTCTGTTACAAAAGCACTCAAGAATTCGTCTTCACCAAATACTTCAGCATTGAAAGGATAAATGCCTGTTACTGAGAATCCTTTAGTGATGTTCTGTTGAGTAAAAGCTCTTGGGTAGGCCTTTCCGACGATTTCAGCAATTTGGTAAATCGAAATAGGTTTTCCTGGATTTTGCAACATCCACTCATTACTAGCTTGATTGTAATAAGTCTTGTAAGGACCAAATACGGTTCTGTCTAATGGTTGTAGCTTATGCGATGTATGTGGAGGGAATGTAAGTAACACCACGCCGTTGGATTTTGCTAGATCAATCACGGGGATTGAAATATGACTCTCATGATTATCGAATACCAACAGGACCGGATTTTCTTTAGTGGGCCTCACATACTCAATGAAATGTCTCATAAACTCAAGAAATTTTTCTTCATTAGACCAACCTGAAGGATTTGCAGCCCCAACAGTTCCTGGAGGCGCCCCGTTCAACATGTGCTGCTTGAAATGAACACGTGGGAAAATCAGCATTGGTGGTACATGGTTTCCTATGGCATTTATAGCAGCTATCATAGTTACGTTAATACCACGTTCACCTGATGTCATGCACCCAACTTGTTTTACTCCTTTAGGAGCTATGATACGCGGTGGAACATGAACTGTGGTATTACCAGTCTCATCTACATTGTAAATATTTTGTGGAGCAAATTTGTATTTTTGTAGACAGACTTTAAGTTTCGAAAAAAATTCTTCGACATTTTTTTTATTGGAGCGCGACAAACTGGTGGCCTCAGGTTTTCTCAATGACAATTGTGAATGACGCTTTAGGAAGCACCTAAGCCACTCTCTGCCGGCTTTTTTTTCTTCCCTCCACTTATCAGGCAGTACTTTCTTATTTGCACAAGCATACTGAAAAGCCAACTCTCGGACTTGCTGTTTGTTTAAACCGTAGTTCAGTCGAGCTGAGAACTCTAAATACTCTCTTAACTGCTTTTCTTCCTTTTCAGAGAATACTTTTTTTACAGCATTTGTCGCTACATAATTAAAAGTTTGATTTCCAGATTCACGATGCAATTGAATATGACGTGATAAAGTAGATCTAGCAATATTATGCAGCCTTGAAGCATCTCTCAGGCTTATATTGTTAGTCAGAACATCATTTACTGCTGCTTTAAGACCAACCACGTTGATAGCTTCGCGTTTTTTTCCGGTTTTACTTCGAGGCATATTGCTAAAATAAATAAAAACAGTCACAAACTACTGTTCTTCTAAAATAATTAATCAAAAATGTATGTGCATGTACCTTGGGACAGTCCAAAGGTACATGCAAATTCCTGTCTCGAGGTACAAGTTTGAAGCCGTAGTGGCAAAGTTGTAATAATTTTTTTTAGGTTAGCCATCACATTTTTAAGTTGTGGCCATAACAATCAGCAAAAAATGAAGTATCTACTTACATGAATAATTTTTCACAATGTTGTATATTTCAGCTGTTAGACTCTTGGTCAGAAATCCTCAAAAGTAAATTTCTTGCCACCAAAACATAAAATCTCGCACATGCGTTCTTACTAACCGCTGTCATGGAAACAGACCAAGATGCATAAGGATTGTGTTACATTTAAACGTAATGTCTAAGAATTTTTGCCTCACGATCATAGATGGCAACAGTATAATTTTTGTCCCGAGGTACATGCGTCCCAAGTTACAACAACCTCCCCTATTTATCTTAATAAAGAATAAAAATATTATTTTGGAAATGAACATCTACGTAAACTAATTAGTCTCAAAAAGAAGAAGAGAATACTTACACGTCAAAAATAAACTGGGGATGCTACCCTGCTTCAGATTTGTGCGATTATTTTTAACTAAAAACTTAGTGTCGTCATCAAAATGAATATCACACACTCGATAATTCTTGCGTTTTGAGGCATCAATCGCGAGTAGATCAGTTCTCCCAATTAGGCCCATCCACATTACAAAAGCCTAAAAAAAGATAGATAATTGCTATTATTAGTGAACAGACAACATGAGATTATTAAAACCTCACCTCATTGTCTTTTGGTAAACTGTGCATTTTCTGTTCCTTATTAGTCAATTTACATGACGTTATACAACACACAAAAACCATTTTAAACGCTGTTGACGAATCAATAATAATGTTCACACTTTCCAAAACGGAGAATCGAACGTAGACTGCTAAACATAAAGTAAGGTTAAATTTGCAACACGTGATAAATTAGAAGTAACATCGCTTACCGTACAAACAGACTAAAATGGTCAAGGTGGCTCTGAAAAGAACCGATTTTATATAAATGGAGCACACAGGAAATAAGCAGAAACACAAAATCAAAAACACGAGGACGCTAACGTTGTTCACCCAGTGCTGCCAACTACATCGATGCTGTTTTCCCTTCCCGACCGTTGCGAATTCCCTATTTTCAAATTAAAATCCCTGAATTGTGAAGTTTAAAATTTAAATACGAATGTGGGAGTGGGGTAAATAATATATCTGGAAATGCAAGTGTTAAATAAATATATTTCTTCAAAAAGTAACGTGTAAACAAAAAAGTAAAATTAAACACAAACATAACATAACAGTATCACAAACAAAATTATATGTAAAAAATGAGGTGTAAACAAAAAAGTAAAATTAAACTAGACATTTGTTCACTTTTTAAAATCATATACATTATTAGCACAAAATAAATTATAATGTTGTTCTTCTGGATCAAAGGACGTACAGTCAATATTCTTGGCAGAAAATGCCGACCTAACAACACAAATAGCGTTCAGGCTTTTTTCACCTAAACAGTTACGTTTTTTGGTTTTTATATCTGTAACAAAAGAGAAAATTCTCTCTGCTTCCGCGTTGGAATGCGGTAACGATAAAATGATTACAGCCAACATATAAATATTTTTAAACTGACATGTTCCTTCAAAGTCTGTATATTCACTGATATTTTTCCACATTTCGTCTACTGGTAATAGGGATAAGTCTTTTATTTCAGTCTCATTAAAAGCAAATGGTAAATTTCGCCACTCATTCATTGCTAAATTAACGGGCACAATATGTTTGTATTTATCACACAAATTAGGCAGATCATTTAAAATTAATCTGTTCTTATTGAATGCATGCTCTGGTAAAAGAAATTCATATTCCGAAAATATACCATATTTTAAAGGTAACCTCTTTATCATTTAATTTCCCAAAGTTACATAAAAATTTAATACTTTTGTTCTAACTTGATGCCGCTCTACATCTGTTAAATGTTCTTTAATAAAATCATTACATTCACTTCCCATATAAATGTTTTCAATAGCTAAATAATTATGAGGATGTATGACACTTTCTAATGGGGCATCACTCATTAAGACTATGGGTTTTATAAAATTTTGCGCAAACTGATTAAAAAGTTTTTTGGATGTTTTATGCAGTGAATGAATTAAAACCTTTTTTGACTAGTAGTATAGCTATGTTCGTTCTGCGACAAAATCCCATGTATTTTCTTATGGAGGTCCGTTTCGCGTTTCAAGGTCATCCGCGAAATTCGAGGTTCATTTGCATATCATTAGCGGGGTCATTAGCGGATCATTTGCATATCATTCGCGGTGTTATGTATGTATCATTAACGGTATTATTTGCATATCTAATTAATTTAATTCGCGGGGTCATTAGCGGATCATTTTTTATATCTCGCGGGGTCATCTGCATATCTCATCTCTCTCTCCTCATTTCCAACTTGTCATCATTTCCCGCTGAAAGATTTGAATTCCTAGCGCTGCTAATGCCATCTATCGGTGACGTCATATGATCGGTATAGTAGATTTCTATACGCCTGTAGATAGGCAACCCGCTATACTTTTTTTTACAAAACCAATGGAGCCAACAGGGTTTGAACCGGGGACCGCTCGAATGGTAGCCAGCCAATGCATCCACTACACCAACGAGGTAATCTATTAAAGCACTGTAAACTGGTTATAAAAAAAAATTGTTGACTAGCGACCACGTACTCATAATATAATACAATTAATTTTAGGTATAAATCTAAACGTGATACATTATTATTACTAAATTAATTTATTAAAATAAAAATAACTCAGAACTAAATTATTAATATCAAGAAATTTATTTAAAAAAAACATTTCAATTCTAAACGTAACTGCTTTCAAATAAATACAAACTAAACAAAACGCGCTTAAATAAATGCGAATCATTATACGTGTTTTAGTTATAAGTTTAAGCGATAACAAAATGATTGGAATTTGTTATTATGTAATTATGCAAGTTAAAAATTCAATTAAAGAATCATTAGATCTTTTACAGCCAAATATGTTTCAATCTTGATCTCAATGCCTAAGACTTTCATTAATTAAACTTTTACTGACGTTTTGTAAAATTGTATATAAAAAAAATTGTTGACTAGCGACCACGTACTCATAACATAATACATGTTAGTAATTTCATATTATCAGATATGATATCCATTATCTCAACAAAATCATTAGCAAAGATGTGTTTTAGTTATAAGTTTAAGCGATAACAAAATGATTGTAATTTCTTATTGTCCATACATATATCAGGGTTAGATTTAATAATTCGATATACATTTCACCATTCAAATATAAATTTCATAACAAAAGAATTAGCTTTTCTTGGAAGCGAATTTAAAAAAAAAACAAACATGTAAAAGACAATTTTAAAATATCAATATTTGAAACTCTGATTTCTTGTCTAACAGGGTGGACTCAACCATTTTTTTTTTGTTTCAAGACTGTTTCTAGCCTAAGGATGTATAGCCCCAGGGTTAATTAATTGAGTTTGACCTGTAGAGCATTATACCTAAAATAAGATACAATATATTTAAAGCAATTTAAAACATTCGATTACACAATAAACAGAATTTGTTTGCTAAAGAATCAGTGCAAAACATTCAATTTCATCATCGCTGTCACTGTCGTAATTGACTTGATATTTTACAGTAGACATCTTTCATTTCCCACCATTAGATTTGAATTCCTAATGCCTCAACTGCCATCTATCGGTAACGTCCTGTGATCGGTATAGTAGACTTCTATACGCCTGTAGATAGGCAACCTGTTACACTTTTTATAAAAATCAATTTTGGAGTAACCAGGGTTCGAACGCTCAACCATCTGATTAGAACTCCATAGCTTAGCCCCGAGACTACGGAGCTTGTCTTTTAAATTACTGCATACGAGTTATTTATAAAAATGCTTTCACGTATATTTGATTAAAACCAATTTATTTAAAAATAATTCCCAGAAAATATTTATAAATATTGTACATTAATAATATTAAATCTTTAGGATTCAAAAATTATAAGCCAATTATGATTATCATCATGAGTCATTGAGATGAGACAATTATTAACCTTATATGAGCCAATCGTGAAGAAACTCAAGAAATTTTTCTTGATACATCTTAAATATAACAATTTGAAAACTATATACAGATATTATTACTACATGAGGCCCGTAACATCAATGTGATAAAATAAAAATAAATTGCACTATTGCGGACCCGGTACTAAATTATCTAAAAGATTACATATGTACAACTAAGTTAAAATCTCATAAAATAAATACACAAATTAAAACTAAATCTTATTTACATAAAAATTAATAGATGTTATGCAAACACCTGGCATATATTTAATATTTTTAATTTCTGTATAGCATTTTTCGAATGCTACACAGAAATTATTTAGTTGGATGCTGCTTGGTGACGTGACGTATCTTCGGTTATCGATTAGAATACCACCCCCAGGGAGTTCTATCTCTTCCTCGTATGAAATAATTGCACCTACTTCATAATTAGTACTGCTACTACACCTGTTAATTACTTCTTTAAATTTTAGAGTTAATTCCATTTTATCTAATAGAGCAGTATCACTTTGTGCAAAACATTCAATTTCATCATCGCTGTCACTGTCGTAATTGACTTGATATTTTACAGTAGACATCTTTCAAACTGTTTTGAAGAACTGATAATATTAAAAAAAAAATGATTGATTTTATATAGTATTTTTCAGGAAAACCTTCTTCAGAAAAACCTAATAATTCTTAATTGAAATGTTTT
Source organism: Agrypnus murinus (assembly GCA_929113105.1). Classification (NCBI taxonomy): domain Eukaryota; kingdom Metazoa; phylum Arthropoda; class Insecta; order Coleoptera; family Elateridae; genus Agrypnus; species Agrypnus murinus. The sequence continues at coordinate 105,621,112 of OV816026.1, read as the reverse complement.
CAAAATATGATTACATTTATTTATTTTAAATATAGTCATATACATAGTAAGGATTTTGGTTTTTCCTCTATTGTTAATGGTAATAACCGTACTGAGGTCAAGCTTTCACTAGATGAATTAAACATTTTTTATGAGAATACAAAATACAGTGATCTTTTCATGTATCATTCGTTTCCTCGCATAACTTTTAGATTATCTGTGAGAAATTCTATTTTATTTATTTAGTACATGATATGATTTTGTTATTTTTAAACTTTCAACATATAAAATAGGTATAAATTATCATATCTAGAAAAAACTGATTTTATTATTTTTAAGAAATTTTTCTTGATACATCTTAAATATAACAATTTGAAAACTATATACAGATATTATTACTACATGAGGCCCGTAACATCAGTAGATCCGCGGCCGTACTGAGGTCAAGCTTTCACTAGATGAATTAAACATTTTTTATGAGAATACAAAATACAGTGATCTTTTCATGTATCATTCGTTTCCTCGCATAACTTTTAGATTATCCGTGAGAAATTCTATTTTATTTATTTAGTACATGATATGATTTTGTTATTTTTAAACTTTCAACATATAAAATAGGTATAAATTATCATATCTAGAAAAAACTGATTTTATTATTTTTAAGAAATTTTTCTTGATACATCTTAAATATAACAATTTGAAAACTATATACAGATATTATTACTACATGAGGCCCGTAACATCAGTAGATCCGCGGCTTTTTATATCAGTATAAAATAATTAGATATAGTTATATTTACTATCTATTCTTTTAAACAGCTGTTATACTTCTACGCTTAGATAAATGTTTACTTCAATCATTATTACTAATGTGTGAATTACGTACAAGACAATTATAAGCCAATTATGATTATTATCATGAGTCATTGAGATGAGACAATTAGTCAGTCTTATATGAGCTAATCGTGAAGAAAGTCCAATTTTTCTTAATGCATCTCAAATCACTTTGAAACAATTATTACGTATGACTAGAGTCAGTTTAAATTAATTATAAATCTAAAAAATACATTTTTAAAATTAGCATGTAACCCCGAGCTGTTAATGAAAAGCAATTAACTCGTTTATACTGTTCCCCAAATTAGATTATTAGAAAAACAACCTTTCTAATTGCTCGGAAATTAACTAAAAATGACATATAAACTGAACGGTTTTTAAAAATAAATCATTGTGAAAGAGTTTTAGGAATCATCAAGACGCTATCCTACCTTCTCGTGTAAGTGTTTTAATTTTTAATTAGCTTATATATTAAAATACTATCTCATTTACGATATGTAATATGTAAATGTTTTAGATTGACTTTATTACAAAACTTTAATATTATAGCAGTATAATCAAAATGGATATCGTGAAACTTTTCAACAGTATAGTAGAAGATAAACCAATTGTATCCACAGAGGTGTTAGAAATCAATAAGGCTTATAAGATTTTAAGTCTGAAGGACATGGACACCAGATATGGAAGATCGATTTTAGTCGAGTTAAATAATTGTAAAATATTTCTACCAAAGAGATATAGCGAAAAAGTCGATAAGACTCTTATAGACGAGATCAATAGATTAGGTAATTTTTCAGTAAATATAACATCATTCAAAACATATGGCAGACATCATCAGAAGACGCCGGTGCTTGAGATGAAACAATTAGAAAAAGGTAATTTTTTTTTAAATAATTTGATAAAAATATCTAAAAAGTATAAGACTCTAATTACATATTTTATTCTTTTACAGACTAAACAAGCAACCACCTGTAGTAGGATGAACTGGAAGTAGATGACTTTTTAATATTTTTCTATATTTATGTATATTTAAAAAATAAATAAATAAATAAACTTTTTATTGAATCGATGTTTAATTTCTTTGTTTGTAGTTGGAGGTTGAAACTTTTTTTCATCCTATATATCATGCATCTGATCTCTTTAAATTGATTTTTCTCATGTTGATTTGATAATTAATATTTAAATAACTTTTAATTTATAAACAAATCCGCAGTCAAAGGTTCAGATGAAAATAAAAAACAAATATTTTATACAAGAACTTCTATTGAAAGAAGAAGAAAATACATTTCATAGAGATATATTTCAACAGTAGATGATGAATGATAGGTAATCGCTATCTACATGGGGTAAAATTATATACAGTAAGAAGGTATATATAGAAATCGTTTACAAGGGTAGTAGATATAATGAAAAAAAGGTTAAAAATCTGTTCAAAATTACATTACTAACGCTGATCAATACCTACATATTACTATTTTTCTGTGTTTCTGTAAGAATTTATTTTCTGTTTTTAATACCGTATGTCTCATTCACCTGTTTCAAAACGTTAATGCCCAGACGCTTGTAAACAATGAAATTAAGCAACATCAACTCAATAAATTAGTTTATTTTTAAATATATATTACAAAACTTTAATATTATAGCAGTATAATCAAAATGGATATCGTGAAACTTTTCAACAGTATAGTAGAAGATAAACCAATTGTATCCACAGAGGTGTTAGAAATCAATAAGGCTTATAAGATTTTAAGTCTGAAGGACATGGACACCAGATATGGAAGATCGATTTTAGTCGAGTTAAATAATTGTAAAATATTTCTACCAAAGAGATATAGCGAAAAAGTCGATAAGACTCTTATAGACGAGATCAATAGATTAGGTAATTTTTCAGTAACTATAACATCATTCAAAACATATGGCAGACATCATCAGAAGACGCCGGTGCTTGAGATGAAACAATTAGAAAAAGGTATTTTTTTTTAAATAATTTGATAAAAATATCTAAAAAGTATAAGACTCTAATTACATATTTTATTCTTTTACAGACTAAACAAGCAACCACCTGTAGTAGGATGAACTGGAAGTAGATGACTTTTTAATATTTTTCTATATTTATGTATATTTAAAAAATAAATAAATAAATAAACTTTTTATTGAATCGATGTTTAATTTCTTTGTTTGTAGTTGGAGGTTGAAACTTTTTTTCATCTTATATATCATGCATCTGATCTCTTTAAATTGATTTTTCTCATGTTGATTTGATAATTAATATTTAAATAACTTTTAATTTATAAACAAATCCGCAGTCAAAGGTTCAGATGAAAATAAAAAACAAATATTTTATACAAGAACTTCTATTGAAAGAAGAAGAAAATACATTTCATAGAGATATATTTCAACAGTAGATGATGAATGATAGGTAATCGCTATCTACATGGGGTAAAATTATATACAGTAAGAAGGTATATATAGAAATCGTTTACAAGGGTAGTAGATATAATGAAAAAAGGTTAAAAATCTGTTCAAAATTACATTACTAACGCTGATCAATACCTACATATTACTATTTTTCTGTGTTTCTGTAAGAATTTATTTTCTGTTTTTAATACCGTATGTCTCATTCACCTGTTTCAAAACGTTAATGCCCAGACGCTTGTAAACAATGAAATTAAGCAACATCAACTCAATAAATTAGTTTATTTTTAAATATAATCATATTATATTTTATTTAAAATTAATCGCCTCCTTTTCTATAAACTTACCTGTACAATCCAGACTTCTCTATGATCCAGACGGACGAATAAGTATACATCCCTATACTTATAACCCTCTATATGTATTAAGTCTTCAGCTACAAGACACGCTGTAGCAGCTGGGTAGGGAGGCAGCTTTCCATCACATTTTAGTACATGTATCAAAAACTGCGGCTGATGACATGATGAATGTGGTTGATAGCGTAATTAATGTGGCTGATAGCGTGTTGAATGTGGCTGATAGCATGATGAATGTGGCTGATAGCATGATGAATGTGGCTGATAGCGTAATTAATGTGGCTGATAGCATGCTGAATGTGGCTGATAGCATAATGAATGTGGCTGATAGAATGATGAGATTAATCATTATAATCCGAACATGATTGACACTTTAATTAAACAAAAAGATTATAGGTTAGCTATCAAAAGAATATATCCCATTGACAATCAAACAGAAGACACAAATTACATATCTATACCATATTTTGGCAAAATATCAGAAAAAATTGCACATATACTAAGAAAAACCAACAATTATAAAATAACATTTAAAACCAACACTAACACTTTTTCATTTTTATTTAATGCTAAAGACAGAACACATGATATCATGAAATCGGGCATTTACCGTTTAAATTGTTCTTTTTGTAGTTCGGTATATATTGGACAAACACTTCGAAATTTTGACATAAGATATAAAGAACACGTACGTCATTACAAAAATAAACATCCTGAAAAATCGAATTACGCCAAACACCTTTTAGAACAAAATCACACAATGACTCCTCAAAATAATATTAAATTACTACATTTTTGTAATAACAAACGCAAATTAGACATTTTAGAAGCCTTTGAGATATACAAACACAAACTCAGGGTACCTTTAATGAATGAACAACTTGAGCTCAGTAATTCTCCGTTACTGGAAGTATTAGATGTTTAATTATGATTTTTATTATTAATTTTTATTATTATTATTATTATTTTATCTAGTTACCTATTTTGTATCTACCTTAGCGACGTGTTTGTTTATAATTATATTACCTTTGATAATGACAGCATAGCTGTCGAAACAATATTGTCAGGTATATTTTAATAAAACTGTGAAACTTTTAATAATCTTTATTTATTTCATGATTATGGAGTTCCACAAAATAAGGCTAGAAACAATAAACAATAATAAATATAGGAGGAATATAACTATATCTAATTATTTTATAAAATACTATGTTAACTACGAGGTAATATACTGAATATATACGCCTGTATTCAGCCTCTAGAGGGTTCATACCCTAATATAAGGTTAGTGATATTGCGTAATCTTCTTTTATTCTATAATATTTCTCTGTTTAAGTTCAGAAATAATCGAAATTATTTCGGTTTTGTGACTGCTCATACCCTCTTTCTTTTCGGCGTACAGCAAACGAAGTCGATCCACTAGTTGGTCAGGTGTGCTCTGACGCATCCAATCAGGCTTCATTTTGTTTAACTTTTTAAATTTGGGAAGACTAAAATTTGTTATTCTGTATAAATTAGGTTTAATAATATGCTCATATTTCCAATGTTTTACGCTTATTATTTTACCCTCTGGCCTATAATCTTTTCTGTATGCATTGGTTAGTGAGATAATCTGCATGTAATTTTCAACATCTTCCTCCGTAGGTGTAGAACCTAGATGTTTAAGTGTTAGTAAATCAAATAGTCCAGGTGTTCCCTTGAAAAGTTTGTTTTTAATTAGAATATCTTTTCCTTGTATTCCTACCGAAACTGAAGCAAATCTCAATTCGTCGTTATCCTTATGGAGACCATATCTCGTTCTATCTATATTTCTTCCTATCAACGTATCGTAATACTCAGAAATATCATGATATTTCTCTGACCCTTGATTATATTCTTCTTCTTCATACTCCGATGATGTCGACGTAGTTGATGTATAAGAAGGTAGTTTTTTAACTTTTAATGAGTTGTTATTGGATTTAGCAATAGATTCTAATAGAGATATAATCTCTTTTAGTTTGTCATCACAACTACATTCTGTTTTATCACGATGAACTTTTCTATGTTTCGCATTACGAGCATTTATTATATCGTCTTCCCCATCTTCCATATTATGCATTGCTTTCAAATGTCTCTTATAACTGTCAGTCCGTGAGAATCCCCTGGAACATTTCTGACATTGCACTTTATATCCCTGATGAATTCTCATATGACGTGCAAAATCAGATTGTCGAATTCTTTTGTTGCAGAGATTACAAGCAAGTCTGTCCATCTTTAATAGCCGTAGACAACTATTAGCATCATTATAACACAACTTCTATTTATATTTCACAGACATATTAATTACGCTATCAACCACATTAATTATGCTATCAGCCACATTCAGCATGCTATCAGCCACATTAATTACGTTATCAGCCACATTCATCATTCTATCAGCCACATTCATTATGCTATCAGCCACATTCAGCATGCTATCAGCCACATTAATTACGTTATCAGCCACATTCATCATGCTATCAGCCACATTCATCACGCTATCAGCCACATTAATTACGCTATCAACCACATTCATCATGTCATCAGCCGCAGTTTTTGATACATGTACTAAAATGTGATGGAAAGCTGCCTCCCTACCCAGCTGCTACAGCGTGTCTTGTAGCTGAAGACTTAATACATATAGAGGGTTATAAGTATAGGGATGTATACTTATTCGTCCGTCTGGATCATAGAGAAGTCTGGATTGTACAGGTAAGTTTATAGAAAAGGAGGCGATTAATTTTAAATAAAATATAATATGATTATATTTAAAAATAAACTAATTTATTGAGTTGATGTTGCTTAATTTCATTGTTTACAAGCGTCTGGGCATTAACGTTTTGAAACAGGTGAATGAGACATACGGTATTAAAAACAGAAAATAAATTCTTACAGAAACACAGAAAAATAGTAATATGTAGGTATTGATCAGCGTTAGTAATGTAATTTTGAACAGATTTTTAACCTTTTTTCATTATATCTACTACCCTTGTAAACGATTTCTATATATACCTTCTTACTGTATATAATTTTACCCCATGTAGATAGCGATTAACTATCATTCATCATCTACTGTTGAAATATATCTCTATGAAATGTATTTTCTTCTTCTTTCAATAGAAGTTCTTGTATAAAATATTTGTTTTTTATTTTCATCTGAACCTTTGACTGCGGATTTGTTTATAAATTAAAAGTTATTTAAATATTAATTATCAAATCAACATGAGAAAAATCAATTTAAAGAGATCAGATGCATGATATATAGGATGAAAAAAAGTTTCAACCTCCAACTACAAACAAAGAAATTAAACATCGATTCAATAAAAAGTTTATTTATTTATTTATTTTTTAAATATACATAAATATAGAAAAATATTAAAAAGTCATCTACTTCCAGTTCATCCTACTACAGGTGGTTGCTTGTTTAGTCTGTAAAAGAATAAAATATGTAATTAGAGTCTTATACTTTTTAGATATTTTTATCAAATTATTTAAAAAAAAAATTACCTTTTTCTAATTGTTTCATCTCAAGCACCGGCGTCTTCTGATGATGTCTGCCATATGTTTTGAATGATGTTATAGTTACTGAAAAATTACCTAATCTATTGATCTCGTCTATAAGAGTCTTATCGACTTTTTCGCTATATCTCTTTGGTAGAAATATTTTACAATTATTTAACTCGACTAAAATCGATCTTCCATATCTGGTGTCCATGTCCTTCAGACTTAAAATCTTATAAGCCTTATTGATTTCTAACACCTCTGTGGATACAATTGGTTTATCTTCTACTATACTGTTGAAAAGTTTCACGATATCCATTTTGATTATACTGCTATAATATTAAAGTTTTGTAATAAAGTCAATCTAAAACATTTACATATTACATATCGTAAATGAGATAGTATTTTAATATATAAGCTAATTAAAAATTAAAACACTTACACGAGAAGGTAGGATAGCGTCTTGATGATTCCTAAAACTCTTTCACAATGATTTATTTTTAAAAACCGTTCAGTTTATATGTCATTTTTAGTTAATTTCCGAGCAATTAGAAAGGTTGTTTTTCTAATAATCTAATTTGGGGAACAGTATAAACGAGTTAATTGCTTTTCATTAACAGCTCGGGGTTACATCCTAATTTTAAAAATGTATTTTTTAGATTTATAATTAATTTAAACTGACTCTAGTCATACGTAATAATTGTTTCAAAGTGATTTGAGATGCATTAAGAAAAATTGGACTTTCTTCACGATTAGCTCATATAAGACTGACTAATTGTCTCATCTCAATGACTCATGATAATAATCATAATTGGCTTATAATTGTCTTGTACGTAATTCACACATTAGTAATAATGATTGAAGTAAACATTTATCTAAGCGTAGAAGTATAACAGCTGTTTAAAAGAATAGATAGTAAATATAACTATATCTAATTATTTTATACTGATATAAAAAGCCGCGGATCTACTGATGTTACGGGCCTCATGTAGTAATAATATCTGTATGTAGTTTTCAAATTGTTATATTTAAGATGTATCAAGAAAAATTTCTTAAAAATAATAAAATCAGTTTTTTCTAGATATGATAATTTATACCTATTTTATATGTTGAAAGTTTAAAAATAACAAAATCATATCATGTACTAAATAAATAAAATAGAATTTCTCACAGATAATCTAAAAGTTATGCGAGGAAACGAATGATACATGAAAAGATCACTGTATTTTGTATTCTCATAAAAAATGTTTAATTCATCTAGTGAAAGCTTGACCTCAGTACGGCCGCGGATCTACTGATGTTACGGGCCTCATGTAGTAATAATATCTGTATATAGTTTTCAAATTGTTATATTTAAGATGTATCAAGAAAAATTTCTTAAAAATAATAAAATCAGTTTTTTCTAGATATGATAATTTATACCTATTTTATATGTTGAAAGTTTAAAAATAACAAAATCATATCATGTACTAAATAAATAAAATAGAATTTCTCACAGATAATCTAAAAGTTATGCGAGGAAACGAATGATACATGAAAAGATCACTGTATTTTGTATTCTCATAAAAAATGTTTAATTCATCTAGTGAAAGCTTGACCTCAGTACGGTTATTACCATTAACAATAGAGGAAAAACCAAAATCCTTACTATGTATATGACTATATTTAAAATAAATAAATGTAATCATATTTTGAAAACATTTCAATTAAGAATTATTAGGTTTTTCTGAAGAAGGTTTTCCTGAAAAATACTATATAAAATCAATCATTTTTTTTTTAATATTATCAGTTCTTCAAAACAGTTTGAAAGATGTCTACTGTAAAATATCAAGTCAATTACGACAGTGACAGCGATGATGAAATTGAATGTTTTGCACAAAGTGATACTGCTCTATTAGATAAAATGGAATTAACTCTAAAATTTAAAGAAGTAATTAACAGGTGTAGTAGCAGTACTAATTATGAAGTAGGTGCAATTATTTCATACGAGGAAGAGATAGAACTCCCTGGGGGTGGTATTCTAATCGATAACCGAAGATACGTCACGTCACCAAGCAGCATCCAACTAAATAATTTCTGTGTAGCATTCGAAAAATGCTATACAGAAATTAAAAATATTAAATATATGCCAGGTGTTTGCATAACATCTATTAATTTTTATGTAAATAAGATTTAGTTTTAATTTGTGTATTTATTTTATGAGATTTTAACTTAGTTGTACATATGTAATCTTTTAGATAATTTAGTACCGGGTCCGCAATAGTGCAATTTATTTTTATTTTATCACATTGATGTTACGGGCCTCATGTAGTAATAATATCTGTATATAGTTTTCAAATTGTTATATTTAAGATGTATCAAGAAAAATTTCTTGAGTTTCTTCACGATTGGCTCATATAAGGTTAATAATTGTCTCATCTCAATGACTCATGATGATAATCATAATTGGCTTATAATTTTTGAATCCTAAAGATTTAATATTATTAATGTACAATATTTATAAATATTTTCTGGGAATTATTTTTAAATAAATTGGTTTTAATCAAATATACGTGAAAGCATTTTTATAAATAACTCGTATGCAGTAATTTAAAAGACAAGCTCCGTAGTCTCGGGGCTAAGCTATGGAGTTCTAATCAGATGGTTGAGCGTTCGAACCCTGGTTACTCCAAAATTGATTTTTATAAAAAGTGTAACAGGTTGCCTATCTACAGGCGTATAGAAGTCTACTATACCGATCACAGGACGTTACCGATAGATGGCAGTTGAGGCATTAGGAATTCAAATCTAATGGTGGGAAATGAAAGATGTCTACTGTAAAATATCAAGTCAATTACGACAGTGACAGCGATGATGAAATTGAATGTTTTGCACTGATTCTTTAGCAAACAAATTCTGTTTATTGTGTAATCGAATGTTTTAAATTGCTTTAAATATATTGTATCTTATTTTAGGTATAATGCTCTACAGGTCAAACTCAATTAATTAACCCTGGGGCTATACATCCTTAGGCTAGAAACAGTCTTGAAACAAAAAAAAAATGGTTGAGTCCACCCTGTTAGACAAGAAATCAGAGTTTCAAATATTGATATTTTAAAATTGTCTTTTACATGTTTGTTTTTTTTTTAAATTCGCTTCCAAGAAAAGCTAATTCTTTTGTTATGAAATTTATATTTGAATGGTGAAATGTATATCGAATTATTAAATCTAACCCTGATATATGTATGGACAATAAGAAATTACAATCATTTTGTTATCGCTTAAACTTATAACTAAAACACATCTTTGCTAATGATTTTGTTGAGATTATGGATATCATATCTGATAATATGAAATTACTAACATGTATTATGTTATGAGTACGTGGTCGCTAGTCAACAATTTTTTTTATATACAATTTTACAAAACGTCAGTAAAAGTTTAATTAATGAAAGTCTTAGGCATTGAGATCAAGATTGAAACATATTTGGCTGTAAAAGATCTAATGATTCTTTAATTGAATTTTTAACTTGCATAATTACATAATAACAAATTCCAATCATTTTGTTATCGCTTAAACTTATAACTAAAACACGTATAATGATTCGCATTTATTTAAGCGCGTTTTGTTTATTTTGTATTTATTTGAAAGCAGTTACGTTTAGAATTGAAATGTTTTTTTTAAATAAATTTCTTGATATTAATAATTTAGTTCTGAGTTATTTTTATTTTAATAAATTAATTTAGTAATAATAATGTATCACGTTTAGATTTATACCTAAAATTAATTGTATTATATTATGAGTACGTGGTCGCTAGTCAACAATTTTTTTTTATAACCAGTTTACAGTGCTTTAATAGATTACCTCGTTGGTGTAGTGGATGCATTGGCTGGCTACCATTCGAGCGGTCCCCGGTTCAAACCCTGTTGGCTCCATTGGTTTTGTAAAAAAAAAGTATAGCGGGTTGCCTATCTACAGGCGTATAGAAATCTACTATACCGATCATATGACGTCACCGATAGATGGCATTAGCAGCGCTAGGAATTCAAATCTTTCAGCGGGAAATGATGACAAGTTGGAAATGAGGAGAGAGAGATGAGATATGCAGATGACCCCGCGAGATATAAAAAATGATCCGCTAATGACCCCGCGAATTAAATTAATTAGATATGCAAATAATACCGTTAATGATACATACATAACACCGCGAATGATATGCAAATGATCCGCTAATGACCCCGCTAATGATATGCAAATGAACCTCGAATTTCGCGGATGACCTTGAAACGCGAAACGGACCTCCATAAGAAAATACATGGGATTTTGTCGCAGAACGAACATAGCTATACTACTTTGACTGGAACATCGCATTGAATTGGTTCATGTATTCTAGAGAGTATTTTAAGAATAAAAAATATGCTTTTGTTTTTGGATCGTTAAACATATTTAAAATAAACTGACTTGACTGTAAACGATCCTCTACAACTGCGATATTAAAATAATACAGTAAAGGACTCCAATGTTCTAAAATTCGAACAATACACTGATGAACAGATAACCATCTTGTACAAGAACATTTTAAAATTTTATGATGTTTCATATTAAAATATGTTTGTATCTCAAGCAACTGGGCGCAACGTTTAGAACTACCTGAGATATAAGTGTAGATTTGTCGCATTAATTCTTCCAGTTCTGAGGGCAAAACTTTACAAGCTGTGCTGCCAATAATAGCTGCCGAGTGACAAATACACTTTAATAATGTAGCATGTGGTACCTCTGCACAGACTTTTGAAAAAAACGAATTATGTTTGCCCACCATAACACTAGCTCCGTCTGATGCCACACCAAGAAGATTATTTAGCGAAATATTTCTATTATGTAAACAAGCTTTAAAAGTATTAAAAAGGGCATCAGCCGAACAGTCAGTTGCATCAAGATGGCACAATTCCAACAGCCTTGTAGTAACTTTTCCTGTTTGACGAGACACATAATTGACCAAAATGCACAACAGCTTGCTAGTAGTAATATCTGTAGTCTCATCAATCAGTACGGAGAATCGAACCTATAATCACGTCAAGTTAAGAGTAATAATTTAATATAACTATTTCAAGCACTTACATTTTGCAGTTCTTCAATAACTCTATCTGTTTCATATTTTCCCAATACATTTTTGACAATAGAAGAGCACTTCGTATGTTTCAGTCTGACATCTTTTAAAATCTTTGAATCAGGTAACGCTTTCTTCAATACATCTACTAAATGATCTGTTAACACAAAAGCAACATTGTGCTCTGCAAAAAAGCCACAGAGAAGCAGTTCAGCACGCTTAACATCTTTTTCATGTTGAATTTTTTTCTCATATTCAGATTTATTTAGTTCAATTATATCTGTAATTTTCCTTTGGGCTGTTGTGGATACTGTCTTCAGTTTTAATTTGTGTTTAGTACTATTTGAATGTTTAAGGATTTCACTCCTACCTGCACACAGTACAGCATTACAGCATATACACCTGCATAAATGTTTATTTTTATTATCTGCTTGAAGCCACTTCTTGAACTGGTCTTCTTGAAGCCAATTTTTGTTGAATACTTTTTTGTAGCTTTTGCGTTTCCTACGCTGATTGAGTATACTACTAGTGGATGGTTCGTCTTCGCTAACGGAATTGTCACCATCCTGTGACTGATGCATTGTTACTAAAAATGTTTGCAATTTTAAGTACGTTACTAAATTAATTTAATGTCAACTTACTTTTTAGTTACACCTTTATTTTAATTATACTTTTATTACTTTTACTTTTAACGTATCACAGTCACTGACCCTTCGACTTCATCCACGTTTTGCTACATACGGACATGCGCACAAGACGGAAAATTAGTGCATCAAATACTTCAACTAACAACCAATCAAAACTGGTACTTTACTAAAGTGTGGTTTACACGCTACGCTAAGGGCCGCTTTACAAATGTCTCGATAAAATTAGGCTATATTAGCATATTTTTTCCCTTATTTAATGTAAAAATTCCCTTTTTCCCTATTTAGTTGAAAAATCCCCGAAAAAAGGGAATTTCCCTGTCAGTTGGCAGCACTGTGTTCACCCAAACAAACATCAACAACAACACGTTTCGGAATTCGGGCACGCTCGGGCGATGATCAGGCGGACGTTGTTAAAATTAAATAAAAAATACGACCATGGCGCCTGAAGTGGTCTTAGTAGGAACTATTACTAGAGTTTTTCCAATCACCATATGAGTGCGCATAGCATGGTCCTAATATCATCCCCTAACCGCAACGCGACCGCGCCTTTTATAGGCGACAAGAGTGCGCGCGTCACGCTCGGCGGGCGGCTAGACAGTGGGGGATCAACGGTGGGGGAACCGGTGTAGCCGGACTCGATTCACGGCAAGGTCGCGCGTAAATATAGAAAACTTCAAAATTAAATAATATTCTTTAATAATAATTATTATTACGAAATGTTCTAATAAATTAATAACTTTGTTTAACATAAAATTAAGTCACTTCGTTACAACATAAAATAACAACAAAGAACTTTTATAGTGAATACAAAATTCTTAAATTAAAAATTGTAATATGCCTAATTAATTTGAGTGTAATTCAGATGAAGAAGAGTCGTTCTCGACACTAAAGATCAATGGTTCCACTATTACGTCTATAGCAATGTCAAACTGCCACAGTTTTTCTTCTTCGCCTTGAGCATGACAAACAGCATTCTTCCAGTTTTCGGCAGAAACATTTTTGACTGCTTTGTCAAATAGCGGGTATAAGGTCTTTCATTTTGAAAGTAGTATTGTTTCTCGCTACTTTCCCTTTTATTTGACCCCATATCGATTCCATATGATTGAATTCGCAATGATATGGGAGCAATCGCAAAACCATAACATTCTGTTCATTTGCCAACTCAACGACCACATCATTTGAAGTAACGGCAGCCTGTCGGACAATATGCAGTAGTTCGGCTTTTACCATGTCTGGTTCATAAGTAATTGACTTACTTGTCAACCAGGCTTGTACGTCGGCTTTTTTGTGCCAGTATTTGGCAATTTCTCAGTTTTCCGGCTGTGATAGGAAGCGTTGTCCATAACCACTACAGAATGTTCCTCCAAGCGCCCCAGAACTTTTGCAAACCAGTTTTCGAAAACTTCACAGTCATTTCTTTGAGGTAATCTCTGGTTTTCTTGGATTCGAAGCATAATAAACCATGTTCAACAAAACCGTCCTCGGATTCTATATGCAGGATTATAAGGATTATTTTCCATTGCCAGATGGATCTTTTAAGCCAGTTGTTAGTCCAAGTTAGTACAAGTGATGTTGGCATCGTTGAAAGATCTGGCTATTTAGATATTCTACCACATAATTGTGAAATTCTAGCTGATATTTAGCCGAGGTTTTAAAAATCTGGAACATCATTTAACTAGAATCGGTTGCAAATTAGCTCGGCCATCACGTATACAATCTGACAAACAATCCGATAAAATGACCGTCATTAGATTTATACAATTATTAATAATTAATACACTGTACATCAAATCTTTATTTTATAAAATTCTAAATTATATTAAAAACTTTAGGTTTAAAAGTATACTACAATCCACAATGAAGAACACTTCTTAAAACAGAAGAACACAACAAATCTTACATAAATGGAATAAACAATTTTATTACTAAAAATTAACATTTTGCATAAGCTTTACAAATATATTGTTCTGCCAAAAGGTCATAGCATCATTAACTATCGGCAATATAAAATTGTCATCAAATGTTTCTTCTACAACAGTTACTTTAGAACTTGTTTCAAAGTCTGGATGTGCTATACAAAAATATCCTTTTAATTTCTTACTTAAAAGCATCTGCGCCTGGATTTGACATTTATACTTTGTTACAATTTGACGGTTATGATAATAATTATTAAAAGTATATGTTCTTTTGAAGGACACATGACTTCTGCAATAAAATCTGTGGCAAAGCCATCTGGAGAAGCACCTATTGCAGGGTAGTCTGGATGCAAGATTAAACCACAACGATTTATTTTTCTGTCCAGATGTTTTTCTACACATTTTATAACATGCTCCTCCAAAATATCTTCCTCGTTTCATGGCAGAAGTGTCCTTTATTGTTCCACCCATAATAGAATTTACTAATACCCCAGGTAGCAGAGTGACGTCATTTTCACGTCAATATTTAGTCGAACATTACGTCAAGTTCGCTAAACTTATGACGTTCTGTCGACGTAAGAATGACGTGAATATGTCACAGCCCATTGACGTTATTTTTCGACGGCGTATAGACGTCACTAAAGACGTTTGCCGACGTCATTTCTCGACGGCATATGGACGTCACTAAAGAGGTCTGCCGACGTCATTTCTCGACGGCATAATGACGCCACTAAAGACGTCTGTTGACGTCATTGTAAAGGCCATAATGACGTCATTTTAGGAAGTTTTACCTCCAGTTCCAATTTTGTTCTGAAATTATCTAATAAAACTATACACAGAGTATTTAGTACTGAAAACTAATTTATTAATTTGCAAAAATACAGATAGCTTACATCTAAAAACTTCGTAAAAACCATGCAGATTAATTATGTGACATTCTAAATGGTATATTATAAAACAAGTATTTAATTCAAAACTGAGTCATCATATAAGTTTATAATACCATCAAATATACTGGGTGTTTCAGACCACCCGTCCACTCCTTTTTAAAAAAATGGGCGAAGATTTTTTAACAGGACGATAGGTAACCTTACTAATGTCGATGTGTTCTATCGAATGACGTACAGATTGAGACCCCCCTGCCCCCTATGAGGGGTACGGGGGGCAACTTTGTTTTTTCAAATAGAACCCCCTATTTTCTATTGCAGAATCGGAATCTACTAAAAAAACTATGAAGATTTTATTTGAAGCATTTTTTTTATTCGGGGCAGATGGCTCTGTAATCGCAAAAAACTGTTTTTTGTCTATTTCTACCATGTTTTTGGATATTTAATATCGTAAAAGTGTTACTAAATTGTTAAAAAATTGCTGATTGTTTTAGAATTGTTAAGAATTGTTAAAAATCGTTGTTTTAGAAATGTTAAGTCGAATTAATGCGAGTTTTTTGATAGCAAGTTTTCAAGTTTTTTAATTTATTGCAAAATAATTAAAAACAGAAATCAAACAAATCATACGTTGTGATCGATGTCAATATTTATGAAAAATAAAAATTATCAGTACCTTAAAAATAAATAATAATTAATGCGAAGTTAGAAATTCAAAACACTAGGAGATGGTTTGAAGCTGAATAGATGGTCGTTCAATTAAGAACAATAATTACTTAATAATACTTATTACGTTTCAGAAAAGCTTCCAATAGTTTAAAGATGGTGCAATTGTTAAATGATGCAAAACCTTTAGTGTCCAAGATGTTCAATGTGTGCGCCATTTTGAGCAATGCAAGCGTTCACTCTGGTCCGGAAGGAGTCAACCTCACGTAGCACTTCTTCGGCTTCAAGGGACTGGATCGCCTCGGTTATTCGCTACATCATGTTGGGCCGAGTAGTCGTCGGTCTCGATAAACGATGTCTTTCGACGATTCTGACGATTCTCCCCCAGAGATAATAATCGAGAACAGTCAGGTCGGGCGACCTGGGAGGATACATCACAGGTCCGTATTTGCCAAGCCATTTATTTGGGAACATGTCGAGTTGTGCTCGAGCTACTCAAGATGTATGAGCCGGGCATCATCTTGCTGGAACCACATATCCTGGCGTAGCTGGAGAGGTACATTTTCCAAAAGGCCGGGGAGATCTTCTTCTAGCAGAATTACGTACTTTGCAGCAGTCAAGTTACCGTCGATGAAATAAGGTCCAACTATTTGGTCATTGATAATTCCGCACCAAACGTTGACCTTCCAAATACGCTGGTGTTCGCGTTCCCTTAACCAATGCGGGTTCTCGGTGGCCCAGAAACGGCAGTTCCAGGTATTGACTTCTCCATCACTTTTAAAAGTGCATTCGTCCGAGAACAAAATCATCCGTTGGAAGTCACGTGGTCGTTGCATTGCCCACGTGCAAAACGCTAATCGTTGTTGCCGATGATTGTCACTCAATGCCTGGTGCTGATGCATCATGTACGGATGATATTTGTTATCTTTTAGGATCCGGGAAATTGCTCCAGTGCTGACCCCAGAATCACGATGCAAGCGTCGTATGGAATCGTGAGGATTCAGTGTGAGAGATGCAATAGTGTCGGGTCCCCTCATGTCACGAACAGGTCTGGAGATTTTTTCCCCTTTATTATGAGTGGGTTGAATAGCTCCATGGTTCATAAATCGTGTTTTCAAACGCGAAAATACTTTTCGCGTATGAGGTGTTCGATCAGGATACCGTTGTCGCCACAATCTTTCTGCAGCCGCAAATGAACCTGCAGAGTCGCTTAAGACGTTCAGCATATCATACGCTTCTTGGTTTGAGTACACCATTGCTGAAATAAAGGATATAAAATATCTAAATATTTGAAGGGAAGGTATTTAAATTAAATTACGCTATTGATATTACCTTTACGAAGGTAATTAAATTACGTTAAATTCTTTTCACTTTTCACTTAAGTAAAATTAAAATCATATGATGATACTTCAAATCATAAGTATCTTTTAATCTTTTGTTTTCAGATGCTCACGTAGTGGACTGGCGCATGTAAATGCGCAAATGTTTTCGCTGCAAATTGACGGCCATCTATTCAGCTTCAAACCATCTAGTGTTTTGAATTTCTAACTTCGCATTAATTATTATTTGTTTTTAAGGTACTGATAATTTTTATTTTTCATAAATATTGACATCGATCACAACGTATGATTTGTTTGATTTCTGTTTTTAATTATTTTGCAATAAATTACAAAACTTGAAAACTTGCTATCAAAAAACTCTCATTAATTTTACTTAACATTTCTAAAACAACGATTTTTAACAATTCTAAAACAATCAGCAATTTTTTAACAATTTAGTAACACTTTTACGATATTAAATATCCAAAAACATGGTAGAAATAGACAAATAACAGTTTTTTTGCGATTACAGCGCCATCTGCCCCGAATAAAAAAAAAATGCTTCAAATAAAATCTTCACAGTTTTTTTAGTAGATTCCGATTCTGCAATAGTAAATAGGGGGTTCTATTTGAAAAACAAAGTTGCCCCCCGTACCCCTTATAAGGGGGGTCTCAATCTGTACGTCATCCGATAGAGCATATCGACATTAGTAAGGTTACCTATCGTCCTGTTAAAAAATCTTCGCCCATTTTTTTAAAAAAGGTGTGGACTGGTGGTCTGAAACACCCAGTATAATTTATGAAAAATGAAAATATTGAATATGGCTAAAAACACAAGGTATGTAGAAAACAAAAACTTAAACTAAGATAAACATGTAAGTAATCATATTAAACTTCAATAAGAATGTAGGTAGAAGTATCAAACCTATATTTAATACAACAAATACACTATATTATGTTTGCAAAAAAGCTTTTTAAAGTTAACTATAGTTAAAATTATAGATATATTATTCCAAATTCTAAAATTTATTGAACATTATGAAACAAAGGAAACACAGTCCAACAATTATTCATTGAATCTTGTGGGAAAGTTATACATTTTGCAACAATATCTTCTAACCGCAAAGATATTAGATTCCGTGATAAATTTTTAACTGTAAAAATATTAAGAACTTCCGAATTAATTGTATACATATAAAATGAATTATAGTACTCAAACTGGCGACCTATGATCGTAGTAGTATTATCATGACCTGTATGTAATATGTTCTCGATTTGAATAACTTTTTTATATTTTGTAAGACAGTATGAATTGGCAATAGAATATGTGTTTATAGAAAACATAAAATCTTTAACAAAAATTTGTTTATACTGCTTAGGGGAGAGCAGGTAGGATTCGTACACATTTTACTCTAAGCCTTGTAAAAAAAAAACTGATTACTATTTCAAAATGATTTTAATGCTGCTCAAATACCTACATATCTGGCTTTAATAATAGTGTAGTTCAGTGTTAATACAAAACAATATGGCCAAGCTATGGTAGTTTTTAAAAAAAATGGAAAATGTACGAAAGCACCCCGCATGCGGGGTAGCTTCGTACATAGTGTGGGCACATTCGTACATAGTGGGGAGCCTCCGTACACAGCGATAAAAAATTATATATACATATTACAAACATTTATTGAGATCAAAATTAACAAAGAATCAGCCTTAAATACAGTAATAATTAACGATACTGTGTTTTACAAACAACTAAAAAATAAAATTTTCTTCTTATGTCCCTAAAGAAACATTGAAATTTATTATTAGGGTAACAGGCTAAAATCTTATTGAAATTTTCTATTACTGCACATTGTACAGAGTGAGATCTTTTTCAAAGCTAAATATGTTAGCTGTTCTTGCTGTAAAAGCAGATTTGGGTTGTGGCAGTATACAGACCACGTCTGATATGTAAACTGTTCCTTCATCTTTGGTATTGGGAAAAACAAATTTCCAGGTACCCGACTTCTTTCTCAGAAATGAAACTTTGTATTCAGTGGAGTTGTATTTTGTTACCACCTGTCCAATATAATGTAAAACGGTCTTTTTCTTTTCGAACTTCACCAGTACAAAGCTTTCTTCTTTCATGTTTTCTGTCATAACTGGAATTTCGGTCTCAATATCAGATCTCTCAGACATCTCATCAATGGAAGAACAATAACTTTCTCTTAAACTTATGCTAGTCTCATCCTCACTATCAGTCTCTACAGTTTTTATCTGTCCCTTTGGTTTAGTTGCTCTATTTGTATCTGATAGCAAATTTAAGGCGCGCTTCATCTCTTTAGCTTTTTGTTTTCTCTCTTGCTCTTGTTTCTTCATCTCTTTTGCTTTTTCTATTTCTTCAAGTCTATTTTTTTCGGGAGTATCTGTGTATATCATTGATTTTCCTGGCTGTTTTCCTTTCTTCGATTTTTTGAGCGCGTTCCTATCCACTTTAGGGTAGGGTCGGATAATTTCTGGCGTTATTAATCCTACAGCTGATGTAGATGGAGAATCAAACGGCTGTGACAGCAAAGAGGTTGGTGCAGGGGCTGAAATCGGTGGTTGATCTTGTTGAGTATTATTTATTTCTTCAGGTATGATTTGTTGGACGTTGACGTCTGGGCCTGCTGGGGAACCTGAATGGTAAACTTGCACGGGTGCAAAATCCTCTTCACTAAAAGTCAGTTTATTGAATGGCCATACTCCAGTCTTTTCAAAAGCACTTGCAATATTTTTGCAATTGAATGACTCCAAATAGGCAATTTTTGCCAGTCTCGGAATGTTGTATATAGTAAGCGTTTTCCCCGGGTTATTCACATGCCAATCATTAAACGCTATCTTCAGCTTAGCTTTAAAAGGTCCAAACACTCCCACATCTAAGGGTTGGAGACGGTGTGTTGTGTGGGGTGGGAACGACAGATAAATAATGCCGTTACCACGAGCATAGTCCACTGCTTCTATTGTGACATGGCTTTCGTGGTTGTCGACCAGAAGCAGAATAGGGTTATCTTTAGAGCAAGATGTTTTCTTTTGAATATGTTTCAGCACCTCCAGAAATATACTGGAATTTATCCAGCCACTCCCAGGCTGCCTTCCGGAGCTCCAGCCATAAAATGATCCTTGAAATGTACCCTGGGAAAGATGAATAGCGGCGGAATTGTGTTACCACTAGCTGAAATAATCCCTCCAAATGTAACTAGTTCGCCTCTTTCTGCCGAAACAAGTTGACCAATTTGTTTTTGGTTTTTTTCAGCCAACACCTTCGGTGTGCTCAGTACTGTAGATATTCCTGACTCATCAAAATTATAAATTCGATCTGCAGTGAGTTTATATTTTATCAAAACCTTTTCTAGGTTCTCGTAGAAATCACTTACGGCTGTCTTATTGAATCCATAAGATCTTGCTGCACTGGTGTTTTCAGGTTTTCTCAGGCTTAAATTTACGTTTCGCCTGCGAAAACTGTCCAGCCATTCTTTTCCTGCCATTCTATTGAGATCCCAGGTGAATGGATAACGCAGCTGATTCGCTTTCGCAAATTCATATGCCAGTTTCCTCACCAGTACAATTGTCAATCCATAGTGCATTTTGGAACAGTCCGTGATGTACTTGTTTAATAAAGTCTCTTCTTCAGTAGTGAACACTTGATTCGACGTGAACTTGGAACTAAATACACGCGCTGGGATGTTGTCTTCCTTTTTGGCAGCAGCTGTTTTATGAAACTTCGTTAAGCGACTTTGAAGAGTTGTCGGTTTGACGCCGTATTTTTGTGCGGATTTCCTAATAGATAAAGTTTTATCTAAAACTTCTTTCATTGCAGATTTAATTGCATCTTCGTCTATCTCTCCCGTTCTAGTCCCCTTTTTTACATATATTCGTGGCATGGTCCTGTAATAATAATATTCTTGGTAAACAAACTTTCTGGACCCAAGCGGGGTACATTCGTACAGTACGAATCCACCCTACTCATAACTGTACGAAGGTACCCCAACGAAAACAATCAACAAATTAATTCAAAATAAAAATAATCCTTAAAGTTATCCCAGAATGAATGTTCACATAACAAGCTAAGGAATCTATTCATAAACCATGATAAATTACTTTGATAATTTGGACAAAACTTATTAGAGATAAATGCATTCAAAGGTGAATCAAAAAATTACTTACACGGAGCAAAAACACTTATGAACTCGCTCCAACGAAGCCGGCAGCCGCACTGCTGCCCCACTCCGTGGTTAGCCTATGCGTATGAGCGGGAGTCATGCGCACAAATATGAAAGCGTCAACATGTTGGATAGTGTTGATGTGACCACTGTACGAATGCTCCCTCTGTACGAATCCTACCTGCTCTCCCCTACCAGACAAACTGGGAATTACTGGTCCACAATTGTGCTCAAATTTATGAAATACTTTATTTTCTTGAGTTTTACATGTAAATGGGATTTCTTTAAGGCGACGATAAATTTGTTGCAGTGGTTTATGTGGAGATTTAATTAATTGCTTTAATTCCCCTAAATAATTTTCAAAGGGAAAAGCAGAGAAATTGTCTAATTGACCGAACTGATCAACATCAGCACTTAGATGACATAAATAATGTATATTATATACATAAAAGTAGTAAGTAAATAGCGGTTTAAGCCCACAACTCCCCATGTTATTCTTATGGGAGTTTCGTTTTTAAGACAGGACAATTTTGTGAGGTTATGTGTGTCAAACTTACAATTATGTGAGGTTATGTGTGTAAAACTTGTCGTCCTTCCCGCCAGATGTCAGCATGGGTGCGGGTTTAAGTGTTTAGGCGGGAAAAAGTCGAATGTGATGCTTGTCCGTGATTGGTCGGATCGAATTGCCGGTAAAATAGGTAGCAGCATGTGTCGCTAGATGTCTCTGTGTGCGTGGTTTTGGCGGGAAAAATCAAATCTCAGGCCTGTTCGTGATTGGTCCGAAGTTTTGGCGCTAAAGGAGGTTGCAGGTGGTGTCGCTTTGGAGCGCGTGAACGCGGCCGGGCGGGGCGGGTTAAATAGAAAATTTTGTCGCGGCGTTGCGTGGGCGGGTGCCCCAGTGGGCCGGTGCCCCGGTGGCCCGTTGAAAGGAGTTAATTTGAAACGGGTTTGCGCGCGACCTCGATCGAGGGGGTAGGGGGGGTGGACTAGTGCTCTAGCCTCCTAAGGGAAACTAGTGCAGTATTGCTTGTGAGATCGACATGTGGATGATGTATAGTGCTCAGGATTATCCCGTGGTGCGAGACGCCGTTAGCGGGGTGGAATGTTTATTGAGGCAGTTCGAGGATGGTGCTAAAGACGCTATGCACGAAGCGGTTTACGACTGGCAACAGATGTATGGCGGTTACGAATATTGTATGAAGCTTCACGGAACGTATTTGAAGGGGATGGAGTTGTGTGAAGCGTGTTTGCGAACGGAAATCTCGTTGGAAGTTTTATATGAGGAATTAAAAAAATTAGATTTGACGCATCATCTGTCCGATGAGATGAGAAAGTTTTTTAAAATACCGTCCATCGATGATGATGATGAGATGGGGGATGCGGGGGAGGAGGCGGGGGATGTTGACGCCGACGATGCGGAGGGGGGCGTGTGAAGTGAAGTTTCTTTTCAATTATATATTATTAGCCTTAGTGAATTCGTTGAGTGAAGACGTTTTTGTAGTAGGGCAAAGATAATGACGATGAGTGAACCGAGTTTGACAGAGATTGCATCATCATCAGTGGAGGCGGCATCGGCAGTGATGGATGGCGTAGCAAGATTTTTTTCCTGTCTGAATAATATTGGATCGGCAGTTCAGAAACCGGTAAAGAAATTGAAAGATCTACCTGTAGATCGGGAATATCTGATGTTAGACGTCCGAGCCATTAACACGAAAACGCATAGTCGCTCGTTGCTGGTAGAACTGGAAGATTTTGTGTTATTTTTGCCGAAAAGAATAAGTGATTATTTAACTAATGAAAAAATAGCGATGTTAAACATGTGCACGTGTTATTTGGCTTATCGAGGACAGAAACTTGCACAAGATGACGTCACCGATGGCGGTGATGGGGAAGAGGCCGGTGAGGGGATAAAGAAGCAAAAATTCGCTCCTAATTCGTTCGCTCTAGTGGAATTTATACCGATGTTTCCCGAGACAACAAAGCAGTAGTAATCGAGTACGTCTCAAGTGAAAAACACGTGCATCATGTTATTGTCGACGGTGGCCTTGGTGTTGTCGTCGATTGCTGCCGACCGTAAAGTGCTTTACGTAGCTCATCCGGTCGGAGCAAAAGAGGCCTACGTTGGGTTCTATTTTAGCGAAAATGACGACACCTCATCACCATCATCATCATCTCCAATACCGGAGGCGTGGAATAGAATGCAAACAGAATATGTAAATAGTACCTTCGCATTTTCCTATGCACTGGGGGCCTTTCATCAGCGTCATCGAGAACGTTTTATTTGGATCAAATTACGTTATCTGTATCAAAATGAAAGCTGGCAAGAATCAGAATGGACACCCCTGTTGTGGAATAGAACAAATTCCTCGTCACCGGTAGGAGGAGGAGGAGGAGGAGGTGTGGTGGATGGAACTATTAAAGTTTTGTTAATTTCAAATAATGTATTTGCCCTTGTCATACTACTGATGGTTGTATTAATAATTTTTAGATTGTTTACTTACTTTACCTTGTAGATAATTGTATGTAAAAATAAAACATTATTTTATTACATCATCATCTTTTATTTCATTCTTAGTTAAGTACACATAAATAATACAATAATTATAGCTAGTAATAATAATAAAAAGAAATTATTCTGTTTGTTTGATTAATTTGTCATTTTGAGACAGTGCGTAATATATTTGATTTACATTATTAATAGCACACCGACAATAATTGAGAATATGTGAAAAACATGGTGGTTTCCAGTGACGTAGAGGAGCCATCTTTTCAAGGAACTCTTCTTCGGACATTCGATCATCCAAGTCTATCACCGGCAACGTCGTGTGATTTCGCAGGTAATCGGATTTAATTTTACCCTTGCAATATATGGTGCTGTCTCGCGACGTGACGACACTTAAGATTTTTTCGATTTCTCGCAAATCCGTATTACCGAAGGACCATCGCAATCCGTGATGATACCTGGTGAGCCAGTTGACGGTGGTCTGTTGCGAAAGTGTCAATTCATGAAATGGACACGGCGGTTTAAAGACATAATGAGCTGTTCGTTCTCCGTCAGTAATGGCCATTTCTTTCGGAACAAAATGGGGTGCTTCGAAGCCCTGCAAATCTATTATTATCATCGTTTACAGGGTGGTAACGGTGCTCGTAACTGGTTCGTACGATACTATGGTGTCGTGAAGTAATAGAACGTACGCGTACGTGTTGTTAGCGAACGCTGTGCTCGCTTCGATCTCAATTTTAATACTAACCGTCCCCGCCTTTACACTCTCGTCCTGTTTCGATAGATCGATGACGTAGAGCGGGGATTTAAGAAATTCGCTGTATCTCATGAGAGGGTGGGGAAAATGAGGGTTGTTTCCGTAGTAGGATGACTGAAAGTCGCAGTAATTTCTGTACGCCTCCGTAAATAAGTTTTTATTAAAGTCCAAGTTCATGCGTCTATTGGGGTGAGCCACCGAATCGATATAGACCGTGATATTTTTTATGTTGGCGTGATTGAAGGTGCTCGCGTTTTCTTTAGCAATATTTTCCTTGTTCACTTGAAATCCCACGATTACATGATGAGGTCTCTCGAAGGCTTTCACGGACCCCAATTCTATAACATCCTCGCGTCCGCTGCGTAACCCGGGTATGATGTTAAGGGTTCTTTTTCGGAAAGGGATCGTGATGAATTTGCCCTTGTCGATTTTGTTTAGGAGCCGTAACTTGGCGGCGTCGCTCAACCTGAAGTGTGGCACTCGCCATTCTATTTTGCTGAGGCTAATGTTTCCATCGCTTTCTGCGCTTTGAATACAATTTGAGTCTGTACGAGCACGAACCAAACTTAACTGCATTTTGGACCATACGATTAACTTATTGTAGTCCTCGGCTATTCCAAACCACAATGATAAGGGTATAAGGCATGAGAACTTCTTATCCGTACTCTCGATGGAAATGGGAAGAGTAAAGGGATCGGCACCCCATCCGGCGATCTCGAGCGATTTAATGGTGTCCTTGTTGTAAGCTGCAAGACCCCTCATGGTGGAGGTAATCCCCGGTCTTCGTATAGACTCGATCATGGTATCGTTCAGGCTTAATTTGACCTCTTCGAACAGATGGGAAATAGCGTTGTTGACTAGATTACATTGTTTTGTGGGGTCCGCAACTTCAAGTTGTCCTTCCGCATACAGGAAACTCTCATAAATGCTGACGAGCGAATCTCGTTGTTCCACCGTTATGGTGACTTCATCGCTAGATTTGAAGTTTTCCGCTCGAGTCGGGGGCGTATGGGCGATCCATTTCTGTTCGATAATATCCTCATCGAGTCGGATGTCGTCGAATATGTTTAATTTTTCACTGCTCATCACTTTCTTTCAGAACTGTAAATCCGAGAGATTTCAAAAAGTGAACGTCTTGAGGTTTTAATCGTTTAACGTTCGAACGATTAGTGACGTGTAGAGCGCGAGCCGCTCTTTTATAATGGGATATTATGTCTTCATTCGTCTGCGTTTTTCTCATTATCATATTATTATTATTATTACCAGTAGTACTAGTAGTGAAGTCTAACCCCATTTTTTCTCTCGTTCTTTCTTTTTAAGCTCCAATCGTATAGTAGCGTCTTCGTGTCCGAAATTTAATCGTTCTCCGTTTTGATTCGTGAGTGATAACGTGATATTATCTATTTGATCCGCAACTACTACTGGAAGATATATTACGTTTGTAGGTTTTTCGTTCACTTGTTCCCCCGGCTCCACGTCCAGCGCGAATTCGTATATTGTATGTACCGGGGTGTCGTTATAATGTGCGCCTCCAGTTATATTACAATTTATTCGTATACTACTGGCCGGTGATATTTTAACGGGTAAATCCGATTCGTGTAATACGTCCGCTTCTAAAACTTTGGGGGAGAAGCCGAGCATGCGTCCGATAGAGTCGTCGGGGCGAAAATCAATGGCATATTTACTTTTGATTTCACACTTTAAAGTGTTCGTATTCGGTTGCAGAGAAAATATTTCTTCCTGCTTGAGAGTTTCATTATTGGTTAGCGCCAATTTTTTCGATATGTACTCATTCAACGAATTTATTTCATATGCCCCCTCCGCTATGAGTAGCTGTCTGTTTTTTTTTATCGCCCGGTTTGCGCCAATAGATCTTATTATTGCCTGGATAGATGTTTCGGAGAGCGTTGTAGGTCCAGTAACCTATTAGTCCTAACGTGTACTCGTAGTCGGCATTTAAGGCAACCGGCGGATAATAGTTAGTACTCAGGTAACTGCCTGTACCCGTTAAAGTGAACGTCTCGGACATGATTAAACGAGGACGCGTCACATACCCTCTTTTTATCTCCTCAGAAATTGCAAACACAGATGTCCGCAGTTGTAGGAATTGTAATTTTGATATCGTTCCGTGTTATAGGTCATGTTTCCGGCATTTTTGCCGAAATAGTTCACAAGTTCTCGCGGCGGCTTTAAATTTCCAAATCCGTCGAAATATTCAATCAAGTTGTTGCGTTTCCTGTATGCCACCCAATGCGTTCCTTTCCCCATTGTCGAATCCAAATTGACTATTCCACTTTCGTTCTTCCAAGGTCGCGAAGGTAATCCATCGCGCATAAATACGCCTCGAAAATGGGGTATACCTGTGGCATATTTGTAGATGTCAATGTTGGTGAGAGGACGTCGAGGCAAATTTATTAGTTTTTTGTCGGCTTTTTTCGTAAATAGAGCCCTCTGCCGCCGCTTTTAGGTTTCTTGCTCAAGTACAAACCGAGGCCCGATTTACTCGGCGACCGGTGTTTTATAATCATACTTCCGCCTTTTCCGATCGCTATACCCTCCATCCTCCTATTATGGTCCTTCATTTCCACCAATTGATCTTTAGCGGATTTTACGTCTTTCACGGCTTTAACCACCTGAGATACGCCCCCGGCCAGCGAGCCAATCGCAGCGAGTCCACCAAAAATGGCCGGCAATAAGGGAAGTAGACCACCTTGTTTTACCGCCCCACCTGGAATAGGAATTACTCGAGGTTGTCTCACACATCTTCTACCTCCTGCTTCTTTAACGGCTCTTCTCGCCGCACCCACAGCTATTTTCGCAGCTTTCGCGATAGTTTCCGCTTGAGCACCTTTTACGGCGTTAAGTCCGGTTTTCATGATCCTACCGAAAGCGACTTTAGATTGTTTATTACCGCCGCCGCCACCTCCTCTTCCAAACCCCATTCCAAGTTTTCTTTTAGCTTTCATGACGTTGGTCACGAGCCAAGCGTTTGCTTTCTCCGAAACACTGGAATCCTTTGCTTTAACCCGCTTCCAGGCTTCTTGTTCGAGAACTGCGTCCGCAAGATGTCTCGATTTCACGTCCTGATGACTCGAATAAGCGATATCGTGCTCCTTACAAGCGGCGTCCAAGGGATTTACGCCGGGATCTCCGCGTGCTAACCTTTGCCCCAATCGTGTACCGGGGCCGCAGAATTGATACCCCGGAAGGTGTAGTTCGACGGGTAGTTTATCTATAAGCTTGTTTAAGACACCTCCGCCTTCGTGCACGATCATTTGAACGAATAACTTCGTATCATGCGTACAAGCTTATTTATAGCATAATCTTCATTTTTTATTACTTGCCGGATATAGCGGAAAAAAGAATGAAAATCGTGCAACAACGTGAAAGGTTAACCGTACGCGATTTGGAAAAGGAGCTGCTCATGGACTCTGGGGCAAAAGTTGATGGTGCTAAGCATAGCAGTTTGTTCCCATCCTCCATCAGGTGCTTGATAGTGGGACCCTCCGGTTCCGGCAAATCAAATGCGATGCTCTCCATGTTGGTGGAGCCCAAAGGGTTGAAGTTCGCCAATATTTATATTTATTCCCGGTCTCTTCATCAACCGAAGTATACGTTTTTGAAAGAAGCGCTGAAGCGTGTAAAAGGCATGGGGTATTTTACTTTTAGCGAAAACGAGTCCGTCATGATGCCCGATGAAGCGCGCCCTAACTCGATTTTCGTGTTTGACGACGTCAGCATGGACAATCAGAATCCGATGCGTCATTTCTTCAGCATGGGGCGACATCACGGTATAGACAGTTTCTATCTCTGTCAGTCTTACACGAAAATTCCTAAACATCTGCTGCGCGATAACGCTAACATGTTATTGATTTTTAAACAGGACGACTTAAACATGCGTCACGTTTACGAAGATCATGTGAGCATCGATATGTCTTTTAATAAATTTCGGGACATGTGCACTCGGTGCTGGAAAGACAGTCGCTACGGATTTCTAATGATCAACAAGGATTGTGACGTCAACAATGGACGTTACAGAATAAATTTCGACGGTTTTATTAGACCCTAACCGCTATAAATTCGAAGTAATTTAGTTAGCTCATCTAGTCGAACTAAAGTAGCGATCGATATTGTAACCTTATTATTATGGGGGACAACATCGCAGCCGATAAACTTCGTAAAAGAGCATTAATTCGAGTTGCTAATGATATACGAAGGAAATTTAAAGCCTTACAATCGGGCGCGCAACTTAAAGAAATCGCTTTTGCTAAAACGCACAAACCCCTTCTGGATCCTATAGAAGACATCGCTCGCTCCCTGAAAACCATTAACAAAAAAGGAAAAATAAGCGCTCCGATGAAAATGCCGTTGGCCTGGTCCACACCCGTTTTTAGCACAGTAGCGGCTACTCCAAGTACTTCCTCTCCTACATCAAAATTGCTTACAAAAATGCACACATCGGTTTCCCCTAGATCAAAACTGCTTAAAAAAATACGCACATCGTTCAAGATGAAGGGTGAAGACGAAGAGGAAGAAAAAGTGGAAGAAGAAGGCGACGAAGCAGGAGGGGTGGACAAAAGGGTGGAGTCTGGTAACGAGGATATATATCCGGCATGGGAAAATGTGTCAACGCGAGACTTTTTAGAACAATATCACCCGCTACCTAGGAAATATCTTTCTCTTATGCTGCGAAACGATCGAAGTATAGATAACTCCCCGTACGGTGTTAAGTATGACGTTAATTTGGATAAATGGAATTTTGGAGATTCCTTCCTCGACGTTGGAAATAGAGAGAAATATTTTAAAGTCAAAGGAGTTAGGTATGATGGAACGCATGGGTTGTATGAACTTTTAGTTCTAAAACGACCCGCTAACTATACAAGGCAAGACGTTAGAAATTACATAAGTATACTTCGCGCCACCAATGTCGACAAAATACCGCTATCGAAACGTTATGTTGGCTATAAATATACGGAGATCATTAAACCGATCATTGAATCATTAGAAGAAAAAGAAATGAGAGAAACAACGGGCAAAGGTGTACTTTCCAGTATGAAGCTTGTCAATGATAATCCCATCGAATATGTGTATTGGGATACGCCCTCAGAGCTCGTTCAACGTTTAAGATTGCTCATTGCTTCTCAGAATGCTGGAAATTCCAATGTTCAAAATGAAATTGCTAGCATTGTTGAGGAATTGCGAGAAGATGGTTATATAGCTTGAACATGAGTAAAAATTAATTCATTTTCATGATGCCCGTGGATAAATTTGGACGGGTGGTTCATCGAAGTTCTTCTTCTTCGGGAGGTAAACAACAACAACGTCCTTTGTTTCCATTAACAAGCACCGGCGGGTTTGACATCGAACAACGACGACTTTCGAATATAGGCCATCCTTTGGAAGAAAACGATGCAGTGCCGTTAAAACGATTAACTGAAGAAGTAAAAACCTGGGAGCGTAGAGAAAAATTCTACACCGACAAAATAGACCCGTTGTTAGTGCAAATCAATAACGGGATAAATCAATTACAGCCAATTATCGAAGCTAAAAAACAGGGGCAATTACTCACTCAGCAGGAATCGATCGATTTAATGAAAACAGAAAGGCAGCGTTTCGAGACGTTTTATGTTTCACTTGTGAACCCCCTTGCTGAAAATTTCAACAAAACCATTGCGAAATTGACTGAACGTGTGGATGTGTTAGAAAGATACCATAAAAAACAAAAAACGTAAAATATTTAAAATACTAGTACTAATATGAGCGATGTAAAGAGAGCAATCGTTAACGAGATCCACAGGCAGGCTAGAATAAATTTCCCCAGACGTTCAGCAATCGTTCTAGGGTTCGATGACCTCTGGGAAAGCGATATAGCAGTCTTTAACTCTTATGCTCATTACAACAAGGGATATAAATACGTTCTGGTGGTAATAGACGCTTTTTCTAAATATGTGTGGGTAAGGCCTCTAAAATCTAAAAGCGGGAATGAAGTTGCCGGTGCTATGCGGAGCATATTGGATGAAAACTTGCGAAAACCTAATAACTTGGCCACTGACCGCGGAGGTGAATATTTTAACACTCATTTCAAGAAATTAATGTCGGAACATTCCATCAACCACTATTCAACGTTTTCCACTAAGAAAGCATTTTTTGCGGAAAGGGTGATTAGGACACTTAAATCTAATCTCTACAAGGAGTTCAGTTTCAACGGGAATTATAAATGGTTGGATATACTGCAAGATGTTGTCGATAAGTACAACAGCACCGTGCATAGGTCAATTGGTCTAGCCCCCATCAATGTGACATTTCGCACGCCTTTAAATCGTTCGAATGATGATGATGACGGGGTCCCCCCAAAACCTAAATTTAAAGTAAACGATATGGTTCGTATTTCTAAGTACAGAGGGGTTTTTTCGAAAGGTTATCACCCCCAGTTCAGCACTGAATTATTTCGCATAAGCAGGGTGCAATCAACTAGACCGACAACCTATCTGTTAGAAGATGTGAGAGGTGCCCCAATCAAAGGTTGCTTCTATGAACCGGAATTGATGAAAACTAAACACCCAAAAAGCTTTTTAATTGAACGTGTATTACGAACAAAAAATGATCAATTATATGTGAAATGGTTGGGTTTTGATAACACACACAACAGCTGGATCAAGAAAAGTGATTTATTATAAAAAATAGTCTGTTTTTGTATATACTTTATTTACAATATAATAATAATAATAATAATTAGAAAATATGTGCATAAATAATAGTCTACTTATCTATATATACTAAGATTTTATTTACACTAAATACTTACAATATAATAATAATAATAATTAGAAAATATATGTACAAATAATAGTCTACTTATCTAAATGTATAAACTAAGATTTTATTTACAATAAAAAATTATAAAATAACTCCCTCCTCCTCTTCATTTATTTTAAAATGACCCCATGGAAGGGTATCAATTTTATTTTTTAGTATAAAACGTTTATCATCACATGAATCTAGAGCTTTTTTCCTAATAAAATATGTATAAAGATTATGTTTATCAGAACGAATGCTTCTATTAACGGCATATGTAATTTCCGAATCAAATAAACTTTTGAAATAATGTTCGAAACTTAATCTATTTTTTAGAGCCTGCTGCCCTACGCCTTTGGCCTTACAAACCTCCTTACCCTCCTCCTTCCGCATGGAATACATTTTCGATTTCAAACCGACAAATTCCAATAAAAGTTTTCCGTTTAATTCGTCTTTGAATTTACCGGGAACTTTCTTATTTACTTTCTGTATTCCATAGGGGTTCTCTGGAGGATAATCGGACGTATCGAATATTCCCTCCGATCCTTTCGCGCTTTCCTCTCGTATAACGTCATAAATATCTAGTCCGTCTTTACTTTTTGCACACGCATACACCATTCCGTCCGTGTCCGTATAAAGCAAGATAGCGGGGCAGGGTTGCTCTAACATAAACTGATAATGAAAAGAGTACATTAATAATTTAGACAAGTCTAAAATCACCATCCCCAAATAAACCGGTTGGTTATATTTAACCACGGTTTTGTTTAGTTCGACGGCGACCAGATTTTCTTTAAATATCGTACAGGAACGGAACTCCGGTAACGCGATATACTTTTGGGCGCTTCTAAAAGAGTACGCTAATTTGATCTTTCGATGTTTCCGGATATTCTGCATCGTCTTGCCGAAAACCGCGTTGTTCATGAGCTTAAAGAAGTCCTTTTCGAACTCGTTTTTTGCCTTAGCCCTTAAACTCGTGTTCAAGTCTATGTAGGGTTTGAGCCATCTCCGTTGAGAGAATTTTAAAACTCTATGAACCTTGGTTAATTGCAGGCCGTACAATAAACATTGAAACAGGTTTCGAACATGTAAAACGTATTTAAATTTTGGAAACATAGTCAACATTAATTTTGGGGGAGAATTATTTGAAGCCGTAGGAGGCCGCCGATGCTCCGGGCAAAAGGGAAACGCTGACGTTTTGTCTTGAATTTCCCGGGGCACGTTAAGATCTACTTCCAAAATTAATGAGGTAGGGACTTCTTCCTCGTCAACCGCCATGTTTAGAGCGAGCATGCACGCTCGATCGGTATACATTTCCCAATCCGGTTTTTCCTCGCATTTAAAATTTTTTAATATATTTTCTATCTCGCGAACCCGATTTTCCGACAACCATTCAAAATTCCCGTACGGTAAACTTTCGGACATCGCGTAACCGTAAAGGTTATTGGCATCTACATAAAGCAAACAACTTGAAGGCTCCTTCTCGTTATAATTTTCCTTCATATATTTATTGTTTGCTTTTGCGTATCTATGCGAACATTGGGTAATCCCGCCTCTTATCGCTTTTTCAAAAAACAACACCATATCTATGTCGGTCAACAAATCTAATTTTACACGTGTACACTTTAAAGCAGCTGACCACGCTAATCCGGGCCCCGTATAAAAATGTACACTGTCTAAATCGTATATTTTCATACATAAATCGCGAAACTGTTCAAAAACATCAGCTAAGATTTTTACGTCACACTTTAAATAAAGTTCACTGTATTGCGCCAACGATTTTATGTTAAATGTTTTCCATACATTCTGAACGTGCTCGTAATCTTCGCAGCTGATATGTTCTTCGCGAAGAGCATTATAAAACGATTCTTTCGGCGGTAATTCCGTTTCATTGAGTTTCCCCCAACTATTCATGTAATCGTAACAAAATATGCCTTTACGTCGTACTAAATTAAATTGTTCGGGATTTGGAAAGGCTTCGCGAACAAAATTAAACATTTCCGGGGCTAAATTATTTGCTAAAACATCCAAACTTCTAGCTAAGAACCGATAACTGTCTATAAACCTCCATGTCATCTTAGCACATTTTTTTGATACTGAAATGTAATTTTCTCTTGTCACGGGTAGGATATTTACCGGTTCGCGGTTGAAATTTAATTCATTAATTATGAAATGTATATCATAGCCTGACATGTTATGAAACAATATGGGAATGTAATTGCCGCATTTGTATTGCAGGTTACAATTTTGACAAAGGGCCGATAGGAATTTCCCGGTGAAATGATCATGATTTCTAACTTTGACAATCAAATCCTCATTGAATTCTTGCAAACAATGGGGGCACAGTGTGGTATTATCATACCCCTGCTGTTCCTCCAATGTAAGCGGCAGCATTGGAATGTTAATTTTTATCTTTTCCTCTATTATTGCGGTTTCTTTTATCAACTCGTTAACCAGCCATTTTTGAGGATTTGTTCCTACATAACTTTTATAATGTGATAAGGAGGGATCGAACGAACAAACGACCTGGTATGCGACAGCGAAAGGTATATGTTTTTGATATGGTATAGTACAGCTTTTGAAATGCGTAACATCATCATCATCATCATCAATTTGATTACACGGCACTGTTAAGCATTCAAAATCGGCGTATACAACGAAGGGATGACGTAAATTAAAATTTAAATTTTTAAAAGACAATGTATTTTCACCCGGTTTATCAAATTCTATGCGAACTGCATCGAACTTTTCACAATCATCCAGGTGATTGTTCAACGATTGGACACTCCTGAAGTGCCTTAAGCACCTGTCACATATAAAAGTACGGTGCTCGTACTTGGTGATGGACGATCTACATAAACGAGACATATTCTTTATCCAGCAGTAGTGAGATGCTTTCCTCTTTCTCACGTACAACAAATTAATATGGTGTTGTTTTTTGGATTTTGTATGATAAAGAGGCCCCGTCACTTTACTACCCTGCAAGCCGTACACGTTAACGGAAATGTTAGGATTTTGACGTTCAAATTTGGGAATGTCCGTAATTTTCACCGGAGATTTAATACCCTTAATATTAAATAATTGTTTGAAATTTTGCGGATACGAGGATGGTAATTCTTTATGGTGTGTATTACATGGATAAAGAGCGGAAACTAGAGCGTAATAGAAGCATTCGTTATCCGTATTTTTTACATTTATAATGGCGTGCCTGCTTTTAATTACAGTAGGCAACTCGATAAATTTAGAAGCTCTTAAAGGCGAATATTTGTTAATATTTATAGCTAACGAATTAATACGACTAAAACTACCCCCTGACCCCACTTCTTCAAAGGATCCCATCTGTAAAAAAGGAAAAAAACTAATTAAAAGTGAGTTTTTAAAAAACTTCATATACGCACCTGTGACAATAAAGAAATCTCCATGTCCCCGAATATAGAAATAAGGTCGCTGGATCTTGATATAATGAAGTTGGACGTGTTAAAGTACTTGGCCTGTACTGTATCATCTAGCTTCATTTTATAATCGGCACAAAGAACGACATTGGCTTTCATGTTAGGTATTCGCTTTTGGAGGGATGCTTCAATTTTATCCACAAAAATGGGCTGTGCTTCCTCGAGAAACTCTTTTGGATCTAATATATTGTTATTGATCACTATACCCGTCTTAATACGCCCTTTGAACGCTGATTCCAGCTAAAACATGCAAATTATAATCAATCAAAATGAGAATATTCAATAAAAAACATGAAAAACTTACGTCATAATACGTTACGCTGCTTTCCCCACCCTCTCCACTAACTCCTTCGCCTGTCTTAATAAGGGATTGTTTTATCCTCGCATCCAAGTATTTACATCTGTTCAAAATCGTTTCTAGTTTCCGTTTATCAGCTATTCCCCCCGCATTTGAGTAATTCCTTATCTGTTGGATTGTTAATTCCGTAGTTTCATCAATCAGGGTTGATAACCTTCGAAAATCAGCAGGTGTTGTTGCACGTGCTAAATCATCTTCCACCAATGTAACCTGATTTTGCAAATTGGTAATATCCATTATTGTTAAGACGGATTAAATACAATTCAGCCTTTCAATTAAAAAATAATAACACGTTAATTTCACAAACTGAATCGAACGGTTTTTCTAAATGAGTATGTTATCCGCACCAAACACTTGTTTCAACTAAAAACAGAGGCACTTTAGAGCGAGCTTTTTATACGAGTGCAAGGTGCAATTAATTTTAATTGTTGACACAAATCGAAAACGCAAAACACCCTCATAAAATAACTTCAAGCAATAAGTCATAAAATGGCGCGCTTTCCACCCCTAACAAGGCCAACACTTCGAACAAAATACTCCATATAACACAATTTTTACAAACTAAAATATCCCACTAAAGAAATAAATATTCTAAAGGATGTCCAAAACAACGATTCAATTATAAATGGAATCAAAGACATGTAAATAATCTTTTTATGCGAGATTTTGTACATCCCTGTTGTTTTGTAAATCAAACGGGGAATATCAAGAAACGAATCCCAGATGTGGCAATGACGCACATTTTAAATTTATCGCCTATGTTAATGTTTGCACTTAAAAAGCATTAATTAATTATGACATGACAAATTACTCCTTTGGCATTAAGAAAAATATTTTACAGTACACATTTTAAAGAGGGAAGCGCAAAACATTTTAAAATTCAGTTTTAAAACAAGCGGTAAACTGTGCACATATGTAATGCGGTTTGAACTCGCGTCTTTTAATCAATAAAAATAGCACTAAAAACAATACAACCGCTTAATATTGTTTGCGATCTTAAAAATTTCATTATAACGTGTAAAATACGGGAAAAACAAGTGCAGCTAAATTGAGATTATTATTTTACACCGAATGTATTGTTTTTTCTAAGTCGAACATCAATTCGTGAAAGGAATGTTTTTTCTTGCTAGTGCAATAATTCACTGATGACATCATCCGGCGGAATATATAATATTTTGTTAGAAGGAAAAGATGCATTTTTCTTTTAATATTATTATCGTATTAAAGGAAAAAACAAATGCGGGTAAGTTGATATTATTATTTTATTTTTAATGTAATGTTTTTTTTAGCTCTCAAAACTATGCAGCAATTAAGTGATGAGATCATTCTAGAAAAGGAATGTATGCACATATGTTTTGAATAATTACATCATCCAGCAGAAAGATGCATTCTCCTTTAAAATAATATCATTATTGTATTTTACTGGCTTCTGTTTTGTTCATAAAGGAAAAAACAAATGCAGGTAAGTTGATATTTTTTAATTTAATGTATAAAATGTAATGTTTTTATTTTTAGTCCAACATCAAACTATGCAGCAATTAAGTGATGATGAGATCATTCTAGAAAAGGAATGTATGCACATATGTTTCGAATAAATACATCATCCAGCAGAAAGATGCATTCTCCTTTAAAATAATATCATTATTGTATTTTATTGGCTTCTGTTTTATTCATAAAGGAAAAAACAAATGCAGGTAAGTTGATATTTTTTAATTTATTGTATAAAATGTAATGTTTTTATTTTTAGTCCAACATCAAACTATGCAACAATTAAGTGATGAGATCATCCAGCAGTACTATTCACGAGAGAGAAGAAAAGGATGCATTCTCCTTTAAATATTATTATTATTATTGTATTTTATAGGTCACTATTCATTATTTGTATTAAAGAAAAATCTACAGTACGCTTATGTTGTTAATATTGTATTTACATCTAGTTAAACGATGATTGTATATTATTTTTTTTTTCAGCCCCCTTTAATAAAATGTTTACCCCACCGCCTTATTATTAATCGGCAGCAACGAGACAACCGCCAAATTAACTCCTTTCAACGGGCCACCGGGGCACCGGCCCACTGGGGCACCCGCCCACGCAACGCCGCGACAAATTTTTCTATTTAACCCGCCCCGCCCGGCCGCGTTCACGCGCTCCAAAGCGACACCACCTGCAACCTCCTTTAGCGCCAAAACTTCGGACCAATCACGAACAGGCCTGAGATTTGATTTTTCCCGCCAAAACCACGCACACAGAGACATCTAGCGACACATGCTGCTACCTATTTTACCGGCAATTCGATCCGACCAATCACGGACAAGCATCACATTCGACTTTTTCCCGCCTAAACACTTAAACCCGCACCCATGCTGACATCTGGCGGGAAGGACGACAAGTTTTACACACATAACCTCACATAATTGTAAGTTTGACACACATAACCTCACAAAATTGTCCTGTCTTAAAAACGAAACTCCCATAAGAATAACATGGGGAGTTGTGGGCTTAAACCGCTATTTACTTACTACTCATAAAACTCTTTACCTCATACACTCATTCCTTTAAGTATAACTCTTCCGTTAATATACTCTCCGGGCTCCATACATTTCTCACAACTGGAATAGCCACCATGTGATTTTACACATTTTAAAAAGGCACGAGCAGCAGCATCACACACAAAACTGTGAACTACAATACTGTAATTTTGATTTTTTAAAGTGAGTCCTTCTTTAATTAAAAAAGAAAGTTCATTTACAAACTCTTCTAAATATAAGTTTAGTGGTTTAGGTTTGGCATTTCCACAAAAAACAACAATGACGAAAGGAGACGTTTTAATATTCTTGTTCTTAATTAAACCTAAGATTGGCCATAATTGTTTATTGCTATGTGAAACAATGGTAATCCATCAATGTTGAACGAAATTTCAATAACATTTTCAAATAGTAATTTTTCTGATAAGAACAATTTTAAAGTGTTTTCTAAGCTAAAATGACAGTATTCCCCATTGTCTAATTTTTTGCTAATACATTCTGTTGGGCTTTGTAGTAATGTTCGGCAATCTAGGGGTAAACCAGGGTGAAGAGGTGCAAGAATATGCAATAGACTAGTGATAGCTGAATGGGATATATTCCTATGGTCTACTGTAGCCCACTGTTGCAGTGCTTTTCTTGTCTTGAAATTATGTATCTACAATAACAAATATTTTGCTATCTAGTGGAAAAGTTGGTACGCGATTTATACACTAATCAGAATTGAAAAAATTTGAAATCTGTTCAATAGTTCCAAGTCACCACAATTTTTAACTAGCGAGTAGAAAATTGTTGCTAGGAAATCTGTGTTCTCATATATTGTTTACATTTTCTTGAATTTCTTAGCGACAATATATATTTGTCAGTAACAAAGTTAGTGTATGCAAAAAAATAGTTTCAAAACCCAAAGTTGATAAACGAATTGCCGCGGGTGGAAGTCGGGCAGGGCAGCTATTATTATTTTACACATAAAAACTTCTTACTATTAAGAGGGTTGCCAAAAGCAAAGTATAACAATATAAACACGTGTAACAATAAATTAACTTTTCGTAATAACAATTAGGGTCAGTTGGGGTAATTGAAAACGATTTTCGATGTTTTAACTTTCAAAATTTATAAATTATAGTTATATCAATAATTCTCTAATGAATTTGACACGGACGTTTCATGGCACTATACCCTCATGAATTATGAGCTAGTTAATGTATATTTATGTATATGAAAAAAATTATGCGATGTTTTCATTTACCCCCACGCAATACAAAATTTTGGATTTTTCAGGGGTAATAGGAAACAACTAACTTTTGTTGCATTATAACCTAGGGCATATTTTGTGGGGCTAAATGAAAACAACTTGTGAAATGAATATTTTTTAGAACACTAGACTTAATTCTTGACTTGTTTACATTTACCCCAGACAGTGGGGTAAATGTAAACGAACAGGAAAAAATTAGTAAGCAATCAGTGAATCAATTAAATAAACTGTTATTTCTACAGGTCTAAATGAGCTTTAACTAGGAACTTGAAACGATCACTTGGTGTTGATTTTAATTTATTTGAAAAAATACACCCTATACCAAACACTACACTTTTCACAACGCGTTGTGAAAAGTGTAGTGTTTGGTGTAGGGTGTATTTTTTCAAATAAATTGAGCTTTAACTACATTTACATTGTGATATGAAAAAATTAAAAAAAAATATTTTGCAAACAAGAACAATCTTACAAAATGCAAAAAAACTGTATTTCAAAAAAACAGGGAAACTCTTACAAAGCAAAAAAAGATTATTTCTCAAGAACGACGACAACCTTACAAAGTAATGAAACATTATTTTTCAAAAACAGGCACAGTTTTTTCAAATGTATAAAATAATCGTTCACATTTACACTTTAAGTCAGGATTGGGTAAAACACCAAGTATTTGTTCATAATCGATGTAGCTTACATCTTGTTCATTGATAGCAAAATTTTTACGTGAACTGTCCAAACACTTCAATCCAATCACTTTAATTTCTAAATTGTCATCCTCGTCACACATTTTGTCAATCATACATACATATTTGTAAAGAGTAGTGTTTCTTTGTCCTCCTTCAAACTGGACAAGTAGAAATGTTCCCTTAGATAATTTTGTCATATCAACAGCTTCTATGTCAATGTCTTCTTCTTGTTCCTCTACACTAACATCGTACGGGCTATCTTCACAAATTGGTTCACCTTCAGAAGCTGATGAACTTAGACATTCTTTCACTTCCATTTTCTTCTTTTTCTTCAACGGTTGCTTTCCTTTGCTTTTCCGTTTCTTCTCCGTTTTTTTACTAGATTTATTTTCTTCAGCTTCTTTCAATCTCTGAAGAACTTCCTCTGTTGTAAGAACTTCTCCGTACATTTGTTGCTTTAGACGCCTTTTTACTTTGCATTTTTCTTCGTCTTTAGGTTGGTGCAAGTTCTGGTTGAAAAGATTTCTGGAATTGAGAGTTTGATTATCGGTGATAATCCAATAGAAACGGATTCAGGTTTATTTTTTGATGACGATGCTTCGGCTACATTTTCACTTGATGGATTTTGTGTCATTGTATTGATGGTTTCTGTTAAAGACTGAAGCACTGTCTCAGAAGTGGAGTGTAGTACTTGCTCAGGAATAAAGTGTGATGTCTTTTCAGGAGTGGAGTGTATTGCTGAAGCTTTAGGTGCATTTTGTTCCAATAGGTATCTGTTACATTCTTTTGGATCAAATTCACTTACTGGAAATTTACTTGCATCTAGGGTGTACAGTCCTGTAGACTCAAAACCAACTATAATATTTGTAGGCTTCATAGCTTCTTTCCACACTTCACCCAATATTTCTGCAAATTTGTTCTTGCTTAAGCATCCGCTATCTTGCCCCATCTGCTTTTTGCCATGATCTACAAGTTTTCGATCCCACATGGTTTTTATTGGACCAAAAACTGACTTATCTAATGGTTGTAGTTTATCAGTGAGGTGGCTCGGAAGCTGGACTAAAACAATATTATTCTTCAATGCCTCTATTCTAACACTATAATGGCTGACGTGTCCATCATACAATAAAACAGCTTTCTTATTTATCAAATTATTTTCTTGGCGAACTTTGTCCACAAATGGCACAAAACCGTTCTTAAACCACATGTAGAAAACAGCTTCCTCCATCCAACCGTTGGCTGAAGTTGCATAGAGAGTACCAGGATAGCTGTTTTCAGAAGTCCATCTTGGTTGCACTGCAGCACCTTTAAAAATAATTAAAGGAGGCAAGAATGTACCGTTTGCAGATACACAAGCTAAAACAGAAGTGGATTCTCGTCCTGATCCACCAGAAATTCTACATAAAGCACTTCCCTTTAGGTCAATTGCTCTGACGCGGGAAGGATCACTGTTGAAGCCACTTTCGTCGGCATTAAACACTAAACAGGTTCCGCCAG
The DNA here is from genome assembly GCA_929113105.1 of Agrypnus murinus. Classification (NCBI taxonomy): domain Eukaryota; kingdom Metazoa; phylum Arthropoda; class Insecta; order Coleoptera; family Elateridae; genus Agrypnus; species Agrypnus murinus. The sequence continues at coordinate 105,579,491 of OV816026.1, read as the reverse complement.
CATCAATCCCAATATCGGTGTAAACTTGTTGTAATTTATTAAATAAAATATCCATTGCTCCAAACAGAGGTGATTTTCATAAAAAATATTTCAGAAAACTCAAAGTCTCCTACATCAAAAATTTTATTATTATAAAATATACATAACAATTGTTTCGGCCTTTTCAATTAAAGGTTGACCCTTAAGGCCATCTTCAGATATAAAAAATAAATCTAAAATATAATACAGCCATGAACCACATGTTCACATTATTTGTTATAATCTATATTCTTACCATAATTTCCTTAACCCTTTCACTACCATCGGTACCTTAAAGTACCACAAAACGTTAGTACCTTGAAAAACCACACCCAAAAATACTTCGAATATTTAAAAAAAATGACACTTTTAACGGTAATCGTTTACATAAATGATATGTAAAAAGAGAAATAGAGAAAGTTACCATTAACACATAAATTTTTAACCGGTACTTACAGGTACCTTTGACAGAAAACGGTCATTGAAAGTAAGTTATAAATGAAACATTAGAATACCACTTAGATTTATATTGTTTTATTCCTAAAATTACAAAAAATGGTCATTATAGCTATTCTATTTCGTGGTATTGGGCAAAACACCGCATGCGGAGCATGTTGAGTGGGGTTTCGACTGGATCCCTTGAGCACTGCACATCTCACAACGTCCTCTTCTATCAACAAATTTTGGCCAGTGACTCCCTCTGTTCCCTAAACGAATTTCAGAAGACACACTGTAATTATATCTTCGCTTTTTTGCTTCCACTAATGTTGAAGATTTTCTTTTTTTTTTGCAAAAATTTTGGGGATTTGCTGCAGAGTCCATTTGTTAACTCTCTTCGGAAATCAAGGAGTTTCATTTGTTTTTCATTCTTGAGTTTCTTATAAATTACAAATGCATTTACAAATGTAATTTCTAAACAACCCCAAAAAATGCGGTGCCACCATTTTCTTGAGCGCCTGTCAATGGCATAGCATTGGCGTAATTGGTCGTGATAATCTACCCCACCCATAAATTTGTTGTAGTCTTCTACAACTTGGGGGGCAGTAACTGTTGCAGTAGTCCCATCACGCAATTTTCTTTTTATAGAAACTGGTTCTGTACCATGGAAATTGGAGGCCAATGTCACTATTTTATTGTCTTTCCACTTGTAAAACGTGATGCCAGTATTTGAGGTTCTGTGATCAAAATCACCTCGTTTTAGACTCTTATCGGTTGCCATTCCTTTGGGTAATCCTTTACGATTCGCTCTTATGGTACCACATGCCAGCGTTCTCTCAATATTTAATTTCTCAAGCAATTTCACAGTTGTGAAAAAATTATCAAAATATATCACTTTGTTTTTATGCCATTCCTGTTCTGTCAGTTGCAAAACAACTCTTTCTCCCAAATTGTAATTTCCGAATTTTTCAAGAATCTGTTCATTTTTGCCTTGATATATTTCAAATTTTTTTACAAATCCTGTCATGTCAGATAACACCCAAAATTTAAAACCCCTTTTTATAGGTTTCATTGGGTTGTATTGTTTTATGGCAGAACGACCTTTGAATTTTATGATTGACTCATCTACACACATTTTCTGTTCCCCCGTATAATTTTGAAATATAGAATTCAGTGAATCAACAAATGGTCTTACTTTATAAAGTTTGTCAGTATTGTTCCTTGGAATAGCACTGTTATCATTCAAGTGCAAATTAGAAAGAATGGTTTGAAATCTGTTTCGTGACATTGTTTCAGGCACCATCGCTACTTTGAGGTCATCTGCACTGGACCAATAATTATCTACACTTGGTAAAATATGATAACCCATAAGAAAATTTATTCCAATAAAAGCAAGAATTTCTTGCTCAGTGATGTTTAGAGTTTTATTTTTTTGGGTACCATAAAGATTTGTTTGGAACGTGATGTGTTGTAGTGTATCGCCCAAAAGCTTTATAAATACATCTGTGGCAGTTGTACAGTCACTAAAATAAGCTTCTTCCCAGGAAACTACATTATATGTAGGCAACACGGTAGGTATTTTCTCAATTTGTTGCCAGGTGCGTGAAGGCTCCTCTTCAGGATGTTCAGCTTCCTCCAGGTCGTCATCCAAATTCTGTTCGCTTGGAGGTACAGTTTCAGTGACATTTTCACTTCTAATAACAGCTTCTTCATTTATTTCTTCATATTCGGATTCAACGTCTGTATCCGGATTATTGTCTAGTACTGGTTCATAATCGTCCAAATCATCATTTTCTATCAACAGTAATAATTCTTCGTCAGTAAGTGGACATAAGCGAGTCCAACGTGACTGTGACGACATCCTGCAAAAAAAACGTCCATTTACAGCCAAAGGTACTTGTGAGTACCGAATGGATAACACGGGTTATCTCATTTGAAATCAACTAAGACTAATAATATTTTGTTTATATCATAAATAAACAACTTACCTAAGGGATTTGTAAAGGTACAGAGTGATACACTACTATAAAATGTGTTTATTTCAAAGTTTTTCTAGACGCACAAATCTAACCTACACGCTGTCACACAAATCTCGGTAAAAGTCAAACTAAAGGCGCTGCAGTCGCATCGAAACAAATTTATGTAGGAAATCCAGTACTTATAAGTACCGTTGAGACTCTACAGACAAATTGACACGCCCGACGTAATATAGGGGAATTGAAAATGATGGACTTAGAAGTGCCGCTGGGTGATAACTGTTATATAATTTATTTTACGTCTGGTAGTTAAAGGGTTAATTAATCGAAAATAATAAATGGGAAAGATCCCTCATACATTTTCTAATTTAAATGTTTCATTTTACATTTTATCCCACCAATCATGGTGTGGATAATTCAAGAAATTTTTAAAAAATTATTAGTGTTCGTCAAGCGACCATTTTACAACAGAACGAACAAGATTTTTCCTATAAAAGTAACAAACCATTTTAACTTTAGAGACATCTACACTGAATAGAACGAACAAAGCTCAAAAAGAAGGGAAATTCTTCAAATTTATTTTAGTTTTAAACTATTTAGAATAGGTGGCATCATCGGAATATTGTCATTTAATATTTGAAAATCTTTATTATTATTATGTTTATTAATTTCAAAATCTTCTAAAATACTTATTTTCTTTGGGTGATTGCTAGTATGTAAAATTTTAAAATCTTTATGGTGATCAAATTTATGTCCAGTATTTAAAATATGTTCAGCCAAGCTTGAGTTTTCTGGTTTATTATATTTAATTGCATTGAAATGTTCCTTGATTCTAATTTTAAATTGGCGTTCTGTTTTCCCTATATATATTCTATTACATTCTTCCTCTCCACAACTTAATTTATAAATCCCACTTTTTTGGTCTATATTCGTTCTATCCTTGTGTTTACATAATTGTTTATGAATTAAGTTATCCACTTTATAAGTTATATTAATCCCTTCTTTCTTTAAAGTATTTCCTATTGTTTCTGAAATTATACCATAGTAAGCTATTACATTGTATTGATTTTCTGTTATTATTCTATTATTAAATGGGATAAGTCCCGTGTTATTGATCCGTTCTAATTTATTTTTATGTTTATTTAAAATTCTGTTAACAATTTCAGTGTTGAAACCTGCTTCCAAACTAATTTGTTTTATGATGTTAAGTTCATCTTTATAATCCTGTTCATTCAAAGGAATCATCAATAATCTGTGGATGTACGCATGCAAAGCTGCTAGTTTTTGGTTGTGAGGTGTATTGCTGTTGTATGGTATAATATTACTAGTATGTGTGCTTTTTCTATAGATTTTGAATTCAAAATTGTTATTATTATGCTTGATAGTTAAATCTAGGTAATTTAGACATTTGTCTATTTCTTTTTCAAAAGTGAATTTTATATTGTCATGCCAACTATTTATGTATTTAATAAAATCATTTAAATTATTGTTGTTTCCCTTGAAAATGCAAAAAATATCATCAACATATCTGATCCATATTAAACAGTGTTTATTTAGTTTATTATCTAGTTTTAAAAATCTATTTTCTAAATGATTCATAAAGATATCACTAATTAGAGGTGATAAAGGATTTCCCATAGCTATACCATCGCTTTGGGTGTAAAATTTATTATTAAATTGGAAGAAATTTTGTTCTAAACAAATGTTGAATAAATTGGAAAAATTGATTGCATGTTCATCATTTAAATCTGAATTGTTAATTATTTCATTAATAAGGTCCTTAACTTCTTTGATTGGGATACTAGGTTAAACAACATATTTAAAGAAGTAACTAAATGGGAACCGACGTTCACAATTAAAAACAGCATTGAAGTGGTTAACAAAATTAAGAATTTCAAATTAGATCAAGATATGTTTTTAATCAGTTTTGATGTGACCAACCTTTTTCAAGCTAACTGTTCCATGTCATTCTCGGTCATATTAAAAAGTTGGGACAGGGTAGCCAAATGTTTTCGAAACTTCGTACACGTAATTGCGGATGGGTTCTTAGCACCGCAAGTAAAGGCATATTTATGTAACACTTTATATACAACTATTGGTTGACCGCTATTGGGATTGCTGAAAAGATATGGATTTGTTTTTTTGACGATTCCGTTTCTGTACTTTAATAATATTGTTAGATGATCTTAAACATCTCTACTGAAAAGCACGGGAACTCCCCTTCCTCTTTTTCCACTAATGACGATTCTCTTAAAATTTTTCATTAATTCTCGCTCAGTTTTAGAGACAGCTTCTGAAAACTCTTCATAGGTACAATTTTCCTGACGTAATGAAGTTTCGTATGTGTGTAATGGAAATCTTTGCAATTCTCCTGGACGTTTTCTATTCAAGAGAATGACTACAGAATATTGTTTCTAATAATTTAGTATATGCAGTTTGATCGGCACTGTTCTTTTCTAAAGCTGCCACAGATTTGCTTGCTATTTTAACAAGGTAGTCCTTTTTTAGAAGCTTCAAATCACTAGCTATCTTATTCCATTTCTTAATGCTCAAGTCATGGGAAGCTTGACCGGAAATGTCAAATCTCCAATGACTTTCTATTAACTGAATAAGCGTTTTTATTTCTGATTCTGTGTCTGCGGCATTTATTGTGTAACTTACATCCTTCCTCTTTAGAACATGAAGGAGAGCTAGATCACAACACTGCTTTAACGAGGTGCCCATATTTAAAGCAAATGTTGGGGCTTTATAGTATTCTTTTGAATAGTCATATCTGGCCACCTTCTTCGTAGCTGTCACTAACAGGTCAAAATATCCAGGTTTAAATGCACTGAATAAGGTTTTAATTGAAGTTTGCATTTTTCTCAATTCAATGAGAATTTTGGCTAATTCGCGCATTTTTCTTGCTGCTACGTTTACAAAATGTTTTTCTCTATGAATTTTAATGTAATGAGCTGCAAACGCACAGATTATAGGATCTTTTTGGCAACTAAAGACACTGCATCTGCTCTCATTCGTAGAAACACTGATTCCCTCAATCGAGGATCGATTTTCAAATTGCGAACCAAAAAGTTCTGGGCATCTACTTGTGCTTTCGAAGAACTTACAATGTCTTTCGTGCAAGTCCTACGGTGTTTCCAAAGATTTCTTGACGAATAAAACCCCAAACAATCTGGACAAGGCAAGTACTTCGTATCTTCATGTTTCTACAGCATGATTACGGATAATGTGTCTAACAAAATTAAACACATGAGACTCGCAAAAATAACAAGTTTTGGTTTTTGTTTCGTTTAACGTACTTTATCGATGGAGTACTGGTGTCTTTTGAAGTACATCCATTGTCAAATAATGATTTTTTCTACAACATATTGCTGTGTTATCAGCAGTTAGAAATATTAAATAGGTAATTTGGGTTGCCTATCTTTCAGGCGTTCATAAACGAATCCATGTTAAAAGGTTTATTTTATAGTTTCAGATGTACGGTTGAAGCCAGCTAAATACCCCGATAGCACGAAAGTTTTCAGCAAATTTGCCTTTCGCTCAACTTTCATTTGCGAACATGAATTTGCGTTAGCAATTTTGTATCAAACTTATTTTCGTTTGTCTCGACAAAGATGCGCGCGACGAAGGTAGTTGCGTGTTTGTCTACGCTGTAAACGAGCACTAGTGCTCGCTAGTTAGCCATTTTACATTGTGATTGTGAGAGGTTATCGTTATCTGGTGAAACGTGAAAACTAAATTGGAAACAAATGGAGCAACCATTCTCAATTAATTTCGTAAGTACGGAATATATTATTAGTTACATAGTTAATATTATTTGTGCTTGAACGTAGTATTATTATTATTAGGTCTATCTTGTTAAATTGATATTTTATAAATCTTATTGAATTCCCTCTTCCATGTGCACAGCATTAGTATACCTTATATGTACATTACTATGCATTATCAAACTAAGTAAAAAAATACAAGTCATTACGATTTTGTGTTTCAGAGTACAAGACGAGCAAACAGTCGAGGTGGAGGTAATGGATGACACGCGGATGATAACAACAAATGATATTCTATCATATTTTCTATAAATATACGATTTATAAACAAATTTTTTCTGTTTATTTTTTTCATAAGCGTTTTCCCTTACTCGTAACAATACTACATTTTTCGTAATTTTATAAATTAAAAATCAAGTTTACTACAAATTTTCAGGTAAATATTTATAACAAATTTTATTTTCATGATTTGCTAAAAGTTTGCAGGGACAACTTTTCCGCAAATATTTTGGTTTGCAAAGGCAAATTTTTGAAAGTATGCTGCAATTTTTATTTGCTATGTGGGATACAGGAGTTAAGATAAATACATCCTATTTGCTATAATTTCTTGTTAAAGTTACATTTCATGCAAGGTTATTTAACGTTCCGATCTATTCATTACATAACCTCAATTTTTGAAAATAATTTTCAAAATGGGTTTCTTTCGTGGAATAATTTATTCATATTATGTTGACATGCATAAAAAGTTTTATATTTCAACAAAAGGATACTATTTAAGTGTGCTTATAATTTAATAATTGTAATTTTTAATACAACGACTGGTACGTTGATTTATTTTCTTAATATTCCGTCAATAGCTCAAATTTGGTAAAATGCATCTATAATTAAATAAAACGGGCTATTATGAGTAGATTTGCATATATAAAACTTACTTACCTTACTTGATTTTCAAAATGGGTGATTTTTCATTTTGCGATTCATAGTATTGGCTTATCGAGCCACTGTTCTAATTTAATTAATGTTGGTTCATGATGTTATTGTTGGAGTTTCGTTGGATAACATCTTGGCTGTGTAAGTTGTATAAAGTTTTTGTAGTTCTATGTGTGTTTTTTCACGTCCACACACCTGTACCGATATTAAAATTCATTTTGAGTCAATTTTGTCTTATAAGTATCTGTCTTTGATGTAAAACTATTGGGAAAAGTTAAATAATCATTTTGTGTAAAGATTAACGGGTAAAATCGGTATGTGAACAGATTTAAATGGAAATTAATGCAATTTTAGTCGACCGTGAGAATTTGCTTGTTCGACTCAAATTGTAGGTTATTGTGGGGTTTTAGAGATATAAATGTTATATTGTTAGTTTAAGGAAGTGTTGGGGTTTCTTTTTATGTGATTAAAGCTAAAATCTAAAGAAATTTATATTTTATTGAAAAATGTTAAATGTCAATTTAATCCAAGGATTACTTGATTAGTGTTGTATAGTTTTTGTTTCTATATGTTTTAATGTAAATTATAATGTGAAAAACAATTAGTAATCTCCAGAACGCATTGAGAGGAGGTTGTATCGTTTCTATTTTGATTAACCTATAAAAAACATGCATTTTCATAATTTGAAAGAACAATGCGAGGTTATAAATTTAACAAATGAGATTTCGTGCAAGAAATTTATGTAACTTACGCTTTCGCTTTCGTCGTAATTTCAAGAAGATTATAAAGTATAAAATTGATTTGGATAACACCACAACAAATAAAAATTTTTTTATTTGATAAAAAAATTTTAAGAAGATTAAATTTTCTGCAAACATGCATTTTATATGACTTCCACCAGTCAAGAGGTTGGTAGTGGTTGTTAAAGCAGTATGTTGTTCCCGGGATCGGTAAAAGGAAGTATCGAGTGTGCGGCAAAATAGTAAGTGATTTTAATTTTCATTATACTGGCCAGTAAAAGAAATAATTTCGGACAAACATTTTTTTATTAAAAAAAATGTATCTAACTATTTTACATTGGGACAATTTAAGAATATTATTGTAAAATTTAAACATTTTGAGAACAACCTAATTTAATAAAAAAAGAAAAGTTAATAAATTCATATCATTAGTATACAAAAACTTAATTATTATACAAATTTTGATTTGTAGTTTAGAGATATATATAAAAATCCGTAGAAATCCCCAACAAATGAAAAAAAGGCTGAATTGTAGTTCTTGTTTTCTGTTTATTTTTTATTTATGTGTCGTTTATTTGTGTTGAAATAAATTTGTGTTTCTATTTATATTTTTGAATTTTGATTGTTGTTCATTTTCTTTCTTGTGTGGAAATAATTTGTTTAGCAGCTTGTTACAATCTTCCCAGCCCAGGTGTCATCATTACAGGTGGACCCATTGATATCAAAATTTGGCAAGGTAAGCTTAATTTATGTCAGATAAGAGAGATAATTGTCGATTGCTTAACCAAGGTAAAATTTGAGCTAGTGACGGGGCAAAATTATTTTATAAAAAAAATATATTGCAGTGATATATATATATATATATATATATATATATATATATATATATATATATATATATATATATATATATATATATATATTTATATATATATATATATATATATATATATATATATAAATAATATTTTGAATGCAAATTCATATAGAAAAATTTATCGACTCTGCTGGGATTCGAACCCAGGACCCTCCACTGTCTAGGTGGATAAATTTTCTATATGAATTTGCATTCAAAATATTATTTAATGTAAAATCATTATCCAACTTGATAAAAATTAACTCTATCTAAAAATATATATATATATATTTATACTATTATTATTTTTTTTATTGTATATATCATTGCAATCTGTACATATAAATAATACTCATGCAGGTAGATTGTAAACCTTATCGACTTATCGCAGAACTGTCAAAGCTTAGATCATTTTCTGAATTGCTATCAGACAGTTCACCCTCTGTAGAAGTACTAGAGGCAACTTTTGTTTTAGGTTTTTTTATTTTTGGAGATGACAAAACACTTTTATCTATGGAATCATCACTGCTTGAGAGGATTTTCTGAACTCTCTTTTAGTAACATTTCCATTTTCATTTTCATCTGCAGTGTTCAAGTCACTGGTTTCCTCTGCAACCTTGGCCTTGTTTCTGGCTTTCATATAATTATCTAAAAAATTGTATAGAAAAATTTATAGTAGACAACTCAAAACAGATAAATAATTACCAAAAGTGGCGTTGTGAAAGATCTTGACTTTGTGCATCGGCCAACAAGTATTAAGAGGTTCACATTTTCTTATGGCTGAAAGAAGTTTGTGCTGAGCAAACGATGGCCAGTGACAAAAATCCCCTTGTATCCAATTGGATGGAACAGCTTCCACAGTACCATCATCTATGAACTGGACAACAGTCCATGTAGATGCTTGGCTGGTTTGCATCCTATTATTGCGTACCTTTTGATTTTTATAAAAATTCAATTGACAATGAAGAACCAATTACAAGTAGTGATGCCTCATTATCTCCTTCGATGGCGTTAAATGATTGTGATCATGGCGAACCTTCAGAATATATTGATGATGGCCTTTCAGAGGACATCGAAGCAGTGGAGAATACTCATACCCCAAACTGGTCATCTCAATTCCATTAGCGAGAAAGGTTTTAAAGCAAATTTGGCATAATGGGCAATAAAACATCATATAACACACATTGCAGTTAACGATTTATTGCAACTATTGCAGCCTATTACTGAAGAGTCCTTACCCTTCGATGCAAGAACTTTACTGCAGACCATTAGATCCGTTAATTTCAAGTCGGTGATACCCGGCCAGTATTTTCATTTTGGACTGAATAATTGTTTGAAAACTATCTTTAAATGTTTGGATCAAAAATCAATCAATAAGATGAATAATTCACTTCACATAAATATTGACGGATTACCACTTTCTAAAAGTTCAACTAGTCAAGTGTACCCTATATTAGCGTCGATTACCGGTTATAAGGAACTTGTAGAAATAGTTGGAATTTATCATGGAAATGAAAAACCACAAAATGCCAATGAATTTAGGTTTGATTTTGTTCAGGATGCAATTGAAATGACGAAGAATGGCTTTAATTATAATAGCCAACATTTTTCCCTAGAAATCAAAGCAATTATTTGCGATGCTCCAGCTAAATCGTTACCTTATCCTGAATAACTTAATAACTCTCTAACTTCTAAATACTTCATTTAACTAAAACAACAACTTTTATCTTCTGCCTTCACTTTCATAAGACAGTTCGTTGGTAATAATTGCGCGTCAGAACATCAAACGTCAGAAAAATACGATAACTTATAAACAAACCACTTTACGTTCTCTGTATTATCAACAAGTTTAAAACTACACATTAATGGCGGTAGCTTTAAAAACCTTAGTTCAATGCTTTATTATTACCACTTTTAAAACACAAACATTTCAAACACTAAATACAAAATCTAAAACAATTAAAACAGAAACTGCTCAATAACCACCTATAAACATAAAATTACAAATACGCAGCTTCAGGGATTATACATGCTTTTTTGTTTTGCGCCATGAAACAGATGTGGGGTCAACGTCTGGTAAAAGAGCATATACCATTTAAGACAAGTACGTGTAAGAAAGACAAAGAATATTAGCGTGGCGCGTAATACGAAATCGTTAGTTTGATAGAACTTTTGGATTTTTATAGACTATTGATGAATTAAAAGGTAAAAATAATTTTAGATAATTAAAATAAGTAATTATACAAAAGGGTGGCCTTAAAAATTCTTTTTTCTACAAACAGGTGGAAACGATCCCAAATGATCAAAAACGAAGGGGCAAATTAATTTTAGCTTTTTTTTTAAACAAAAAACCGTGCCGCAATCGACTTTTTTGAAAAATGCGTTTTTAGCGTGTAATATTTTGTTTAAGTCAGACGTTGACTTTCTCCTATTCAAAATAATGTTTCAATTCTTTTTTAGATGATTCTAAAGTAAAAAGTTTCAAATTAGTTAAAATTAAATTGAATTAATCTATGTTTTTCTGTGAATATACTTTAAATTGAAACATATTTCTCAGTAAATTTCACAACTTCGAGTCCGTTGCGGCACAGTTTTTAGTTTAAAAAAACCGCTAAAATGAATTTGCACCTTCTTTTTTCATCATTTGGGATCGTTTCCACCTTTTTGTAGAAACAAAGATTTTTTAAGGCCACCCTAATATAATTATATAAATATTTAATTTAATTTTATTCACAAAATTAAGACCCGTGAAATATTAATTTAATTTTAAATTAATAATAATAAGCAAATGCCCAATTTGGAAACAATTTGTTGTAATAACATATGTATTATCTCACTTTATTTTAAAATGAACATAACAGATATTTAAAAGACGTCTTAAGGTTTAGTTATTTTTAAGATGTCTTCAAAAAGATGTCTTTTCTTGAACTTCAGGCGTTCAGACATAATATGGACATAAAAAAGATGTCGTTAAGACGAAGTGTGCTGTCTGGGATGCAATCTGCTGTAGATATTCAAAAATAAAATATAAAATAAAAAGTTATAAAATTGAAAATACATTACAATTTTTTAAAAATTGCTTTTTGTCAAAATAACTCAGTCTTATTTACAATGTCTTTTAAATACTTTTTATCTAACTCAATTTCAGTAACTTGGAAATTCTTTGTTACTTCCAAGTTTGGAGCTGCAATGATAAAATAACCATTTTCTCTACCTGCTAAAAACATTTGCAGCTGCATCTGTGCAAATGAGTTGTTGTCACAGAAATAAAAGTAGAAGAAAGGTAATGCCGCTTGCGCCAGCTGTTTAAAAAAGTTTAGCCAAGACGATGTCTATTAGGGTTTATGCGCATGCGAACTATACCTAAACCATAAATACAAGAAATGAGTCATCACGAATCACCTGGGCGACAGCGGGTTGCTTTCAACGCATTATTGTATTCCATATCCCTCTATTGTGTCACGAATATACGAAAATAAAAAAAGTAAACAATAAAGAGAGAGATGGAATATACTTAAGTGTTGAGAGTTCTCCGCTGTTGCCCAGGTGATTTGTGATGACTCATTTCTTGTATTTATGGTTTAGGTATAGTCGTTTTTATACGTTGTTTATAACAGAAGCCTACTATGGTTGCTTCATTCGACTTGACTAGAGGTAGGAGGCGTTGCAAGTTTAGGATTACCTTCAACTTCTAAAGAGGTATACCTACTGTAAGTAAATCAAAAGGCAGAATGACAATTAAATAGGGAAATGGGTTACGTATAATTATGTTATTTATACACGGTTTCTATAAAAGATTGTCCGGTCTAGTGGTTTATGAATTGTGCCTCCTGCTCTCTATAGTGGATAGAAATAAATTAATGCTTATGCAACCAATTAAACAGTTTTAATAAAAGATTAAGGTACTTCATAAACTGGATAATGTAACGAGAAAAAAAATTAAATAGAAACAATAACTACAAAAACTGTTCAAAATGTTCACCATTATTCTCTAAACACAACACAACTAATGATAATGATAATGTCACAGTTGACAGACAAATAATTTGACTAATTTTTTTATGTAGAGAGCGGCAAAACGAATATTTCCAATGCACACTTTGACGACAGTCTTTTATAGAAACGCTGTACTAGGTACGTTATAAATTTCAAATATCTGTATAATTACAGGACATAGAGTTATCGGAGACGAAAATTGATAAAGAAGATTCGTACATATGCGTAAGTAATATAGTGCTTACAAGCATCACTATTTTGACTATATGTTTTTGCTTAAAGTACAGTTCACACCAAGTATTCAGTACAAGGCTTATCAAAACAGAGTCTATTACTTAAAATACCTGTAATTGATAATAAAAGAATCGTTCTGTTTTGTACTGCATACTTAACATGAAGATATGATTTACTCTTATTAATCAACACTAAAAATTTAGTTATGCAAATTTCTTTTCTAATTTAGGTGGTCATTTTTACATAGAATTACAAAGGAATTTATTTTTTATCATTGATGATTTAGCAAGTAGAGTATATTTTTATTGTTATGAATGTATAAAATAAAGAAGATTTATAATTATTATTATTTATTAAACTATTCTGTTGATACACATTATTTACAAGCGTCATCATATTACAATCACCATCTTACAATGAATCAAGACTTGCCGTCTCCTGTGTGTGTGTGTGTGTGTGTGTGCGCGTGTGCGCGTGTGTGCGCGTGTGTGCGCGTGTGTGTGTGTGTGTGCGCGTGTGTGTGTGTGTGCGTGTGTGTGCGTGTGTGCGCGCGCGCGCGCGTGTGTGTGTGCGTGTGTGTGTGTGTGTGTGTGTGTGTGGTGCATTCACCTAACACTTGCTTATGTTATATTTTTGGTCTGTTCACTTACAATCTAGTTATATATACAACATTCCCCCCTTTTTCCTATGGTTAACAACTGAAATCTTTTAAATGTGAAGGGACTTTTGTGGTACGTCCACTTCTGGTAGTTTGTATTGGAATGTTTAGATCAGAATCCAATATCTTTGTTTCTTTATTAAGTTTTACAGATGTTGCAGATTTAAGTACCTGACTCTGGCTATCACTATCTGATATATCAGGTGAGATTATACACTTGTTAACTGAATGTCGCAAATGCACAGTATTTCTCCGTAATGTGTCACCTGCTTCATTTTGAATAACAAAAGATCTGGGTCCTTGCTTACTTACTATTGTAGCAGGGGACCATGTTTTTTCGGTTGGATTCTGAACTACTACATTATCCCCCGGTTGAAATGTATTTCTAACATGCGCTGTCTTATTATAATAACTTTCTACATTTTGTTGTTTTCTAAGAAGTTCATCTTTAATGTTTGTTACTGCTCTAGGTTTCCATATTTCCTCAGTGCAAGGTATTTTGGACCTTAAAGCTCTACTTATTAGCAATTGAGAAGGGCTGTAATTTAGACCTGCAACAGCAGTATTCCTGTAATTTAATAAAGCTAAATGAAAGTCTGAATTGCTGTTTTTACATTTTTTCCATCATATTTTGACTATGCCAACAGCTTTTTCACTTAGTCCATTAGACTTGGGATATCTGCGACTAGAGTGTATTAGTTGTATGTCATAAGTATTTGCAAACTGTTTGAATTTATAACTAGCAAATGGCATATTATCACTAACAATATATTTGGGTATTTCATGCACTGCAAAAATATTTTTCAATTTTGTAATTACTGTTCCTGCTGTTTTGTCTTTTAGAAACTTAACTTCTATCCATTTTGAAAGATAGGCAATAACAATTAAGTAATCGTGCCCATTAAAATACATTATATCCATCCCTATTTTAAAGAACGGTAGTGCTCGGATTTCATGGGACATAAGAGGTTCTTTTATATTTGTGGGTTTGTACTTTTCACAGGTTTTACATGAACGTACTAAATCCTCTATGTCCGATGACATACCACACCAGTATAATAGGCTTCTGGCACGTAATACCAAAATGTCCTGCGTGTACAAGATTAAGCATTTCTTTTCTTAGTGACAACGGTACAACCAGTTTATGGTTTAAATAAATTATATTATTTTTAACATGAAGTTCATTTTTTAGTTTGAAATAATTTTTTAGTTCTGGATCAGTTATATCTTTATCAACTTTTGGCCATCCATTAGCATACCAATTCAGAACTTGTTTTAAATTTGTCATGTAGTGTAGCTTTCTCTATTTGCTTTAATCTTGTTTCAGAAATAGGTAAATCTATTTCTAAACAGTGAACTGTATCATATAAGACAGGATCATTCTTGGCATTATCAAGCAAATGATTTCTAGACAGAAAATCTGCTATATATAATTTACTACCTGGTACATACTTGATATCTATTTCATACTTTATTAATTTGAGCACCATACGTTGCAACCTGGTACTACTTTTGTTAATATCTTTTTTAATTATTGTAACAAGCGGTTTATGATCTGTCTCTATTACAATTTTCCGACCGTAAATGAATTGGTGATACTTTTCAATAGATGCACAAATGGCAAATAATTCTTTTTCTATCGGCGCCCACCGTATTTGACTTTGTGTAAAGCTTCGAAAGTAAAACGATATGGGTTGTCCACTTTGTAGCAAACATGCTCCTATTCCCGTTTTTGAGCTATCAGTTTGCAACGTTATGGTTCCATTTTTATCTAACAATGATAAAGTAGGTGCATAACTTAATTTTAGTTTTATGTTTTTAAATGCTTGTTTTTGGGTTTCATTCCAATGCCAAATCACATCTTTCTTTAACAATTCACGCAGTGGCGCAGTGGTTTGTGAATAGTGAGGTATGAACTTGCTTAAATAATTGGTCATTCCTAAGAATTTTTTTTCACATTTTTTGGCTCATCTAACCTCGCTACTGCCTCCACGTGCTCTGGATCTGCTTTTATGCCTGTTTTAGATATGCTTAGTCCTACGTATTTTACATACTGTAACTTTTTAGGGTTAAATTTTATATTATGTTCTTTAGCTCTCATAATTACTTTTTTCATAATTTCATCGTGGTGTTTACTATTTCTGCCTGCAACGATCAGGTCATCAATGTAGATCTCGACACCCTCAATGTCACCAAATATCTTAGTATTAATTTTTTGCAAGACCTCTGGGGCCAAAGATATTCCAAAAGGCATTCTTTTAAATCGATACCTCCAATAGGGGGTTCCAAACGTACATAGATGACTACTGATATCGTCAAGTTCTACCTGGAAGAACCCATCTTTCAGATCTAATACACTGAATACCTCGTTACCTGCTAAGTTAGTATAAATTTCCTCAGGAGATGGTATCAAATACCTTTCTCTTAAAATGTATTTATTTAACTTTTTGGGGTCTAGGCATAATCTAAGTGATTTGTCTGGTTTTTCTACAATTACGAGGTTGTGACACCACTCCGTAGGTTTATTAACTTTTTCAATAATATTTCTCTGTTCGAGATCGTTTAATGTACTCTTTAATCTAAGTTTGATTGTTTCAGCAACTCTACGAATTGGTTTCACAACTGGTTTCTCGTTTTCTTTAAGTTCTATTCTATATTTCCCTATTTTCTCTAAGCCTGTAAACACCTCTTTATTCTCTTCTATAAATTTATCTTTTACAAGTTGATTTACTGGGTTTTCATCTACATTATGTATTCTTTTTATTAGATTAAGCCTAACACAATCTTGAAGCCCTAGTATTGGAACTGAATTTAGTTTTACTACTAAAAACTTTACGTTTGCAATTTTATCTTTTACTTTACTGTTACGTTTGGTTAAACAATTTCATGAGTTCGGTACTTTTGTTATCTGACCTTCCAGTTTAGGTTTTGAAGGTTTCAAAACTGGTGGCGCCTTAATAAAAAAATTACACCCTTGCTACATATGCGGGCTGACCTTCTAGGACTATTCTTACCTGGAGCTCGATTAATTCTCCTTTTTCACTTAGGAAAATAAGTTGCCTACACGAAGGCGTTTGTAAAGGCTTTCTTTTCAAAATTTATATTCCGTTATCATCGCTAATGTTGATATGGTCTTTTACGTTTTGAATGTCGACAGGTGTAGCTGGATATATTAAGCAAGTTATTGTCTCAGAACATATTTATTTGATGGCTTTGGGGTAATATTATAATATTTTTATCGGTGAAAAAAGGGGGCCCAAACCCGTAAGTAGTCTGCAATTCTTTTTTTGTAAATCCATTATTTTGGTATTAATATTTTAGCTTTTTGGTGGATACGGATTCGTCCTGCCTTCTCATGATCAATTACGGGGCATGCTGGCATTAATGCGGTTCCATAATAGCTAAATTAGGAAATCCGTCGATATATTTATGATAAGTATAAAGGAAAAACAGTAAGAAAGCATACCCGCAAATTTTGGGTGAGTTCAGATATTTTTCTATACACCGATAACCTGCAAGATAACGCATATGAAGTATGGCCGATCGAACTATTACCATCATTGTTCGTATCTTTGTTCAGGACTGTGTTTGAGTGTTGACATGATAAAGGTGCATGAGAAAATCAGGCGCATAAAGTGCTACTGAATTGCATATAGATACATGTGTATCTGTCTATGATCTTTTATTGTTTTCCTTTATTAGGCTAATTTAATTCGCACTAACATATTTATTATATTTAGTGATTAGAATAAGTTTTCTCGTTGCATGATTAGAACGAACTGGCCATTTCGTATTAACAGTGTATAAGAATTTATAATGTTTGTTGAACGATCAGTGTCCATGTCATTTATTGAACCTAATATATGTTAATTCACTTGCAGATTATTGTTTTAATTTTATTTGCCATACCCGAAAGCAACTTGTATATTCTGCGATCGACACTAAATGATTAACACTGCGATTATCCCTTACATAAAATAATTCCCACTGTAATATTACATTGTAACTCTACAGAGCCTACTGGTTTCAATTTGTTACCATTGTATACTATTAACATTGTTCTACTTTCCTCTAGGACTACATTTTTATTTTTGTTTAACTTTACTAAATAATCATATGGTAAGGTGCTGCACTCAGCACCCGAATCTAATTTAAACGATATTGTTAAATCTCCTACCTGTACATCCTGGTACCACTGTTTACCTGTTTTACTTACAGAACTATTTATAATTCTTTTTACTATAATTTTTGTTTATACAATTTTCCCCTTTTCTTATTGTATTTATGCTAAATTGTGCTTCGTCTTCTTCTGATATTTCATTTATTTTCTTCCTTTCTTTGTTTCTGGTTTCACTTTTCTTTTTAGACTTGCACATTACAGCAAAATGATTTTTATTTTTACACAACACGCACATTTTACCATATGCAGGACACGCTTTCTTCTTATGCACTTTTCCACATCTATTGCACTTAAACACGTCAGTTGAGGTTTCTCCCTCGTGGTTCGTCGTTTTCTTACCTTGTTCCGACTTTACCCTGATAGTAGCTACTTCCACTCGTTCTTTTATGACTCGTTCTTGAGTTTTTCCTTGCTCCGCGGCTCGGCATTGGCTAATGGCTTTTTCTAAAGTTAAATCACTTTCCCTTAAAAGTCGTTCTTGCAAAATGGGGTCGTTTACTCCAATGACTATGCGGTCTCTTATCATTCTTTCTTCCTGGCCTCCGAATTCACATAATTTTGCTTGTAACCGCAAATCAGTAACAAATTGATCAAAATTCTCTTCCGGCTTTTGGACTCGGCTAAAGAATTTGAAACTTTCAGTGATGACGTTTTTCCTAGGGATGCAATAATTTTCAAATTCTGCTATTATACTGTTGTATTTTTGTTTATCTCCTTCAGGCAACTTGAAAGTGTTAAAAACATCCATTACTTCTTCTCCCGCAATGTTCATAACGATTGCTATTGTTCTTTCATCTGTTTTGTTTTCCAAGCCTGTGGCTTTCAAATAGTAATCAAATTGTTGTTTAAATTTAACCACTATTTAAATATTCTGTAATGGCATATGAAATAATCCAGTCATTCATAGAACCTCTAATGCCTAAACGATTTAACTTATCTATTAAAAACTTTGGGTTTATACAATCAAACGTGCGAGATAAGTCAAAAAACAATCCTGCTACATAGTAATTCAAGTCAAGATTTAAATTTACATATTCTATAAAATCAGCTGTCTCTGTTTCAGTTGACCGATTTTGCCTAAAACCATGCTGACAATCAGACTGTAAATGCTGTAGACTGTGACTGTAGATGCTCAATTATGTAAGCGATACAATCTTTAATTAGCATTATTGGTATCTCGTCGAGCCCAGAAGACCTTTTATTAGGCATTTTATTAATAATTTCAATTATATCGTGTTCTGATATATATGGCGTGAAAATAGAATTATTAACACTGGTTGATTTCGTACATTCACTAGATAGGTTGTCACCAAACTCGGCATTTACAAGACTGTTTGCAATTGTAGAAAAATATTCCCCAAACAAATTACAAATATCCATTTCATTTTCAACTAGACAATTATTGTGTTTTATAATAACGTTATTTTCATTAGATTGTTTTTTTTCCCAATTTGTCGTTTATAATACTCCATAATTGCTTAGAGTTATTACAAGAATTATTTATAACACTTTGATAATATCTCTTTTTTGTCTCACGTATCATTTTAGTGTACCTATTTTTCTTAATTTTATATAATTCTACCAGGGCAGGATCATTAAATTGTTTAGAAATTATTTGTAAATCTTTTAATTTTCTGGATTCATTAATGATTTTCCTATTGATCCAACTTTTCCTTATCTTAGTTTTAGTCGTGGTCGTTTTTCTTGGACAAGAACAGTTAAGACACCAGAGAATTAAAGACCAGAATTCATTAAAACATTTGTCAATATCATGATGAATATAAATATTAGACCAATCAACTTTTGCAAGTAAAGAATTAAAATTAGCTATATTATTATCATTGAAAATTCTGTTTACGGTCCTAGTGCTATCCTTATTCATACAACTATTATTATAGATATTTCTATTTAATGTAAGTAAACAAGTTTGCGAAGAGTGATCTGATATGCCAGGTTCTGATACAAATGTAGTACAGAATGCATCCGATAGGTTTGCAACAATGTAATCAAGACCACTTTTTTAACGCGTGGGCTCGTTTACTTTTAATTGTAAATTAAAACTAGAGAATAAATCATAAAGAAGTGTCCTTTCTTTTGATTCTTGCAAAAAATTAATATTAATATCACCACATAGAACCACTACTTTATGACTTTTAAATACTACACTCAGTACTCTATCTAACTGATTTAAAAATATATCAAATAGTCCTTTATTACTTCTATACACACATAGAACGCATAATGTTACTTCATTGAAGCGACATGACATGGCCGCACATTCAAAATGCAATTCCATATTGAATTTAGTCAAATGATTTTTTTTTATTACAATTAACACCAATTTTTGAAAATATTGTTGTCCGTCATTCAGGTTTCACTTAACCACAGAAAGGATGGTTGATCTTCTTCCATAAAGATTTCAAGTTGTTCAATTTTATTGGAAATAGGGGAATTATGCTTAAGATGACATACTTTTTTGATGGGGCTGGATAAAATTGAAAAAAACCTATTTATTAGAGAAAACATTTTTATTAAAAGAACTGCTTTGTTTGACAAGCAAGAAACGTAAACATTAATATCTTTAGACGAATTATAAAAATACTAAAAATTAAAATGGAATACAGTCTTTGGCTTTGTTAAGATGGCATAGTAAGTCTAAGATGACATATTAATTAAGTCTAAGATGACATATTAATTAAGTCTAAGATGACATACCTAACTAACTACATATTTCGCATACGAAGTTCTTAACTTTGGGCGATACATCTGCGCAGAGACTATGACACCACTTGGAACATTGCTGACAACGAACCCAATATTCGCCTGGTCGAGAATTACTGTACAATTCATTACAGTAAATGCAAACTGCATCGTCTTCATCCTCTTCATCAGCAAAAGGGTCTTCCGTTTTTTCTTCGTCACTTTCAAAAAGAACACATGTGACAGTTTTATGGGTTCTTAGGCTTTTGCGGTTTTCTTTCTGCTTCTTTATCTGGACTTTGGCTTTAACTTCATTAATGAAAGGGCTTGTAGTAAGAACTTGCAAACCAGTTGATCTGCCTGTGCCCTTTCTTACTTGTCCTGACGACTGAGATTTTGGTAATGGCGAAATTTCTTTCAGCATTTGATCTGTCGAGATGATCATCTGATGACTGTCCGGCAGGATATCAATGGTGTTGTCATGAGCTGACCTCTTAAATGGAGTTTTACAAGAGCTTGGTCCGGAAGTGTTCAGTTCTAAAGTGCTCGTAATGGATGCTTCTATGGGTACTTCAGGGGCAGACCTTAAATCGTTCTGTTCGTCACCTTCAATTTCATTTTCAGTTACTTCACTTGGTAAAAACACATGATCAGGGAAAACGAAACGATTAAGTGGACAAATACCAGTTTTATCAAAGCCACTGGTAATATTTTTCACTGACGCAACCTCTGCATAAGCTCTTCCAAAATGACTACTAACTTGGTAGAGTCCAACTGTTCTGCCTGGATGTTGCTTTAGCCAAGTTGTCATTTCACGGTTATAATAATTATCAAGAGGGCCAAAAAACGACACATCTAACGGCTGCATTCTATGAGTGCAATGAGGAGGAAGACATAACAATATAACCCCATTGGCTTTGGCAAATTCTAATGCATCCAAATATTTATGGCTACCATGACCGTCAAGAATTAACAGGACTTTATTTTCCGCACTGCTACAAACTGATTTGACAAAATGCTTCATCCATTTTAAAAATAATTCGCCGACCATATAACCAGTCTCATAACACAACTCCAAAGTTCCCGTTGGAGCGCCATCGAAATATTCTGGTTTGTGGTTCTTGCGAGGAAAGATTAAGGTTGGCGGAACCATATTTCCCACGGCGTTCGCACAGACAACAGCGGTGACATGTTGTCCTCGTTCAGCACTGGTTATAGCTCCTACTTGCTTCTTTCCTTTCCGAGCAAATATTTTAGGAGGCTTTTGTACTGTGCTTAAGGCTGTTTCATCCATGTTGAAAATTCTTTCAGGAGAAAATTTTTCCCTTCCCATTATATCTTCTAACAGATCGAAAAACTTCATAACCTGTGGTTTTTTGAACGCTCTGGCTCTAGCTGCCGAAGTTGCTTCAGGTTCTCTTAGGGACAAACATGGGTTTCTTCTTCTAAACGCTAGCAACCAGTCCCATCCAGCCATCTGAGTCTTCTTGTTAAATCTATGTTCTATTTGAGCCCTTTCCGCTAATTGAAAAGCCAGTTTTCTTATATCAGTAGTAGTATATCCAAACAACCTTTCTTCAAAGTGTAACACATGATCTACTATCTGCTGCTCTAATTCGGGAGAAAAAGACTGTTTGAAGCGGCCAAGGTTTGTAGGAATTTTGACGAAATGGCGACGAAGAGTTGCTTGTGGTACATTATATTTTTTTGCAGCCCTTAGCCACCCCATTTTCTTATCTTCTACTTCTTTGATGGCCTTTGCCATGTCTTCTTTCGACCAAGAATGACGAGCTGACTTCCTCTGGTAGTTGTTCGGCATACTGAAAATGATAATTAAACTGCTAAAATATTTCTCATAAGCCACTGGGTAAGATGGCATATATGTCATCTTTAACTGTCTGTTGATATGTCATCTTTCCCATTTGGCGCTAATAACTTTGCCAACCCCTAGACTGAAATAAAGTTGAGGTTATGTTATTTGTTTCTCCACCTACTCGAAGATTAAAAACTGTAGATCACTCTACAAAATCAGAAGTTGTAAACAAACTTACCTGAGAAATATACCAGGCACATGTAAAACTATGAAACTTACAACTGAAACTGAAAAAGATTTCAGGAGACAAAATCACACTGGCTTATGTTGCGCACAAAAAACTTACGAGACGAAAGCCATTTTATGTGGCACTGTGGAGCCACCTGTTGGCAGTTGTGTCAACGTGTCCGAAGTCGTCCTAGCGGCAATATTTGCAAACTTATTCCAAGTGTGTCATCTTACCTGGTATGTCATCTTAAGCATAATTCCCCTACACTGTACGTTAAGATGTATTATTTTTATTAATTGTTGTTTTGAGTTTTGATGCAATAGATTCTGTTGAATACACTTAATATTTGATAAAGTGTTATCAACAATTTCCGTTGTACTTGAAGATGGATTTACTTCAGATGCAGTTACCTGTTTGCTGTTTCCTTCTTCACCTGAAATAAAAATCGCCTAACATGTACACAGTCTGGCCATATTGAAGGATTCATTGCTTTGGTGAGATTACCATCTAATATAGTTATCTTAAAAGATGAATAAATATCAGGCCTCTTTGATACAAGAGGTTCACAGAGAACTTCTGGGAAATGTGGTTTTAGAAATTTCTTCAAGTCCTCTGATTTAGTTGTCGGTGCAAACCGTGAAACATGTAAAGCAACCATTTTTGGAATTGCTTTTAGAATACTTGAGTTTGTTCCCGTATGTTTGTTATTTCCAATTACAAGCGGGGCTTGTTTATTACGCCTCTTGAGAGCAGTTTTCCATGTTTGATCTGTAACATGTGAAGTGTTTACGTTAACCTTGCAATTATTGATACTTGCCAAGTTTACATATTTATCACACTTTAATTTTGTTTCAGCTTCCTGTATTGCAGCTGAGACAATTTTATTATCTATGCCATGTGTTTTAATATTATTGTAATTATTAGTTTTACTCGAAAACTGTTGATTGCGTATTTGTTTGTTTGTAACTATTTTGTTACTATATAACCGATTTGACGTCGTTGGATTTGTGCAGTTGGTTGTGTTGGCAACAAGGTTAGACGACACAGGGTCGGACTTTGAAAGATAATTCATATACTGATATCGCACCACAGGTACTTTGCGCACCTGTTAAATTATTTTGGTTGATATTAATTTTTTGTAATCGTATAATTTCTTATAAATCACTTGCTCTCTTCTCCATTTGTGTCACTAGTTTTAGATAAATATTAATTTGCTTTTGCAGCTGCGAAATGGAGCTTTTATTTTCCATACACAACTGTTTAACACACATTTGGTCATGGCTAAGTATAGGATTTGTATGCACTTAAAAATGCTGAAATATGCATGCACTTATGCACTATAAAAACGTGAAATATGCACTTAAAAATCATGAAATATGCGTTTATTAGAAATTTTTAATAAATATATGTACTTTCATTATTAAAAAAACACCTGTTTAGCATTATTTACAGAAATTATTTTAATTAGACATCCTATGCAATAATTTAATTAATTATATTGCGGTGTATTTAACTAATAAAAATTGCGTCACGTTCGGGGCAAACATAAAACATGCAATGATCTGTAAAAGTAAAATAAAATATGTCCACCATTCCAAATATAAACATAAATTATATACGGTGGATTGAAATAAGAATACACCACAGATATTTTTCTTTATTCCACTCAGCTAGCTCAGGTTTACTCAGTAAAGCATTAGTAGTTTGTGGAACAAGGGTGGATATGATGCCTATATCGCACGAGAACGAAGTTTGAGGCACGACGCCGAAGGCGAAGTGCCTCAGTCGTTTGAGGGCGATATAGGCATTCCGCCCAAGTTGTACAGTATCTTTTTTCTTCGACTAAGCAAAACAATTACAAAATAGATTGCATGTCTCCTTGAGAAATCGAATATAAGGATTAACCTATGCTTTTATCCATGCTAAAATATGGTTTGTAAAATCCCGCTCTCATTGTAGAATTTTTAAGAGAATTATTAAAACTTTGCAGAAATTAACATTTCCGAAGACAAAATTATTATTTTAAATTTTGTTTTATAAAAAAAATAAAAAAGAATTATTCTCCCAGCTGGAATTGAACCTGCGTCGGTCAGCTTCAGTGTATTTATACCTAGCTCCTACCCGACTGAGTTACCAAGCCCTATCACAAACTCTGTCTACTATACTTATTATAAAAGTAGGTTGTACTTATTTAAATGATTTAATATTTATGTATTTTTAATTATAAAAGTATAATTGTTAAAGCTACAATTTCACAAATCACGTTATTTTCAAATGCTTTAAGTGTTATTGAAAGAAGGAAACATTGATTTAACTTACTTTAACTTCCATATTTATGACAGGAGTTGTCAATAAATTAATTACAAATAAAGAAGTGTCAAATTGGACTACGTTGATTGGTTGTTTTCATATCCGTACACCTTGCTGGAATTGCATACATTTCCATTGCGCAAAACGTGAAGAAAACGGGTGATTTACAGGTAGGAGTAGAAAAAAATTATTTGAATTACGAGTCTTATGCCTGGAAAGGAAGAAAAACTTATGTTGTAAACACTAAAGCTCTTGCAAGCTGGACAACCACTGCTAAACTCTGAATTCAAAAGAAAAGAACACTGGATGCTTGTATTTGCATCAATTAAACACATATGTAAAGTTGACACATAAACTTTATTTAACGAACAAAATCAAAATTCAAATGGAAAGTCAATGTAAAAAATGTTATTCAAAATAATACAATTAATAATTGAGAAATAAATTCTCAGGCTTGCTCAAACGTTATTAATAGTTGTAATGGCCTGACATAGGATCAATACGGTCATTCGTTTGAACAGACCAACACAAATCAAAATTTATTAATAAATAAAACTGTTTATCAATTAAAAATAAATTTTAATTAAAAGAAATTTTGTTGTTTTATTTAATTGAAATCAAATAAATTCTCAAAAGAACCTAGTACGCTAAACCAAATAAGTTTATTTGATTGAGAATGAACTTTATAAGTTACTTATTGTTAATAAGATTAACGAAAACCATTTATTTTGACCAACCTGGTATGTTATAAAATAATTTCCCTTTTTAAATTTTAATCCTTTATTGGTAACACTGCGACGGAGCCTGTCACTTAAGGAACTTATTATTGAAAATTAATTACTTAGACTTATCAAATTCTATTGAATTAACGACTCCCAAAACAATAATCTTCATTTTAAACATAATTAATATTTTTGCATTCAATTTTAACAAAAATTAATATAATACATTTTTATATGCACGTTTACTGTATGATGTGCACATCTTCTCTTTCCTCACCTTTCAAAAACTGGATGATAACAATTTGATGTGCATTTCTTAGATCTTTTATATTTTTCTAGGTAAATAGCAATTATTTTATTTTGAAGAATTTAAAGGGGGTGTAGCGCAAAAAATTATTTTTTAATATGATCTAGAATAAAAAATTCTAAGAATGAAAATAATAACCGCACTTTTCTAGTGATAGTAGTTTCGAAGATATCGGCTTCTAAACTATAGGGAGTTTAGTGTGTGACGTCACACCGACACGACTGCCTCGACTACTATCCATTTTTTTCTAGAGTCCTTTGACTTTGATACCTTATTGCTCCAGAACCACTGAACCAAATTAAATATTTTAAAAACGACCAAATAGTAAATTTATTTTTACATGCAACAGTAAAATATCATATTTCTAACTGATATACTTTTATTTTTATCGGGCGATATATAATAAAAGGTACCCATTTTTAGGGCTAATCTCCTTGAAAGTTAAATATTTTTTTCTCAGAAAGTATATCTCATATATCTATGAGATTTTTGTAGGGGTTAGAAAGAAGCCTTACGGTTGTTATCCTATTAATTTTCGGACAAAAAGGTGTTTAAGATTTATATGAAAAAATAGTGAACTATGCGTTCTTGTTTATTAATGGAGATAGCGTCAATTTTTTTTCGTTAAATTAACACTTTTCGTATGTAGACATTATTTTCTTTAAATAAATGTTCCGAATTTTAACAATAAAAGTGCAATAACAAAAAAACCGTTTTTTGTCGAAATCGCTTGTCATCAAAAATCGTTTTTTGTTTCCGCATTTTTATTATTAAAATTAGGAACATTTTCAGTGATAAATGACGTTTGGCATTTCAAAAACACATATGAAAATAAATCGTACAACTGAAATCCAACTAAACCAATTAACTAAAAGAAAAGCGTTTGTTAAAATTTGGTTGCAACAGACAAAATTGCGATAAATGCCGCAACAATTATAGTATCGTTGTCTTTCTTCTTCCGTTTTACACTTTAAAAGTAAGCTATGCCTTATCATATTTAAACTATCTAAGTATAAAACTACAGTTACAAATGATTCTTGAAGAATAATGCACGTTTTCTTCACTTACTCCATTTTCAAGAACATTTTCCTTGCAACAAATGCATCCCCTTACAGTTGACATAAGCATACAATTATTGCATTTGCACCAATTTAGATTGTTTAATCTTGTAATATTCGACTGATTTTCATCTTCTCTTTTTTTTGTATTCCTTTATTTGCCTTAATTGAGCCTGTGTATATTTTGGTTCAACCCTAAACGCCATTGTTAAAGAAATATGATTAACGCGAAGAGCGCTTGCATCTAAAATGCATGTAATACTATTGAGGTTTCACGGCTCCGTGTCGGTGTGACGTCACGAACGAACTCGGACAAACTTCTAGCGGCTCTATCTCGGTTATTAGTTATCTTAAAAATGCGCGGTTTTCACTGTTGTTCTTAGATTTTTTTATTCTGAAATTTATTTTTTTGCACTACACCCCCTTTAAACACATTATAAAACAATATAAAATTTCCTGTTCCATAAGTAAGCTCTCACACTAAGGCAATGCTCAACTAGCAACTAGAAACTGACAATAAGCAACAGACAATTTTATTTTGACCACCTCTCACACTGCAGCAACTGATTGCTTTTAGTTTGTGTAGCAATCTCAAACAATCATGTCATCCTTTAACAACTCTGGATATGCGATTTTAATTTGGTGGCATTTAAGGAACATAAATTGAATAACAACGAAGAAATTCGCGAAACTTCGAATTTATTAACAGATTATTAAAAAACTATAAATTAACAGCCATCCGAACTTATTAAGTACTAGATAAAGAATAATCCAACAATAATGCTTCGCACGCAAAACTTCTTAACAACTTCCAATAACAATAATAAATCTTTTTCTTTTTATGCTAAATATACATATGCATATTTCTTATTTAGACCGTCTTTAATTACATCAGCCACTGACCTCATAACCTTGACTTATATTTCGGCTACAATCATAAAACTAATATTTAATTCCAGGAAATAATAACAAATTAATAATTTACAAGTATTCTTAACATACTAGTAGCATAAATAACAGTTTGTTATACACATGTCTTTATGTTTCTAACAAATGCTGAATCGTCATGTCTGTTGTATAAGTATTCCACTCTCTATAATAATGCAAGTATTGCTGTATATTGACACGATAAAATCGGCTTTCGCCATGCAGGGCATATCGCCGGCAACAAATATTAACGCAACCGGCAACGTTTTTGTAGAAGCGGTAACAAGCTGCTCCAATGTGAGACTTCTGATTAAATTCAATGTAAACAACCCTATGGCGATAATATTGCACGTTTCCAATTGCTAGTTGTTGATTGCTTATTGCTTCAGTGTGAGAGTCCCCTGGAATAAATATTTATCACTAAATGTACTCTCTACGAATTAATTATTTTTACTATAATTTTATTATAACAACTATTAGTTTAGTATTAATTTTAACCAAAACAAAAATGTTATCTAGAGCTTAGCATTTTCGTAATTACCAATGTATTATTATTAATAAAAACAAAAGTTTCTTGCTTTATATTGCTTAGTCTGATTTTGAATTATTTATTCCATTCATTTATTTAAGCCAATAACAAATAGAATGTGCTATTTAAGAATAAGAGGAAAATACCAGAAAATAACGATATTAAATATACACGCTCCAACTGAGGTGCAAGAAATAGGTACAAAGGAAGATTTTTATGCCAAACTAGACGATGAATATGAAAAACTACCTAAATACGACCTCAAAATTGTAATAGGGGATGCAAATGCGGAAATAGGGAGAGAAGAGTGCTATAGACCAACCATAGGCAAATACAGCAAACACGAATATACGAACGAAAATGGGCATTTGCTAATAGACTTTGCTAAAGAAAAAGCCATGAGAATAAAAAGTACTTACTTCAAAAAAAAGATATATACAAAGGCACCTGGAGAGCTCCAGATGGCTCATACACCAACCAAATAGATCATGTTCTCATTCAAAAGGACGAAGAAAAATGCATAACAGATACACAAAGCTTCAGAGGACCAGACGCAGACTCGGACCACTTCCTACTCTGTATAAAATTCAAACAAGAGATTCCGGTAGAAAGAAACAGAGAAACATTAAAAAGGACAAAAGCAAACTTAAGTAGGATGGTAAATAATGAAGACAGAATGAAGTACCAGGAAAACCTAAATAACAGACTAGAAACAATACAGGAATCCGACAACATAGAGCAACTATGGAGAGAGCTGAGTAGCGTAATGGAAGAGAGTGCAAGACTACAACGAGACAACAGCATACAAGCAAACAAAAAATGGTTCGATGTAGAATGTGAGGAAGAATTACATAAGAGGAACAGACTAAGAATGGCAATGCTAAAAACAAACACAGAACAAGCAAAGGAAGACTACAGAAAACAAAGAAAAGCATGCAAAAAAACATTAAGAGAGAAAAAAAGGCAATACAAAGAAGAAATAATAAATGCCATAGAAAATAGTTATAGAAATAATGACACACGGAATCTGTATCAACAGCTGAAAAGACAAAGAAAAGGATACAAACCAAATCCAATATTCTACAAAAACAAGAACGGAGAATTGGTGGGAGGGCAAGAAGGCATACTAGAATTATGGAAAGACCATTTCAATGAATTATTAAATGTTAGAGTAAACGCCAACGAAGAAAGCGACGAAGAAGAAGAAATTGGAGAAGACCACAACCAAAACAATGAAGAGCCACCAACCCTAGATGAGATCGAGGAAATAATAAACAACCTCAGAAATAACAAAAGCCCCGGAAACGACGCAATACACGCGGAATTATATAAATACGGTGGAGAACAACTGGTTAAGTGGATATGGCAACTGATCAAAGAAGTATGGATCCAAGAAAAACTTCCACAACAATGGAAGGAGGCAGTGCTGATACCGATCTATAAGAAGGGAGACAGAACAGACTGCGCTAATTACAGAGGCATCGCACTTCTAAGTGTAGCTTACAAAATCTTCGCGACCCACCTGAAGAACAAACTCAAGATGGAAGCAGAGCACCAGATAGGCGAATACCAATGCGGATTTAGGAAAGGCAGAGCGGTTGTAGACCACCTGTTCGCGCTGAGAGAAATACAAGCCGAAAGCTATGAGTATAAGAAAGAAACATTTGTAATATTCATTGACTTCAAACAGGCATTCGACTCGATCAATCGGAAAGTACTGTTCAAAGCATTAGAAGAGTTAGGGATAAACAGAAAACTTACAAAACTAATAAAACTAACCCTCGAACAAACAACAAATAGGGTAAAAATTAGAAGCAAAATGTCAGAGAAGTTTGAGGTACATGAAGGATTACGGCAAGGCGACCCACTGTCCTCAATACTGTTCAATTGTGCACTAGAATACGCTCTTAGGAAAGCAGGGATAAATAGAACAGGACTAGTATATCATAAAAAACACCAATGTCTAGCGTTTGCAGATGACCTAACAATATTAGCGAGAAGCAAAGAAGAACTGAAAACCACAATTCTAAAACTAGAAGAAGCAGCACAGACAATTGGACTAAGTATAAATGAAAAGAAAACCAAATACATGACATGGACAGAGCAAGAGTTCAACAACACCAACAGGCTAACTATAACAACGAACAAAGGGCGGATATACAGCTTCGAAGAGGTGGACAGATTTATATATCTAGGAACAGAGTTTTACAGAACACCTGACACAAGAAAAGAAATCCAGAGAAGAATTATGGCAGGAAATAGGTGTCTACGGGCATTTAATAACTATATGTACAACAAAAACTTATCAAGAAGGCTAAAAATAAAAATATACAAAACCATTATAAGGCCAATCGCAACATATGCTAGTGAGGTTTGGACAATAGGAACGACTGAATGCAAAATGTTAAAAATATGGGAGAGGAAAGTGCTCAGAAAGGTGTATGGAGGAAAGAAAGCAAGGGATATGTGGGAAAGAAGAACCAATAAAGAACTACAGGAGCTATACAACGATACAGATATAATAGCTATAGTGAAAGGGCAAAGACTGAGTTGGCTAGGACACGTAACTAGGATGCATAACAGTAGGACCCCAAAAAAACTAATGGAAAGTAGTATAGGAGGAAGAAGAAGAAAAGGAAGACCGAGATCAAGATGGAAAAAGGAAGTAATGGAAGATGTAGAACAGTGCGGTATCAAAAACTGGCATGAGAAGACTAGTGACAAAAAAGAGTGGAAAAAAACAGTGAAACAAGCCATGGGTAAGGTGACCAACTGTTTAAAAGTAAAAACCAGGACAAAATTCATGTGCCAACGGCGGTAAAGGGAAGCTGTTATTAAGAGGACAATTTTCGGTGAAGTGCGCTCCTCTACTATCAAAATAAATTAATAAAAAGCAACTCCATAACTTCAAACAATTTATTACAAAAATAAAAAGTATGTAAACAAAACAATTTTAACACTCATGCACAAGTTACAATACATTTAACAAAAAAAAAAAAAAACAAACTTTATGAACAAAGTAACAATAAATATTTTTAATTCTTAATTAGTCTGTTTTATTTTTGAATATATATTTTTGGGAAGAATGTATAGCTTTCAATAGTTGATCGTTTTTTAATAATACACTGTTATAAAATTCGATACAATTAAAAGTAAAATTTAACTTTGTACAAATTATCGCTTTTAACGTCGTTATTTTTAGTTGAGTTTTGTCTTCTGTCCAAATCTTATTAATATGAGAAAACACTCGTTCAACTTCTGCGTTGGTTCCTGGTAAACAAAGACAGTATTCGACTATGGTTAATATATTTTTAAATGTATGATTGTTCTCTTTAAAATATTTAAAAATTTCAACCCACCGATCATTAGTTGTAAAACTATTTTCTTGCCACTGAGATATTTTATTATTAGATAAATAACTGTTCAGTAATAATACTTCATTAAATAATTCATTTTCGTCTATTTTTAAGTCTTTTTTAGAAGAATTGACAACATACTCTATGCAGTCTTGAATTTCGTCAAAGTTTGGTTTTGTTTTTAAACATATCCAGTGAAATTTACTAAATTCCGTAAAATTATTACATTTCCACTCATTAAGGTACTTAATACAAGTGTCATAAAAACTTGCAATTGTATTCCAGAACGTACTATATTCAATATCACCATTTACTGTAAGTTCATTCAACAATGTTTTAACATGCAAGGGCAAAAATTTATTATTTTTCCTTTCAACAAGAATTTGAATCAACTTTTCATATATTGCAGCAACTTCTATAAAAGAAATATGTCTACCTTCTACTTTTAGAACAGTTTGGTGAAATAAAGATGCTATATTATGAGCAAAAAAGAGCCATAATTGACTCTGTGGGTTTTCAAATACTGTTTTAATGAACAATGGACATTTATCAATAGAACAAAAGTAAGATTTCAGAGCTTCATAAATTTTTAAAACTCTCTCTAAAGCTGGTAGCAAGGCTAGCCAGCGTGTATTGCAATAGCCAAGAACTTTTTGGTAATTAGTTCCTACAAAACAACAGAAATCTTTTAGTTTCTCCACTCTAACGGTGTAAATATAAAAATGTGAATAAACTTTAACAATAAATGACTGTACATCTAGAGGTAACATATCACAAGCAGTTTGAACACAATTATTTATAATGTGTGCGACACAACCGATACCAACTAGTTTATCATTAACTTTCATTTTGACTTTATAAAAACTATTATTTGTTCCCTGGCGGGCACGGCCACCAAAATTACTATTAGTGTTATCAGCACAAAAGCCAACAACTTTCTCTTCCAATTTAAATCTCTTGATACAATTCAAAATGTAGTCAGAAACTATATCTGAAGTCTCCCCTGGTAACTCATCTAATTCAATTAATTTCAGTTCAACACCTCTTTCAGGTAAAAAGTATCGAATAGTTAACGGCATTAGCTTAACTTCTTTATGATTGGATGTGTCACAGCATAAAGTAATAAAATTTGTTTTTTCTAAATCCTGTTGAAGAAGCTCTATTGTATATGGTGCAAACACTTCTGTGACAATTGCTTCGCACTTTGTTCGAGCACACGAATATTTTTTTTCATACAACTCTTGGATAAGTTTTGATGTACAATCAGTAGATCGAAAACTCTGATTATGCTTGATAGTATGATATGTCCAGCAGCCTTCAGTTGCAGCAAGTTTTTTCTCATCCGTTCCGAATACAATTTTCTTATAAAAACTGGTGACAAGCTGTGAATTGGAATGACTGGCAAGTGACCGTTTGTGTTTCACGGTTAATACATGATCTTCAATATCCTTACTGCCACTGTTTGCTATGCTAAATGATGAATTACAAAATTTGCAGCTTACTCTGTTGTTTCCAATGTCAGTTAAAAATGGATATTTTGCTTGAAGGAATGTGCTAAATGTGCAGTTTCTTCGATTAGAACGGGGAACAACCTCCAATGTACGTTTTTTGCCTTTATTCCCAGACGACATTGCACTGTTGTTTGTGGTTAGTTTATTATTAATATTATTATCCAACCTGAAATACATAATACCAACAAGAAGAACTAATCAGTCAATTATTGTTCGCTTCTTACCTGCTTACATTTAAGTAATTTTCACTAATCTGCTGTATTTATAAAAATAAGGTAAATGCGACCCGTTCCTATAAATCAAATGACAAGTGACAAGTGTACCAGTGATACCACACCACCAGGCACTGCTACACGTAAACACGCTACATACGAATGGCACTACTGACTACTTCACTGCTACATTCCTAGTTTAATTTGAAAAAAATATATATATTTATTTAAAATCTGGATAATTATAATTTTATAACTAACATCCTAACCTAAATCAGACTATAAATATAAAACCAGTACAAACTAGGACAAATTTCTAAAAACCAGTACAAACCAGGACAAAATTTTAACCCAGGACATTTGGTGAAAAACCAGAACGTGTCCTGGTAAAACCAGGACGGTTGGTCACTTTAGCCATGGGCCTACTAGGCCTTTAGTGCTACTTAATAATATTTAAATAAAATTATGTATGATACGAAGACTGTTCAATAAATAACTGGTACCTGGAATAGTTTACTACTACTTTATGTACTTAGAAAACGAGATTACTCAATGTGTTATATTTTTAAAGATGCAATTTAGTAGAATTTCATTATATAACATTTCTTATTTTAGTATAAATTCTTATTACCACTGTAAGGTTGAGCCGTGCGGTTACAAAAACGACTATGGAGCTATTTATTAGTTTCTCATTACTCATTACATAAATCGATTCTGACATAACTCTGACATAACTCATCTCTTTTGTTTTTCTAGGCCGATCATAATCCAAGCTGGTGCGTGTCAGTTTGGTTGCCTATTGTATTAAAAAATTACTTACAACTCGGCCAACCTGACATTATGATCGACCTCGATCAGGCAAATAAACATTATAAAAATAAAATATTAGATTTACCAATGCAACTTAAAATTACAAAATTATATATTATTATCAAACTCAAATGTCATATTCATAATATTCATAATGTTCATAATATTCATAACATTCATAACATTCATAACATTCATAACATTCATAATATTCATAACATTCATAAAATTCTAACATTCATAACATTCATAACATTCATAATATTCATAATATTCATAACATTCATAATATTCATAATATTCATAATCTTCATAATATTCATAATATATATCATTGGTATAATGTTACCGTAAACTCTCATAACATAACACTAGCAGAATTCATAAAACTATAGTCAAGTTTAATGAAATTCATAAATTAAACCAATAACAATGGCATAAGTTTGACAATAATAATAACATAATAAAAACGACTGTATGGAGCTATTTATTAGTTTCTCATTACTCATTACATAAATCGATTTTGACATAACTCTGACATAACTCATCTCTTTTGTTTTTCTAGGCCGACCATAATCCAAGCTGGTGCGTGTAAGTTTGGTTGCCTATTGTATTAAAAAATTACTTATTACTTACAACTCGGCCAACCTGACATTATGATCGACCTCGATCAGGCAAATAAACATTATAAAAATAAAATATTAGATTTACCAATGCAACTTAAAATTACAAAATTATATATTATTATCAAACTCAAATGTCATTCATAATATTCATAATGTTCATAATATTCATAACATTCATAACATTCATAACAGTGGCGGCTCGTGGTACAATAAAGCAGGGGTTCTGCAATTTGCATTTATAATTTCAGGGTCGTGTTTTTATTTTAACTTACCTATTTTTTGTAGATCAGATCGATCCTGCGGTCTTTCTTGGTGGCAAATTTATCGGTAACTTTTTCGTTAAAATTTTTAATTTCAGAAATAAATTTCTTTTCAATGGAAAGCATGGACAAAGCTGTTAAACGGTCTTGGGACATTGTATTGCGAAGGAAAGTCTTGATCCTCTTTAAAGTTGAGAAACATCGTTCCGCCTCAGATGTTGACATAGGGGTTGTAACAATAATTTCTAATAGCTTTTTTGTTTCTTTTAGTGTTTCTTTTAAATTATTTTTAATTATGAAATTCAAAAGAGGTAAAGTGCCATTTAGTTCTCTGCAATCATTCCTAGAGTAAATTACAGACAGCTCTGTTCTCAATCGTTCCTTTTCAAGTGTGGGATAAGCTAAACAAGTGGTCGCCAAGTTGTCATCAGGAAACTTGCCGCAATAGCTTCCAAAACGGTCCGAAAAGAAAAGAGATGCAGCTAGTAAATGATCTTTAAAAACAAATCGATCTTTTGCGGAATTCATTATAGTATCACACACTTCTATGGCTGCAAGACGATGATCAAATTTGCTGTTACCTTTTCTTTTCTTTTGCTGTGGCTCAGTACAAACATTTGACGCTTCACTAATAATTACATCGATTGTGTTTCGAATTTGTACTATGTTCTTTTCAAAATTGTCAATGGCAGTTTTTACTTCTGTTGGATCGGTCCTTCTCTTTTGAAACTGATTAAACAAAATATCAACATGGGGCATAACGTGATGAAAAAAAGTCAACCAAAAAACGAAAACTGGATCTTCTAACATACGTCGAATGGCAGAAGCAGCACTGCAAACGGTTGCATTACTAAAATGTTCTTCTATTTCTTCCATGCACTCAATGAGAGATTCTCTGTTTTCAAACACAACATTAATTGTACGTATGTTAAAATTCCAACGAGTTGTAGCACCTTGAGGAATTTTTCTCCCCACAATTTTATTTAAAACTTCGACACGTTGCGGTGAGTTGTTAAAAAATCCGGGAATATCTTTCAAATTTCCAAAAAACACACGGACTTGGCTATTTGCCGAAGAAGCTTTAGACATAATTAAGTTTAACTGGTGGGCATAGCAGTGCACAAAGTGGGCCGATGGATACTTCTGTTAAATTTTTGCTTGCACACCTGCATGCTGACCACTCATTACCGCTGCTCCATCGTAGCTTTGTGAAATTAATTTATTAGGGCAATTTCCTATTAAAGGATCTACGACACTTAAAATGTTCGTAGCAAGCGTCTCCGCGTCACATTTTGTAGGTTTTAAATATGTCCAAAAACGTTCAATCGGCTCACCATCACGCGTATATCTAAAAACTACCACTAACTGAGTGGTTGTTGTTACATCAGTGGTTTCGTCTGCTATTACTGAGATGCATGACGCTTCGTTAATTTCATTAATAATTTCTTCGTGACAAACCTCAAGCATGCAGTCTAAAAGATCGTTCTGTATTTCTTTCGACGTTCCTTTAAATAGAGAAGCATTTTTTAAATGTTCGTCTAAAGCTATATCAAGTTCAGCAGAAAAATTTATCAACCCACGAAATATACCCGGATTTTCAGAAGTCTCAGTTTCATTATGTCCGCGAAGTGCCAATTCGAAGGCTCCACAAAATTTTATACAGTTTATAATTTTTGATAAAATGTATCTATTTTTTGTCACATTATCATTATGCTGCTGTATGTGTTTCCAGTATGCCGAATTTAACTGAGATTGGATGTTGATTGTTCCTAATATTGCTAATTCCATTGAATTGTGAAGATGACTTTTGGAGTTTTCATGCTTTTTTATTTTTCCACTCAGATGTACTAAATCAGTCACTCCTACCTTTGTCCACAGTTTATCTCCTATCTCCACCAAAGAGCAAACATGGAAAGCAAAAAAGAGCATTTTTCTTGTTACAGCCACAAATCCAAGTATTCTTTTTATAAATCTCCTTGTTAAACTGACGCTTATATGCTTTCCCACGGCTAGTACCACCCGTTTCAATTACAATGTCCGGCAGAGGTCGACCTTTATTTTTCAGTTCAATTTTTTCTTCGTAACTATATTTCACAAATGTCTTAAAGTTAATCAAATTGTCCACAACATCCATTGTCAAAAAAAACTAACCAATATACAAAACTAAAATAGCGATCCCGATCCGTATTGAACGCGATCTCTTAACCCACCGGTGATTTCAGCACTGATTAAAATTCATGCCATTATCGTTTCAAATTCGTCAGTGATAAAAACAAAAGTTGAAAATAGAATTTTAAACAATTTTTATGCTTTAACAATAATTTATTACGTCTATTACGACATGCTTGCATTGTCGTTTTGCATTTAATTAATTAATAGATATCTTGTTTACAATGAGCCCGCTGATGCCACAATGCACAATGAACTAATTTAATTTTGTATTGATTGCCATTGGGCAGTGACGCTTATATGCTTTCCCACGGCTAGTACCACCCGTTTCAATTACAATGTCCGGCAGAGGTCGACCTTTATTTTTCAGTTCAATTTTTTCTTCGTAACTATATTTCACAAATGTCTTAAAGTTAATCAAATTGTCCACAACATCCATTGTCAAAAAAAAACTAACCAATATACAAAACTAAAATAGCGATCCCGATCCGTATTGAACGCGATCTCTTAACAGAACAAAGAGCACAGTAACGTTCGAACTCTGGTTCGTTACTGCACCAGATGCAGCACCATATAGACATTATACGGCGGAAAGGCAGGGCATGTCGAGGGCGTGAGGGGGACAGTGGGGGTGTCCCAAGGAGAGCTGAGAGCCGCTTGATACAGACCATTTCAATATTGAATAGTCCACTCGCTCAAACAACGACAAAACTTAACTGGTTTGTTGTATTCACGCCAGAGGTTGCGCCCGGACATTCTGTCACGAAAACAAGCGCCAGTCCACCAGTTATTCAATTTTTTAAATATCAGGTTGTTTTATCAATTATTAAATACAAAGAAAGTTAATTTTTTTAAATTTTTTGGGAGTTCTGCAGCTCTGCAGCACTTATGCACCAGCCGCCGCTGATTCATAATATTCATAATATTCATAACATTCATAATATTCATAATATTCATAATATTCATGATGTTCATGATGTCCATGATGTTCATGATGTTCATGATGTTCATGATGTTCATAATGTTCATAATGTTCATAATGTTCATAATGTTCATAATATTCATAAGATTCATAATATTCATAATATATATCATTGGTATAATGTTACCGTAAACTCTCATAACATAACACTAGCAGAATTCATAAAACTATAGTCAAGTTTAATTCATAATGTTCATAATGTTCATAATATTCATAAGATTCATAATATATATCATTGGTATAATGTTACCGTAAACTCTCGTAACATAACACTAGCAGAATTCATAAAACTATAGTCAAGTTTAATGAAATTCATAAATTAAACCAATAACAACGGCATAAGTTTGACAATAATAAATAACATACTACAGAAGAAAGATAAATTAAACAAAATATTCAAAAAAATAAGTAGATCTAGTCACTGTCGAAAACTGGTTCGTTACTGTCGGTAACACAATAATCAAAAATAGATTTTGACTCGAATTCATTAGCAATTCCTTCTATAATATACTGGATAACAGCTTCTTCTTCTATGTTTCCTCTTGATGTTAATTCCTTCATCTTAAGAAAATATTCATAAACAGTTTCATTTTTTTTCGTTTTTCGTTCTCTTAACTGTTGATGCAGTTCGGCGCTATTTACCCTACACGAAAATTCCTCTAACAAGTGACACTTCAAATCGTTCCAAGTTTTAAGACCATGTAAACTTTGCACAAAAATTCTTGCAAGTCCACATAGAGACTTTTTAGCAAATAAAAAACAATGCAGGTCTCTCCATCCTAATAGCACAGCCAAATCCTCAAAATCAGAAATAAAGGTTTCGACAGGACACGAACGATCAGTGCCTGAGAAAGGACGTACAGAATCTTCTACATCTTTAAACGAAAATGTAAAATTTGACGTACCTTGACGTCTCTTTGAGCTTACATTCATTGGAGCAGAAGTATCAGGAAATTGTTGAAGTGCAGTATGGCTACTTACGTTTATTATTGGTAGTATTTGGGCATTTTCATCAACAAAATTTATATTTTCCGTATCTTCGTCTTCATCTTCTTCATATTCGACGATTGTTGCCGTGTTCAGGAACTCAAAGTCCGTTAACGCTTTACATAATCGGTCAGAAATTTCTAAAAGTGAACCATCATAACTAATTCCTAAAAGCATACATACAGCTGTCAATTCAGCTACTGTACAACTCCGATATTTCCTGTGCCTTCAACTGAAATTGCGGAGACCCTACTTCTAGATCAAAACCTTCAAAATTGCAAATTTTCATTCTGTTGAGTCTGTTCCTGTCCGAAAATAATATGGCTTAATTGTCGAACTAAATTTAATGGAGCATTTTTCACCGCTTCAGCCAGATCATTGATTTCACCTAATTTCACCATTTCGATGCGCAGATTCAACAAAAATTCCACTCCAGCAAACTAAAATCAGAATTGGCGGAAAAGTAATTAACAATTATAGGGGAACCCGGGGCAGAACGGGGTAGCGGGGCGGAATGGAGATCGTTTTTTTAAATATCAAGATGATGATGCCGCTAAGCGGCAATAAGTGGAACTACTTCAGTTTAGTGCGGGTCAACACCGGCAACCATGTTTGCCTAGTTTCATTGCTGTTTTGTATGTGAAGATAGTACTGTGCAAGTTTTTGCTCCAGTATTGCAAATGGTGATGATATTTTGATCAAGGTAAGATATACGCACTTGGTTCTATTACAAAAGTAGTTAGTAATGCTTGTAATACGTTCAATAAGCTTTAGTTTGGTCCAGTTCATCGTTTCTTTACACGTTGTTTTCGAGTAACCTAACCTCTGTGAAGAAAATCGTGTTCCTGGGGCGGAACGGGCGGGGCAGAATAGGGTAGTACCCCGTTCTGCCCCGTACTATTTTGGTCTGATTGTTTTTATGAAGTTTGTAACATTTTACATTTCAATTCCAGATGGTTCGCGTATATCAAAGAAAGACAAATAGGCAGTGCTGGTCAACCGAGTCGATGAGTAATGCTGTTGAAGCGGTGATTTCTGGACAATTGGGTTACCTAAAGGCTTCAGTTCAATTCAATGTTCCCCAAACTACCCTGGAACGATATGTGAAGAAAAAAAGGAGAACTCCTGAGCACTGTATTGATAAGACTGCTGGAAAATTCCAACCAGTGTTCACCCAAGAGCAGGAACATGAGTTAGTAAACTATCTAAAAACTATGGAAGCCCGATTATTCGGTTTGACAATGAAAGACTTACGTACTCTCGCGTATCAATTAGCAGTAAGAAATGGAATAGGTCACAGATTTAAAAATGAAATCGCTGGCCAAGATTGGCTCAATGGATTTTTAAAAAGAAATCCTTCTCTTTCACTTCGTCAACCTGAGTCAACATCTGGCGCAAGGGCTATGGGATTTAACAAAGTAGCAGTTGATAATTTCTTTTCGTTGCTTACGAATTTGGTAGATAAGTACAAACTTACAGCTTCCCAAATCTTTAATTGTGATGAAACTGGGGTTTCAGTAAATCCCAAGAATAATTCTAAAATCATTGCTTGTAAGGGCAAACGACAAGTCGGTTCATTAACCTCGGCCGAAAGAGGTGAAACCGTAACTTGCCTTATTTGCATGTCTCCTAGTGGAGCATACATGCCACCGATGTTAATTTTTCCAAGGAAGAAAATGCAGAAAGAGTTTGAGCTGGGATTACCTCCAGGGAGTTGGGCTGAAGTGCACAGCACTGGATGGATGACTGCAGAGTTGTTTTTGATATGGTTCAAAAAGTTTGTAGCATTTTCTAAGGCATCAAAGGAATTTCCGGTGCTACTCATTTTAGACGGACACTCAACACACACAAAGAACCTTGCGGTTATAGACTATGCGAGAGAGAATGGCGTATCATTGCTGTGTTTACCACCGCACTGTTCTCACAGACTTCAGCCACTTGACGTGTCCTTCATGAAGCCTTTAAGTGTTCATTACACTGAAGAGCTTCGAAAGTGGCTACGTACGAATCCAGGAAAAGTCGTAACGTTGTTTCAAATTTCAACTCTTTTCGGATCAGCCTTTATTCAAAGCGCGACTATGAAGACAGCCATTAATGGATTTCAAGCTACAGGGATTTGGCCCACTGATCGATCTGTTTTCACTGAGTCTGATTTTCTCCCCGCGGATGTGACTGATATCGAACAAACTGTACCTTCAACGCAAGAGACTGTCTCATCTGAAAATAGACAATTCGAATCGTCTTCGTCTATCTTGCCTAGTGAAGAGAATGATGCATCAACATTGGGTGATAAAGGTGATAACAGTGAGGTTTCCACCCACGATATTAACGGTACACCAGCTAAAAAAGTCCGAGTTGATGAGAACTTTAATGTCACACCTGGATGCTCATGGATGTCAACTAAGAAGGCTGACTCAACATTTCCCGTTTCACCTGAAATTATAATGCCTCTCCCTAAAGTCAAAGGAAGTACAAAAAGAACTAACCGAAAAAGAGGGAAGACTGCTGTCTTAACAGATTCGCCGTACAAAAGAGAGTTAGAGGCTGCTATAAAAGAGAAAGAAGAAAAGAGGATCGCCAAAGAAGAAAGAGCAAAGCTAAGGCTTTTTAAAAAAGAAAACAAAGATAAGATTGGTAAACCTAAAGGACAGTGTCTGAAGAGAAATAAAAACATAAAGAAGCCGAAGAAACAAACCGAAAACAACGAGTATGATTCTGATGAATGCTCAGACTGTGAGTGTTTATATTGCAACGAGTTCTACTCAAAGTCAAATGAGGGTTGGGTTGCGTGTTCAGTTTGTGGCAAATGGGCCCACAATTCCTGTGCAGGAGTGGACAGCGAGGACGATGAAGCTATACTTGTGTGTGAACTGTGTGACTCAGATTAACCTTCATGAATACTAAGCCAAATGATATTTTTTGTTGTTTTTTTAAGTTTTGTAACGACTACCCCGTTGTGCCCCACACCCGGGGCGGAATGGGGCAGTTGACACTGTTTTATGTTTTATTATTTAAAAAAAAAAGTTTTATATTTGGTTCAAATAAATTTTGCAATAATGTTAACAACATTACAGTGAGTTCATAAAATGTATTCCAGCTGTCATTATTAAGCCTTTCTTATTTTTTAAAATTAATTTCAACTTGGTACCCCATTCCGCCCCGGGTTCCCCTACCACACTTTAAATGCACTTTTTCTTTTCATTTGGTTATCTTAACAAAAACACGGTTTTCACCACAGTACTAACAGTAACACCGGGACAAACAGTAACACCCCACACCTGATGTTGTAATGTTGAGCCCTGCGGGTACAAAAACGACTGTATGGAGCTATTTATTTAGCAAAAGATTAATTTATTAGTTTCTCATTGCTCATTACATAAATCGATTCTGACATAACTCTGACATAACTCATCGCTTTTGTTTTTCTAGGCCGATCATAATCCAAGCTGCCGCGTGTAAGTTTGGTTGCCTATTATATTAAAAAAATCACTACACCACAAAATAATACAACACTTGATAGAATTCAAATACTTGAATACTTACTGTTATGCTCATAAATAAAATACTTACGTTACTATAAAATGCCACGGCTAAAGACATCTTAAAGGCAAATTCTAGCTCAAGAAGTAGGTAGGTAGCTTATGAATTATAAAAAGGAATAGGGGTTGATTAAGACATAATAAAGTATATATGGGCACCATCTGCTTGAAGTCATTAATACAGTACTGGATTCTCAAACAGAAAGGAATCCAGTGTAAATAGATTAAATTGAATTAATAAGAACTAAATACCATTATATAGATTGACTTTAAACTTTAAAGTTTAAAGCAATTCAAATAAATAACTTTAATCAATGGTCTGTCCAGT
Source organism: Agrypnus murinus (assembly GCA_929113105.1). Lineage (NCBI taxonomy): Eukaryota > Metazoa > Arthropoda > Insecta > Coleoptera > Elateridae > Agrypnus > Agrypnus murinus. The sequence goes on along the minus strand of OV816026.1, from coordinate 105,536,323 downwards.
ATCGTCATAATAGAATTTAATTTAAATGTTCATTTATTATTCGATCAAACGAATTTACCCGTTGTGAAGTTCGATCGTAATTATATTAGGCATCCAGTCCAATAATAAACAAATAGAATGTCAAAGAAGTTTCCATTAAGAAATGTCACAATGTAATTTTGTATTATTGTAAATGAAATAAACACCTTAAAATTAATCTTTTGATAATCAATCCACTGATATTAACATTGGTTATGGGCCCAGTGGTTGTGCAATAAAAGAGAGGAGTTGTATTAGTAAGTTGCAGGTACATACAATTTGTAGGTGTAATGGAGCGATTGAGTGAAAACAAATATGGGATTATCTCATTTAATGGCAGTAATTTTGATAATTGGAAGTTCAGACTGGAATCTGTGTTAAAAGCTGTTGATATTGACATTGTACTAAAAAGAGGTGATGGAATTGTAAAAGTTGAAGAGTGGTCTAAGAAAAATAATAAAGCCAGAAATATAATAATTCAAAGTGTAGCGGATTCTCATCTTGAATATGTTAAAGATATTGATGAAGCCATTAAATGCTAGAGAAACTGGAAACTACTTTTGCAAAGAAAAGTATGTGCTCAAAATTTTATTTGCTGAAAGAATTAGTCAATTTAAAATATGACGTAAAAGAAGATTTGCAATAACATATTTCAAAATATGATAAGACTTTTAGAGAATTAAAAGGTTTGGGTGCCAATTTTGAAGAATCCGACATAGCTTGCTTCTTGCTATTCTCAATGCCAGTTGAGTATGAGAATGTTGTAACTGCAATAAGAACTGTGTCTGAAGATAATTTAAAATTAACAATAATTAAGAATAGATTACTTGAATTCGAAGCCAACAAAAATATTTCAGTAAAAGTCAAAGGTAAAGTGAATGCCGCGTTTAGTGCTGCAAAATCAAACGTTAAATGTTTCCGTTGTGGAAAGGTGGGACATTTAAAGAACTTATGTGGAATAAAATGGTTTATATGTAATAAATTTGGGCATAAAGCATTAAATTGTAAGAAGAAATCTGGCGGAAACAAAAATGTTCCAGCCAACTATGTTAAAGTAGAAAATGAAGATTGTGTAGGTAACAACAAAACAAGTGTTAAAGATGTGGCGTTTTGTTCAACATCCAGTGAAAATGTCGAAAATGAAACTATTTGGTGGTATGTAGATTCAGGGGCTACGCATCACTACATTAATGATGAGGATATTCTGATTAACAAGAAACTGTTCGATGAGACAAAGTTTATTCAATTAGCAGAAAAAGGAAAATCAATGCTGGCGACCTGTTACGGTGATGTAAAAGTAATAAGTTCAGTAGGAAATAAGGAAATACCAATAACACTGAGAAATGTCTTCTGTGTTCCTGGTTTAAGAGTAAATTTGTTATCTATTTCAAAAATAGAAAAGGTAGGCTTTAAAATAGTATGTGTTGATGGTACTATTTCTATTCAGAAAAATAAAATTGTTTATGCTCAAGGTGAGCGTACCTGAACGCTCATCTTTATAAATTAAAATTTAAGATCTCGGATAGTACCAATAATGCAAACTTAGCAGCTAAGTTAGATAGTGAATTGTGGCATAAGAGATATGGCCACTTGAATTATGATTCATTAACAAAAATTAATAATTTTAATCTAGTTAATGGTAGGGGAGACCCGGCCGTGATGGACCCCTGTCCGTGATGGAACACTTGTCATTCTATAGCTCCTAAGCCGACAACTACACGTTCATCAATGTTTGCTGGCTCTTTGCAATGTACACATGTGTGTGAAAGAGTTTGCAACGTTTGTAATAGTGGATGAATTTCATAATTGCAGTCTATTTGAAAAGGTAAGTGGTGAATATGTTTTAAAGCACATTTCAAAACGAGAATTCATACAATCATTAAGTCAGAACATTCTCTAAATTAACACTGTTATTAGTAGAGACATAACCTATAAATCCAGTAAAAAACATGGTCGAGATGAGTAACTGTTTTGTACTGGGGCGGGAAAATTTACATTATAAGCGTATCGGCTTTGTTGGAACCCTTGTTGCTTGTGTATGTTGGAACGGGGTGCCATCATATACGAATCAATGAGTTTTTTTTTTATTTATGTGTTCTTTTTTGGTTTTAGAATAATTTACAATGGAAAATGCAAAAAAGAGGCAACAATGGCTGGAAAGCAACATGAAAATGGCAATTGAAGAAGTGGTGTCTAAGCGAATGGGCTGGAAATTGGCAGCAAAAACCTATTCAGTTCCTAAAAGTACCCTTCGAAGACGAACTTTAGGAGTTAATACAGTGTGTAAAGATTTTCATAAAGGTTATCTTGGTGGTGCCAAAACTGTTTTCTCAGCAGAAGTTGAAAACGAATTAGTAGTCTACCTCAAAGATATGGCTGACCGATTTTTTGGGTTGACGTCAGGAGATGTGTGTAAACTTGCGTTCCAGTTAGCAGAGAGACTAGGATTAAGTCATCCCTTTAATAGAGAAACTCAACGAGCTGGTTGGGATTGGTTCAAAGCATTTAGAGAGAGACATCCTGATGTGTCCTTAAGAACTCCAGAAGCGACATCTCTGGCGAGAGCTCAAGGGTTTAATAAGTCACAGGTGAAAAAATATTTTGCGGCGCTGGAAAAGGTAATAGAGGATAATAACCTTTCCCCAGCACAGATATATAATATGGATGAATCTGGTTATTCAACAGTGCAATCTAGAACTGAAAAAATTGTGGCTGTTCGGGGTAGAAAGCAAGTTGGTACCTTAACAAGCGCAGAAAGAGGACATCATTTCACTGTAATATGCTGCATGAATGCATTGGGTCATTATGTTTCCCCTGGTATGATCTTTCCTAGAAAATACATGAAAAATGAACTCATTGACAAAGCTCCAATGGGAACGGTGGGTTATGCCCAAGAAAAAGGATGGATGTCTGGAGAAATATGTGCTAAATGGCTGAAACATTTCAAAACGTTTGTTAATTCATCGGGGGAAAAGAAAATTCTTTTGTTGGTGGATGGACATTCCAGCCACAAAAATCTTGAAGTTTTAGATTATGCAAAGAAAAATAATATTATTCTTTTCTGTTTCCCTCCGCACTGCACTCATCGCTTACAGCCGTTAGATGTAAGTTTTTACGGACCATTAACAACATATTACAATCAAGCTATTCGACGTTGGCTAGTCAACCACCCTGGTCGAACGGTGACTCACTTTCAAGTAGGTGAACTTTTTAGAGAAGCCTATGAAAAAGCTGCCACCGTAGGGAACGCTACAAGTGGGTTTTACAATACGGGTGTTGTGCCATTTAACGCAGATATTTTCCCGGACTGGATGTTTTCACCATCTTTAACTACCGATGTTCCTTTAGACGAGGCTCAAGCTGCTGAAACTACTGAAGAATCTGTTCCTTCAACTTCCAGACAAGAAGAAACTGAAAGAACTCCACCGGCAACACCTCTTGATCAAAGCACACAACCTCAGAAGCCAACGCAGTCCACAAGTATCCAAGAATTACTTATTGAAATATCTCCTCCGCCCAAAATAGAGGGTCCAAAAAAGAGACGAACTAGCAAGAAAGGAAAATCGGGGGTCATCAACAATACACCTGATATAGAACAAAAGAAAGAAGAAGTTCGTAAAAGAAATATTCAGGAAGAGAGAAAATCAGCTAAAAAAGCAAAACAAAATCTGAAGTTCTCAGTACCAGAGGAAAATGATGAAAGTCTCACTAGTGAAGATGACAATACAAGTGATGCAGCCTGCTTGTACTGCAACGAGCTTTATTCTTGTTCGAAAAAAGGCGAAATATGGATCAGATGCCAAGAATGTAAAGCCTGGTGTCATACTGACTGTGCAGGTGTAGACAGAAGAGTGAAACTATTTACCTGTGATGTATGTAAATCTTAAGATCTTAATTTTTGTAAGAGAATATATTTATTTTTATTTTGTAGTTATTTTTGATAAAATATTTGTTTATTTTTGTAATTTCTCAAATATATAAATCAAGAAGTTGTTAGTTTCAGTAATTGCAATCGTAGTCCATCAAACCTCAGTATAGGGTTTCATCACAACCGGATATAGGGGTATGACGGAACATTTGTAAATATAAAAAAAATATCTAATTAAAGAAAAACTTTAAGAAAGTGATGAAATTCAACTATCGTATCAACAACTATTAGGTCTAAAAATCATCATGATACATACGTTAATCATTTAAACTTTTTCCCTGAGGAAAACAGGCTTTTTCCAAAAAAGTGGTCCATCACGGCCGGGTCTCCCCTATAAACTTTAAAAGTAATAATGAAAAGCATTTTTGTGAAGTATTTGTAAGGGCTAAACAAAAATGTTTTCCGTATTATTCAAAAAGTATCATCAAGTAGAGTTTTAGAATTAGTCCACACAGATATTTGTGGGCCTATTACACCTGTTTCGCATAATGGTAACCGTTATTTTGTAACCTTTGTAGACGATTATTCAAGGTTCGCAATGGTATATGTAATACAATCTAAAGATAAAGTTTTTCAATGTTTCAAAAATTATGAAACCAAGGTAACAGCATTATTCTGTGGTAGAAAAGTATCAAAAGTCAGATGTGATAACGGGAGGGAATATTGCTCAAAACTATTTACTGATTTTTGTACAGATAAAGGCATTCAAATTTCGTATACTCAACCATATACTCCTCAATTAAACGGTGTTGCAGAAAGGATGAATCAAACTTTAATGGACAAAGCAAGAGCAATGATTATGCAAGCCGGTATGAGTAAAATTTATTGGGAAGAAGCAGTTCTCACTGCTGCTTATATAACAAATCGAACACAGTCTGTTTTAATTAAAAATAAAACCCCTTATGAATTATGGTTAAAAAGAAAGCCAAATGTGGCCAATATGCGTATTTTTGGTTACATAGCTTATGCAGAAATACCTGATTCACTTAGAACAAAATTAGACGATAAAGGAGTAAAATGTAGATTTCTAGGATATGCAGAAAATGGTTATAGGTTACTAAATGAAGAGGAAAATAAGATTATTCACAGTAGAAACGTAACTTTTTATGAAGATAATTTCTGTATGGTGAAAAGTAATCAAAAAATGAACTATATGAAAGTGAAAATGATGAGGAAAATGAAGTTCAAGAAGAAAAAGTAGATTCAGAAGTTGAAATACCTGAAATTAAAGGTGATGAAGCAAGACCAACACGAAATAGAAAGTTACCCTTACATCTTCAGGATTATGAAGTTGATTTTGGTTGTCTAGCATTATTAAGTAACATTTGTGATGTTCCTAAGTCATATGCAGAAGCAAAGAGAAGCTTAAAATGGAACCATTGGGAAAAAGCTATTGAAGATGAGTTAGATGCTTTACAAGATAATCAGACATGGGAATTAGTCGATAAACCGTGTGATAAGTAAAAAAGAACGAAGAAGGGAAATTAATTTATAAAGCAAGATTGGTTGCTAGAGGTTTCGAACAGGATGTTACTGATTTTTCTCAAATTCATGCACCAGTGGCAAGGCTGTCAACATTAAAAATTTTATTATCAATTTGTATGAATCAGAATTTACTTTTGGAACAATTAGATGTTAAAAATGCTTTCTTAAATGGTGTTATAAAAGAAAAAGTTCATATGAATATTCCCGAGGGTTTAGAGATTAATGAAAATGATAAAAACAAAGTATGCTTATTAAAGAAAGCTATCTATGGTTTGAAACAAGCTCCTAAAGTGTGGAACGAAAGATTCAATAATTTTATGTTAAGTTTGAATTTCAAACGGTCAAAATCTGATTACTGTTCACTTTTCTTAAACAGAATATACAATGCTATTTACTGTTATATGTGGATGATATTTTGTTAGCATTTAATAATAAAGATTTTGCAGACTATGTAAGATTAAAATTGTGTGAAACTTTTAAAATGAAAAAGTTAGACCATGTTAACAATTTCTTAGGAATAAAAATTAGTAGGGATTCTAAACACAAAACTATAACTATCGATCAACTGTCAGCAATTAAGAATTTAGTAAAAAGATTTAATGTAGAAGATTGTAAGAGTTTTAAAACACCTATTGAAAATAATTTAATTCTTGAAAGAAACTGCGACGAAAATTTAAAAACAAAACTACCTTATAAAGAACTTTTAGGTTCACTGATGTATGTAATGATGGCCACAAGACCAGATACCTGCTATTGTGTAAGTTATTTTGGCAGATTTCAAGATTGTGCAACAGATGTACATTTTAAGCATTTATTAAGAGTATTGAAATATTTAAAGTTTACAATAGAGTTAAAATTAACTTTCCATTCATTTGATAAAAAGTTAATTGGGTATGCTGATGCAGATTGGGCAAATGAAACAACTGATCGAAAATCTATTAGTGGATACTGTTTTAAGTTGTTGATAATCTTGTATCTTGGAGTTCAAAGAAACAATCAGTTGTGGCTTTGTCCAGTACTGAATCGGAATTTGTAGCTGTATGTATGGCTAGTTATGAACTCTTATATTTGAAGCATTTGCTAGATGATTTACAGATTAATTATACATTACCATTTACTTTGTTTGAAGATAATCAAAGTACTATTAAACTTCTTCAAAATTTTGAAAATAATAAAAGATGTAAACATATTGATGTTAAGTTTAATTTTGTATTAGATTTGATAGTTAAAGGTATTGTAAAGGTAATCTATATTAATACACGTGATCAGTTAGCAGATATTTTTACCAAATCGTTATGTCATGTGAAATTTGTTAATCTAGTTAAAATGTTACGATTAAGTTAATTCTGTCAAGTTTGAGGGAGGGTGTTAAATATTCTCAAATATTATGTTTTTATGTTGGTAAACTTGACAGGAAATGTGTTGACATAGTAACAATAATAAACAAATCACGACCTCCTCGATTTCGACGTTTGACGTCTTTATACGGCCAGTTCAAATTTAAAAATATCATTATGCACATGTTCTCCGCATGGCGCTGCCTACCGGGGGATTGGAGATCAGAACCGCGCCGGTAATTTGAAATTGTTTGAAAATTAGCTAAAATTTTTGCACTTTTGACAGTTAACATACTTCAAATAAATTACAATTTATGGCATCGGCAGTAGTTATTTTAAGAAAAAGCATTTTTTTATGAAAAGCATTTATTTTTCAGAGTTTGAGTACTTTTCTAGAAAGAGGTTTAATGTGCAGTGGCGTTCCAGATATGTTATCGGTGCGTGTTTTGGCAAGATTAGTTAATACTGGTTTTAGAAGTTTACTTAGAATTATATTACAAAGGTCCTTGTGAATCTTACAGATGAAAAAGTAGTTAGTGGGTCAAGAAGAAGATCAGTTAATATACTGCAAGGATTGCATTCTTGAGGTAAATATTGAAATATATTTAAAACCAGCTCTGTTAACTGGTTTATTAATAATATGAAGTTTTTACTAGGATATTTCAAGCATCCACGATCTTGTAAACTGATCAGACCTAGTAACGGATTTGAGGAGGAATTGGTCAATACCGAATTTAGACAAACTTTACATTCGATACTTTCCTCTATAGTACGTGCTACATAACCTGCCAAGAAAGCTATTGAAGCTGATATAATCCCATAAGGTAAATTCGTTGAAAGATTTTTTAGTTCAACTATTAACTCTTTAGTTTCTTCAGGTAGTGGAACGATAAAGGATCACACCACATGTTCGCTATCTATAATTCGTCCGATGTTGCTGCTGTAGTCACATTCAGCAAAGACGTTAGCTGATGTTGATGTTTTAATTAATCCACATTGAACTATTCTTTTAATGGCACTTTCAGCAGTCTGTGCATCTGTGGCATCTTGCGAACCACCTTTTAAACGAACGTCGCTAAACATGGATTCAATTGAATCCGAACTAAAACAGCGTGTTAACACGCAATAAAAACCAATATCTTTAAGAAGATATGTAATGCATTCTGTAGTGCTTTTCGCAGTGAATTTTAGTGCTTCTGCAGTTTCCTTTGTTAACCCTTGCATGCCACTGTTTTTCGAACACTCCTGTATTGAATCAATGTATCCTGGAAATGTATCTCTTAACCAAATCAATCTCTCATCGTTTATATTGATGTACGGTGCACATTTTTCATCAAGCTGATTAATGTGTTTTGTTTTATTACTTACATCATGTAACTGGAAAAAGGTGTACATCATCTCCATAAATGTAACCGTTGCCTTTGCTCGGGAAAAATCATAACGAGAATTTGCATACTTTTGTAAATATTCTAAAGCAGCAGTTACAGGTGGTGAAAATAATTGTACTGCTCGTTTAACGTTCATCTTTTCGAAGTTACTGGGATGTACACGTGCATTTACTCTTGTTAAAATGTCTGGTTTTTGCAGCAGTGAAATTTTCAATAGTGTATCCCGAAATAAGGGGTATTCTATTAAACGTCCCTTAATTTATTCCTCCATTTCCTCTAATCATGTAAGAAGGAACTCTAACAAGCAAAAGCGCAGTTGTAAGAAGGATCAGTATTCTGATTTGGAAGCTAAAATTAAGCAATGACAGAGACAACTACAAGGTTTATCGAATTCTGAATTCGAGCAAGGTAACTTATTAACTTAATTTAATTAATTCATTATGTTTTATTAAATGTAGTGCATCCCTTCGGATAATATTTCGCAGTTTCCTTGATGCTGTACTCGATATTTATCTTGCAGTAGGCATGCCTTAAGCCGTAATTGATTTTATCTTACTGTTTTTTTCCACGTCATTTTGAGATTTACATAAGTAGTAATTGAAATTATATCTTACTACTTGCAAAAAGACAAAGTAAAGTGTTTCGATAATGACTCATGTCATCGAATGTTTTCCAGACACAAATGGTACAATTTAAATACATTGTTTTTGCTTACGCGGTTGTGGGTACAATTAAATGTTTCTAAGTACTATTTTTACGTATTTAAAGTACAAAAACTACTATTTTTTGTTACAAGATTTTTTTATTTTTACAAATTAAAATACTTTAACGTTGTCTAAAGATTAGATAGAGGGACAAAGAAAAAGACGATCCGGACACCAGCTATAAAGAGTTTATTATTGCCTTGGGGGAGGATCCCTTGAAAGAAAAAGACAAGGGTGAAGATCTCCATAATGAGGTTTCGATTCGATGGGCGAACTTTTTAACCAATAGAGTCGTTAAAGATGTTCAAGAAAAACTTTCGAAAAAATATCCACCACCAGAAACTGACAAGCTCTTTTCACCGCCAAAGTTAAACACCGAAGTCGAACGCTGCCTGTCTAGAGCAGGACAAAAGCAAGACAAGTTTTTGCTCAAAGTTCAAAGTACATGCCGACTGGATTAGCAGCACTAGGTAGTTCCCTGTCCGATATAATTGTAGGTCGCAGACAAACTGATTTTAAAGCCTTATTACACAAGTTAGCAGATAGTGCACAGATTTTCTGTGCCATCTTTCACGATTTATCTTTGCATATAAGGTATCTCGTTAAGCCTTATATGAAAGAAAGTTACAGGAAAATCGCAGATGATTGTCCTATAGAGGGACGATCTTTTGTTTAGGAAAGGTCTTCAAGACTCTCAAAGGTCTCAAATCTAATGAAGCTCTGTCGAAAGCTTCCAAGGAGATGAAGGCCAGCACATCTGGCTTACAGAGGACTTATCCTCAACCGAAAGCATTGGGGCAGTTAAAAGAATCCCACTCAAGTAGCACAAATTGCTTTTTAGGAACGCTATCAGTATCTACTTCGCCTTTTTATAAAGCTTAATGCTATATAATTAAGAGTTAACAACAATCTTTCGGTATTAATGGAGTATCTATATACCCAAAATAGGCACAATTTATAAAGCTTCGTTAAGTTCTGTAAAGGGTACACAAATACTTATGGCAACCTTTTTGTGTTGCTTTACCAACTTTTATAAACCATGCTATACGACTTCTAAGAAGTTACTGAATAAGGGCTGCATTAAGTTTTCTATGAAGTAAAAATTGCTAAAGCGGTCTGTAGCAGCTTCAATGTAATAACTTTGTAGCTGTTATATTCTTAGTTGACATATGTATACTTTACGTCTTCTGCAGGGATAGTCATGCAAATTGTCATGGCGAATTATTAGGGAATCGAACGAAGACTGTTGCCTACATATTAATACTTGCTGACAATGCCGGATTTACAGTGGCGCAATGGCGCAATTGCGCCAGGCCCCACAGTTAAAGGGGCCCCACGTGCGACCACGTTTTTTGTCTACCTGCCTCAGCTCTCGGACCCCGATATTCCCCGAAGCTGTATACCCTGTCCTGTAACCACCTCCCGCATGTGGGAAGGGCTGCTCGTAGCACTAGCTTAGTCTAAGTCTAGTCTAGTCCTAGTCGACAATCGATTGACACGTTTGTTCAGATATCCTAATCTCTATTTACAAAAAATAAATGATAAGAACTTAATATTTTTAAATTAATTAATTTCTGTAGTATAGTGTAATCACTTATTGTTAAAATATTTTTTAACATGAAGAGACAATATGAAAGCGGTGCACAAAAACTGAAGAAAAGGAAACAACATGATGATATCCGTCAAAACTTGTTGCAAAAAACTCCCAAATTAACAACTTATTTTGCGACAACTAATGTAAATGTGGGTGCAAGTACTAGTGCCGGTCCTGACATAGAATATTATCCAGCGAATGAAGCCGAATCAAGTGAGTTTGGCTCTACAGTTTTAAAGGTAAAGCGGTAAATCTAGCTTGATTAATAAATTTATTGTTAAATTAATTTACTAGGAGGATCTGCATTCTAAGCGAGTGGAAGAAATTGTACCAGTTGAAACAGACGTTAATTATACAATAATTATATAATTATGGACTTAAAGTAATTTTTAATTTTTTAACTAAATAATTTTATATAAAATATTATTTTTGCCAGGTTTCTGAAAATTTGGAAAATGATAATATCAATCAGTTGCCCTCAGATCCTGGTTTGTGGCCATTAGCAAAGAGTACACGTGATTACTGGGTTTTAAAACAAGAATCCCCAAATCAAAATATACAAAACAATGACTTCTCAACTTCCAAACGATTCGGCAAGGATGGTACAGCTAGGTATTGTACATCGACTTACTTTACCATTAAATTAAAGAATGGAGAAAAATTAAACAGAGATTGGCTCATTTATTCACCATCTACTGGACAAGTATTTTGTTTTTTTTGCATATTATTTGGAAAATCAAACAATAACTCTTTTAAAAATGGATTTTGCCAATGGGATCATGGTCACAGAGCAATTGCAAATCATCAAACCGACAAAGATCATTTAAACGCAGTTCAAACGTGGTTAGGTGAAACAAGTAAAAGTAATAAAATAGGCAATCTACTTAAATCAGAAATGGAAAAGGAACAGCGTTACTGGCGAGAGGTTTTACATAGAGTAGTGGAGTGTTTAAAATATTTATGTGATAGAGGTTTGGCACTTAGGGGGAGTTCTGAAAATATTGTGATTTCGAAAATGGAAATTTTTTGGGATGTCTGGAATTTTTAGCCAAATTTGACCCTTTTATGGCTAAACATTTAGAAAAGTATGGAAACAAGGGCAGTGGACATGTTTCTTACATTTCCTCCACAACTTATGAAGAACTTATTATTCTAATGGGAAAGAAAGTTTTACAAGTCATTTCCCTAGAAGTGCAAGCGTCCAAATATTTCGCCTTAATTGTTGATTCTTCACCAGACGTATCTCACTATGATCAGTTAGCTGTAATTTTGCGCTGTGTAACTCCCGAAGGAATTATTCAGGAACGTTTTGTTGGATACATCAGTTCAGTTGGCCACACAGGGGAATCTATGGAAGCGGCAGTTTCAAATATTTTACAGAATTTAAAAATTGACATAAAAGATGCACGAGGACAGTCTTATGACAATGCGTCAAATATGTCGGGAAAATATAAAGGGCTTCAGGCGCGATTCAAAAATATTAATAAATTTATGGATTATGTTCCATGTACAGCACATTCTTTAAATTTAGTTGGAGTAAACGCAGTGGAAAATTGTCAAAAAGCATCTGATCTATTTAGTTTTCTACAACAATTATATAATTTTACTGGATCATCCATTTACCGTTGGAAACAAATTTGCACTGATTTAGCAAGTGTTAATGAACGTCCAGTATCTTTGAAAAGTCTCAGCGGCACTCGTTGGTCGGCAAGGGCAATCCCCACTAAAACTGTTTACGAAAATTATAATAAGATTTATCACAGTCTGCAAAAAATCTCAGAAAATCAAGAAGAAAAGAAGTGTACTCGAGATGAAGCCATATTACTTCAAAAACAATGAGATCACTAGACATGGCATTCATGATAACTTTTTGGTACCATATTCTAGAAAGATTTAATGGAACAAGCATTAAATTGCAAGACAAATCCATTCACTTATCAACATCTAGCCAGCTTTTAAGATCTTTAAGAACATTCGTGATGAGTCTTCGTGAGAAATTTGAACATTTTCAACAAGCTCACGCCTTATCCGATTTTGTAAATGACAAGTTTGACGTTGAAATTTCTAGGATAAGAAAAAGGAAACTTGCTAGTGATGAAACTCGCGAGGGGGAGGTAATACTTGTTGGAAGCGAAAATTTCAATTAATCAAAATTAATAATTTTATACCTCTGGTGGATAAACTGAGTACATGCTTGGAAGATAGACTTGAAGCATACACAGTTTTAGAAAAGAAGTTTGCATTTTTATTGAACTTCAAGTCTATGACAACAGCAGATCTTTCCGTGGCAGCTGAGAACCTTGCCTCAATTTATGTGGACGATTTCGATGGAAATTTTTCGAACCAGATGGTTCAATTTAGCGCGTTTATAAAAGGATCTGACACACCGCCACCTGAAGAATGTTTACAAACAATTAAAAAAAAAACTACAGTGCGTTTTCCCAAACATAGATATTGCTTTCAGAATTTATTTAACGTTACCCGTTAGTAACTGCAGTGCGGAACGGGCTTTTTCTAAAATGGCAAGAGTAAAAAATGATCTTAGAGCTTCAATGACAAACGAGAGGTTAAATTTTCTTACTTTGATGTCCATCGAAAGAACCTTGCTCCGGGATATAAACTTTGAAGACACCATAAAAGACTTTGCCGCAAGCAAATCAAGACGAAAGCAATTTTAAAAATGAAATATTATTTGTCACTTCTTGTCTTGATTACTCTTGATACTGTTCTCTTTTTGTTTAAATAAAAAGTACCTACTATTAAGAATTGACCAGAAAATTATATGTTTAAATTTAAAACTATAATAATAATAATAATAATAATCTTTATTAAAGTGTACATACATACATGTTAATTTAAAAAAAAATTAAGAATGGTATATAAGAAAAAAAAAGAATGGTTTAGTATTTATATAACATACAGATAATTATTTAATTAATTCTTGACACTAAATAATATTAATAAATTTTTGACAATATTCTAGATACTTTAATTAATCAGTATGACACCTTAATCACACGGCGAGGTTCAGTTGTAGGAAAATCCTAGTCCTGCTCTTCCACCTAAACCGCGAGTAATAGGTTAACTAAGATATGATCCGTACAAGAGGCACTTAAATATAATAAAGCAAAACTTTTTATTTACAAATTAAATATTTCTGTAGAAACAACGTGTAGCACTAGCTGTCTTTCTAATATATCAACGTTACTCAAATTTGAATGTAACAGACTTACTGAGCAGCGAAGACTTCCTTACGAAGCTTAGCCTTGAATAACTGTAAGGTACATGATTTATAGCTCAATGGTAGATTGTTGTATAATGAGTATATTTGATACGTAAAAGATCGCTCAAAAATAGAAAGTTTATGAAATGGAGGAGATATGAGTCCTCTAAATCTAATAGATATATTATGTATGTCTGATCTAAATGTAATTTTATCGTATAAGTATGGCGTTTTTTTATTCAATAATATCTGATGATAAAGACTTAGCGACTGCAATATTCTGCGATTCTTCGTTGTTAACCATTCAGCATCAACCAATTTGTGAGAAATGTGTTCGTGCTTTCTAATGCCATAGATGAATCTTAGGCAAGCATTTTGTATTTTTTGAATTCTATTAGTAGTAACGCTATCAATAGCTGAATTGTATATAGATGAACAGTAGATAAATTGAGACAACACAAATGCTTCACACAAACTTTTTTTTACCTCGCTGCTTAAATAAGAACGATGCGGGTATAATTTCTTTAGATTGCCATAAGCCTGACAAATGTATTTGGTAACTTGATCTCTGTAGCGAAATGTATTTATTATCTAGAATTAAACCAAGGCTTTTAGCTTTAGAGACAAAGGGAATTTTGACATTGTCTATGTTAATATTAATAACATTAACTAACGTATTACATCCTTTCTTATTTCCAAAAAGTAAGGCTGCTGATTTGGTTGGATTGATTTTTAACGAATGCTGATTGGAAACGTCGGAGATATATTGCAAATCGAAGTTAATTTCATCAGTTGCTTTTCTCCATTCTGAAATGGGAAACGAGTGGTATATTTGAGTGTCGTCAGCATACATATGGACGTTTGTAAATTTGATCTGTTGTATGAAAACTGAGGTATAAATGGAATAGAGAAGGGGAGCGACAATGGAACCTTGCGGCACTCCTTGTTTTACAGGTAAGGCATTCGAAACTAGATCATCAAGTTTAAGTGATTGTGTTCTATCAGTGAGATAACTGGTAATAAGTTGCGTAGCGGACTGACTTAATCCTAGATACTTTAAGATTCTTATCATAATTTCATGATTAACTGTATCGAATGCCTTACTGTAATCCAGCAGTACCAGAACCGATAGCTTGCCTTGGTCTGTAGCCCTTAAAATATCGTCTGTCACTTTAAGCATGGCAGTTGTACAACTGTGTTCTGGTCTAAATCCTGATTGAGTAGGAGGTAGGAAATTATGATTTATTATAAAATTACTTAATTGATTATGAATAATTCTTTCTAAAATTTTCGACAATATAGGTAGAAGACTAATTGGGCGTAGATCCTTAAATTCTTTGGGTTGTTTGACTTTAGCTAATGGTTTAATAAGAGCATGTTTCCACATTTGCGGGAAAACGTTTTGATCAATACAATAATTAACTATATGAGAAATGTAGGGGATAATAAATGGGCAACATAATCTTATCATGGTTATGTTAATATGGTCATTTCCACAAGCATTTGATTTGATTTTATCAATAATTTTAGAAATCATCTCGTTGTCTACCAAACAAAAGTTAAAGTTTAAATCTTGATAAGTATTTTCATTATAAATGTTTAAATATGACGATTGTTGTCTGCTATTAATATTATGAGTACTATTTACAAAATAATCATTGATGACGTTGACGTTAGAGAGATTATCGGGAATGGCAATATTTTTATGTTTTTCGAGATCTAACTTTTTAATATGCTGCCAAATTGCCGTGTTACCGTGAAGGGTAAATATATGATTAAAATATGCTCTTTTTTCTTATTTTAAAGTTAAGTTGGTTAGATTTCGAAGGGATTTGTAATAATCCCAATGCCTGGGCAAGTTAGATTTACGAAATCTTGCCTTAGCTTTATTCCTAAGTGACATCAGATATTTCAGATTATCTGTAAGCCATGGAATACAGGGCTTGGGTGATCTATAAGTTTTTAGAGGGGCATGTTTATCAAATAATTGTAAAATTAAGGAATTAAGAAATTCCAACTTTTTGTTCACATCGCCTATACGAAACATGTAATGAAACGGCATTGCTTCTAGGTCTAACTGAAATGCATTAATATTAATGTTTTTGAAGTTTCGGAAAGTTTTAACTGTTGGTTCATTAGATTTCGCATCAGTGATGTCACAGAATACTAGATCATGATCGGCCAGATGACAGTCAATTACGCCACTATCTGCAATTATTGAAGTGTCCGACACAAGGATCAGATCTATTAGTGAATATAATCTAGTCGGTTGATTGATTATTTGATGTAAACCAAAGGAATCAAGTGAATTTTGCATAAATTTTGTAGCAGTATCATCTGGTTGTAAAAAATCAATATTAAAATCACCCACGCAAACAATTTTGTCAGATGAAGATGTACAGGCCATAATCGAATTCTCGAATTGGTCAAGAAATGGTTTATAATCTTTACGGTAAGGGTTATAAATAACACCTAAAACCAACTTAGCTCTATATCCACTAATAGTGATCCAGATTTGTTCATAATTTACCTGTCCAGTATCGATAATCAAAAATGGAATCGTTTCTTTTATATAAAATGCAACTCCTCCTCCACCACGATTTAAGCGATCTTTACGTATAAAATTATAATTTTCAATTCCTACATTTAAATCTGATATATCTTCGTTTAACCACGTCTCGCTCACGCCCAGCACGTCAATTTCATTTTCAGTAATAAGAGTTTTTACCTCAGATAATTTAGGTAATAAAAGCGAATGTTAATATGCGCTACTCTCAGGACACACCTATGAGCCATCAATACAATGTCCTCCTAAAAAAATGATTGAATTTCAGCATTTAATATACAGTTACTTAAGGCTTTACATAAGTAGAAAAGTTATATAATAATTAGGAAAAATTTAAGATGACATTACTTATTTTAAATTAGTACAAGTAGAAGTAGTGCTTTGTATTTGATAATGAGATAATTTGCTAAAGGATAAATAGAAGACAAATAGAAAACAAACTACTCTGAGGTTCCCAAAGACACAAAAGATAAAGTATTAGATATTGACAACTATAAGTAAATAAACGTAAATGTGGGCAAACCCAGATAAGTTAACTATTAAATTCTTATTGCTAAAATGTACGTATACCTACAACTAAAATAATAACTTATCTTTGTTTCTGATAAGAAAAAAAAAGTTTTGTTCGGAAGTAGGGTGACAGTCCCTAACGTCGGCCTCGCCCAATAGTCGGCCACTTTAATGTAAAAATCTTTAAAACAAGATTACTGTGTTATCGTTTATTTAAAATAAGACACCCTGTAGTCGGCCGGGTCTCTTTCGCGCTTTGTTCAAAACTCAAGTTCCTAACCTCACGTTTAAGTGTTTGTATGTGTGCGTTGCCGAGGTGATGTTTAGTGCACAACAACTAGTAAGTAAATCTAACGGTTTCCGCAAGAGAGGTGCAGTAACAAAATAGCACTTTCTGTTTATCAGAGGCAGATATTTAGTATTTTCCTGGGTTCATTCGTTTTAATATTGATGGTTTTTGTCATTTCTAACCTCAAAATGTGTGCCAAACCGCCAAAAACTACGAAAAAATGGGCGGCCGACTATTGGGTACTAATTTACAAGTCGCTTCCAATAGTCAGCCCCGGTGGCCGACCACTAGCAAATACGCTAGATGAGCATTTTGATCCTTATATAGTCTGAATGTTAAGGTGATTGTGTTCAGATATGAACAACAAGGGCAGACATCAATATTTTTTACGTTTTCCAATAGTCGGCCGTGGCTGCAAAAGGATGGCCGACTATTGGTACAACCCAACTTTTTGTCGGCCACTTTTTTTAAAATTTAATTTTTGCATTATAGAGTTAAATAATGGCAGAAAAGAAAAAAAGACAATTTCACAAGTACCCAGAAAAGTCATTACAAGATGCGTTGATGGCAATAAGAAATGGAAAAGCCATTAGGGAAGCAGCTAAAGAATTTTCAGTCCCGCGGGCAACTTTGCAAGGCAGAGTTCATGGAAGAATAGCAGAAGGGCCACGTAAAATGGGCCCTCCAACTGTACTAACTGCAAAGGAGGAAAACCAGTTGGTTGAGTGGTTGTCGCAACTAGCTAAGTGTGGATTTCCCCAAAGAAAAAACGATTTATTAAATTCTGTACAAAATATAATTACAAAAGAAAATAGAAAAACCCCTTTTACGAATAATCGCCCCGGCGAAAAATGGTACCGAAGTTTTTTACAGAGGCACAAAGTGTTGTCACTCCGACAGGCTGAGGGTCTTACAAAAGGACGAGCAGTAATTACAAAAGAATATATATTAAAATGGTTTGCGGAACTTAAAGACTATTTAACGACCATCGGGGCAGTTGATATCCTGGAAGATCCATCTCGAATTTTAAACGGAGATGAGACTAGTTTCTCGTTGTGTCCTAAAACAGGGAAAGTTATTGCACCCCGAGGATGGAAAAATCTCTACACTGTCAATCAGGGAAACGAAAAAGAAAATATAACCGTCCTCTTAGTATTTTCCGCCAACGGAAAGACCCTTAATTCAATGGTAGTATTTCCGTATGTGCGAATACCCGCAGCCGTTATCTCCAGTGTACCGTACTGATTGGTTCATTGGAAAAGCAGAGTCCGGTTGGATGCGATCTGAGGTATTTTTCGAGTACATTGCAAATGGTGTGGATAAATGGTTATCGCAACAAAACGTTAAGCGTCCTGTGCTACTCCTAATCGATGGTCATAAATCGCATTTAACATTCGAGCTGAGTTCATTCTGCGAAGAACGCAAAATAATTTTGTATGCTTTGCCGCCCAACACTACACATATTTTACAACCAGCTGACGTAAGTGTCTTCAAACCACTGAAGACGGGATGGAAAAAAACAGTTGCAAAATGGCAAGCACAAAATGAAAATTGCGTCTTAACAAAAGTAAAATTTTGCCCTCTGCTTGAAGATGTACTGAAAACTACGTCTATGGAGAGCAGCATAATCAATGGCTTTAGAAAATGCGGTCTGTATCCATTTGACCCTTCAGCAGTGGATTACAGCAAATGTATCCAAAATCACCGTGAGAACTTAGACATAAGTACCAGCAAGAGTGAAGAAATCTCATTACATGACTTAGAAATAACGGAGAGGGTTTTAATTCATTTGAAATCTAAATTTCTACAGAATATTGCATCGCTTGATGACGTTATTTCTGAAGTACGAGTACTGAAAGCCCAGGACGCTCATGGTTCGGAAGAAACATATGAGGTGTTAGAGAATGGCCAGTTACAATATCTAAATAATAAACATGAAGAGACAGATGCAAGTGGCATTGACGAAGCAGATAACAATGATAATATGTTTGATACTGACTTCCTAGTATTAGACGGTAGTTATTTGAATGATGTAGATAGTGGAGGAAACCAAATAATCAACGATGATGGTTCCAGTGGTTCTAAAATCATTGACAAGTGTGATGAGCAAGTGCCTGAACATGCAAATGAAACGTGTGCAGATGTTCCTGTAGAAGAAAAGAAACAAGAACACTGTTTACTTTTACGTGGTCATGAAAATAAGACAGATCAACAAAAGAACAACGATGAGGAAGAACAATCTGCTGCTGCTGACCAAATAGCGAATGAGAGTGACCTCAGTTGCTTAAAAAACATTGACAGGAAGTGTGAGGAGCAAGAATCTGAAAATGCAAATGAAACGGAAGAAATGGCACAACAGCACCATTTCATTTCGACTGCATATGTACCTACGTTAGATCAAAGCGAAGATAAAGAACATGAGGATCAACCGACTGCTGTAACCTTCGAAGATTATAGTTTTCCGAATGAAAACGATGATGCAGCCAAAGATGAAAATGAAGGGAGACAAAAGGATTATGAGAGTATCTTCAACTCAGTAGATACTAAGTGTGAGACATTAAATGCGATAGATGAACTTGTCCCAAGTGAAGATTGTAGAATTCGTGGAGAAGAAATTAGAACAAAAGATGCGCCCATCAACATGGCTTCAAGTGGGACCGCAACAGCTGATCAAGAACCTGCAAAAAAAAGCAAAGTAATTATTTTGCAGGATATTCGAATTCCACTGGAAGAAAGGTGCGAACAGAATTTTCAGTCTCACTTGTTTTGGCCAGGACCTGTAACGAAGGAAGCCAAGGGAAACGGAAAACAGCGCGAAAGACAACCTGCAGCAATTTCATCTGAAAAATTTCGACGCTATTTGAAAAGAAAATCGGACGTGAAGGAACATGCAGAAGCGGAGAAAATCCGTCGAAGAGAAATAAAGGCTAAAAAAGCTACTCCAAAACTAAAAACTAAAAGTACAAAAAAGAAGACTGTGAATAGAAATAAAGTCACTACAAACGCTGAGATTAAAAATGTGATACAAAAGAAACAAATTTGTTGTGAATGTGATACTGAACTGATCAGTGACACCGAAGAGGAAGGTCTCAAAAATATTGGGTGTGATAGTTGTCCACGGTGGTATCATTTGCAGTGTACCAAATTCAACGGGATGCCATACAACGAAGTTAAGTCTGAAGAATTCATTTGTTCTTTTTGTTAAAAAAAAATTTTTAAAGAGAATTTAAGTTTTGTTTACATACTTTTTTATTAGTTTGAAATATTGTTAAAGAATATATATTTATTTTTGATATTTGCTGTGAAGAGTTTTAACAATAAAAGACTGTTTTTGTATTTCTTTGTACCTAATTACCTATGCCCTATGCTATATCTGGGTGGGCCGACTACAGGAATGTAAATGGCTGAACTTAAGATGTATGGGGCCGACTACTAGTAAAAATGGTAAGTTAATTTATTTTCATCATCGGTTCCTTTATGACACAAAATGGCCAAAAATTAATGATATTTTTGCAAATTAGAATGTGCAAAGAATCTCATCCTTTTCTTTGATTTGTGTTACCATGTACTCCTAAAAATCAGCATAAAATTACATTTGAAATTTTCCTTAAGTGGCCGACGACTGGAGCAAGCACCCTATTAGTAGATTAGAATTAATGAACATAAACAATATCAGTCAGGAAATAATTTGATATACAAGACGTTCTATTCTTTTTTTTTAATTTAAACAATATTCCTTATATAAGTGATTTTGGTTAAAATTTCTGTACAATGTAAAAGAACTTAAATATGTCTTTATAGTGATAACTAAAGTGATTGCTGTTAACGTAAACATAAAGCTGCGAAATTTTTAATATTACAATTTGATGCATGTGACTATTCAAAGTCGGTTTTTTTGGTAATTTTCTTTACCCCATCCTTTGTTTTTATGTAGATGGAGCCTTCATTGGACCATACTTTGCCTCTGCCCATTTTTTCTTGAGCCAGCTTAAAGAGTTCGACACGTTGTTTGGTCAAATCTTCACGGATAAAAATCTTTGATCCTTTTAATTTACCCTTTGCTCGATAAATATGATTTTTTATATTTCTGGAACAGAATTTTATTATAATTGGTGGGTTACCATTACCATTCCCAGATTTGCTGACAAACATCAATTGCTTCTTTTTTTAATTCGATGTCCATTTTATCTCGGCACATTTCGATGACAATCTCATCAGTGTTTTCGTTTTGTGCTTGTTCAATACCATATATTCTTAAATTATTTCTTCAAGAATATTGTTCTTGCATTTCCAGTTTTATTTCCAGATTATGTATCTTCTCTTCTTGTTTAGCACATACATCATTAACCATAGTTTCCCATTTGCTTTTAATCGCTGTACAAATTTTATCCAAGATAAGATCGGACGTTAGAATTTTTTCCACTACTCGTTGTATTAGTGATTCTTCGTTACGTAATACTCTCTCGGTCATTATTAATTAGCTTTTTAAATCGTGATAAAGTAAGTAAAACCGGTAAATATTTAATACGAGTTAGAACAGACTTCACGTGGTAGATAAGATTCGCTCCGCTTTATACACAAGTCTATTCAGTTCGGATGCACATGCTCGAATCTATTTGAAGTTTTTTTTTGAAGACTTACCCATTGTATACCTACTGTTTTAACTAGCTTACAGAACTGTGCATAACTACTATTTTTCAGTGTAAACCTTACTGTGGGTCAAATGACGAATTGACATCTATTTGCAATTGACAACCAGGTTTACACTAGAAAGTATTCACATCTGTAATGAACGAGCTGTAATTTTTTTCGTGGGCGATTTTTCGTTATTACAGGGGCCTCAACAACTTTTTTGCGCCAGGCCCCCCAGATACTTAAATCCGGCATTGCTTGCTGACTTCCGTTGACAATACCTAACTTGTGATGCGAAGAAAGCTTTCTGTCGAAACATGCTATTCTACTTGGAAATTCGACGCCTCCAAAATTCGTTGAATTTCATAGGTACTTTAAAATTATTTAAAAAAGATCTATCTTTTTAAATAAAATAGTCTTAAATTGATGCAGTCATGTATTCTAAATAATCCGTAAGTGATTGCTGTAAATATTTAGCAAACGTTTCCTTTTTAAGTGGCAAAACGTTAAATACACCTCGAATTGATAACAATGGCGGCGCAGTCACATTTACTTTTAAAAAATAACAATGTGGTTCCTTGGAAGAATCCGAAGAAGGTCACCACAGAATCAGGAATAAATCTTAAAAGATCACTTTGCTTGTATAGGGGTGCTAGTTACTTTATAAAAGATTTTTCAAAGCTGACTTATAAAGCAATTATAAACTTACAAAGAGTACTATAACAAATAAACATTTATAGAGCACTTTTGCATACATTGACGTACCAAGGCAAAATCTTAATAAATAAATGCAAATTTTTTGATAAAAATTCACATTTTATTTAATAATTCAATTCATGATTGTTTTGTTGACATATTGTATATGTTCCACCTTTTATACAACCCTTACATAGCACCTATAGAACCGAATGACTCGTTGCTGTGTTAATACTATATAATAGTGTATTACAGCGTTGAGATTGCTACTTGTTACAGAAGATCAAAAACGTTAGGTTGTTGTTTTAACCTTAAAAGTTAAAACTATTTACTTATGAGCTACATCGTGTTAGAAGCAGTCGAGCAGTGATAGCGGTTGATAAAAAGTTATTTGTTTGTTTATACAATAATTGAGGTAGTGTTTCAGGGATACGACACGAGTATACTTTGTATGATGAATGTTCTTATGTAGTACATGGATCAATTATTTATGATAATCTAAAAATAACCTCTTTTTTTGTTTATTAAAATTTGACTGTAAAAGAATTCTGTAAAAGTAGAATATTGCAGCTGCATAGCTTCAAAAGAAGATTTTAGCTGCACACACGATTTATAAACGAATTCTACTACCTTTAAATAGTCTTTAATAATTATCTGTACTAAGGCTCGCATTGATGGCATTTGACTTAAATAACTATACTGCTGTAAAATTTTAATGTTATGTAGCCACTATAGAGAAATGACTAAACTTTAAAAGAGTTTTATAAAAATGTTATATAAAGACGTATGCATTTCTTACAAATCTGTGTTTGTATCTGTATAAAAGGTCTGACTAAGTCTTACATGAAGTTAAAAAAAATGCTGTGAAAACGTTTTACCAGTAATCTTATTCCTCCAAATGGTTTTATAAGCAATTTAGTGCTGAATAAAGCTTTAATATAACCAATAAGTTATATAAGTTGCCATAATATATTAGTTATAAAGCTTCAAGCGTGATAAAGGTACCAAATGTGTTACTTGGGCAGTATCGAACTCAGCGACACACTCAGAAGGCGAAGCGGAACTTTCAGGCACAGCAAACGAGAAGACGGACACCTATCGTCGATTTTGAATAAGGTAAGACCTATACAAACTATGCAGCTTCCTTACCTCAACACATTGCAATGTGGGAGTTGATGACGTCTAACAACAGTGTGTTAAATTGGGTCCAAGGAATTTTTATTCCATTTGTTTCACACCCTACACAGTGCTGCCCCCTGCAGTTCATATTGGACGCGAGAATTTTCTTAACCATGAAAATGCTATATCAAACTTTTGTTAAAAATAGGTGCAATATCACGTACCACGCATAAAAAGGGGGAATTTTTATCTACTTTTTTTCTGGTACAAAAACCCAATGGGGATTACAGATTTGTTCTAAACCTAAAGGAATTAAATACGCACCATTCAGCTCCTCATTTTAAAATAGAAAATCATAAAATTTCTCTCAAACTTCTTTCAAAAGAGTTTTTGTACAAGTGTAGATCTGAAAGATGCGTATTTTTTTCCTTAGATTTAAATTTAAGGTACTTTATGAATTTAATTGCTTGCCTTTCGGGCTTAATATTGCCCCCTACAATTCACAAAAGTGTTGAAACCAGCCTTAACAGAATTACGAAAGAAAGGCGTAGTTTGCGTAGCTTACTTAAATGACATTTTAATAATAGGGAACTCGGCTGCAGAATGTCATATCTATATACTGCAGGTAGTTCAATTAGGTTCAATTCAATATTAGGTTTCTTTATAGACAAAGAGAAAAGTGTCCTCTACCCTACATATACTATTAAATTCTTAGACAGTCATGACATGACTTTCTCGCTACCCGATGACAAAAAGCACAGTAATTTAGAAACTATACAAGATTTTAAATCGAAACCTTGTTGTAAAATTAGGAAGTTATCCAAATTTATAGGGACCCTTGTGGCGGCATGCGCAGCAGTACAATACGGTTGGAAATTTGTTCTACGTGTACTTTGTAAGAATTATTTGAATTTGTTGCAAATAAATATTTGTTCAAAATTATTCTATTCCTTGTGTGTATCTGCTTTCCTCTGTGTATCGAGTACTAAATTAATTAGATCGGAGGATATCTTTAAACATCTACATGTAATAATCATATACAGGAACAACAGCGAAGAATAATTAATGGATTGATCGACTTACCTAAAGGATGATCGATCCAAATTATTCGAGCTGTTGTCCGTATATGATTATGGCCCTCCCTCCCCACAAAACTTTTGGTTTCCCAACGATCTAATTAATCTCTATAATGCAATGAAGGTATGTGCTGCAAACAGGCTAAAGGGGATTCATTTCTTCATATTCTTTAAAATATAGTGCGTATCAGTGTTATCTAATGTCTACTACATGTAATAATCATATACGGACAACAGCTCGAATAATTTGGATCGATCATCCTTTAGGTAAGTCGATCAATCCATTAATTACATTCGTAAATACTATTTGTTTCGTTCAATGTTCTACAAATAAAATTTTTAATGAATACAATTTATTGTGTTTAATCTGAAAAATGACGGTTTAATCAAAAATACTGGTAAAACAGCCCAAGCAACACAGAAATCTGCGTTATAGTTTAATATACGTGTATTCAATCATATTTTGGTAACTTTTTAGTTATGGTATATTTATTAAACGTGTACGATCTACTTATATGTTTTGAAACGTGTATTGTTAACCTTTTGATACAGGCACGGTGAGAATTTTGTGATATTTCATGTACTGGCGCCAGATTAGTATTTCTCTGTGTCGTGCTGCAATTGTGGTCAATTAAGGTTTAGCAAAAATGGTACTTATAATACACTAATAAATGTTTTTCATTGAGGAATACACTATACGTAATTTAAACGTCTACATTCGATCATGTTTATTGCCGTCTTCGGTATTATTCGCATTTCTTCGTTTGCCTAAACCAATAGCGTTTGATGGTTTCCACAGGTGATGATTTTACGCGTCATCGGCCTCCTCATTAGCGTTACAATTTGTTGCTATCATGGTGGTGTATACGTGTATGTAGTATTTGTGCTTTGTTACTGTAGTTTGTAGCAGTTGGTTATTAAAGCTGGAGTGGAGTATTAATAACGTGAGTACTATTATTATTATAGTTATATGTTGTCATGACGAATCTTTTGCTATGTGCTACCTACGCTATTGTTGGCTAGTTTTTCAACGGTGTTTGCTGCAATGGCGCGCTCGTTCTGTAAATTTTCACACCATATTACGATAATCATTATTCCGGCCTCGTGTTGTAGAGCATGATAAAGACGTATACGCATTGTTAACAGCCTTCGCAAATTCTATAAATTTCAATAAAGAAAACAATAACTAGTAACTTGACAGCTGAAGGTAAGAAAAATAATTTACGGGGCAAATTCAGTTTAAAGTTAGGTTTTATGTATTTATATATAAAAATTAGTCGGATTTAAGTTTGTATAATTTTATTATAATGAAGTCAATGTAGTATATATCTTAAAATATTTGTTATGTATACTTAATTGTTTCAGTCTCAATTTTTGTGTTTGTGTGAAGCTTATTTGATATGTATATCCTGTCACTGTCTTTATGTTGCAGTAAAATTTATTTAAATTTTTTTTTCAAGGTATACTACATCCTACCCGTGGCTGTTCTACAATTACCTGCAAGATCAGTTGTTCTTAAAACGAATACTCTTTTATTATAACGTTATTATAACTGTTATTATAAACAGGATGGAACCGTTTTATTGTTAAATAATAAATAAATAATATTTTTTCCTTTTCTGCAATTATGTTTCTATCTTTTCTTAATTACAGTATACAAAATTATTGGAATTTACCCTAACTGTAACTTGGTAACAAAAGAGAAATCGATTAGGCGATGTCATGGTTCCATGCGTGTTATTTATGTTTCAGAAAGTCACTCCGCCCTGCTAGAAATCAATTAACTTTTATATTTCTTTCAGGAATGTTTCTTATAATTAGTAGTGTTGGAATTAATATATTTCTACATATAGTCTTAAGAATCTGTTGTCGGCGTGAGAACGTACTTGACGTGTGCTTAATAAAATAAATACGAATAATACACTTTGTTTATTTATTTCGATCCCTGAACCTCTAATACAGCGTTTTCCAAACTGGGAGGCGCGCCTCCCTAGGGAGGCGCGGACTAGTCTAAAGGGAGCCGCGAAAATTAGTCACAGTGAACAATTTTCCAAATTACTGCTAAAGGTTTCTATGTAAAAAATGGGAGAATAAATGAAAAAATACCATCGTGCTTTATCGCGCATAGTTCAACTAAACATTTCGTAACTTAGACGTCCTAGACCCCGGCAAATCTTTTTGACCAAGGCCGTCGTTAATTTGGCGACACTAGCGCTAATGTCGCTTCAAACGGGTACTCTCAGCAATTGCGCGCGACTGCGGGCTTTTACAAACTCGACCGACACGACTTAACAAAAGCCAGATGCGCGCGCACTAACGCACAGATGCTTATGGATGCGTACATATTCCCAAACGAAGATCACCGCAGTCTCCTGCATCCAGTAAAGATCGACGCACGTTTAGCTCACCAATTTGTTTCGTGTCACAGCTAATATTTAATTGGTTCAGCAGTGTTAGGTTGTGTTTCTATTGTTATTGACGTGATTGCCCCCTGATCATAATAGTAAGTTATTTAATAGTTTTATTTTTTTAGAATAATATAATATTATTCCTAATATTTCCAGACAAATGGATAAGTTTTTGATAGGATATAAGCGAAAATCCACTAATAATGAAGATTCTGATGTTGGCACAAGTAGTGGGAATACAAGCCACACGGAACGGGAAGGAAGAACTCCCAAGACAAGGAAATACGACTTATCCTATTTATCGTTCGGATTTACTAATATTATTAACGATAATGTGGAAAAACCAATGTGTTTGTGGTGTTCAAAAGTTTTGGCTGCTGATAGTATGAGACCCGGCAAATTGAAACGGCACCTTGAAACTATTCATTCTGAATACGTTGGTAAGCCCCAAGAATTTTTTCAAAGAAAATTGGATGAGTTATCTAAAAAGAAGGAAAATTTCAAAAAAATTGTTCATGTTCCATCAAATGCCTTACTAGCATCATACCTAGTCTCGTACAGAATCGCGCAATGTAAAAAACCCCACACAATAGCAGAAACCTTAGTTTTGCCAGCAGCTATTAATATGGTCAAAACAATGTTTGGCCAATCTTATGCGAATCATCTGCGACAAATACCGCTTGCTGATAATACAATTGGCAGAAGAATTGATGATATATCTGAAGATCTTTGTGACCAATTAGTTTCTCGAATGCGTACTTCAAAATTCGCCATACAAGTAGATGAAGCTACTGATGTAGCTAAAGACGCACATTTAATTGCATATGTTCGATATGTTGACGATACTAATATAATTGAAGATATCTTATTTTGCAAACCAATTCCTAACAGAGCCACATCCAATGAAATTTTCAAAATAATAGACAGATTTTTTAGTGAGAACGACATAATGTGGAATAATTGCATTGGGCTCTGTACTGACGGTGCACAATCAATGGCGGGACACAAAACTGGTCTTCAAACACTAGTTAAAATGAAAACACCTGAGGTTCTCTGGACGCACTGCATTCTCCACAGAGCAGCTCTCGTATCAAAAACTATAAGCGAGGAACTTAACAATGTTTTTGCAAAAGTAACGAAAGTTATAAATTACATAAAAAACAGTCCAGTAAAAGCAAGGTTGTTCGCAAAACTGTGTGAAGATATGCGAGCTAAGTACACGTCACTTCTGTACTATTGTGAAGTGCGCTGGCTATCTCGTGCAAAAGTGATTCAAAGGGTACTTGAACTCAAAGAAGAAATTGCTATGTTTCTCGAGGAAAATCATAATGAAGACGGCAATATGTTTAGGGATGATAATTTTATTGTTAAACTTACATATTTGGTTGACATTTTTGAAAAATTGAGTGTTCTTAATAAATCAATGCAAGGACCGCAAATGCATTTGCTTATACAAAAAGACAAAGTGAAAGCATTTATTAAAAAAGTGGAGCTATGGAAATGAAATTTGCAAAAAAATAAGATTGACATGTTTCTACGTTTAAATCTTAGGCGCCCGAGATAACATAGAAGCAAACAAAAATCTCTTTGTGGAACACTTGAATGGTTTGTTGCTTCAATTTTCGAATTATTTTGGTGATCTTGATTTTACAAAGTTTGCGTGGATACAGAATCCATTTATCGACGAAGAAGATGATGAATTTGGATTGACAAGTATTGAAAAAGAAAAATTGATTGAATTATCTTGTGATACTACATTAAAACATAAATTTCAGACTGTATCTCTGGTTCAATTCTGGTTGAATCTTCATACAGAATATAACACTTTGTCAAACAAAGCTTTGAAAGTACTGCTGCCGTTCGCAACATCATATTTATGCGAAACGGGATTTTCTGCCTTGGCTGCAATGAAATCCAAATATCGAGCTCGTTTAGTTGTAGAAAAAGAGCTACGAGTAGCTATATCGTCACAAACACCAAGATTTGATAAACTTTGTGCTAATAGACAAGCACATCCATCTCATTAAAAACAATATTAAAATATCGTTTTCCATTAGTTTGTATGAATAAATTTTATAAGAGTAAAAATTATTGTTTTTATTTTATGAAACCTTCAGGGGGGCGCCAAATGATTAAATATTTTTAAGGGAGGCGTAGTAACATCAAGTTTGGAAACCACTGCTCTAATAGGTTATGGGCCCAGATTACGTGCAGTGATTGAAAGTGTAGTTACATTTAAGTGAATAGTTATAGACTAACAATATTTTAGTGAATAATAGAAATGGATTCCAGTAAAAGAATGAAGCGGAATATTAAGCCATTTAACGGAGAACACTACAGCATCTGGAAATTTCGTTTAAGAGCATTAATTGCTGAAGAAGACGCACTGAAGGTCCTTGATGAAGATCCTCCAGAAATTATGACAAATACATGGCGTAAACTCGACAGATTTGCGAAAAGTTGTATTATCGAATATTTAAGTGATACCATGCTTGGTGTCGTCACAGCCGTCTTTCAAAAATGACAACTGTTGATATGTGTTGTGATTAAATAACATACATATTTATAAATCTGCGTTTTCTTTCAGACTTTATGCCCCGTAAATGCTGTGTACCTGCCTGTAAAAGTAATTACGCCTCAACTTTCAAAGAAAACAATAATGGTAGTTGTGTTTCCACATTTTCATTTCCTACCAACGAAAAGAGAAAGAAAGAATGGATACGAGCAATACATCGTAAAGACTGGGAACCAACTAAAAATTCTGTTGTTTGTGTTAAACATTTTAAAGAAAGTGATGTGATAATTAATGAAGATGTAATAATTTGTGGAATTAAAAAGAATGTGTCCTTATCTCATCCTAAATTGAAAGACGGTGCAGTACCTTGCATTTTTCCCGGATTACCTTCATATTTACAAGGTAACTTTAATAAAACTGACATTAAAAGGACTCTGCCAGAAGAAAGACGCTCTAAAATGGTTCAAAAACATCAAGAAGTGGTAGATAACTTTCTAGAAAGTGATATTATAAAAAACTTCAATGAGTTTAACGCTTCTTTTAACGAACAATTGACTATGTTTAACTGGTGTGTAAACGTTCACAATAATATGTTTTATATTTATATTTTAGATTATAGTGCAGTATTATCATCAGTAGTCAACACTATTACAGTTGATAGTAATCTAAATATTGCTGTATATTTACGTGGCAATCAACTGTCTTCTTCTGATTTAAAATGGATACTTCCTGTAGATTTAAAACTTAGCCGATGGTCACAATTACAAAATCTTCTAGCTCGGTATAAATCTGTAGGTGAAGAGATTGACAAAAATGTAGGCGTTGTTTTTCTTTTGAAAAAGTTTAGAATTTGCTAATAAGGCGCATGAAAAGATTGATAGCAATTTGAACTTTGTATATGAAAAGCCATTAGAAATTGTTATTGATCAATTAAAGCAAATGGTTAATGCAAAAAGAAAGTATTCTTTTTCAACAATAATTTTTGCTTTTGTAGTATACTCTCAATCATCCGCATGTTATAATCTTTTATCAGACTTCTTGCTTCTGCCTACCAAAAGATACAAAGCATATCGCATTCTTTAAATGTTTCTCCACAAAATGACCTAAGCAATATTAATTATTTAAAAAATATTTCACAAAACATAAGTGCGATTGAAAAAGTAGTAGTATTACTTATTGACGAAGTATACATAACATCACGACTTGATTATAGGTCAGAAAACATTATAGGATTAGCTTCAAATAACGATATTGCAAAAACAGTATTAACATTTATGATATCATCAGCTTTTGGAAGCATGAAGGAAATTGTTAAATTAATACCAGTTTATAAAATTAAAGGAATTGAAATGGTTTCGCTTACATTAGATATCATTAATTTGGTTCAAGAATGTGGGTTTGAAGTTATATGTGTAATAGCTGATAATCATTCGATAAACAGAACGATGTTCAAAAACCTGTGTCAAAATGGTGAAAGCTTTCCAAATCCTAAATTTCCCGGAAAAAAAGTTTTTGTTTTATACGATTTCGTTCACATTTTAAAAAATATTTGGAAAAACTGGATGAACCTCAAGAATCTAGAACAAAATTTTGTTTATCCAGAGTTTAGTAGTGAAACTATCAAATATGCCAAATTTAAAGAAATCAGATATGTATATACTTTGGAAAAGAAACTACCGGTAAAACGAGCTCATAAACTTTCATTCAATTCATTATATCCTACGATGTTTGAGCGTCAAAAAGTTCATCTAGCAGATAATGTTTTTCATTCAACAACTGCAGCAGCTTTAAAAAGTTTTTCTTATAATGATACTGCTAATTTTGTCGAAATTATTAGAGCTTGGTGGGATATTGTGAATAATAGATGTACCATCAAAGGTACAATTAAACACAATCAATATTGTGAAAATATACAAGGTACTGATGACTTTAGAATTCAGTTTTTGAGAAAATTTGTTAATTGGTTAAATAAATGGGCATCTATTGGAAATAATAATGGTCATTTGACTGCAGAAACATTCAATGCTATTTTTCACACCACATCTGTATTTATTCAAGTCGTAGAATATTGCTTCAACAATTATCAAATATCATATATTTTGGCTGGGAAGTTTACAACAGAAAACTTAGAAAAGCGGTTTGGCATCTATCGTTTATTAGCTGGGTGCAACTACAATGTTTCTTTAGATGATATTGTTAATGCAGAAAAAAGATTAGAACCAAAGAAATATTTAAAAAAATTGATAATTGTAAAACGTTAAAGCAATTAGAAGTAAAATTTTCAATTGACATTGAAGATGGTCAGGTTGATTCAAGTAAAAATTCTGCAGTTGAACAATTTATGTTTATTCTTGCAACAGATTATTTAAAAGTAGGTTTACCTGACGATTCTACAAAACTTTCCGTATGCGGTTATGTCGCTCATACTTTAGCAAAGAAATTGCATTGTCTCACTTGTCTCAATGCAGTCAAAGCTGAAAAGGGAATTTTTGCTAATGACCCATACTTTGACATGCTGCAACGGGGAGGCCTTTGTCTGGCTTCAGAAGAAGTGCACTTTGCTTTTGCACATATGCATGCCATTTTATTTTATATTGTAAATAATGAAGAGTATGAGAGTACATTTTTAAAATTAGGAAACCAAAAATTTGTTCTTTGTGAATTAACAAAACAAAGCTGTAATTGTAATTATTGGTTTACAAAGTTCAAAGAAAGGACTAGGCACCACTTAAATGGAAATCTAAGGACCAGTCGATTTTGTTGATTTTTATACCATTGGAAAGATAATGAAAAAACGAAAAATTCATATCATTGGCCCAACACGGAGAAATTCCTAGCAAAGCCGCAATTCGGGATTTTAGAGTAATATAATTCCCATTTAAAATGCATTGCTGTCAATCAATTCGTCTCAACAATAGAATCTGATACTAACCCTGTCAGTGGCTCTAAAACTTCTTAAAATTTTGAATGTAACAATATAAGGTTTTAGTAAGTTTAGTTTTCTCAAATTGCACATACTTAAAGATTTCAAAATTTGATTGACATTGGTTTGACAATTTATTCTAACCTTCTTGGAATAAATATTCGAAAATAAATAGGGTTTCTTGAAATAAATACACATGAAAAATATCGAATAATAATTTTATTGGGGCAGGAACAAGAGGCAATTTTAAATATTACATCAAAAAATAAAAAGAAACTTCTAATTTTACTAAACCTGCAAGCATAATTTCAGTAAGTACTGATTTCATGTAATATAGCTGTACATGCTTTTATTCTATGGGATATGTACGCTTCTTAAATGAAGAGTTATCAAGGAAAAACTGCAATTTTCATAAAAAGAAACCACACTTTACTTATTCAAATGATTTATTTCCTTATGCTAAACAAGATTTAGATTATCAAATGGGAAGAACTACGTTGTATCGTTCTATAAAATACCCAAATGTAAGCAGATTGTATTAACAGTTGTTCTTTTTAGAACAACTACATATTAAAACATAAAAATAAAATTTTAAAAACTATTTAGGTACAGTATTTATTAAGTATTGAAACAATAATTTTTTACACATTTAGATGAAAGTGGGATACATTAAAGTGGTAGCCAACATTGAACGTGGCTACATACCACAGATTTAGAAGCAAAATCCTTCTAAAATTAAAAATGAGGGTAAAATATTTACAGCTTTGCACAAGTTGATTTTAAACTAAGTATTTGTGTATGCTATTTATTTCATTGTAGCTTTTGTATTAACGATTATTATATCATCATTATGTAACCAACTAGTTACATAGCCGTTCTGTATCTTCACATCGTCTTCTATTCTCATGTGGTGTTCTTAATAAAGCTGCATCGTTATTTTTATAATCAGAAAAATACAGTCTGTGAACGTCTAAAATGTAGCCCTTGTGAAAACAATAAAGCTAAGATCACACACGGCTACTTTTGCTGCAGTGCAGCATAAAAAACATCGCAGCACAAGCGAATCCTAGTGTGAACGCCCCTGCAACCTTAAAAGTAGCGCATGCAACTCGGTTGCATGCAGTATTTGTTTGCTGCGCGCAGTCCAAAAAGTAGCCACGTGTGAATGGAATTTTTAAGAGTTGCGATGGCTGCAAAAAATATATATTTGGTTGAAACTTTTGCAGCGGCTGCGCTTGCAGTATCAATGTACTTCTGATGTGGAGAGTGTGTTTTGTTTTTTATTAAAGGTGTCACCTTTCTCAATAATGCAATAATACAAAAATTACTTTGTTATGCGCTTTTCTAAACGTAATTACGTTGTAAAGAACTTTTTGTAGTTGGAATTTGGTTGTTGCAATAGAAAATAGATAAATGTTATCCTTTAGCACGTGGATCTTGAAATTTCATTTTTATAATAGTATAGTAATAGTAATAGGTATCATTTTAATCAGATTTACTTTAATTTACTTAAAGAATTAAATAAAATTTCAAAAATAAACACCCTCGTTCAACAACAGGACATTTCCTTTCAGAAAAATGCCAGTATTTGTTTTTAACTTCAAAGATGTCCCTGACTTTGTAACAAATAATTTTTGTCTTGTTATTATAATGACACCCATATCGGACACAAATTAATGTTTCTTATGAATTCAAACTTGTTAAAAAACCGACAAGCACAAGACGAAACACCAAGGAATCATAAAATATAATAATAATAGAATACTGCACCTATGCTGCAGCTGTTGGTTGCACGCTGGAAAAGCGTGTTGTGTGTGAACACTATTGCAGCCTTTTATTAGGCTTGCAGTTTTAAAGGGTAGCTGCAGTAGAAAAACTTGCATGCTGCGCGCTACTTTTAGGACATGTGTGAACACCACGTGAAACCTTTGCAACCGCAACTCTAAAACTGCGCTGCAAAAGTAGCCGTGTGTGATCTTAGCTTAAGATGTGCTGAATTGATCGACGATATTTTGGGGAACATGTCTTTTCATGCAGAACCCATTTCTGGAAATAAAGAAGGTCCTCCTTGTAAGAGTAAACTTCCAATCTTACTTCAAAGAGCGCTTCCCGAGTAATTTTGCCTATTGTATATAAAATATTTATTTCGTCTTTGAACTATGCAGTTGAATTTGAGATTGTCTTCATCACCTACATCCACATCAATGGTTTGCACTATACTTAAGTGTGTGGCAATTTGCATAAATAATAAAACGTCATCATTTCTGTCCATATCTCTGGGTTGTAATCCATTGTTTAACCGATGTTTGGTTGCAGTTGTTGATATTCTAGATAAATATCTAAATTACTGAAACGTTGAAATTCTTTTGGACGTCCTTCTCGTTCACAAACGTAACACTGCATCTTACAAAACTTGTATTAAATAGAATGAGTTAAAAATGGATATTGTCGATTTTCAACAGCACTACTAGCATACAATTCAATAATTTTGACAATAATGCCATTAGCAGAAAAATGATTTATTTAAATCATTGGTTTCTAAAATAGTTGTAATATTATTATACGCAAATACCTTTCCGTATGCAATATTTGGTAAAACTTAAGTTTAGCAAAACAGCCCCGATTTCGCTGATTTGTTTCGTATGCATAAAACACACCCTAAGAACTAACCCCCACCAAAAAAAAACACGCGGAAAAGCGTATTTGCCACAAAAAAAAATTTTACATTGCACCCGAAAATGCGTTTAAAGTGAGGTTATTTTCATTTGGAAATCGTATGATTGTCTTGATCGTGTTTGTATTTTCTCTCATATTCGTCATTAGTATTACTTCAATTGCCATTTGGTATGAAACTGTAATTTCAATTGCCATTTAGTACTATATCGCTAGGTTAGGTTAGGTTAGGTGCCAAATGGCAACCAGGACATCGCTACCTGCGGTTCTCATACTGTGATTTTTGTGATGTCTCCTACCTGCAAATGTGACGTTGCAGCCGATCATGACTGCTCGGAGAAGCCTCTTTTGTGGTGAACTTTCAAAATTTTTTTCTTGAAAACTACGCTTTTCCGCACTTTTTTTTGCGTTGTGAGTGTTGTGAGGGGGTGTTTTATGCTTAAAAAAAAAATTGGCGAAATCGGGGCTGCTTTGCTAAACTTAAGTAATTCCCAATATTTTTATATCTTCAATTGATTTAAATTCAGTTACATTCTGCTTAATACAAAAACTAAAAAGAAAATACACAAATTGTAGTTTAAAATCTACTTTTTACAATAGACAATTACAAAAACTGCATGTTTGTATAAGTAAATACCTACCTGATTTCTATTTAGGCTTTATTCGATTTCTTTCATGAGAATTTACTTCAAGAAAGGCTATTTATTTTTGAATATTTATTCAAAAAAGGTTAGAATAAATTGTCAAACCAATGTCAATCAAATTTTGAAATATTTAAGTATGTGCAATTTGAGAAAACTAAACTTACTAAAACCTTATATTGTTACATTCAAAATTTTAAAAAGTTTTAGAGCCACTGACAGGGTTAGTATCAGATTCTATTGTTGAGACGAATTGATTGACAGCAATGCATTTTAAATGGGAATTATGTTGCTCTAAAATCCCGAATTGCGGCTTTCCTATGAATTTCTCCGTGTTGGGCCAATGATATGAATTTTTCGTTTTTTCATTATCTATCCAATGGTATAAAAATCAACAAAATCGACTGGTCCTTAGATTTCCATTTAAGTGGTGCCTAGTCCTTTGTAATAATTGTGGAAACAGCAATGAAAAGATCTTAAATTTTATTCTGTCTATATTATCTAATATAATACTTAATAATTATGTAAAGAATAGAGACAATGGTATACTATATTGTAAAAGAAAGTTAACAGAAAATCAAAACAATTGTGTTAAAACCCGTAAACTTAAAACGTTTTCATAAATAATTATATATGCACTTTTATTCTATAATGTATAAGTAGTACATTGTTGTAGATGCGTAATAAATGATGATTTTTATATTGTATTATTTTATTTTTGAATATAAACTGATTCCACAGCAATCTTATATTTTCTAGGAATTATTAAGACATGTTCCATTTATGATAATTCATAATATCATTTTTCTCGCTTCTAGATAGGCCCACCAAAAGCAGCTGATGCAACGTTGCCACATTTATCATCATGGCTAGTTATTTAAAGACGGCTGTGGTGTCGTCTCCGAGGAAGCTACCGCTCGAGACATTCTGCATAAACTTGACGCATCTACTGTTATGTACCTATTTGTATTATATATTAGTTCTTTCCAAATTCATAATTTAAGTTATTAAGGGTTCATTATAATCTACTTGTTATCAAATATTCAATTTCAGATTTGTTCAGTTGTTAGAAGTTCTCCTAATTAATTTTTATAGCTTTGTTTTTCTATGTTTATCTAAATGTTTCAAGACCCTTTTACTACGTCTGGGTCACTAAAAAATACTTATCTTATGTAGCGCGATTCATCCGGGTCGTCTTCATTATTATCTAACACCCCTCTTTGTACCGAACATATAAATATTAGTATGTTAGATTTTAAGAAGTAGTAGTAATAGTAAAAATCACACGTCAGTATGTAATAATCGGTTCAAATCAATATTCAATGTTACATTCTTAATTTACAGTTTTTAGTCAGTCTGAGTGAAACGACCAATTTTATATTAATTGAACTTTTTAGTTTTTAACTGTTTTACTTTAAATAAAATAGTTTGGTGTCAGAAAGTTATTTTATTATCCCAACATCACGAAACCTTAACACTACGAACGAAAAAGTCTAGCAACGCAACTTTCAATACAAAAGAAACTATTAAGTTTTAAATTAATAGGGGATACGACGCTCTTGAAACATTTCATCGAGTTTGATGAAATGATTATCGAATTAGTGGCAGCAGGAGCAATTTTAAATGAAATGGGTAAAGTTGCCCATCTATTATTAACTTCATTCTTCATATGACGGCGTCGTTACTGCAATTCAGACATTGTCGGAAGATAATCTAACAGGCGTATTTTATAAAATATCGTTACGGTACGATGCGTTAGGCAACGATAATCGTTCCGAGTTGCATTTACGATCGTGCTAACGATTTGGAACAAAATTTTATTTTGTAACTACCATCGTTGAGGATGGACCTTGAACGCTACTGTTCAACGATGAACCTTTAATTGTAGGACAAATAGTACACTTTTAGCTATCTTCATAGTAGACGTTTGAGCAATTTTTGACAACTGTCAACTGTCGTTCCTGTCAATCGCGGTTCTGTGTGTAGTTAGGGGTTTAAAATGAAAAGCGTTTAATTTAAAATAATTTATGAATTGTGCCTGGTGATTAGTGTAAAACCAAAAGTGCATTATTCTAATAATCGCAATGGCTGAAGAGGAAACTGAAAATAGGGACTCCCATAGTAGCAAAAAAAGAAAACGTTCCGCGAAAATTACTGTGGGGCAGTATAATATTTACCTGGAAGAATTACAAACCAATGAAATGTTTAGAACCAATAAATTTAATCCAAAGCAACCAGATATTCTGGAGGAATCATGGAAATCATTATCCAGAAAGTTAAATGCAGCTGGGGGACCAATGAAAACAGTACAACAATGGAAAGAGGTATGTGTCACGGTGTCACACTCATCTGACTGGATATAATTTATTATAAAATAATAATCACTTTCTAGAGGTTTGCCGATTGGAAATGCAACGTGCGAAAAAAAGCTCGCAAACTGGAGTTGTCGCGAGTGGGAACTGGTGGTGGACCACCAGAGGTTCCAATGACAGAAATAGAAGAGCGTTTGCTAGATCTCACCGGACGAGCGGTTATCAACGGTGTAACGGAAATTCCTGAACTGGGCATAGAAGGTGAGTATGGATACCTTTGTAGTGTGTACATGTCATACATAAAGTTTATATACTAATTTCAACAGAAAATCCACCTGCACCCGCAGTTACTCCAGTTAGACCTCGAACACCACATGCTACTCCAGAAGAAACAAATATCACTACTCCTAAAGCTACAAATATCAAGCTGTCATCATCAAAAAAGCAACAGCACAAAACGCCAACACTATCATCCTCTGTGCGAACCCTTGTGGCACAGGATACGTCCACTACCAAGTATTTACAAGAAATAAGTGAAACGTTAAAAACGCTTGTAGAACTCAAGCGTAAAGAACTGCTGATTGCCGAAATACAATTAAAGTTAAACTTTCCAGATACAGAATTTCAATTTCAAGAAGATAATGACTGAATAGTATTACTATTACTTTATAAGGTACCATCGGTGGAAATAAAATCCTGGGACACGTTGCCGTGTAAAATGGGTCGGTTCAAATGGAAAATCGACCCGTTTTACACGGTAACGTGTCCCAGGATTTTATTTCCACCGACCATACCTGTTTGATGAGGTTGCAAAATATTTTTGTAGTTTGTATGCAGATAGAATTATTATTTCAGTTTAATGTGTTCATATAGTGAATAGGGGTTTATAAGAAACTAATGTTACCAAAGTTGTTTGAGTGTGCAGAAATCTTACTTTTTTATTTATGATAATTATTACAAGTAGGTATAAACACAAATAATAAACTATCTAAAATGTTGCAATATTACATGATTTCTCATTTCACGTCCCTGCTGAAGCCAGTTTTCGTCGTCTTCGATTAAGAGATTGTGTGGAGGGTGATCATCATCATAAACTAAAAATTCAAAATAGGTATTAAATACAATTGGTTGAACAAGAAAAACAAAAAAACGGTGTACTTACCTATTTCAATGTTGTCATCCACAATGTTCCTAAGCCGCATAATGTTATGCAAAATAGCACATGCATATACAATTTTGGCAGCAGTAATTGGCGCGTAATGCAACACACGATCTTTCAGTAAACATCGAAAGTATGACTTCAAAACCCCAATACATCTTTCAACACAGTTTCTGACTGTTTTGTGTGCTCTTGTGTAACGGCCTTCTGGCGTTTGGGGATTTGCTCCTTCAATGGGTGTTAAAAGAAAGGGCTGCAATGGGTATCCCGAATCACCTACATCAATTTGTTATTAGGTATCACGTAAAGGATACCATTGCTACACAACTTACCTAGGAGCCATGTGGATCTGTCTCCACCATTATAATTATTTCTCAAAATTTGTCGTACTCCGCTCATCATCCATATAGCAGAATCATGCACAGATCCTGGAAATCTAGCATTGATAGACAGAATTTGCAAGTCAGAGTTACAAATCTGTGAATAAACACTTCAAATATCATTATTGCCATACATGTAGGTATACCTTATGTGTGTATACTTACTATTTGACAATTCAAGGAATGTCTATGATTTCTGTTGATGTAAATTCGACCAGGATGGATATCATGCACTGCTGGTGGTGGCACAATCAATATGTGAGTTCCATCAATACATCCTACTATGCCTGGAAATCCAAATTTGTCAAAAAATCTGAAACTGATTATGAGTACGGGTCTTATTGTTAAATTCAACCTGTCTGTCATCACCCTGTTTTAACTCTGGTAACGTCAGCCACATTTCTGGGAAACCGTATATAATTTGCAGCAGTATATTCTACTAATATGTCAACAATTTCATGAAGGCTCTTGCTGACTTCACCTTGTGAAACACTGCAGTGCTGATCTTTGCCTACTGATTTTTGATAGCTGCCATGTGCAAAAAAGTGTAAGGCTGTGATGAACTGTAACGTTTCAAGTACCTATCAGTCATATACTCAATTTAAGATAATTGACATCCATACTCTCACAACTGGTGGGATTTTTGTAACTCTTCTGCCACGGTCCATATGTGGTGACACTTCCAAGTATAGATCCCTTGCGGCTTCTCTACTTAATCGATACATTTTTCTAAAGTTTTCTTCTGGCAGAGAGAAAGGATCGCTTACATCCCTCAAATATCTGTTCATCTCTCGATTTCTTTCTCTGAAAATAACCTCTTTTCTAGATCACTGCTCACAAAATCTACAATTTAGCTATACATTTAACTACAAAATTTGCTTACCTCCGTTCTAGCTCTGCCAAAATGTCTAATAAATTGTTATGCCGATTCATCGCACAATATTTTAACAATCAACAATCACGTTACAATGATAGCTGATACCTACAACCGCTCCTTAACGTGTGCCAGCAGAGGTGTCGTTGTTTAACGATCATGTCGTAACGATTTCATCGTTCAGTAACGAGTTTGAAAAATTACAAAATAGGTTTTCATTGATTCATCGTTGTCGTAACGATTATCGAATTGTAACGGGTGCTTAACGACATCGTTATAAGTTATAAAATAGGCCTGTAAGTCTCGCATTTGTTAAGACGAGGCTCCTGGATCACGAACTAGCGGCTAGCCCCTGAGGGTCACACGGTCACTCTACGATTCTGCGCGCGTCGGGAATAACCTCACTTTCTTTTCGTTGTTTACATGTTACAATAGTGTATATTGTTTTAATCGTTTAATTTGATTATTATTGTATGTAATGTGCTAGAGTCGGTTACCAATGAGTGGAACAACTAACAGTGAAACTAGATTCCAGTGCAGTGAATGCCCGTCTGTTCAACGGGATTTTTACGGTTTGCGAAAACATGCCAAAAAGTTTCATCCTTTAAAACTAAATGAAATAGCCCCACTGACGAAACATCG
Organism: Agrypnus murinus; assembly: GCA_929113105.1. Taxonomy (NCBI): domain Eukaryota; kingdom Metazoa; phylum Arthropoda; class Insecta; order Coleoptera; family Elateridae; genus Agrypnus; species Agrypnus murinus. The sequence continues at coordinate 105,495,231 of OV816026.1, read as the reverse complement.
TGCAAATCTTCAGTCGAAAACATTGAATTTCGTGTGTGATATGTGTGGTAAAAAATTCACATATAAGAAACACTTGACATTTCATAAGAAAAGTCATGGTATTTCGAACGACGTACAGTCTAAAACATTCAATTTTTTGTGTGATATATGTGGGAGAAAATTCACTTATAAGAAACACTTAACATTTCACAAAAAAAGTCACGGTATTTCGAACGACACAAAATTTTCTAAAAAGTGCCCTCTTTGTACTTTCACGGGGTGTTCAAAGACTCAATTACATGATCATTTTCGACAAATCCATGATATAGATCTCTGTTTTGAGACTCTTGAGTTTTCTACTGCCCAATCATTTCATACTTGGAAAAGTTCGATGGAAAATGACACAAAATCATTATTTGTTAAAGAATGTGGGGACGAATACAGTAATAATCATTCAAAGAAAATTCTGCGTTATGTGTGTCACAGATCTGGCTTTTATGTGCCAGAAGGCCAACAGAAAAGACACCTAAAAATACAAGGAAGCAAAAAGATTGGAGGGTTCTGTCCAGCAGGTTGCAAAGTGGTGGTAAATTCAGATGGCAAATATAACGTGAGTTATATAAAAACACATGTTGGACACAGACGAATTAGGGCATTTAACATTAACTACTGCAGAAAGGCGAGAAATTGCAACAAAAATAGCAATGAAGATTCCTTTCTATGACATATTGGACGAGATACGTGACAGACTTTGTGACAATTCAGTGAAAAGAATTCATTTGCTAACTAATAAAGACCTAAACAACATAGCTGCAAGCTTTAACTTGCAATCAGAAGCTGTAAGACATTCAAATGATGCTATCAGTATTGAGGCTTGGGTAAATGATATTCAGCAAGGACAATCCGTCTTATTCTACAAGCCGCAAAACTGTATTTTGGAAGAACACCCAGAGTTGAAAACCGAAGATTTTATTTTGGTGATCATGAATGACGGTCAGGCTCAAATATTACAAAAATTTGGGTCAGATTGTATATGCATTGATGGAACTCATGGCTTAAATGCATATAACTTTGAGCTGCATACTCTGCTAGTGTTGGATGACTTAAGACAAGGATTTCCTACAGCTTTTCTAATTTATAATCGATCAGATCAGGAGGTGATGGTCTTGTTCTTTTCTTGTATTAAAGAGAGGACTGGACTGACCATAAGTCCAAAGGTTTTCATGTCCGATTTAGCAGAATCCTATTACAATGCGTGGAAACGAGTAATGAACGAGGCACAAATGCGGTTTGTACATACATGTATGTAAATGATAATATATCCTAAAATGGAATTTTTTACCGTCTGTTCTGCACATGGCACGTCGATCGGGCTTGGAGGAATAATTTGCATCTAATTAATACTAAGGAGAAGCAGGTAGCATAAGACATGTACGTGTTAATATACTGGTAATGCTGAAGTCACTTCTGTTTTAGGTTGAGATTTATCAAGAACTTCGTACACTACTGCAAGAGACTGACGAAAATGCTCTGATACCTATGCTCCGAAAATTTATACAGAAAACTGCAAACAACCCCGACACCAGCAAGTTTTCAATTTATTTTAAAAACCACTATGAAAAAAATGTCAAATCGTGGGCGTACTGTTACAGACTACACAGCGGACTCAATACCAACATGCATTTGGAGAGAATGCACAAAACAATCAAATATATATATTTAAAGGGGAAACATGTTAAACGGTTAGATAAAAGTGTAACGTGCATAATGAGATTCGTAAAGGATAAACTATTTGACCGTATGATTTCATTGAATAAAGGGAAAATTAGTAGTAAAATTAAGGATTTGAGAAAAAAACACAAGACAAGCACAGAGCTCAATGTAAATTTGATAACAAAAATTGGTAATTGCTGGCAGGTACTTTCTTCTTCAGAGAATTCTCCTGAATTTTTTGAAATACAGGCGAACATTGAAAACTGTAATTGCTCGTTAATTTGTACCGATTGCGACATATGCATTCACAAATATACCTGTAGTTGCTTGGACTCGTCGATCCGCTGGAATATGTGCAAGCACATTCATCTCTTAGGACGTAAAATTAAGGAACAAACAGAAAATGAAACGGTTTCATTACCATCGGATAGTATGTTGGAAAACCAGGAAGAAAATGGTAATTTAGAAAAATTGTTATTGATATTGTATTACCTATAATTTTTTATCTTTTGAAATACGATATCAACAGGTTTTAATTAATTATAATTGATTACATTACAGACACATTTACTTCTCTCGGCATTACTAATTACGTAAGGTAAATTATTATTGTTCACTGTTTTTTTTACAGTGGGGTTGGTGCTTATTTGTACGTTTTTGTCTATATTCTTTGTGTGTACTTAATTATATCAAGTACCTAAGTCTTTTATAGAGTTATGGCTAATTTTTGCTTGTGGCAGATGGTCTATTTTTACATTGTTGAATTTTCTATTCGCAGTTTCAAGCACATGCAGATGGCGCTGTGAAAATGTGTCATGGTGGCTAACTGAGAGATAAACAGTGAAAGCAGTATTTGTGTACGTGCATTTTTTCTGTGTTTTTGTCAGCTAGAGATTATTTTTGGAGTGGACAAAACATGTTGATTTCGTTGGGGAGTATTTTGACCTACCTTGGTGAGGGTGTTCGACCTATAACGGAAGGCGAGCGAGTCTTTTTAGCAGGTCATATTTTATTATGTGGACTAGTTGACGAAAAAATTTTTGCTCGTTGTTTACAGTCCTCACAACTAAGTGGCTCCCCACATAAAATAGAAATTAATTTACGAAACGACTTTGGTATGAATTCGTAACTTTGATACATAATCTTACCTAACCTATACCTATTTTTAGAATTCAAGTTTAAGCAGTGGCAATGTATTTGCAGTTGCAAAGCTGGAGCTGGGGGTAAATGCAAGCATATTGTTGCTGTGTTGTTACATTTAAATAGGTAAGTGAACAATTTTTAATAATTATTAAAATGCTTGGAATATAATTTATTAGTGTCGAAGACTTATCATTGCTCAGTTGCACCGATGTCGAACAAATTTGGGGCAAGGTGAAAACAAAGAAGTCTGTGGATGTGATCCCTGTAGAAAAGTTTTGCCATGTTAAAGCTAGAGATGGGAATGTTGCAACTTCCCAACCAAACTTTTTGCAGACGTTCTTAGCAGGTAAATATTGTTCATATTTTAATATAAGATAGACAGAATCTTTACATCTGTGTAGCTGCTGAAGATTCGGAAGCTGCAGTTCATCAAGGGCAAACTAGGGCTGCAACATGTATTTTAGAAGCTCCATTTATCAGGTTGTATAAAAATAATTCTTCAAAATGGCACTATCAAGCCTTGGCAATTTTTAACAATATGCTATTCATAGTTTTATTTTGTTTTTTTCTGCCTTTGTTTTTCTTTTTCAGGGATGAATGCCACTCGTTGAAAATGGAAAGGATAATTTTGCATTCTAACAGTTCACCATTCACAAATGTGCTTAACACTACAAGTATCACATTAATGGAATGTTGTGGAAAAACATTCAACAAAATATATCCTTGTGACCCAATAGCTGTCTGCAAAAATACTTTCTTGGACAAGGAAATGTGGGCAAGGGAAAGACAATTTCGTATCACTGCTTCCAGGTGTTACAATCTCTTTACTTACTCCATGGGAAGAAATTGGCAAGAGAAAGCAAAAAAGTATTTTTTTCCTGTGCCTTTTTCAAACTCGGCAATGGAATACGGGAGGTTCCAGGAGTCACATGCAAGGGAGGTTTATAAACAGCAAAAAACTGTAGAGGTTGTTGAATGTGGTTTATGCGTTTTCCCTCAAGAACCATGGCTGGCAGTTTCACCTGATGGGGTCATAATGGGGGATGATGGGCAACCAGTCAGGCTGTTGGAGATAAAATGTCCAATCATTGGTATGTTAATTTTTTCAATAACGTTTATGATTTTTATTGGAAAAACTTACAAATCTAACTTGTAGGTAAAGAAAAATCAGTTTTGAACTGTTTGCCACATCTCAAATATTTAAAGAAGGATGGCGAAAACTTCACTTTGCGAAAAAAAGATGTTTACTATGGGCAAATCCAACTGTGTATGTGCGTATTGGGATTGGAGTCCTGTGATTTTGTGATTTTCAGTTCGAAGGACAAATCAATATACACCATTCCCACTAAAATCGATGTTACATTTTGTAATGACTTGCTACTAAAACTGAAAAATATTTTTTTCTCTGAAATGTTGCACACACTATGTAATATTGAATCTATTTAATAGCTTTTAATCAAGATGAAGGAAAATTGTTTTATACAAGTCACATCAAGCAAAACAGTTTTAGTCAAAAACATTTTGGAAACAAATCTTCAGCGGTCAAAGTTGAACAGCCTGACCGAAACGAAATGTGCCTAAACGTTTTTTAAGCCAAGTGACCAGTAAGTGTCGGCCTGTTAATTCAATTTACATTAAAACAACAATATCAAAAGACAATGTTTTTGACTAAAACAGTTTTGCTTGATATGTGTGGCAGGCCTAAGGATTAGGGCGAACAAAATGGCAAATGCGATACAATTTGTTTTAGTATTTTTATTAAATATTATATAATATGTAATTTTTTGAATAAAATGCATATCACATTTATTTTAATACAGCATTGTTACGAATACATAATTATATAAACCTAACTAAATTTTTCTTTTGCTAAAATTGGTTTTGCCAAATTTGTGAGAGCTACAACTACAGTCATTATGTCTTGAATAAAAGGAAGAAGCGACCAAGGTATGGTATTTCGGCACACTCTAAAAGTTTTAATTCGTTGAATTCTACGTTCAACATGTACTCGAGCTCTGGCTATTTCCACATTTTTAACAGTTTCTGCTGGACTAAGTTGTTTCTTTTTTTTCAAAAATGGGGGGCGAATTAATTTAATATTGTTTTCAGTGCATTCTTTTTCAATTAAAAAGCCTTTGTCCACCATGATGGCATCTGGATATTCAAACAACGTTATCATATTTTCATGACTGAAAATTGCTTTATCTGAAGCTCGTCCTCCATAAGCTTTGCTCAAATATGTTATTAGCCCAGAAGGTGCAACACCAATTAAAAATTTAATTGTATGCCTTCCTTTATAAAATGAGTAAGTTCTAATTCTGCATTTAAGACATTTGCTTTTTTGAACTTCTACCTCTGTGCAGTCTAATACAATTCGGGTGTGCCTAAATTTTCGAACACAAATTGGCAAATTATTCAATATTTCTTCCTTTGGTGGGAACCTTATAACACAACTTAATGCTGTAGCCAAGTTTTGAATAGTTGTCTGAAAATAAGTAGTTGCAGTAGCTGAACTGATTTTGAAGAAAACTGCTAAAGCCGCAAAAGTTAAATCTAATTTGATTCTCATGAGAGTAAGTAATATTCTTTTCTTAATATCTAATTTTGACTTTGTTTGACTAAAGCTGGATAATGCAACAACCAGCGCATTCAATAAAGCAAAATTAGAAATTCCAGTTAGGACTCTCAATTTATGGTTGCTGTCAATGATGTCTCCCAAATCAAATGTATTAAATTCTTGATATGTATTGACCTGAACCGCTTTATCTTCAAAACTCTTCTTGCTACAAGAAGGCTGTGCATAACACCGCGCATCCTTTAATGATAATAAAATTTCTGCCACTTCCACTCCAGTTTCCTCATCATTTGCTTCATTGGCCAAGCTAAAAAGTAAAGGCGTTGAAATAAACTTCTAAATTTAAAAAAATTATAAATAAATACTTATTTGTCACCTGCTGATTAACTTCTACATCTGCTAGCTTCCTGGAAAACATATTTAAAAGTATATCCAAATAAGTTTTTTCGTTGACCGTTTGTTAATGTCAATATTAATGAATGATTTTTTCTAAAAAAGGATGCATTAATGGACCTCATTAATACACTCTTTTTCATTAATAAACCCGTTTGTGATTTTGACGTTTTGATGATGTTTTACTATAGGCAACTAGATATACGCACAAGTTTGGATTCGGTATTATTTGAAATTTTCTATCTTAAAATCGAAGAATTTTACGGTCAACGAAAAACTGTTGTAATCAATTCGTTTGTTAATGAGCAACTAATGATCTCAACTATTAAAGGCACTCACTCCCTATCGCTCGTTCGTGCTTTAAACAGTTTCGATCATTAATCGCTTTCATTAACAAACTAATTTATTAAATAACTATTATTTATGCTCACATTAATCTTCGACGTCTATTCAGAGCTCTTTCTTTTCGTTGACAAACTGGAATTTCATCGACAGGCCGCTCATGTGTTAGTTTCGGTAAATTTTGTGAAGGTATTACATTTTTCTTCAATTTATGTAGTTTATTGACATGAGCTAAAAAATAAAGGCAAATAAATGTTAACAAATTTGGAGGTTATGTTAAAACTGTGATGTTTTATTAAACAAATAATTATTATATGTAATTTCACTCAGTTTGCATCTACGTACTTACCTTTAAAAAAGAAGTCTTCGTCTTTAAAATGTTTGCTACAAACACGCATAAACCGAGAAACTTCTTTTCCAATTTTCAGCACTCTAATCCATTCGGCCTTCAATTTTTGGTTGTACGATGGAAATAAATGAAACGATACTGTGCCATCGTAATAAGTACTACATTGTGGAACACAGCAATAAATATTACTCTTTGTAGCACGTTTATTGTTCATTATGTAGAATATTTCAATAAAATAAACACTTCCACCATGTGTTTACCTGCAAATTATCTCGCAGTGAGTACTTTCAAAGTTGGCTGCTAGGATCGTTACTATCTGTCAATTTTGCGAATAGCTGAACATTTATAGATCGCGCTGGTTGCATTTGCCCACAGTGGAGTTGCAACCTTAATTTTCTCAATATTAAGATATTACTTTTGGATAAAATTTGGTTTAGCGCTCGACTAGTCGAAAACAAAGATGTGATTTTCAAGAGAAAGCGTAACTTAAATTTTTTTTTAATAATTTTGTAACCTTGTTAGCGGACAAATGCAACTCGCGCGACCCATACCTTGGTTGTAGTCATTCATAGGGGTAGTAAACTCGTAGTTAGCTGTGGTTTGAAAGAATTCTAAAGTTTCGTTTTTCTGTTGTAGACGTTAATAATTTGCACATTCATGTCAACCCCAAAAATCAAGAAACTGAAGATATCTATAACTGTCTCGTCGCAAGTTCAAACAGTCGTCATGATGGCAAACAGTTACATCAAATGAAAGAAAAAATGAAGAGATGGTTTTGTTCCATAGTGGATTCTGTACAATCAGATGAGGAATTTGATGTACTTACAAAATTAACTGCACCCATTGAGCCAACTTTAAACGCGACAGTTATCAAAAGCAACTTTGCCTTATCTGAGAAAATCGCTCCAGTGCCGCACAATAAGAAAATTGATCCGCAGAGACGGTTGTTCTCAACAAGAAAGCAGACTAGGAAATCAGGAAAATGGAAAAAACCGTCAACACAAACCAGAAACCAGATCGCAGCATCACTTCTGAATAATAATTCAACGAATACGTTGTGATTCTTATTAGTATTGTAATCTTCTTTCGTTTTTACTTATAATAAAAAACGTAATTTCCTTCCATATAAAAGTATCATCATTTTATGTCCCGTTGCAGAAACGTTCATTATACTGGATTTTCATTGGTCAATTTTGCTTTAATAGTTTGTGAACGGCTTATTAGTTTTAATGAACGAACGTCTTTACAACTGAGCTTTAATATTTTTATTGTTCGAAACTATCAGGATTTCAGATTTTTCTACGGTATGGACGACCTTTGACGTCTACAAGCAATGTCAAACTATTTTTAAAAATTTTGAGCGATTTGGATCTTTTAAATATTGAAAGGTGTTGTTTCGAACAATAAAGTTCTATATTCAACTTTTTGTTGTGAAAATTGCCCTTTTTATATCACTCGTTAGCTTTTTAAAGGCACCCGTTTCACTAGTGCCTTAATAAGCCCACTCGTGGAAAAAAGCGTAATTTACACACGAACTTGATCAATAATAATAGTTATTTATTCAACGTGTTCGTGTGTAAATTGGACGTTTTATGCCACTAGTGGGTCTTTAGAGCACGAGTGAAACGTTTTATTGTTCGAAACGAGACCCAAAACATTCATAATCGCCTCAAATCTTCAAAAATACTGTGACGTTTCTTTTAGACAAATTTTTGTAAAGCGTCCAAACAGACGTCACACAGGGGAATTATACGAAATAATGATAGTTTCGAACAATAATATATTTACTATTAATGAAACGTATCAGTTAATAGGAGTATTTGATTTGAATTTATACGAACTCTATAAAGACGCGTACGCATCCGGGCAGATCGAGTGACCGTGTGACCCTCAGGGGCTAGACGCTAGTGGATCACGAAATTAAATTAAAATATGAAAGCGGCGACACTAGTAAGAAAGTCCTGCATGTGGAAGCTAATCACGCAGAAAGGTCGACAATAATTAATAACTACTCCTAAAATAATAAAAGTTTGAAAATTTTACAAACGTTGGACGACTATGCTCACAACATTTCAATATGATGTGTATGTAAATCACAGACAGCACCCTAAGACAGACTGTCTCGAGCTATGGCTCTCATCAGTTAGGGGTCGCTGTCCATGATTCCCATACACATCATTCGAGCTTATGTACCAGCTCGGAAATAACATTAACACCGACATATAATAGTGGTGCCTCCTGTAGGAATCAGACCGCACTAAGCGGTTTTCTTCTGATTACCCAATACAGGATATACAAAATATAACAATAAAACCGGTCAAGCGTCCGACCGTATAATTAATACACAAAAATGTAAAATATAAAAATATTTAAAACACAAAGTGTTTTATTAATGTGAGTATTTACATATATAAAATAATAAAAGTTTGAAAATTTTTCAAACGTTGGACGACTATGCTCACAACATTTCAATATGATGTGTATGTAAATCACAGACAGCACCCTAAGACAGACTGTTTCGAGCTATGGCTCTCATCAGTTAGGGGTCGCTGTCCTTTTTTTTATATATGTAAATACTCACATTAATAAAACACTTTGTGTTTTAAAAAAATTTTTATATTTTACATTTTTGTGTATTAATTATACGGTCGGACGCTTGACCGGTTTTATTGTTATATTTTGTATATCCTGTATTGGGTAATCAGAAGAAAACCGCTTAGTGCGGTCTGATTCCTACAGGAGGCACCACTATTATATGTCGGTGTTAATGTTATTTCCGAGCTGGTATATAAGCTCGAATGATGTGTATGGGAATCATGGACAGCGACCCCTAACTGATGAGAGCCATACCTCGAAACAGTCTGTCTTAGGGTGCTGTCTGTGATTTACATACACATCATATTGAAATGTTGTGAGCATAGTCGTCCAACGTTTGAAAAATTTTCAAACTTTTATTATTTTATATATGTAAATACTCACATTAATAAAACACTTTGTGTTTTAAATATTTTTATATTTTACATTTTTGTGTATTAATTATACGGTCGGACGCTTGACCGGTTTTATTGTTATATTTTGTATATCCTGTATTGGGTAATCAGAAGAAAACCGCTTAGTGCGGTCTGATTCCTACAGGAGGCACCACTATTATATGTCGGTGTTAATGTTATTTCCCAGCTGGTATATAAGCTCGAATGATGTGTATGGGAATCATGGACAGCGACCCCTAACTGATGAGAGCCATAGCTCGAAACAGTCTGTCTTAGGGTGCTGTCTGTGATTTACATACACATCATATTGAAATGTTGTGAGCATAGTCGTCCAACGTTTGAAAAATTTTCAAACTTTTATTATTTTATATATGTAAATACTCATTAATAAAACACTTTGTGTTTTAAAAATTTTTATATTTTACATTTTTGTGTATTAATTAATAACAACCGTAGAATGTGGAGAAATTCTCGCAATTTCCATCAAGACCGGAAATCGTACCAGCAGCGTCCATACAAAGCAACAAGAGTATTTCACTCGAATAAATACTCTACTAATAAAAAATCAAAATATCAACATCCCCGTATTATCAAATGCGACCATTGTGGAAGGAGAAATCATGTCAAGGACTGTCATTATTATAAGAAAATGTTTAACAATCAAGATAATCGCAACTTTAGAACCTTACAAACTATTCAAACTACTCATACAGAATATAAAATCAAGCTCTGACAGTGAAATTGTGTTTCTATTGGATTCCGGGGCAACAGACCACCTGGTGAATCAGTCCCATGTCTTCACTACATACAGCATGCTGGAGAAGCCACTCAAGATCTCCGTCGCCAAGAATGATGTATCGATAACAGCAACTTTGAGAGGAACCATTCATGTGACTACAAACCTAGGGATAACAGGAACTCTCGACAACGTCCTCTACGCTGCCGATGTACCCTACAACTTGCTGTCGGTCTCCCGCATCCAAGAAGCTGGAATGTCAGTCGTTTATGCCAAAAACGGCGGGGTAACTATAAACCAGGGTGGTAAAACTATCATAAAAGGTAAGCCCTTTAATAATAAATTAGTAAGTGTGAGGTTTAAACTAATTAAAAATCTAAATAATGATAGTATAAGTAGTCAATTAAATGTGGCTAGTAATCAAATGCATGATGCATATAAAATCTGGCATGAACGTCTAGGTCATATTGGTAAACAGAAATTTCTACAAATAAAAATGAATGAAACGAAAAATAACAATAATCACTTGAAGGGTGTTTAGCAAAAACAGCATATGTCCAAAATTGCCGAAATGGAGATTTTGGCGCTATCTGCCAGAAAATATATTTATTCAACTACCACAGTCACTGAGTTCCTCAACAACGACATAACTATCGAGAAATACTACATTAAAATAAAGGCAATTCTGCAAAAACAGCACATGTCCAGATCACTTCTAGAAAAAACAGCATATGTCCCGGACGTGTGCTGTTCTTGCACTGTCGTTAATACGTACCAGTCTAACCTAAAAAAAAGCAGTTAGTTTCCACTGTGTTGTTTGCTACATTTCAGTGTTTTAAATAAAAAACGGTTTAAAGTGAATAATGGAAAACTTTCCAAGACATGAAGAGGGAAATACAAGTGAGTGGCCTGTGAAAAAGAAACCCAAAAAAAGGAAATACGATGACATTAAAACATCAAAGGTTCTTGGTCGCGAACATATTAATCATGTAGGGAAGCACGTGGAAGAAAGAAAAACCGGAAATGATTGCAGGTACAGTTAAAACTATTTTGAACAGCTAGTTTCATACAAAAGATATATACAGTATACCTACTCATTTTAGATGTAAACGTTACCAGTGTTTCCAAAAGGTTTCAGAAGACGATCGTAATTACATATTGCAAAGTTTTAATAGCATGCTTAACAAAAACGAGCAGGATAGCCATTTATGCGGTCTTATCAGTACAAATAACAATTCTAGAAGACGACCAAGACACAATCAAGGGCATATTTCAAAAACGCATGCAGCTTCATATAGTTATAAAGTTCGAAAAGCTAATGGGCAAGAACAGGCAGTTTGCTTGCAAGCATTCTTGAGTTTTTTTGGAGTAACTGTAGCTAGAATCCGAAGGCTACAAAATAGCTTAATAATGTTTGGAAAATCTCCTAAGGATAAAAGAGGTACACATAAAAATCGTCCTACAAAATTTCCTCAAGAAGTAACCCATTTAATAGCACTTCACATTAAATGGTTTAAAAGCCGACAGTCTCACTATTCTAGAAGACAAAACCCTAATTGTGTATATTTACCAGAAGGTCTTTCAATAAAGATAATGTATTCGTTATTTGTGGAAGAATATAAGCTTATAACCATTCTCCTAAAGAATTACATTTATACCTTTACCTCGGAAGCCAAATGATCGGAGAGCAGGGTATTGTGGGTTCATAAGATTATTTACTAAAAAGGCGCCAGGTATTTTTTATTATTTTCACCATTAAAAAAATACCAAAAATGGTCAGGAACACATGAAATGCGATGAAATGAAAAACAGACATTTGCAGCTATAGTTTAAGATATAATGAAATAAAAGTTAAAAAAATTGATCACAAAAAATATAAAGTTTTAATATGTATCACCTATGTACGTAAATTAATAAAGTTAAAAAAATCTAAGATATGTGAATAGAACAAAAAATTATCACAACAGAACTAATCTGTACCAGTTACAGTTAAATAACTTTAAATGCATTAAGATCATAGAGATAAAGGTAAAAACTTCCAACAAAACGTATGATGGACTAGCTACATTAAGATATCTTCAAATTACGAAAATCTCCAATTAGTTAACAAATAATAAAATATATCAATTAAATGGTACCACCCAAATGATTTACACCAAGTGTACAATTGTTTAATTAAACATAATTTAGTTGAGAAATTATTTATGATAAGATGTATACCTTTTTTAATCAAATTAAATACCTATAATGGTCACAGGTCCACCAGAGGGATGAGTTTTTCTTTTTCTTTTTACATCAGACAAGGTCCGTTGTGCTGCAAAACTTATCAGTTGAAGATGATGCTTGGAGAGGTAAAGATGAAATTGTCGGACAGCCGTCCTTCCATAGTTCATACAGTTTCTCCAGCAAGCAAATAAATTACCAAAGAAAAAAACCCAATATTTAGTATTCCATTTTATACCATAGGTGATACTAAAAACCTAAATATTTCTGTTAGCAAAAGACAGATTTTACAGTTTCAAAAGCTACATACCTAGATGTAAATAGGTTTTCACATAGTTAAACAGAAACAGAATTAAACAAAAATTTAATTAAGAAAGAACTTAAAACATCTTTATGCTTTAGCTGCCAAAGCCTGAGAAAGATATCTCTAACAAAATTTACACTCCAGGTGTTCCTGATTTCTCTATCAATAAATAACAAGGAATAAAACCTTGTGGAGAAAATAAATTTTGTACCCGTTACACCCCCCCGATTGGTGCCAAAAAAATTAACGCAGTTAATTTTTATTATTTTCCTAACTTCTGCTAACAGCTTAAATAACTAATGTTAGTAATTATACCACCATACAATAACCCATCATATACCTAAACTACCCTTAGCTATTTACACTACGAGTAAGTCTTTATCAAAGATTGACAAAAAACTCTAACCACTAAAGCACTACCTCTCTGTAATATCAGCCAACAGAGATAATATCTGCTAAAAGCCAGTAAACTAATTTACCCATAAACAAACAATAATAGAAGGAATCGACTTCCCTTGAAAATAAATAATCGATAAAATCATTATTGTTATAGGATTATGCAGAGAGCATTCCGAAACACATGATTCATTTAGTGTCAGATCCAGTTTAACAAAAATTACCCTACACCTGTCCTACACCTAACAGTGCAATATTCCTTTACACACTACATCATAAACTGAATTCTAAGATTCAATGGTATATTAAATTAATTCTTAACTCAATCCGGGATAATAATTCCATGGCCATGGCTAAATTTGTCTCTGTCAAGGAAAATTCGAAACTAGACACAAGAAATATCATTCACTCCAATCTTTTGCACTTCTTACACGAGATCACTCAACCTAACTCTATCCTACAATACTTTTCATTCACTTATGTCCAATTCGCATCAACATCTGTCTTTAAATCTTTCGTATGGTAACGACCAAGATCAACACCATCTTCTGACATCAGTCTATAAACTAAAGGTGAAATCACCTCTGCAATCTTACACTTTATATATTTAGGCTCCAACTTAGCCATAAATTTCTTCGAAGCATCAGACAAGATATAATTTTTCTTCCACACGTTATCTCCTACTTTATAAATTGGAGATTCCCTCTTCCGAAGGTTATAAGTATGGCAATTCTTTCTGTAGGCCTTATCAAGTCTAGTCTTTACATCTTTATACAGCTCGGTAAGCTGGGCCATATTTTCAGCGTACTCTTCCCGATTATAAGGCTGAAGATGATTAACATTAAGTTCTTCAATTTTGCCATATACCGAGCCATTCGCAGGAACGTACCTACCAAAATTAAGAAAGGAAGGGGCATAGCCAGTAGATTCATGTATAGCTGTTCGCAAAGCATACCCAATCTTTGCTATATTTCGATCCCACTTTGTATGATCATGATCTTTAATATATGAACGAATGGCTGTCTCTACAACTCGATTGACACGCTCTACAGGATTCACTTGGGGATGATACTTGCAGTTAAACCACAACTTGCACCCATACTCATTAGCCAATCCCTTAAACATATGACCAGTAAACGATGTGGCATTATCACAAATAATAATTTGCGGCGATCCATAAACCAAAAATACTTGCTCCTCTAAAAATTTCACTATTCTCTTGGCAGTAGCTTCTCTCAGTGGATGCAACAAACAAAACTTTGAAAACCAATCAGAAACGACAAGTAAATAACGATTTCCCTGAGACGAACGTGGAAAAGGTCCAATTAAATCCAACGCTATCATCTGCCAAGGATACGAGACTTGCTTAGGCTGCCCCATATATCCTGGGCGTGCTTGATTGGGGGTCTTTTGAGCTAGACAAATTTGACATTGCTGAACGTACCTTTTCACGTCGATCCGCATGCGTGGCCAATAAAACAACTCTTGCAACCTGTAAAGTGTTTTCTGGATTCCCAAATGAGCAGCTTTAACATCATCATGGACCATCCGTAAAGCATCTAGACGATAGGACTCGGGGACGTACAATTTCCAAGCAGGAGAACCATTCTTAGTCTCAAAATATTTATACAGGCGGTTTTCACGTATCAACCACTCAGGATAATCATCAGGTGAACTTGAAACATTTTCTAACTTCTTACTGTAGCTTTTATCTAGCAGACATTTTTCAGGTTCCATTTCTAAGACAGCAACTTCCACATGAGCTCGGGATAAGGCGTCGGGAACGACATTTAGCGCACCCTTGCGATGTTCTATAACCATGTCAAACTGCTGGATTTTAACTGCCCATCTAGCTAACCGTCCAGAAGGGTTCTGTAATCGGTTAAGCCACAACAGACTGTGGTGATCAGTAATGACTTTAAAGTGCACTCCCTCTATATAAGGTCGAAATTTCTCGATACCAAATAACACACTTAAACACTCCTTCTCAGTTACTGTATACTTTTTTTCTTGTGGAGTAAGTGTGCGGCTGGCAAAAGCAACGGCGATCTCATTACCATCAACATCCTCCTGGGTCAACACGCACCCTAAACCGACATTTGAAGCGTCGCACTGGATCGTAAATAACCGCTTAAAATCCGGGCTGGCTAGAACAGGAGCAGACACGAGAGCTTCTTTAATTTTCTGAAAATTTTCGGTGGCTTCAGGAGTCCAAGAGATAGTTTGCTTTTTATGTTTTCCCTTTATCAATGATGTTATAGGTGCTGTCAAAGATGCAAAATTAGCAATAAATCTGCGATACCATCCACACATCCCTATAAAGCGTTTTACTTGAGTAACATTCTGTGGTAAGGGGTACTCCAACATTGAACGAACTTTGTCTGGGTCAGTCCTTAAACCCTCTCGATCGACAACATAACCTAAATACTTTAAAGATGATTTGCAAAATTCGCATTTATCAAGATTGATGGTAAGTTTTGCCTCTTGAAGTCTCTCATATACCTCCAGCAATATCTCCAAATGTTTTTCAAAAGTAGGTGTGGCGATTATAACATCGTCCAAGTAGACGAAAACATACGGCTCCAATGATGGTCCAAAAACGGCATCCATAAGCCGTTGTTGTGTCTGAGCAGCATTATTAAGACCAAAGGGAAGAACTGTAAATTCAAAAAGCCCTCGAGATGGTACTACAAAAGCTGTCTTCTCTATTGAGGAAGGTTCCAGAGGAATTTGCCAAAACGCGGCCTTAAGGTCAATGCTACTGAGATATTGACTACCTGACAATTTATTTAAAATATGATCAATCAAAGGTAGTGGGTACGCGTCGCGCTTGGTAACTGAGTTAAGACGACGGCCATCAAAACATAACCTATAGTCACCTGAAGATTTTTTCACAAGCAGGACAGGAGAAGCCCAAGCCGAAGAGGATGGCTGGACCACACCTAACTCCAACATTTTATCGAGTTCAGTACTTAGATGCTCTAGCATATACGGGGATAAATTATGATGACGTTGTTTAATTGCATCGGTATCACCTGTGTCGATCTTATGATGAATTTTATTAGTTCGACCTAACTTAGTTCCGGACTCCCATGATAATGTTTTAAATAGATTAAGAACATCCTCTAATGCTGTAGATTGTTTGGAATCCAATTCACATCTACAAATAATTTTATTAATAGCTGCCACCTCATTCACGCTATCATGACCACACCAGTCACTGACCTTATCACCTACAGAAATGGTTCTACTCTCCCAATCAATCATTAACCTAAACTGACTGCAAAAATCGTTCCCCAATATGAGAGCATGGCGAATAGAGGGGACTAACCACAATCTCACTACTTTACATACCCCATCAAGAGATACAGGCACTTCAACATATCCGATTATTTGCTGGGATCTACCCTCGGCTGTTTTTACATTATACGATGAAGACTCATACACATTCAGTCCAAAAATATTAACTAATTCTAACCCGTTCTCTCCAATTAAGGAAATCGAAGCACCGCTATCAACAAGCCCTATAACTTCTCGTTCATAAATTCTCACACTCACATGAGGTCTATCATCACACTCTTTATCTACAAATTCTAAAGATCCTACACGATTACCGGTTTGGTTACTGGTTTGGTCTAGCAACTGTGACTTCGAATTGCAACGCTGTTCTAATTCACGGGGAAATGAAGACAAAGGTTGTGATTTACAAAATCTCGACACCTTACGAAGCCATTCCTTCCAATCAGGACTATAGCGTGGATTTTTCCAAGCCTCGGTGGCTAAATGAGACAGTCGAGGTAGGCTCGGGGAACCGCACTGTCTCTTAACTAGTTTTTTTGAACACCTTTTACAGTTCGGTTTGATTACCCCAGGCTGACCACAACCCCAACAGATAGGACCCTTCTTCGATTCTCGACAGAACTTGCGAGTGTGACCAGTTTTCTTACAATTATAGCACGTAATTTCACAAAGCTGAGCTGCTTTAGATACCCTCGACGAGGTTCTCGGAGACAAAAATGACTTAGGCAAAGATGAAGATAATTGAGGTTCGCTCGTAATCTCCTCATATGCAAGATCCGGTTCTAACAATGCTACATTTTTCTTAGGGGGAGGCTGAAATTTTTGTTGCGCTAAAAACGCACCTTCCAGGGATCTACAGATTTCTGATAACTGACTAATAGACCTAATGTCGCATAGTGCTAATTGAGTTTGAAATTTTGGAAGCAGATTGCGTTTCACGGTTCTTAACTTGACTTCTTCGGAAGGCGACTCCAATAATCGGCTAAACAAATTTAACATCGCCGCGATATATAAAGTAACTCGTTCACCCTGGCCTTGAGTTCGACTACGAATTTCCTGCCAGAGTTCCTCATCGTAATCGGACGGCAAAAAATCCTTCTTTAAAGCATTTACTAACGCATCCCAACTACGAACGGTAGACCTAATCGAACGATACCAAACTAAAGCTTGGCCCTGAAATAAATCAACTGCAGACTTGAATAGCTCATGTTTTGGCGTATTTCGCGCGATTCGTAGTTCTTCAATTCGTTGCAAAAACGCGTTTACTAATTTCCCATCAAACGTAACTCCCCATTTATGAACCGGTGTATATTTCGCACAAGATCCGGCAACGTTATTAGTGGAAATATCATGACTAGAAGTGTCAAGGTCACTTTGCTCTATTATTTCAATTCGCGTTTCATCCAGTGCTTCTACTACCCACGT
Source organism: Agrypnus murinus (assembly GCA_929113105.1). Classification (NCBI taxonomy): domain Eukaryota; kingdom Metazoa; phylum Arthropoda; class Insecta; order Coleoptera; family Elateridae; genus Agrypnus; species Agrypnus murinus. Next base: position 105,477,363 of record OV816026.1, on the reverse strand, counting down.
CTGGTGCTGCTTATATTCCTCTATGTTACCTTCTGTATCTTCAGAAGTATCAAAACGATCTAGCCTTCCTAGAACGTGATTAACCTTCGTCTGTAATTTCTTATTTACATCGGCCCTAATACCATCAAAACTTTCCAACAAAGATTCAATATCCTTAATAGTAGTCCCTACTTCTAATTTTTCATTTTCAAAGTTAAAATCTGGCGTGGGATATTTAATTTCTCGTCTATTTATATCGTCACGCAGCCTGCGTCTTAAATTTTTGCGTTTTGTGTCTAGATCTAATCTATCAGACTTTACACCTCTCACGAGTAACTCGTGATTTATTTCAAAAAGTTTCAAAAAATTTGGTTCTAATTCATAAAAATTTGCCATTTTGTTCTCAACTTTCTTTTATAAATAAGGAAAAATTCTAGTTTACTAGTTGATAATTTTACAATAGAAAAGAAATCACTAAATATCTTAGAGGCAAACCTGATAATAGGCAATCTCAAATCTATGTAAATAGTATAAAGACTAACCAAAGGTTTAGTAGAAACCAAAAACTACTACTTATCCTTATTAAATTACTCAAAATTAACCCAATTGTCTAAACATTTCTAATAAAATCACATACTAAATAATTCTCGGGCCCCACGTTGGGCGCCATTTGTATAACCATTCTCCTAAAGAATTACATTTATACCTTTACCTCGGAAGCCAAATGATCGGAGAGCAGGGTATTGTGGGTTCATAAGATTATTTACTAAAAAGGCGCCAGGTATTTTTTATTATTTTCACCATTAAAAAAATACCAAAAATGGTCAGGAACACATGAAATGCGATGAAATGAAAAACAGACATTTGCAGCTATAGTTTAAGATATAATGAAATAAAAGTTAAAAAAATTGATCACAAAAAATATAAAGTTTTAATATGTATCACCTATGTACGTAAATTAATAAAGTTAAAAAAATCTAAGATATGTGAATAGAACAAAAAATTATCACAACAGAACTAATCTGTACCAGTTACAGTTAAATAACTTTAAATGCATTAAGATCATAGAGATAAAGGTAAAAACTTCCAACAAAACGTATGATGGACTAGCTACATTAAGATATCTTCAAATTACGAAAATCTCCAATTAGTTAACAAATAATAAAATATATCAATTAAATGGTACCACCCAAATGATTTACACCAAGTGTACAATTGTTTAATTAAACATAATTTAGTTGAGAAATTATTTATGATAAGATGTATACCTTTTTTAATCAAATTAAATACCTATAATGGTCACAGGTCCACCAGAGGGATGAGTTTTTCTTTTTCTTTTTACATCAGACAAGGTCCGTTGTGCTGCAAAACTTATCAGTTGAAGATGATGCTTGGAGAGGTAAAGATGAAATTGTCGGACAGCCGTCCTTCCATAGTTCATACAGTTTCTCCAGCAAGCAAATAAATTACCAAAGAAAAAAACCCAATATTTAGTATTCCATTTTATACCATAGGTGATACTAAAAACCTAAATATTTCTGTTAGCAAAAGACAGATTTTACAGTTTCAAAAGCTACATACCTAGATGTAAATAGGTTTTCACATAGTTAAACAGAAACAGAATTAAACAAAAATTTAATTAAGAAAGAACTTAAAACATCTTTATGCTTTAGCTGCCAAAGCCTGAGAAAGATATCTCTAACAAAATTTACACTCCAGGTGTTCCTGATTTCTCTATCAATAAATAACAAGGAATAAAACCTTGTGAAGAAAATAAATTTTGTACCCGTTACAAGCTCAACATTCCATACAAAATTTACTGGAGCGTGTTTACAAAAGACTTTAATATTAAATTTGGACTACCGAGATCAGACACCTGTGCTGAATGTGATAACATTAATCAGAAGTTGAATTCCCAAAACATAAGTGATGAAGAAAAACTTGAGTTATCAACAACAAGAGAACTACATTTACGAAAAGCAGAATCTTTCCATGCAATGAACCGGTACTACAGAGAAAAAGCCCAACGCAGTGAAGTAACGTGCATTAGTTTCGACTTTATGCAAAATTTGCCATTACCACATATCCCAATAATCCAGTATTTTTTTTTGCGACAGTTGTGGTACTATGTATTCGGTGTACATGATCTTGCTACAAACGAGGCTAGTATATAAACGTATTATGAAGGACAATGTCAGAAAGGATCATCCGATGTAATTTCCATGCTTTTTCATTACTTGAAGAATTTAGATTGTACCAGAAATCTAGTTTTATTAAGCGATGGGTGCCCAGGACAAAATAAGAATTACACTATGGTCCATTTCTTATATGCCCTTGTCCATGCCTTACACATGTTCGATTCCATTAAATACATTTTTCCTGTGAGAGGGCACTCCTACTTACCTAATGATCAGGACTTTGCATTAATCGAAAAAAAGAAACGAAAATATGGTGTAGTAGGAACTTCCAGAAGAATGGGATGAACTTATTAGAAATGCTCGTGCAAAGCCAAGTCCATTTAAGCTAGTTAAGGTGGACCCCGCAGAAGTGTATGACATAGATAAAGCTACACAGAAATACTTCTTGCGAAATCCTAAACCACAGGTAGCAATCAAAAAGGCAAGGATTTTGGAGATAAACAAGAAGCATTTTGATTTGAAAGTAAAAGATTCCTACAATGGTCCCTGGCGACGATGTATTATACGAAATAAATGTTCTCTACCAAAGGAAATTTATTTGCCATCACTCTACAAGGGTCCTAATGCCATTTCCAAGGCAAATTGGAAAATGTCAAGACCCTACTGCAGTTTCTCAGTAGCGATAACAAAGCAAAGTTCTATGAATCAATATTTCAACAGCAGGGATTTTCTAGAGCAACAGATCAACCCGAGTCAGAATTAGTGGAAACTGACAATGACGACAATAATAGCGGTTGTGAAGACTAGCTGTAATAAACTTTATTTTTAAATTTATTTTAGTTGACTTGTTTGAGTTTATATTTTTTTCTGTAAAAACCTCATATGTCCATCTTTTTTTTTTAATTTTCTTGTTGCATCTTATATTAAAAGCAAAAATAAATACTTTTCTAGAAGTGAGTACTCTATTACTACTAACATACAAAATGTTGGAACATACTATAGTTTTGGAGGTTTTGTAGAAGGTTTTTTCCGTTTTCTGAAAAACACGATTTTTGGACTAATGCTGTTTTTGCTAAATATCCTTCACTTGCATAAAATTAATCCTACTGATGATTTGTGTGAGGCTTGCATTTACGGTAAACAGGCACGACTCCCTTTTGCTAAAGCCAAAGATAAATCTTATATTCAACGACCTTTATTTATTGTGCACTCGAATGTATGCGGACCGATCACTCCACCAACAATTGATAATAAAAATTATTTTGTAACATTTATTGATGAATACACACATTATACGGTCACTTATTTATTAACTTATAAATCCGAGGTATTCAAAGTTTTTCAAGATTTTGTTGCAAAAAGTGAATCACACTTTATTTCTAAAATCGTAAATTTATATTGTGACAACGGACGTGAATATCTCTCAAACGAACAAAAGGCATTTTGTGTTCAAAAGGGCATGACATATCATTTAACGGTACCATACACCCCGCAACAAAATTCAGTAGCGGAACGTATGAATCGCACACTTACTGAAAAAGCCCGTGCAATGATTCACGGTGCTAACTTATAGTATATTCCAAAACTTAACCGAAAGTAACCGCATTTTTGGTTCTGGTTAGTCTTTGGTAACAAATGGTTGCTGAAAAACTTACATAGTTTTGAAACAGCTTAACCTTGTAGTGAGGTGTCAAATTTGAACACTGCACCTTGACATCAGAAAATAACATTTAAGGGCTCTAAAGTTAATAAAATGAATAATATATTGTTTTTTTATGGAAAACATACTATCTGATGATAGCAGTAGTAGTGATGAAGAAGATGCAAAGCGTAAGTATGCAACCTTTTATACAGTTAGTTAAAATAACGGCAAATCAATTGTTTGCAACAAACACCACCAAAAACAAACTTTTGCGAGGTTAATGATGCCATGATCATACTAGAGACCCTGAAGGTCGAACACAAAATAAAGGCGCCAATTTTAAAATTTACTTGCCGATAGCCGGTAGAAAATACCAACTTTAAATCCCCTGGAAAATGGATCTCTTTTATGTATATAAATTAATAAATGCTTACGGAATAGTATATATTGTACAAAAAGTTATGAAAGTAATACTTTTTCATGAATTTACAGTTTTGATTAAGGAGGGCGAAGCCCGGGTTTATCAAGCAAATGAGAGGAAAAAAGAGACTCTCTAACGTGTTGTACACGATATTTTTTTGCATATGGTAAGTTGAGAAATTTGTCCTAAAAGGATTTATGCAAAATGTTAAAGAAATCAGAAAACCGTAGTATTCTTTTAAAGTTGTGGTAAACTAACCGCAAGTAACCGCAAACAACCGCGATTTCACTGCGGTTGCAGTGGTTACTTGTGGTTAGCGAAAAGAAGCCATTTTTTCAGGAACCGTGTTACATAAATTAACTTTTTTCAGGAATTGGTATATTTTGAAACACGAAACCGAGTTTACGGTTACTGTGGTTAAGTTACGAAATATACTAGTAGATAAACGTTTTTGGGGTGAGGCAATTCTAACAGCCACATATATAATAAATGTGACCCCTACTAAAGCAGTGAAAGAAAATAAAACATCATTTGAACTGTGGCATAATAAAAAGCACAGATTAGACTATTTAAAGGTATTCGGCTCTGCTGTGTATATACACAATAAAACCAGGCAAAGTAAGTTTGATAAAAAATCATTCAAAGGCATACTGGTTGGGTACGAATCTAATGGTTATAAAGTTTTCAATGTGGAAACTAACAAATGGATAACAGTGCGTGACGTTATCTTTGATGAAGTGAATTTTAAAATATCAAGGCCATTGTTAAAACTTGATAAAAGGGTTGAATATAAAAACTCTAATAAAAGTGCGAAAGTGCCGAAAACTGATCAAAAATCAGTAAATAATGACCCTAATGAATGCGAAAGATTAACGACAGGTCAATTAGGAACGGATAATAATAAATACGGCGAAGAGAGAACGAACACGATCCATCGTCGTCACAACAAAACACTCGAAAGGAATTCGAGAATGTGGAAGTTATTAGACGTAGTGAAAGATTAAAAGGTCGTCCAATAGTCTCTTATAAAAATAATAATTATGAAATTATTAATTCGCTCATGTGTGCACAATCTTTAGTTTGCAAAATTCCGAATAGTTATCAAGAGATGAGTACTAGAAATGACAAAATTCAATGGGAGAACGCGATTAATGATGAAATTAATTCTCTTTTACAAAATAAAACTTGGTCATTAGTTCCTAGACCTACAGGTAAAAATATTGTTGATTGCAAGTGGGTATTTACAATTAAAAATGATGTTTTTGGACACCCAACAAAATACAAAGCTCGGTTAGTAGCAAGGGGGTTTAGTCAGAAATATTTATTAGATTATGATGAAACCTTCGCACCGGTCGCTCGCATTTCGCCATTTAGAGTCTTTTTGGCCTTTGCTAATCAATTCAATTTATTAATCCATTATATGGATGTTAAAACTGCCTTCCTTAATGGCATTCTAAAAGAGGAAATTTATATGCGAGTACCTGAAGGAATTAAAGTTCAAGATCATAATGTAGTTTGTAAATTACATAAAGCTCTATATGGGTTAAAACAATCTGCAAGATGTTGGTTTGAGCATTTCGACCAAATATTAAAGCATCACAACTTTAAAAATTCGTTGGTTGACCGATGTTTATATTTCTTAGACAGGGGTCATATAAACGAAAATATTTATGTTGTTTTATATGTAGACGATCTCATGATCGCTACAAGTAACATGAATACCATGATAAATTTTAAAAAAATTTTAATGCAGCAGTTTTGTATGGTTGATTTAAAAGACATAAAATTCTTTTTAGGTATTAAAATTGAAAGAACTGAAACTGAAATTTTTTTAGATCAGAGTGCCTATTTAAAAACAGTTGAGAAATTTAATATGAGTGACTGTAAAGCTGTCAGTACACCACTCCCCATGAAATTAAATTATACAGCTTTGAATTCTGACGAAAGCTACGACGCACCATGTCGAAACCTAATTGGTTGTTTAATGTATGCAATGTTGTGCACTCGGCCCGATTTGTGCACGGCCATTAATCTATTAAGTAGATATCAAAACAAAAATAATAAAGAACTCTGGCAATCAGCAGTACTGCTGATACAATAGAGTATACACTTTTCATAAAAATAGCTATAAGTTGAATTATAAACCCAATTGTTAATCAATAAACCAAATTATTGTTTATAAATTAATCTTAAAACCAATTAGATAAAGTTATAGATTATCAAATTCCCTATCTAATGATATTTTATACTTTTTTTTTCATAATAATGCCTAAAACGAGTTTTAAGGTATATTAAAGGTACACTTGAATTAAAATTAAGATATAAAAAGGGCGAGTATCATGAGCAATTAGTCGGTTTTGTGGATTCTGATTGGGGTAGCAATGAAACTGATCGGAAAAGTACGACAGGTTATTTATTTAAATTATTTGATCATTGCTTAATATGCTGGAATACGAAACGGCAAAATTCTGTCGCAGCATCATCCACTGAAGCTGAATACATGGCGCTATTTAAAGGGGTTAGGGAAGCATTATGGCTAAAATCTCTATTAAGCAGTATTCGGTTAGACATATCACAGCCAATAACTATTTTTGAAGACAATAATGGTTGTATTTCAATAGCAAATAATCCGACCGCTCATAAACGCTCAAAACATATCGATATAAAGTACCATTTTGCCAGAGAACAAATAGAGAACAAAATAGTAATTTTAAAAATATATTCCCACAGGTCAACAACTAGCGGATGCTTTCACCAAGCAGCTTCCAGCTCCACGATTTAAGGAAATTCGTTTTCAGCTTGGCCTCCGGGAATAGTTCTGCTAAAGATTTGTTTTAATATTATTAATAATCTGTTTTTATATTATCTTATGTTATTTTCACTGTTAGTCTTGTTACTATTAATGCCTTATATATGGAAACAAATAAAGAAAAAAAAACATTTATCAGTTTATCACATTAGTTATAAGGATTGTAATTAGGTCGTAAATGCTACGATAATGTACTGAAATGTAGTTAAGCATAATAATGGCCTGAGTGGGTTTTCCTCACTTCACCGCAGCAAATGCTGGACCACTGTAAACGTATATACCCCTATCAGATATAAGAATTTAAAGCACTTGTATTTGTCCTCACATTCGTATTTCATTAATACAGTTTGAATTCTGTTTATTAAAAATCGATTAATTTTTTGAAGGGGAGTATTGGAATTTACCCTAAATGTAACTTGGTAACAAAAAAGAAATCGATTAGGCGATGTCATGGTTCCATGCGTGTTATTTATGTTTCAGAAAGTCACTCCGCCCTGCTAGAAATCAATTAACTTTTATATTCCTTTGAGGAATGTTTCTTATAATTAGTAGTGTTGGAATTAATATATTTCTACATATAGTCTTAAGAATCTGGTGTCGGCGTGAGGACGTACTTGACGTGTGCTTAATAAAATAAATACAAATAATACACTTTGTTTATTTATTTCGATCTCTGAACCTCTAATAAAAATAAACATGAAACGTTCATTTTACCTACCTGCAGTGACGTTTAATTGGTACTGAATATAAATCTATTGCATCAACAACTATTTAGCGTGTTTCATAAACGTTATTTATTTGTATATTGTACACTATATTTCAACGTTTATCTCGCGGACATTTTATCCTTTATAAGAAGTTGACATTCAACCATAATAATACTACTGGTATAAACAAAAATTACACGTTTATTTAACTATTGTTTGTTGCTTGGGAGGCTTATCATTTTCGAAATTACAGTTTTTACGCATGAAAAAAGGTTATAGTTTGAAATAAAAATTAGTTGTGATAATACCGTTTTGTATTTAGTTCTGTTTACAGTATAGGAAGCTTACTTGTTTCAATTTATCGCTTAATCTGTGTTAATAAAATTAACACAAATAATCCAGCTTCTCACTTGTTGAAAATTTGTGAGGGAAATTCAATCTCGTATTGAATTTTAATGTTTGTCGTGTTGGTTAACTAACTTATGAGTAATTTAAAGTGTTATTAGTTACCAATTTTAATTTAATTTAATTTATTATTCTGAGATTACAAAAACATATAATACAATAAAATTACAATATTAATTCATTTGTTATAATAATGTATCTCAAGGAGGGAATTCAACAATGTTGTTCTTCCATTCCCCCCCTTGTATAATTTAAGCAAAATAACATTATGCATTTTGAGTGAACTTAATGATTATAATTATAATTTCCAATAAAAGTAAAGTAAAGTTGGGTAAATTGAGAATAATAATAATAATAGTGATAATAATAATAATATCAGTATTGATTGATTGCGAAGTGGCACATCAATGACGATCTACATTGTATTGCTTCATCAATGCTTTTTTGAATTGTCCAACCGACAATGTCTTGAAAGATGAAGGTACATTATTGTAAATTTTTGCGACATTGTAGCTAAATGATCGCTCGTAGAAGTTAAGAAGGGAAGTTATAGCATTCGAAATTTTAATGTTAAGAATCTTTAATTTTGGAGTTTTTGTTTCAATAATAAAATAGTGGACGTACAGTGTTTGTGTCAGCCTTATAAAATTATTACGTTGAAGCAATATAACCATCTAATAACGAAAATTAGTAAAAAAAAACTAAAACTTGTAATTAACAAGTGTAATATTGGGATTATTGCAGTTTAGAAGTTTTAATATCGCGGGTTAATGCCAAATTGTTACAGAAATAATAATTTTCCTAACATCAATTATGAACTTTCCGTTAATTACTGCAGCATCTTTACCAGTATTCGATGTTCTTCAAGTTTATAGTGTGAAGCATTTTTTTATGTTAAGTGCATAATTAGGTGCATAATGTGAAAGTGAATTTTGGTGTAGTTTAATGGAATATAGTACTGTACCGATTTATCCAGGAGTGCCGAACATACTGTTTAATAGAAGTAAGTTTGATGTTAGATTTTATTGGAACTATTATTATGAAAGCTGTTTGTTAGTTATACAAAGAAAAGTATAAAGTTTGCCATTTGGTAATGATACAAAACAAATAGATCATACCAACGTCTGTTACTTTGGTAATAATAAAACACAAGGACTAAATGTTCGCAACAAAAGGAATTATGAATATGTAGAGACACCGGCAGTACGAAGACCTCAACCAGACGACGATAATCATCCCATTCCTCAAATCCCAGCAACCTCTTCATCATAATATACCGAAGGTGATAACCCGGAAACTCCCATTGAGACCGCTAAAGATGTTGGTTTTTTACCATCCACGTCTACGCAACCCCATATAATCAACCAGAGAGAACTGAATAACTTGGTGAGAGATTTAAATTTATCAAAGTGGCAAGCAGAACTTCTTACGTCACGCCTACAGCAATGGAATCTTTTGGACAAGGAGGCAAAAGTTACTGCATTTCGTCATCGCCACGAGGATTTTGTGGACTTTTATAGTATGGCCGGTATTTCTGATTATCTTACCCTCCGATGATGGTGGTATAATGTTGAAGACACCTGAAGACCACAACACTGTTTCGCAGCCAGGAGTTTGTAGTACCTAATTCACTAACCTAATTTACTTAATTCAAGATGCTGTCTACATCAGTCTTGGCATCTTAGTTCTGTAATAATTTTCGGTAATTTTGAGAAAGAAATTTTGGAAGTACCTAGTTAGTAGTACAGCTATGTTCCTTCTGGACCAGGAAGTGACGTCATAAGCACATGTGTTATAGGTAATATGTAAACAAACATGGCCGCCGGATGTAAACAAATATGGCTGCCGGAAGTGACGTCATACGTAAACAAAGCAGCTGATTTAAATGGCGGTATGCTCTTATTAGATAAGCCCGCAAAGCATATGTAAACATACAGGGCAACCAAATAAAAAAAGTCACTAGATTTGAAATGTAAACAAACGATATTTAGTTAAATAAAAAATTATTAAATAATTCCCCAAAATGACATTTAGTTAAAAGTCACTAGATTTGAAATGTAAACAAAACAGTTGATTTAAATGATGGTATGCATGTAAACATATCCTATAATAAGCCCGCCAAAATGATATCACATTTGGGTTATCATTACATATTTAAGCGCTAAAACATCCTAGTGCAGCCATCTGTTATTCACAATCAATAATATAAGCTAAAAATTAGTTTTCATTAAATAACCCAATGCTGCAATCATGTTAATCAAACTAGAAAACGGAAGTTTAAACCACAAACTATTTTTATCAATTATGTTTTAACGGGGACAACATAATTTAGAGTGAGTTAAAAACACGTTTTTACAAAAAAAGGTTTTTGTGATTTATATATTGTTACCACCAGTATTTTTTTGGGGTGAGTAGATAATACAATTATTATTATTATTCAACATAGTTTATAGATATCTAAAGGAACCCTTTACTAAAAGTAAAAAACATCTAGAAAAAAGTATTTTTGTTTATCAGACAACCTCTAAATAACAAATATTTTGTTTTTATTAATTAGACCATATGAAAAGCTTTTTTTATTTTAAAAATATACCTACTTACTAAACAGGTAAAACTTTAATTAAAGAAAACCCAAAAGCTTTTAATCTGTAAATAAAAACATCAATCAGGTGTAAAAATTTTATTTAGTTCATTTAATAATGTAAATTAACAAAACTTCTTTTAAAAAATTCTTTGCATGATTACAAAACTTCTTTTAAAAAATAACCTTTTAAGATTTTCTTACAGAAAAAAAATAATTTACAAATAATTTTCACAGATCGATTTTACTCTGTTCTATTAACCCGGATTTTTTGCTTGTTGATTAGCTTCCTGAACACCTTTATTATCAAAAAGCTCCATAAAAAAATGTCTGAGGATTTACATTGTCATGAAGAAATGCCAAACACGCCGCAACCAACACCATCATCAAAATCAGCATCACAACCCCCATTTTGGGTGAGTTAGATTAATAAAAGGAATATACATCCCATTGTTATATTAATGTTTTTTTTGCAGACACCCAAAGAAACCGCTTTTTGTTTTGAATGCAAAAAATTTTTTTGTTTTTGCGAAAAATCTATAAATTATCATTTAGGTAAAACCTCAGCTAATAAAATTATTAAAAAAAGAAAAAGATAAATCAAACTAAAAATTATTACACGGCTTTTAAAACAGACAAAAAAATCTTATTTTTAAATTTGAAATTGTTATATCAGGTGTTAAGTAAGTAGTTAATAACTAAAACGGTTGTAATTAAAAGATTTGTAAATCCCAATAGGGTAGATGATTAAATAATTATTTTTAGAATAAAAATTATTAATTTCACAGCTTATTTAAATGTAAAAATTATTAATCTCAACAAGGTAGATGTTCAAATTATAATTTTTAGAAAAAATTGTTAATTTCGCAGCTTGTTTAAATAAAAAATTTATTTATTTTTTAAATATTGTTAATTTTCACAGCTTATTAAAAATGTAAAAACTATTAATCTCAACAAGGTAGATGTTCAAACTATAATTTTAGAATAAAAGTGTTAATTTTACAGCTTATTTAAATAAAAAACATTAAGCTAGAAAAATCTATTTATTTTTTAATATATGAATATACCTTAAAGCTTTAATTAATTTTCATTTAGACTACAACCAAAGCTAAAATTATAAAAAGAAAACTTAATTCAAACCAGAAAATTGTTATTTTTTAATACTATAATTATATGAAATTTAAAATATTGGTAAAACTTGATTAAAAAACAACACGAAAAAACATCAAGCTAGAAAAATCTATTTATTTTTTAATATATGAATATACTACAAAGCTTTAATTAATTTCCATTTAAATCAAACCAAACTAATAAAATTATAAAAGAAAAAAACTTACTTTAAAACAACAAATTATTATTTTTAGAATAAAATTGCTAATTTAACAGAATATTTAAATAAAAAACATCAAGCTAGAAAAATCTATTTATTTTTAATATATGAATATACCTTAAAGCTTTAATTAATTTTTCATTTTAGACTAAACCAAGCTAAAATTATAAAAAGAAAACTTAATTCAAACCAGAAAAATTGTTATTTTTACTACTATAATTATATGAAATTTAAAATACTGGTAAAACTTTGATTAAAAAACAACTTGAAAAAACATCAAGCTAGAATGCAAAAATCCATTTATTTTTTTAATATATGAATATACCCTAAAGCTTTAATTAATTTTTCATTTAGACAAAAACCAAAGCTAAAATTATAAAAAAACTTAATTCAAACCAGAAAATTGTTATTTTTTAATACTATAATTATATGAAATTTAAAATATTGGTAAATCTTGATTAAAAAAACAACACGAAAAAACATCAAGCTAGAAAAATCTATTTATTTTTTAATATATGAATATACTACAAAGCTTTAATTAATTTCCATTTAAATCAAACCAAACTAATAAAATTATAAAAGAAAAAAACTTACTTTAAAACAACAAATTGTTATTTTTAGAATAAAATTGCTAATTTAACTGAATATTTAAATAAAAAGCATCAAGCTAGAAAAAAATCTATTTATTTTAATATATGAATATACCTTTAAGCTTTAATTAATTTTTTCATTTCAGACTAAACCAAAGCTAAAATTATAAAAAAGAAAAAACTTATTTCAAACTAGAAAAATTGTTATTTTTTACTACTATAATTATATGAAAAAATTTAAAATACTGGTAAAACTTTGATTAAAGAAAACTTAATTCAAACCAGAAAAAGTGTTATTTTTTACAACTATAATTATATGAAATTTAAAAATAGTGGTAAAACTTTGATTAAAAAACAACTTGAAAAAACATTGAGCTAGAATGCAAAAAATCTATTTAATTTAATATATGAATATACCTTAAAGCTTTAATTAATTTCCATTTAAATCAAACCAAGGCTAATAAGAATTATAAAAAGAAAAAACTTACTTCAAACAGAAATATTATTATTTTTACTACTATAATTATATATGAAATTTAAAATACTGGTAAAACTTTAATTGAAGAAAAACAACTCAAATCCTTTGAATTTTAAAATAGTTAATAATAGTAATAGTGATAATAATAATAATATCAGTTCCCTGAGGGGCTCACACCTAGTGAGTACAGGGGCTGGCAACCCGAGGTACCCTAGCTGGGCCTGTCTATACTTCAACTAGCCTTACGGACAGGTCCCTTTCTGTCTCTCTTTTCTATCTGGTCTCCCTTGACCAACTCTTGTTCCTTCCAGGCCCCGACGCTATTAGAGTATTCGAGGGCTAGGGGACCTTTTAATTTTCCTTCTTTCTTCTATGACGACCTATGCAATGGACTGGCTTAAGCAATGATTATGGTTTTGGATTTGACGTACGAGCTGGCGCTGCGGGGTGTAGCTTCACTTCACCTGAAGTGGAGTCAAGCTTCCGCAGGCCCCCGGCCTGGCAAGCGCTTAGGGGGGTGCCCACGTCGTCGGAGGCGTGGGATCCCCGAAGGCTTCGGCTTGTAAGGGACTGGAGCCCTAGGGAGTTGAGCTTTCCTCCCACCAGGGCATATTCTCGGTGCAGCAGGGGAACTTGCTGGTGTCGGTGGTGATCCCGCCGTCATGGGTATACCCCACCGAGACAGCTCCCCTAAGTCAGGGATTTATTTAGATGATAGATAATGAAGACATTTTAAATCTGGAGCTTCACAGCTCCACTCCCTTTACCCCAATCCCTCCCAACCCTCCAATCCCAACCCCTACTAGTATAGATTTCCCCCCTTTAAGAGATTCTTATAGACCTAGTGAGACGGTGGATTCTTATCCCCGGTTCCTAGTCATGCAGAAAAAAGAAGGTGATTTTAACATGACCAGTCCTTTTGTTATTTCCAAAGTTATATATGGTTTATTAGGTAGAACGAAGCAAGTTAAAAGAATGCAGGGGATGTTATTGATCGAGACAGTATCTAACGCTCAATCGCAGCGATTATTAGAAGTTACTCGTTTTGGTGAATATGAGGTTAAAGTGTACCCTCATTTGTCATTAAACATATCAAAGGGAGTAGTTTTCTGTCGAGACTTCCTCAATTGCACTTTAGAAGAAATAAAAGAAGGTCTAAAACACGAAGGAGTAATAGAAGTTAAACGCATTAAAAGCAGGAAGAATGGAGAACTGGTTGACACTCCCAATCATATTCTTACGTTTAACTCTACCAAGTTGCCCAGGAGCATTTCTGCCGCATTTTACTTATTAAACGTAAGGCCTTATATACCACCTCCTGTTCGCTGTTATAAATGCCAATCTTTTGGTCATGTTTCTTCTAGCTGTGTAAAACCTGATATATGTATTTGTGGCAATCCCCCACATAGAGGAGTACCTTGTACACAACCCTTTACATGTCCTAATTGTAAAGATAACCATTCTGCCTTATCAAGAGCATGTCCAGTATTGAAACAAGAGATGAAAATTCAGGAAATTAGAACTCTCCATAGGGTTTCGTATACGGAAGCAAAAAAAATGTCTACCTCTTTCACTGTTCCATCCCGATCATATGCCCAAGTAACTACAGCATTAGAAGCAGATTCATTACGCACTCTAATACCTGAAATTCGTGGTATTATTAAAAAGGAACTTGCAAAATTTACTAACGCTCTCTTAGCAAGAAAACCGAGTTCCCCGGAACTCGTCAGTAGTGACGAAGACGGAAATAGTATTCAAACTTCTACTCCCAAAGTAAATTCACCTCCACCCCGTAATCATTTTCCGTTAGTAAATCCTTCTACAAGCGCAATAACTAATGTTAACCCTGATACAAAAGAAAAAAGAAAACTTTCTCAACTCAGTAACAAGTCGGACGACGAACAAGCCTTTGAATCAAGCATAGGTTCCATCGATCGGGTGGTAATAAAGAAAGTTATAAAGAAGAAAAAAGGCTGGCCAAAAGGTAAGCCTAGGAAGAGCAAATAATCAGCGTGAATTAATAGTTTATTTTTAATCTTTCAAACCGTTTTAACCTTGTTTACACCTATTTATAATACTTTAATAATGGACCCCAATCAAACTATCGAATTAATTGACGATAATATTATCAACACAGACGCTGTTCTTATACAATGGAATTGCAACGGTTTTTTCAACAAGCTTCCCGAATTAGAACTTCTCATTAAAAAATATCAACCTTTCAGTGTTTGCATCCAGGAATCGAGGTTTTCTCCAGCAAGAATCGTGAAATATAAAAACTACAACATCTATCGTAAAGATGTTCAAGATGGTGAAAGAGCGCATGGCGGAGTAGCCATTTTGATAAAACAAAACTTTCGATGTGATATAGTACCATTACAATCAGATTTACAAGCAGTAGCAGTTCGAGTAGAATTTCCGATTCAAGTCACTATCTGTTCTATTTATTTACCCAATCCTGACTGGATCCTCGATGATTTAACCAATTTGGTTTCTCAGCTTCCTAGACCTTTTCTGCTAGTCGGCGACTTCAATGCCCACAGTCCATCTTGGGGATCAGCAGAAACTAGCGGCACTGGACGTGTTGTCGAGAACTTAATTGAAAGCATCGAGCTAACACTTCTGAACGCTGGTACACCCACCCATTTCTCAGCAGGACATGGTACGTTTTCGGCTATCGATCTGTCCATATGCTCGTCATCTATCCTAACTAACTTATCGTGGCATGTTGAGCAAGATTTACATCACAGCGATCATTTCCCGATTATTATAGATTTCAATAATTTAAAGAAAAACGTAACTTATCTAACTGAGCGATGGATGTTTCAAAGAGCAGATTGGATAGATTTCAATAGTCGATTAGCTGAAATATTATCAGAAAATCCATCTACATCGATGGAAGGTTTCACCGCTGCAGTTCTTGAGACAGCAAACTATTGTATACCAAAAAGATCCGGCACAATTAAATGCTGCCGCAAGGTTCCGTGGTGGTCTGACACTGTAAGAGTAGTTATTGCTGAAAAGAAAAAAGCGTTACAAAAATTCAAGCGACAACCTAGTCAAGAGAATCTAATACTTTTTAAACGAAAAAGAGCCATCTGTCGTAAAACCATTGCAAATGCTAAAAAACAATCTTGGCAAAAGTATGTTTCGTCCATAAGAGGTAACACACCTATGAAAGAAATCTGGCACAAGGTCAAATCTATAAAAGGAGTCAGTTGTTCATCATCCATTTTGTCAATAACTGTTGATAATGTTGTGATTAGTGATCCTAAACAAATAGCGGACAACTTAGGTATACATTTTGCACAGTCACATAACAAAGAATTTGATGAAGCACTACCAGCAATAGATCCGAATTTTCACATAGAGGAGGAACTCTCTTATAACCTCCCTTTCACAATGGATGAATTAAATCATGCTATCGCCAATTCTAAGAGTAATGCTTTGGGTCCAGATAATTTATCTATAGAGATGATAAAACAGTTGACGGTAGAAAACAAGGTTAAATTGCTTTTTGCTTTAAATGCGGTATGGCAGGGTGAAGATGTTCCTGAATCCTGGAAAAATGCTATTATAATGCCGATACCAAAAGTTCCAACACCATCTGAACCATCACATTTTAGACCTGTCTCCATCACTTGTTGTATTGCTAAGCTAATGGAAAAGATGGTCAACTATCGACTATGTTGGACACTCGAAGATTTAAACCTGCTCTCGCCTTATCAGTTTGGATTCAGGAGACACCACTCTACGACGGACGCAATTGTTTGCATTGAAAACTTTATTAACAATTGCTTTCTATTTAATCTACACGCCTCTGCAGTATTTCTCGACTTGAAAAATGCTTTCAATGCGATAAAATCTACCGATATTTTGCAGCAGCTACATCAATGGGGTTTTAGAGGTAATCTACCTTGTTTTATAAAACAATTTTTGGAGAATCGCTCCATAAATGTCAGAGCAAATAACACGCTGTCTAATACATATCACTTAAAAAACGGTACTCCTCAAGGGTCGCCGCTAAGCGCCACTTTATTTTTAGTTGCTGTTAACTCAGTTTTAGTTTCTATAGGGAACTCGGTCAACTATTGTGCTTATGCGGACGATATAGTGCTTTTCACAGTCGGAAAATCTGCAGATGACATACGGGAAAGACTACAAACTGCACTCACAAACGTTTTTGATTTATTAAAACAAAGAAATCTTGAGATTTCATTATCGAAAACGAAATCCATACATTTTTGCAGGAAGCGTAGCACGTGTCAAAACCCACCTACCTTTATATTGGGAGACAATGAAATAGAAAATGTTGATAATATTAGATATCTTGGAGTAACATTAGATAAAAAACTTACCTGGAAATCCCATATCGATCAACTTATAGTTAAGTGCAAAAACGTTTTAAATGTAATAAAAGTGCTAGCACACACTGTTTGGGGGTCAGACCGAGAAGTTCTACTGCGCATTCATAAGAGCCTTATTCTTTCCAGACTTGACTATGCTTGTGTAGCATACTCATCAGCAAAACCAAGTCGGCTTGCTCCTTTAAATGTAATTCACAACAGCGGAATTAGATATGCTACAGGCGCCGTAAGAACATGTCCAGTTGACAGTCTATATGCCGATTCAGGATTAGAACCATTGGAATTAAGACGCGAGCGATGCATAGCACAATATCGCGTTAACTTAAGTCGCGATTCTAGGCATAAAGTATACAAGCTGTTCAAAAGAAACACCTTTGCTAATCACTACTCTGAGCAACCCAGTCGGCATCAATCATCTTCATTCCGTTCCTCTACTGTTGTAAATAACTTAGATATCCATCAGTATTTAGCAAGTCCTACGATAAATGATCATATACAACCATGGATCTGTAACTCTCCAATAATAAAACTGGATTTAATTAAGCTAAACAAGAGAGAGATCAGTTCCGCAGCTATAAGGCAAGCCTACCTTGATTTAGTGATTAATATAAACACATATCAACTGATATTTACGGATGGTTCCAAAACGGACCATGGTGCAGGTTATGCTGTTGTATATAATAATACTGTTTTGAAGCGTTCTCTACCGAAATTCGTAAGCATATTTACCTGCGAAGCATTAGCCGTACAGGATGCTCTCAACATATGTCTAGAATCCATCCACTTACAGTTCGCAATTTGTGTTAACTCTCTCTCTGTTTTACTAGCTATAAATGATCGATTCTCCCAAGATGCAATAATACAAAAAATACGTCACTCATGTCATCACCTGTTAAGTTACAATAAAAATATAATATTTGTATGGGTTCCAAGTCACTGCAATATTCAAGGAAATGAGAAAGCTGACATAGCCGCAAAGGAAGCTGCAAGTGATGAGTTGGAAATTCAGCAAACAATTAGATTGCAGGACCTAAAAACGGTGATTAAAAACAAAATACGTGAGAAATACCAAAGTTATTGGGACCGAAGTAATACTTACCTTAGAAGCTTACAGCCTAAAGTCGGTGGATTTACATATCCACCCCACCTTACAAGAAAGGAACAAGTAGTATTACAGAGAATCAGAACTGGGCATACCTACCTGACCTCAAAATATATGTTGTCTGGTGATAATCAACCAATCTGTTATATGTGTGAAGTGCCATTAACCATTCGTCATATATTGTTAGAATGTCACCAATACAATGTTCAACGTGCCTCCTTTGACATTGAAAACCTGATTAATTGCAGTACAGAAGCCCTAGAATTTATAAAAAGAATAGAGCTATTCAAGGATTTATAGTATAGAATTAAGAAGCACCTGTGATATTTTCTATATTTTATTAATTTTCTATATTTTATTTATACAAATACAAATTAGTCTGTGATAAAAACTATTAACTGTGATATTTTATATATTTAAATTATGTTTATTTATTTACACATCGAATTTTAATCTCGTTTTATTTATTTTACATATTTATATACATGTTACCGTCCTATTAGTGTTTTGTGTCTTATTCTATTACGTATTTTGGTTCATGGTGGTTGTATATATTGTTGTGCTCGTTTCGTTAGTTATATTTATATGTTATTGCATCAGTTTGCTGCTGTAGTATTATATAGTAAGAGCGACAAATGACCCTGGCAGTCGAGTCGCTTACATTAAAAAAAAAAAAAAAAAAAAAAAATATCAGTATTGACTGATTGCGAAGTGGCACATCAATGACGATCTACATTGTATTGCTTCATCAATGCTTTTTTGAATTGTCCAACCGACAATGTCTTGAAAGATGAAGGTACATTATTGTAAATTTTTGCGACATTGTAGCTAAATGATCGCTCGTAGAAGTTAAGAAGGGAAGTTATAGCATTCGAAATTTTAATGTTAAGAATCTTTAATTTTGGAGTTTTTGTTTCAATAATAAAATAGTGGACGTACAGTGTTTGTGTCAGCCTTATAAAATTATTACGTTGAAGCAATATAACCATCTAATAACGAAAATTAGTAAAAAAAAACTAAAACTTGTAATTAACAAGTGTAATATTGGGATTATTGCAGTTTAGAAGTTTTAATATCGCGGGTTAATGCCAAATTGTTACAGAAATAATAATTTTCCTAACATCAATTATGAACTTTCCGTTAATTACTGCAGCATCTTTACCAGTATTCGATGTTCTTCAAGTTTATAGTGTGAAGCATTTTTTTATGTTAAGTGCATAATTAGGTGCATAATGTGAAAGTGAATTTTGGTGTAGTTTAATGGAATATAGTACTGTACCGATTTATCCAGGAGTGCCGAACATACTGTTTAATAGAAGTAAGTTTGATGTTAGATTTTATTGGAACTATTATTATGAAAGCTGTTTGTTAGTTATACAAAGAAAAGTATAAAGTTTGCCATTTGGTAATGATACAAAACAAATAGATCATACCAACGTCTGTTACTTTGGTAATAATAAAACACAAGGACTAAATGTTCGCAACAAAAGGAATTATGAATATGTAGAGACACCGGCAGTACGAAGACCTCAACCAGACGACGATAATCATCCCATTCCTCAAATCCCAGCAACCTCTTCATCATAATATACCGAAGGTGATAACCCGGAAACTCCCATTGAGACCGCTAAAGATGTTGGTTTTTTACCATCCACGTCTACGCAACCCCATATAATCAACCAGAGAGAACTGAATAACTTGGTGAGAGATTTAAATTTATCAAAGTGGCAAGCAGAACTTCTTACGTCACGCCTACAGCAATGGAATCTTTTGGACAAGGAGGCAAAAGTTACTGCATTTCGTCATCGCCACGAGGATTTTGTGGACTTTTATAGTATGGCCGGTATTTCTGATTATCTTACCCTCCGATGATGGTGGTATAATGTTGAAGACACCTGAAGACCACAACACTGTTTCGCAGCCAGGAGTTTGTAGTACCTAATTCACTAACCTAATTTACTTAATTCAAGATGCTGTCTACATCAGTCTTGGCATCTTAGTTCTGTAATAATTTTCGGTAATTTTGAGAAAGAAATTTTGGAAGTACCTAGTTTGTAAATTTTTGCTTTGAGTAAGAACATAGAATAATTAATATAAGTAGAAGCACAGCTGCAATATTTTAAATGTAACCCAAAAATGTTCCCGACGATAGATGGCTAGTCAACTAGCCATCTATAGGACGGAACAAAAAATCTCATTAGCAATTATACAAACGTAACTCACAGTTTTCAATATGTTTCTACCGTAGCAAATGTTTGGTTGTAGAATTGACGTACTTTATACTTTGGGCCTGAACTGTTCCTACAAAAATAAAACAAAAATGTTTTGATTGTGAGTGTTGTATGATTCATGAAAAACGATCCCGTTGTATTTATCCTTTATGTATAAATATAAATGAATATTACAAAATATATACTCCTATTTAATATCTGTATTAAAGAATGCTTTTCGCCTACTCTCACGTTATAAACGTTAACATAATAATGTATGTTTCTCGATAAATCCTAAAATGGCCATCGGTATTAAAAGTTAATCTAATTTAATTTTAAACTAAAACACGCCTTCCACTAAAGAAATACCCTAACCTGAAAAGCTTAAAACATGTGATCATTTAAATTCCGTTTTCGTTGCCTTTGAATTCGATCACGCCTTGAAAAACGAACTCCAGCTTACAAAAAATTAAACTTTATTATAACAATATTATTTGCCATGAGACTTACGACTATTTTATAAAATTGTAGTATACCGTCAACATTTATTACCTATTAGAATTGCCAATTTTCCTTTAGCGTTGCGTGTAAAACTTTGTCTAAACTGATTTAGTTTTTTGCCTTGTTTTGGTTTGGTTTTTTTTGATTCATTGTAATATAAACAATAATGAATAAGTCTAAAATAAATCTAAATATGTAGTTACCAAATCGGGTTCCGTTATTTGCACGAAAAATTCTAAGAAAACTCTATTTTGCGTTGTCAATATGAGGGTGTAAATTATTTGTTTAAAAAAAAAAGAGGGTCGGGACTTTAAAATTTGATACTTCTGGGAAGCTGGAAGGCAAGGGACTACGGAAAAAATAAGCTATGGGTATGTAACCATTAATTTATTAATTTATGAATATTGGTTTTTTTATAAAATTAGTCCAGCCGACAAATTTTAGTTTTGTCATTCAAAAGGCTATAAATATAAAGTAGCTTAAAAATTAAATCATTATTGTTAAGCTTTTTAGTGGTGAGAGATAGCTACGGACGAAATATTGTTACTGAATATATGTTCGAAATTCATACATGCAAGAAAATCACGTTTATCAGTTAGCGAATATTTGGAGAAAACTTTTTAGCCCCTTCACACCTCAGATCGCTACACTGCCTTTTACGTCTATGTATATCCATTTGAGGACCGCACCTTACCCAACTCCGGTAACAATCCGCGCTGAAACGACTGTCCCAATCAATCCAATTGATTAATAAGTTGGTTAACTAAAGTAATTAGAGACCCTTTTCATTTTGGCGCGTAAAAACAACGTCTGTGGTTTTTTTTTTTGTTAAAAGCAAAGCCAAACCCAGCTCTACGCATCTTATTTAAATTTACCGTGACCACTGAACCCTTGAAAGGGCAGCCGAATTTTTTTTTGGTTCTAACAGCACACTCGTCTTTGAGACACAAGCGCAAAACCATTAAAAAGAACTTCATCAAGCCAAGCTTAGTGAAATCAAGTGATTTTTGTTATAGTGTTGATTAGTTGGTGTGCATCAAGATCCCGCTAATTCAATCTCTTCAATCGTGATTATCGTTTGTAATTAAATGGTAATTACGCATCAAACAGGTCGGATTGTTCCAAACTAACTTTGTTATTTAGAATATTTAGATCAAACATCAGGCATCACTGTGCTCAAATACTCTATCTAATACATACTTTAATCAAAATTTCTTCAACTGATATAAAAATTCATATCCAGTTATATAGGCCCATTTTATTTTATTAAGACATAGTAATCTTTTCTCTAATTGATTTTTTATCGTAATCTAAAAATTCAGTTTATGCGTCATAATTTCGTTATAATTTAATTAATTAATCATTTTACCTTAGTTCAGAGTAATTTAATGCGCCTGGCAAATGCTTTAGTTATTAATTTAAGTCAAATACTTACAAACTGCCATCGCTTATTTACGAACTGTATTAGTAACTAATTATAATCCACGTTATTAACTAAAATTTCATCGAATCAATTTTCGAATCAAATCAAATTTGTTATTAACCTTTGTTCATAAATATAGCACCTTCCTTCGTAAATAAAGTACCGTTAATTCCTTCAAATTCCTCCTTTGGTCCTATTATTGCACCCTATTATATTTCAGGGTTGTAGGCATTTTAGTGTGTTTTGGTGTGGCGAATAAATCATTTTAAGTGTATTTTTGAGTTTATTGACTTTCCCTAGTAAACCAAGTGAAATAAACCAACGGTGAACGTAAGCATTCCCGCTTGCAGCGGCGAGAAATCGGTAATATAACGATTTACCTGGTAAATTTAAATGTACCGTCGTGCAGGGTTACACAGGTAAGTACGGTATCTGATTAATTACACCTTTAGCAATCACCGTACAGCGCGACGATAACAATACCTAAGTGAATAAATCCGTTGTTTAAAAGTGCTACAAAAGTTGTCTCCGACAACAGTTATTTTTGTTTTATGTTCAAGGGATAAACCAGGAATTTATTTTTATGTACCTATTATTATAAGATTATAACGGTACCCGGTAATTGAATTTTAGTAACAAAAACATTTGTATATATGTAAGTAGAATCTTTAAGAAGAACAACTTTGTTAAATCATGTATGATAATTATTTCTTTTCTTAGAATGTAGCCTGTTAATCCATACCGGTATACCTTTGGCGGCAATTTGGTAATTGTTGTCGGACTACCCCTCAAGTTTTCTTGTGGAAAAAATTGTTTAGTTTAGTTCAGTTCAAATAAAGAAACTCAAGGGTGGAGACCTATTTATTAGGCTCACCAATTTTAATTTTGTATCTTCAAAATTATTTACTATAGTTTGAAATAAAGTGTGTAAAATACATTTATTGTGTTTTTACTTCTATAAATTAATCCGCGGTCAATAACAAAAGTATTTGTACAAATAAAAAGTGTAGTGTACTATAGCGTATAAAATGTCATCCATTGCAAGCCATACTTGTGTTTACTTAAACTGTTACAATAAAAAAAAAACAAAACTTTACATTTTTATAAATTTCCTGTAAATGATATCGACCGTTGCAAAAAGTGGATAAAACATAGTGGAAACATAAAACTATGTGACCTTAACATGGATCAATTGTGTACGAAAGTTCTTTGTGAGAAACATTTTTGCGAAACCGCGTACAGAAGCAGTGACCATCGTCTGTTAGTGCATAATGCAATCCCAAAACATTATTTATTACCGGAAACTGACCCAGGATCCCTACCATCGACGTCAACATCAGCAGAAACTCGTCCTACATATTCGCCTAGAACCTCTTTACCCCTTCGACGAAAGTTATTTGGTGATGATAATTACAGTTCACCTCCGTCTCCTAGAAGTTTGAAGGTTCTACCAGTAAAACGAACTTACTCTAGACGCGAAATTACGCCTCCTAAATTAAACACTCTATCATCAGAAGAATCTCCTACTCGAGCAACAGTCATGGAGTCAACGTCGCCTTTTCAATGGACGATAGAAGATATTGAACAGTTACCAACGCCAACAAAGTCTGAGAAAGATTTTGAATCTTCAACGCCTAGAACCAGAAGAATTCTAAAAACTATTAAGACCCAAACAAAACGTATAGGCAAGTACAAAGTCATGAAATCCCGTCTTTTACAGCGACTGAAGAAATATTCCAAATTAAATGTAGTAGACAATCTCTTGTTGGGATGTTCCAAAGAAAGACGAACATTTGTTAAAATGCAATGTTTTCATACAAAATACCAAAGTTGGACACGCGATAAAAAGGCAATAGCTTTAAGTATTTACTATAAATCGCCAACTACTTATAGGTTATTATTAAATAATTTTAAAATGGCGTTACCATCCGTTTCCACAATAAGATCATGGCTTAGAGTTGCCCGTTTATCTACAGGAATTAATAAATCTATGCTGTCCAGGTTACAAGAGAAAGTGAAGTGCATGACATTTCAAGAAAAGCAAGTTGTTTTATTATTTGATGAGATCAGTATTAAAAAAAATTTGCAATACTCCTCGCAGCACGACTTTATAGAAATCTTCGAAGATCTGGGGTCTTTAGGACGAACATCTCATATAGGTACACAGAACACAGATCATGGTGTTTATGGTAAGAGGGCTAATATTCAAATGGAAATTACCTATAGCTTATTATGTTTCATCAAGCTCCATGAAAGCTAAGTCTTTAAAAATTCTTTTGACAGACATCCTTAAAGCTTTACAGTCAAACTTCTTTAAGTCGAACTTCCTTAACTCGAATTTCTCTCTAACTCGAAGCTTTTTGTTTCCCCTTGCATTGCCAATCTTACTTTACATGTGTTTAGCTTTCTTTAACTCGAATTTCCCTAACTCGAAAATTTCTCTAACTCGAAAATATTTTGATGAACAAAGCATGCACGAACTTCTCTAACTCGAAATTATTGTCGGAAATGTTCGTCGTAATTCGGCGCAGTGTTGTGCATTTCCGGGCATACCCACAATTCTAACCTCCATTGCGTGTCAGTACTTGTATTGTTGTTGTTTCGAGTGGTACATTTTGTGGAAAAATGGCATCTAAACGTAAACTTAAGAGTCTAACTATTGAAAAAAAGTTGGAGATTCTGAAAGAAGTGGACAGTGGTGTGAAAAAGAAGACGATAGCTGAAAAATATGAAATACCGTCGAGTACATTATCAACAATTATTAAAAACAGAGCGTCTACGGTACAGTTTGCTCAAGAAATTTGCAATTCTGTCAATATGAAGCGAAACAGACCACGAAAAAACGTAAATTCGGTCGTTTTGAAATGGTTTTCTTCTGTGAGGAACCAGAACCTACCCATATCTGGTCCAATTTTGAAGAAAAAAGCCTTGCAGTTTGCTGAAAGTTTGGGAGAAGAAACTTTTAAAGCCAGTACTGGATGGCTGGACAAATTTAAGAAACGGTAAGTTAAAGTTTTGTATTGTTAAAGTATCTAATGTAATTCACCTTTAGGAACGATATAAAACATAAAAAGGCATGCGGTGAAAGCGCTGCTGTTGATGAAGAACAATGTAACACTTGGGTTAAAAATATTTTACCTGGAATTTTGGCACCTTACAATGAAGATGACATCTTTAACGCTGATGAAACTGGTTTATTTTTTAAATGTTTGCCAGACAAAACTCTCAGTTTCAAAAAAGAAAAGTGCCACGGTAATAAACTCAGTAAGGAAAGAGTGACATGCTTATTATGCGTTAACATGAGTGGTACCGAAAAATTGAGAGTACTTTTAATAGGCAAAAGTGCTAAACCACGCTGTTTCAAAGGTATCAAATGGTTTCCAGTAGATTACAGGAGCAATAAAAAGGCATGGATGACAAGTGATATTTTTGAAAACTGGTTGCTGTCATTGGATAAAGATTTTTCAAAGCAAAGTCGAAAAGTTTTGTTTCTCATTGACAATTGTGCTGCGCATCCTCAAATTCAGCACAAACTGAAAGCGATTAAATTATGTTTTTTTCCGCCGAATGCAACGTCAAAGTTACAACCTCTAGATCAAGGAATAATCCATAGCTTCAAGTGCCATTACAAACGTAGAATCTTAACTAAAGTTGTAGAAAGCTATGAACTTTCCAATACGATACCTAAAATGGATCTCTTTGATTGTGTAAAAACTGTATCTGCCGTATGGAATAACGATGTCACCCAAAAAACAATTCAAAACTGTTTTAAGAAGGCCGGATTTGGCAAACACAGCTGCTACGACGAGGAGGACGAGATACCATTGTCTGAACTAAGAGAAAGACTGATGGAAACAGATGAAGAACATTTAAACAATGTTACAGACATATTCGGGAAATATGTGGAAATAGTACATGGTCTTGAGGATGTGTCACTTGACGTCTTTTTGACCATGGATAATGATCTAGCCACCAGCGAACGTCCTACAGATCAGGAAATCATAGAAAGTATCAATACCCCATCTACATCACAAGAGAACATCCTAAATGATAGTGATGAAGAATCAGTTGAAGAATCATTGCTGGTGAAGCCTTCTCATTCTGAAGTTAGAAATTCTTTTGACACTTTAAACCGTTTTTTTACGATGGAGGAAAACACAACTGATACTATTTACAATTCACTAAATAAAATCGAGAGATTTTATGAAACCAATTGTATCAAAAAAGCTGTGCGTCAAAATCTGATTACAAATTATTTGCATTGATATATATAAAATATATACATATGTACATAGAAATCTGTAATAATGCTCATTTTCAATAAAAAATTATTTTTAGTTTCTGTAACTCGAAATTTCTCTAACTCGAACAAATATGCGTTCCCCTTGAAGATTCGAGTTAGAGGAGTTCGACTGTATTTGGAATTGACCTTCAAGTACGTGCTGTAGTTTGCGACCAAGGTTCGAATAATAGAGCAGTTTTTAAAGAACTCAATGTAAATGTGGATTCTCCTTTCTTTTATTTCAACGATAAAAAGATATATGCTTTATATGATACTCCGCATCTAATAAAAAGTGTAAGAAATACTCTATTAAAAACTAATATCTACGTGGATAATGAAGAACTGTCTTTCAATGATATCAGAAAGTTTTACGAATTAGACAAAGCGAATAAAATTCGTGCTAACGTAAAATTAACTGACAGCCATATAAATCCAAATCCTTTTGAAAAAATGAAAGTTAAATTAGCAACCCAGATTTTCAGTAACAAACTCTCTACAGGCTTAGAGACAGCAGCACATACCGGTGAAATAAAAAGCAAGACAATAAAAAACACGTCGTTGTTTAAAAAAAAAATGAATAATTTAACCGACACCTGCAACAGTCGGTTTCTAAAAGATGAAAACCCGTATCGCCGTCCACTTTCTGTTCTAAACTCTAGGGTTGAAGATGTTTTCAAAGAATCATTGGAGTGGCTGTGTAAATGGAGAGTAGTAAGTGCAAAAACGGATAAGGACAGAAAAAACATTTATTGCATAGCTGGATTTCGGCACACAGTCAAAGGTATATTACAATTATGGGATGATTTACGAGAAGAAGGGTACAGTTTTCTGCTTACATCTCGGGTTCAACAAGATCCTTTGGAAAATCTATTTTCTGCGATAAGAAGCAAAGGAGGATTTAACTTTAACCCCAGTTGTGCTAGCGTCCGAACATCACTGCAATTTAATATTTTTATGGGATTACAACAACCACCAGAAACAAAGAACTGTGAAACAGATGATGATGCTCCTTTAGATCTCGGGGAGGGAAAAGAATGTCAAATGCCGCTTACAGTATCTGAATCCCAACCAACATTGGAACAGGAATCTTCAGCAAATGTTTCTTCGGATAGTGACGCAGATACGGTATCTGTGCTAGAATTCGATGAATCTTTGGAAACTTGTTCAATTTATTATGTTTCTGGTTATATAGCCCGTAAAATAATTAACAAGTATAAGTGCGTTAAATGTGATAATCTTTTAACAGGCAAGAGTAGCATCTTACTTGAAGATAAGAAACAACTGCTAATAGTATTTCGCGATTACGGGCGGGAATCTTCAGAAAAAACTCAATATTTAAAAAGACCCTCTGATTTTTTCGCAAGAATTGTTAAGCTCGTCGTAGAAGTATTTTATTCGGTTATGAAAAAGTATAAACACTCTTATAATATACTGCAAATTTTAAAAACCAGAGTGGCTGTGGAAATTAAAAAACATTATGTAGAGTGGTTTAGTGAAGATGAGTGCCTTTTACATCGAGAATTTGCTTTAAAGTATTTGTTGCAGATGTTACTTTTTAAAATGGTAAAGTGGTATAACAACGAACTAAAAGTGCCAATAAAGAAGAAAACTGGGCAAACACAATCAAAATCTAGTGGTCATCTTTTAAAAAAAGTGCGACACGATTAATTAGCATGATTAAACGAGTGAACTTTTCTGTTTTTAAACAATAGAGTTCATTAATAAACACGGTATTCGGAGCATTTTCTTGTTGTTTCTATTCATACTAGATTCCTTCGCTTTAACCCATTAGTGCATAGAGTCCCTTTTAAGGGACGGACATTTTTAAATTTTTTGCGCCGTTGCTAATGATAAGCTGGTCGCATAATGTTACTCAGTCGTTGTGAGGCATTTCACACGATCAGTGGTCAGTGCGAATCTACTGTAATTGCTAAAGTTTTAGTTTGAATTAGTTATGGATCCCAACCTTTATTCAACCTGTGGGAATGGGTAAGTACTTACATTTTTTCAATAGCGTGAAACAAAATCGTCTAAAGAATATTTATAGGTTATGACCGTATATTATGGCGGGAACTGTCTATGTTGAGTCTGCTTGATTTGAAGCTATTTTCTTAGTTGTAGCAACAATTTTCTCCGGCGTCCCTTATAAGGGACTTCATGCACAGAATACTATCCACGCATCTACAGTAATATATTTTATTTTTACAGATTATCACTTCACCAACTGTTAGAACTGATTGAAGCAGATTCTGATCAAGAACAAGAGTTGAATATTTACATAGAGCCCCCAGATGAAGATGCAGGGGACACCGAAGAGGACAGTGACAACTCAGACGACGAACATGTAGGTGATATAATCATCTTCCACGAGGAATTTTACGTCAGGGAGGAGAAATAAGACCTGTCGGGGATGAATACGAAGCAGAAGATTTGATTCCGCTTGCTGAACTATATCCACAACCTGGACCAAGTGGGAACAAAAAAAGAAGAATCAGTCGCCCAAAAACGAGTCACACCTGGCTGCAAGAAATTCCTAACTTTCCCATAAATGTTATTTGCCAACCACGTCAGCCGTCTGCAGAAGCACAGTTGGCTAAAAGTCCCGTAGATTTTTTCAATCTTTTTTTTGACGGCGAAATGCTGAATATGATTCTTTGCCAAACTAATATATATGCTCAGCAGAAGAACATTGACCTGGGATTCACCAAAGATGAACTGAATGTAATGCTTGGGGCTTTGCTACTTTCGGGCTATGCAAAATACCCAAACAAAAGAATGTTTTGGAACAGTACATCTGACGTACCCCCAATTTTGAAACAAAGTATGCGCTTGAATCGATTTGAAACGCTACTGCATCACCTACATTTCAATAATAATATAGGAATTGACGGTTCCGATAAACTGTATAAACTAAGACCTGTAATAGACGCACTAAATATTAATTTCCGGAAACATGGTGGATTGGAGGAAGCTATTTCCATTGACGAGAGAAACCCATTCGATTTTGCTTCAAAAACTGGGCTGTTTGCACAAGTGGTGGATATATGGTCTCTTTTGACATCTACACTGGCAAATCCACAAATAATACTGAAGAGCGTGGTTTTGGGCTTGGAGGTGATGTCGTCCTGAAATTGCTAGAAAAATCTGAAATTCTGCCAAATAGCGGCTATAAAGTTTACTTCGATAATTACTTTACAAGCCTAGATCTTCTTGGTCACTTGACGGAAAAAAATATGTGCTACAGGAACTGTGCGAGAAAATCGAACAGGACACTGCCCCTTTCCCGACAAGAAGTGGTGGAAAACTAAAGACAGAGGTACCCACAAATTTGTGGCAAAAGAGGATACGCTGTTGGTACAACGGAAGGATAATAAAGTGGTAACTGTGGCTTCCAATTTTGAAAACGACGATATTGTCAATACTACAAGATGGTGTAGGACTTCCAAAACAAAAAAAACGCATTCCACAGCCAAAATTGATAGCCAATTATAATAAAGGGATGGGGGGAGTCGATAAAATGGATGGCCTCATTGCGCTTTACAGAAGCAGAATAAGACAGCGAAAATGGTACTGGCCAATTTTCGCCTATTTATTAGATGCCTGCGTTTCGAATGCATGGTTGCTAATGAAAAAAATCTGCCCAGATGATCCAAACTGTGCTTCCTTATTGACTTTTCGTCGTTATGTCGCACTTTCTCTCTTGAACACATATGGCACAAAACCATCGAGAGGAAGGACAGCCATCTCTACTGCTAGACCTGCTCAATTTGACAATGTGGGACATATGATTCGATACAACCAGTCTGACAGAAGATGTCGTGTTTGTAAGAAAAAGAGCAATTTTATTTGTATCAAGTGCGATTGTGGATTGCATCCAAAGTTATGTTTTGAGGAATTTCATACAATGTAATGCGTTTATGTAAAACACTCTATTATAATTACTGAATTAAAAGGTATTCATTTTTTTAATAATTCTTTCCTTAGGTGTTATTTTATGCATAGAGTCCCTTTAAAGGGACACTTTGTACAGAAAAATCTATAAACTTTAGGCTTGTATGTTATAAGAAAAATGTATTTCTTTTACCTAAATGAGAAGGTCTACGGGAAAAAAATCCAAATTCGATTTTTTTTCACTTCCTGCACTAATGGGTTAATAATCTCATATTCTTAATTACTATTTATGATTTGATTATGATCTATTATTATGTATGATTAGGAATGAATTATAATTTATTTGTTTTCTTTGTATTTTCTAGAATTGTCTAAAAAATGTTCAAAGTATAATTGCATACTTTTCAGAATATCGTTTTAGCAGTTTTTATTTAGAATTTTTCTTTTCTTACATCTTATTAGGTATTTTGGTATGGTTAAATATTTATATGTGATTTAATTGTATAATAAATGTTTTTATGTACCTATTAATACATTTTTTGTGGTTTTTCCAAAATAAATTTATAGGTTTCTACATTAAATAAAACTGTGGCTGTAGTACGGTTGCACATATGTTTTTAAAGTAATTTGGCAAGATTCTGCGTTTGAAATAATCCCATATGTTCGTATCCGCGTAACTTGATCTCCGTGTTTATGAACCCATTCTTAGCAAAATGTTTGTACACGATTGTTTAATGAAAGACGCCTGTTAATTATACCGGCAAATAGATTCTATGAAATGCAAATGATTCGTTAAAATAATGAAAGGTTTAAAGAGTGCAGCACTACCTGAATATGTTCCCTTTACTCTTCAGTACACTTGCCCCATATGCTGACTGGTTACTTAAATCTCCATAACGTTGTTCCTCTATTTATATTAATTACTCTATGGTAAGAATATTGCTGGTACGGCAGTTTATTTATTTACTTTATTTATTATTTGATCTTTTACTTTTATCATACTCTGTTTAATAGTAAAGATATAAGGTTAGGTTTTGAGTTTAATTATATTCACCTGATATTTTGTACCTACCCACCTTTTACAGCTTCCAACAAATTTTATTATTATTTATTTACACTACTGTTCGCTGCAAGTTGCACTTATTTATATATTTTGTAATAAGTATTACTTGGGTAACCATCAGCAACAAAAACATTCATTATTGATGTTTCAGATTGATTTATTTAACAGAAATCTTGTATAATTATTACACTGGCTGTTATTCATATTTGTGGGCATTTCTCCTACTTTATTGTGAATATTTATCTGAATTATTACTGTTGTAGGGTATTTGTTTACCCATTTTTAGTGCCTTTGGTGATTACTGTTCGTGATATACTTTTTATGTACTATTGTTATTTTCTATTTATATACTATATACATTATTAAAACTAAATATTAATTATACGTTTTTACACGATCGTGTAGTTTTGTTGTGTTTGTGTATATTTGGTCATTCCCTTTCTTTCTAGATTTAGAGAATGGCGCCCAGGCAGCAAATCGTTTATTTTTAGTAGCTTTCACCGACGAACTCTACCTACCAGCTCTCCTTTTAATTTTGAGCACCGTTGGCAATAACATTGTACATCCTTGCTACTACGATCTCACAAACAATAGTGCGCTTTCATAATTAATTGTTTATACTTTATAGAGTATATTTATTAGACTTCTGAATTTGTTTTATCTGACTTTTATTTACCTATTAAATTTATAAATAAAACGTTTTCTGATTAGCTTCCAAGATGAAAATAAACTAAATCGTAGTTTGAAATCATTTTAAAAAGGTAGAAACGGACCAATATCATTACCGACCCAAACAAATTTCGTGTAATGTTCGAATTCTAGCGGGTTCATGCGGCATTTAGAATGCATGCACGGATAGCAGTTAAAAAATATTGAAGATACCTTTTACATTGTAACAAGGAATTTGCGTGAAATTGTATATATCAACCCCCAGTAGGATTGTTTAACGTGCCAAACATCGCACTGACACGGGACCTAAAGTTTTACTTCCTATCCGAGAAGAAGGCATGTTTTTAATTTTTCTCTGCTATGAAAAATTACCAGCTCGGCCGGGGATCGCACCTGCGATCCTTGGATTATGAAGCAAACATGCAAACCACTAATCCTCCGAGGCTGGCAATATTTAAGTACTTAATTAGATAATTAAGTAATAAACAATTGTAAAGTAATCAAGTCTACTAAGCTAGTCCTCATCATCAACATATTAGGGTTTAATGAGATTTTATTAGAAAGTATTATTCACTTAGAACTATTTAAAAGTAAGCAAGGGTGATAAGAAAATGCTAGTTACATGTTAGTTGTTAGTGAAGAAACTACATCATGTCTACTACCGAATATGGCGTGAACCGAAAAACCACGTAGATGATTGTTACTTTTGTTTAACTCAGACCTCCGGTTATAATACCAAGAATAAGAATAAAATTGTATATCCGAATATTGACTCCGCGATTCGACCAGTACCCCATTCCGATGAAATACCTGTGCCAGTTTATAAAGAGCTTCCTTCACTTGAGTACTCGGATGCTGAATACATGTCAGATGTTATTGAAAAGCAAGATGATTCAGATGTAGATTCTGCCAATGAAGATATAGTATCTAATTATGGACCACAACGCTTTACTCAAGCAGAATTAAATGATTTAGTAAGGGATTTGGGCCTATCAAAGGAATCATCGGAACTGCTAGCTTCAAGATTAAATGAAAAGAACTTACTCAAGCAAGGTACGAAGATAACTTTTTATCGTAAAAGGGAAAGTGATCTTGTGCAATATTTTAAACAAGAGTGTGAATTTGTTTATTGTAACAATGTGCCAGATTTGCTAACTCAAATGGGCGTTGTACAATATGACCCAAGTGAGTGGCGTTTGTTTATCGACAGTTCCAGCAGAAGCCTCAAGTTTGTCCTACTACACAACGGGAATGTTTTCGGTTCAATTCCTATTGGATATTCCGTTCAATTAAAGGAAACATATGACGACATTGATAAGGTGATAAGAGTTACTAAAATATACAGACCATAACTGGGCCATCTGTGTGGATCTCAAAATGGTAAACTTTTTACTTGGTTTTCAAAGAGGATATACAAAATTTCCTTGCTTTTTCTGCCTCTGGGATAGATTGGCCTCCTAGAACATCCTTAGTTGTTGGAGAGAAGAATATTATAAGTTAACCTTTAGTCGACAGAGAAATAGATATTTATTATACAAGTGTGGAATGTGCGAGATTAGACACGCAAGAAAAAGTTTACCCCCGAGCTCGCAGAGCGAGGGGGTAATTTTCTTAAGTGCCTAAGAAGCAATTCCACACGCGTGTAATATAATATTTTATCCAAAATCGCGTGCAATTAAATTAAAAACATACATAAAAATATACATAAAGTTTATTAAATGAGGTTAGGTAGCTCTCTTGATGGGTATTGCCGGTGCGACTCGATGCAACGAGTTAACAAATTTAAGTATTGACTACATAGAAGACAAAGGATCGTATTTGCTTGTGAAAATAGCCGACACCAAGACATACGTCCCACGAAGTTTTAGTGTAATTCCAGAAGGATACCCTGTAAATCCGCTTGAATTATATAAAAAGTATGTGGCTTTGCGACCTGCCACTACCTGTCATCGGAGATTATTCGTTAAATACTCAGCAGGAAAATGCACAAGACAACCTGTGGGTATAAACACACTTTCGAGAATACCTGCACACATTGCATCATATTTAAAGTTGCCTGAATCTGAACGGTATACTGGTCACAGTCTAAGACGTTCATCTGCTACATTGTTAGCAAACGGTGGAGGCCATTTGTTAAGCGTGAAAAGATTAGGTGGGTGGAGATCGTCGCAAACGGCCGAAGGATACATTGAAGATAGTGTTAGTACTAAAATAGCAACAGCCAAACGGATCCAAGGGGCAAGAACTATTAAATCTACCTTCAGCATCATCTTCTCCACATCTAAACGTCGAAAAAAGCTTCGATGTAGTTGCAAACTCTTCTAGTTCTTCAACGCTATGTTTTAACATAAATGTTAATGTTCAGTTACAAAAATAAATAATTTGAAGTGTTTTTAGTGTTGAGTACATTATTTTATTAAAAATATTACAATTTGATAATTGTTCCGTGAGTCTTAATTTTTATCTCACTAGTGGGTAATGTTCAACATTCCATGCTTCAAATCACCATAGTAATTCACTAATTATTCACGATTTTGGATAAAAGTAATTTTTCCACCTCTTCACATCAAACTGGGTCTTATGAAGCAATATGTTAAAGCACTAGATTTGCAAAGTGACTGTTTCCAGTACATATGTGAAAAGTTTCCACGACTAAGTTACGAAAAAATCAAAGCTGGGGTATTTGATGGACCTCAAATTAGAACTTTAATGAGAGATCCAAATTTCACCAACTCTATGAACGAAGCAGAAAAAGAAGCATGGACTTCATTCACGATGGTCGCGAAAATTTTCTTGGAAACAAAAAAGCATCCAATTATAAAGATCTAGTGCAATCAATGCTTGAAAAATTTCACCGCCTAGGTTGTAACATGAGCATAAAGCTTCATTTCCTTCATAGCCATCTTGATAGGTTTCCCGAAAATTTAGTGCTGTAAGCGATGAGCAAGGCGAGAGATTTCATCAAGAATTAAAAACCATGGAAACTCGGTACCAAGGAATATGGGATTCTCATATGATGGCAGTAGGTAAGGCGTCACTTTGACCAGACGTTTTTAGTGACTTTTTGTTTACAGTTGGTACCCCTGGGGGAAAATCTAGTGACTTTTTATGTCTGTCTCTCTCTCACTCTAATCTGGTGACTTTTGTATGTCTCTCTCTCTAGGTGGTTAAGTACGGAATCTGCATTACCGACATTCTGTATTATCGACATTTGGTTCGTCACTTGGCTAAATGGTAGCGTTGTTGCTAGGGGAAAACAGATGGCGCTACTGTCGTTTTACGACGAATATGGGGACTTTTATGTCGATCTCTCTCTAATCTAGGGACTTTTGTCTCGAAGTACGGAATCTGTATTACCGACATTCTGTATTACCGGCATGTGGTTCTGCGCTCGGCTAGATGGTAACGGTATTGCTAGGGGAAAACAGATGGCGCCACCAACTTTTTACGTAGCTCTCTCTCGAATCTGGTTACTTTTATGTTGATCACTCTCTAATCTAGTGACTTTTAGTCTCGTTAGGTGGTACGGAACCAGCAGATATTGATTATTCGCTGCTGCTCTCTGATTGGTCAATTAAGAATAAGGGAGTTGTCCGGATTATTGATTGAGTTGATTGTCCAATAGAAACCTACTAGCCGGTATTGATTAAACATAATAATAATTGGATAGAAGCACTGAGGGATCCACAATATTGATTTTCCCTACTTGTAACACCCCTACTATTACGGAAATCTGTATTATCGATAACGTACTTACTGGTGATAGATTGCGTCCTTTGTAAAAGGAATCGGTATTAC
This sequence comes from Agrypnus murinus, assembly GCA_929113105.1. Taxonomy (NCBI): domain Eukaryota; kingdom Metazoa; phylum Arthropoda; class Insecta; order Coleoptera; family Elateridae; genus Agrypnus; species Agrypnus murinus. Next base: position 105,440,977 of record OV816026.1, on the reverse strand, counting down.
CGATTACGTACTATGCTGTTAACAGAAGGCGTATTTGTGCCATTTGTAGAAGCAATCAGTAGTAGCAGTAGCAATGAATATTATTGATTCGATGAAAGCAAGCAATTAATATTCATAGGAGTAGAAAAACCTCGATTTACATATCAACAACAATAACAATACTAAATAGAGGCGTAAGACAATATAATACTTATCTGAATTATTTCTTCTTCTCACATGTTTTATGAGCTAATAATAATAATAATAATAATAAAACTCGATAAATAAATTTTATTGGTTTTATTTCATACATAATATAAATTACATATGCATGAGATTATAGTATGAGTATATCATTTTATAAACTAACTGAAATCAACTTATATGCTAACAGTTTTTTTCCTTTACTTAAAATAAACTACACACACAAAGACACATACACATTAAACTATATGAGTATACCATTGTCTAAATTACTTAGATTAACTTTACTTAGTAATATGGAAGTATAATCCTTTTACTTAATATAACTTACATATGCATGAAACTATATGAGAGTATATCATTTATAAATGAACTTAGATATTATGTGAGAACATCTTCAGCCTTTATCCAGGACTTTTCGTTTAAACCAAGCCATTTGACGTAAATGTCACCATTGCTGCGGCGTTTAAGTACTTTTTCAACTAAGTAAACGTCTGGCTGTTTGGTTTCGGCAACTCGAACTCGTAGAAAGCTCCTCGAACAGCAACCCCATGAAAATCTTCCAGCAGATATGTGACAGGTTTTGTAAATTGAGCTTTAACTATTTTGAATAATTCAGTTGACCAGTTGGGCGTGTATCCCTTAGAAAAGACCCCTTTGAACTTACTAATACGTACGAGGTCATTCAAGTCTAGTTTACGTTTACTTCAACTTTTCAACTATTGAAGCCTTAATTACGGAATATGTAGAGTAATGATTTATACTGTGCTCTTTCATTAATCGTTTAAAATGTTTATTGTAAAACTCTTTCCCGAGATCCGTCTGAAGATTCTTAGGTGTGACTGCATTAGCACTCTTAAAGATGCTGCGGACCTGCTTTGTCACCTCTTCTCCGGATTTAGTTTTCAACGGTCGTGCATACAGATATTTCGAATAACAGTTTATCATCAGCAGTATGTAACGATACCCCTTATTTACTTTAGCATAGGGCATAAACTCGGCTAAGTCAGCCTGGAACAAATCCTGTAAAGTTTTTATTATAGTGCGACGTGTTTGAAAGTTTTTTCTAGCAGCCCTATGTATTTCATCAACAACGGTTTGTTTAGCACTCATCATCATAGAGTAATACAATTAATCTCAACGACACTGAGAGAGCAACGTCTCAAATAATTATATTAGCAGCAGCAGTGTTTGATGAATACTGAATAATGTTAAAAGCAATATATCATTATATACTCGAAATATTTTATTCTGATGCCTTCCTGCTTAAGTTCACTTATAATTGATATTATTTCGTTTTCATTCTGCGGACTACTGTTGCCGGCACTCTTTACAGCATATAACAAACGAAACCTGTCGACTAGCTCGTTAGCCCTATTCCAGTAGACGTATTCGACTTTGCAATCGCTTAATTTTTTAAAATTTGACGATGATGATGATAGTCTAATACCTAAACCTTTGATTCTGGATAAGTTCGGCTTAATTATATAATCATACTTCCAATGTTTAACAGCTGTTAGTTTACCACGTGGTCTATAGGATTTCTTATGCGCGTTAGTAAGGGCTATTATCTGCATATAATTATTGATATCAGCTTGCGATGGTATAGACTCTAATTCGCTAAACGTGAGTAAGTCAAACAGATCGGATGTTGCTTCGAAAACGTTTTTAATTATGATGTTTGTATCACGCATAGTCACAGGGGAAGATGCAAATGTCCACGCGTCTCGATTAATTTTATATCTAATACCGAATCTAGTTCTATCGATATTTTTGTTTCCGACAGCGTTAGCTATTAACATACTGTAATGAGTAGAGAGATCATGAGTTTTATTAGATTCTTCTTCTTCTTCTTCACCTGCTTCCGATGATGATGATGCTGATGCAGCAGGTTGTTTTTTAACTTTCAACAGGGGAGTGTAACTAGCAGTAGTAGTAGTAGTAGTAGCAGCAGATGGTTGTGTTTTAACTTTCAATAGAGGTACGTTAGAGATGTTTACTGATTTAGCAATGGTTTCCAACGGTGATATAACTGGATTGTGCGTGACGCGATACATACGTTCTGCTTCTGCTCTATCACAACGAAAGTATGCAAATTTCTTACGTATAGCATTACGAGCGTGTATTATTTTACGCTTTAAACTCAGATCATACGTGTTGGACATGTCGGCGATGCAGAGACTACTAAACGAATCGACTCTAATTATAAACTTATATATGAATCAAAACCCTTCCGTTATCTGCCCCTGTCTACAGAGCAGTCTTTATTAATTACCAGGAAATCATGCGGCTCCTTCCAACACAGAAAGCAAATGTTTTTGAACTGATCATAGCTAATACCGTCTCCTACAACATGATCGCTAAACACGTGTTTTAAGTTCAACTCGTCTTGTCTAAAGAGAATAATTAGGTTTGCATTGTCCCTAATCAGATGTTTCGGAATCTTGGCGTAAGTTTGACCTAGATAAAAACAGTCGACGCCGTTATGCCTACCCATGCTAAAATGTTCTCTAATCTTTTCCTGCTTGCTGCAAATTATATCATCAAAAATGAACACAGAATTAGGTTTAACATCACCGGGGCTGATTACGTCATCGTTTTCGCTAAATTCATGATATCCCTTACCTGTAAGCGATTTCATAACACGTCTTAAGAATTCATATTTAGGCTGAAGTAAAGACTTGGCATATTGGTAGATATTTTCAAATTTTAAACCGTTTTCGCTAATAAGTAAACCTAACATAGCATTAGTTTTACCGCAGGAAGATGGACCGCTCAATATTGCTCGACATGATATCGGTAACAGGTCGCCATGTTCCCTAACATCCTCGTCAGATCGTTGTAAAGATGTATTACTTTAGTCTAGGTTACACATGTTTAGTGACTTATTTTGTTTAACAAACTTCATTATGGTATGCGTACGTGTCTAGTCACGGTCTCGTTAAACGGATTATACTCGATTAATGCGTCGTGAAGGATCAAACAATACGCCTTAGTTGTGTTCGTAAATGCTGCAGAAGACTCGAGCTCTAGTCTAATATCGACAGTAGAATCCTTAAAACTCTCTACCTGTCTTGAACAGTCAATAACAAAAACTGGATACGTTTCAAACGACTTGTAGGTGAGTAAACAACTCTCAGCCGCACCTCTACCTATACCGTCATAGTAGTTCTCACGAAAACGAATATAATTCAGGTACGCAGGAATGTAGTCCTTACGGTCGAAATCGAGATTTAAACGCTGATGTGGGAACACTTGCGAATTTAAATACAGCACAGATGTCCGCAGTTGTATGTATTGAACTTTTGTTCTTGGGTTACGTTGTAGTATACGGCGCAGCGAGGCCCTAAATATTTCACAAGTTCAGCTGGTGGTCTTAGGTCTCCGAAGGGGTCATAGTACAAAATGATGTTTCGATTCTTTCTATAAGCAACCCAATGAGTACCCGGTCCTCCAGCGTCGTCAAGATTAACAATAGCTCTTTCGAATTGCAAAGGTTTCGTTGAAGGTAGACTTGTTCTCATATAGACACCTCTCAAATAGGGAATGTCTTTAGCATGTTTTATTATATCTAGGTCTGTAAGTGGTCTCCGAGGCAGGTTATTCAGTTTTTTGACCCCCCATATGGTTTTAAGTACAAAGCAGCTCCGCCAGCTCTATACAGTTTCAGGTAAAGGGCGTTCCCGTTCTTACCGCCTAAAGCGATAGCTTCCATACTTTTATTATGCCGTGTACTTTCTTCTAGCTGTCTCTTATTACTATTAGCAGTGTTAACAGCTTTTGCTACGCCCGAAGCGCCTCCTATAATTGCTCCGACAGCCGAGAGTCCAGCAAAAATTGGTATGAGTGGTAAAATACCCCCTGTAGCTGTAGGCACAGGAATAATTCGAGGTACTTGTTTTTTCGACCGCCCACATTTTGAATGATTCTTCTGGCAGCGCTCAAGGCATAATGTATTAAATTTTTACCCGTGAGTCTCTTGCTTGCACGATTCACTATACCAACAAGCTTTTTTAAAACGCCGCCTTTAAAAGTGACAATTTTCTTCTTCTTTGTAACCCTTGTCGCTGACGGTTTCTTTGTCTTTACACCCATTCCCACCTTTCTTTTAGCCTTCATTATACCGGTTACAAACAGAGCTGATGCTTTTTCCCCTAATTTAGAGTCTTTAGCCTTAACACGCTTCCAAGCAGCTTCTTCTAATACACGATCTGCCTGGTGTCTACTGTTCAAATCGGAGCTTTGAGCGTACGAGATGACGTGCTGCATACACGCCTGGTCCAAAGGATTTATACCTTTATCATCACGTTATAATCTTTTATATAATCTAGTACCTGGTCCACAATACTGATAGGAAGGAAGATGTAGTTCAATAGGCAGCTTGTCTATGAGCTTGTTAATAACACCGTTACCCTCGTGAACTAACATCTGGTACTGAGAGAAGAGGCTGCTTGTACCTGTATTTATACTCGGTCGCTGCCAGGCTAATCTACATTTTAAAATCTCTGCATATAGATAAAGTCTCTATGATCAGCTTGTAGAATTTTACACAGCTGCTTTTCAACGGCATGTATTCTTCTTTGAAAACGGTAACTGTCCAGAGCTAATGTTTGCCAGTCTCCCTTTCTCGCCTGTCTATATGCATACTCCCATACTATCATATGATGTATATTATTCATGCTTACGTCGGCGAAACTTACTTTCTTTACCATATCGATGTGATGCTGCTACTACTACTACATATCGCTATGTTTGGAGAATTTTGATATTAGTAAAACCAAAACTTTCGTTTTCGAGACTGTTGCTATGAGCTTTCTTTGCGGCGTACAACAATTGGAGTCGATCCACTAGTTGATCAGGCGTACTCTGACGTATCCAATCCGTTTTCATCCTTCACCCTTCACCAATGCATGTAAATCCTCGTGTACGAGAATCAAGCGCTGTTCTAAACTAAGTATCCCTGAATGCTTGTAACTAAGCTTCTATGCCATGAATACCCCCATACTATCAATTGAAGTACCTTGTTCTTGTCTTAGCCTGCGAAACTTACTTCTTTTACCATACTGATGCGTTGCTGATGATGCTGTTGCTACAACTACCTGCACGTATTGCTATGATGAGGGTATTTATACTAGTAAAACTAAAACATTGTTTAAATACATTTTTATTTCTAGTTTTCGACGATACATCTAGTTTGAGGGAAAAAATAACTGATTAGCGCAGTAGGAAATGCGGTGGGCTTGGGCGATGTCTCATTACCTGCTATATGGAGGATTTGAATGGGTAGAAGGTGATGATGATGATTTCGACAACTTGAATTTCAATGTACCGGCAGACAATCCTGAAGGATACATTCTCGAGGTTGATCTAGAATACCCTCAGGCCATTCAAATCCTCCATATTGTAGGTACTGAGACATCGCCCCAGCCCGACGCATTTCCTATCTGCGCCAATCAGGTATTTGATATAATACACTTAAAACTAGTGTATATATATAATATATAATATAGAATAAAAATAGTGTTCATATCAATATGATTATGTATTCGTCCTTTTACTTCTTCCTCTTATTCTTTTTCTTCTGGTCAGCTTATAGTAAATTTCGTTATTCGCCTGCATTCTAAACTCTCTTTATGTTGTAAGAGTTCGTTCGTATGCGTTGCAGCTTCAACCGCTAACGCATCAAGCGTTTTCTGCATAAGTTTCTGAATGTCCACGAGCAACTGTATTTTATTTAATAAATCTTTATAATTCTTATCTACTGTATTATTTGTTGCTTCTATCTTTAACAGTACGCTGTAATGATTAGTTTCCACCTCATTATTTGTTACTAGGAGATTTCTCTTCGTTTCTTTTTTCCACCGTTGTTAGTAAAGTGCTAAGCTTACTAGTCTCAACGTCAACCTTTGCTGCCTTTTGTTTTAGATCTTTAATCGTGTTCTGAGTTTCGCCCGTCATAGTAGTGAAAGTTTGTACTGCAGAGTCGAATTGAGCATCTACATAGACTTTAGAAGTAGTAGCATCGGTGTCATCCAAGGGATAACTTACTGAAACAATGCGTTTTACCACCTGCATTAAACTGTTGTTATTGATCGTTTGATTACGTGCTGAAATGTTTGTAACTTGACCAGCCTTTGGTAAAAGTGAAGAAGTGTACAAGAAATAAAGCACCAATAATTATAATTAAGACATCATTTATTCACACATAATTTATTGACATAATTTATTCCACTTTAGAAATAATTATTACTACTGCTACATTTAGGTGGTAATAGAGTACATATATATTTTTTGAACTCACTGTCTAGAAAGCAGTGTTCGACGCACTGTCTAGTCAACCGGGAACACTTGTTTCCCGGTTAAGTAAACCGGGAAACACTCAGTGGTGCCAACTGCCAACCCTTGCAAAATTTAAATACCTAAACAGTTTTATTATCAAGGAAATTATTATCTCGGACGCTTTAGTTAAAGTTTATATAGGCCAGTCCGGAGCTCCGGCAAATTTAATCTAAAATGGCTGCTAGAATTAAAGACAAGCTTTTGTAAAACTTAGCATTGGTAACACTGGTTTACAGTTAACATGTCCCTAAAGACTGAAGAGGTTATGTTCGTTCGAAAACAAATTATTAATATAACAAAATTATTTAAAAACATTTAAAAAAGAATTTATTTAACTTCAAAGGTAAGTAAACTGCCTAATTAAAGTATTACAAAAATTGTTTCAGGTTATATTAACTTAAGCAGTATCTTTATTGTTATATATGTTGATAGTGCAATTAGTGCAGTTTGAAATTGCAATTCCAGAAGTATCGCCAGAAAAAGACCCTGATGAACACTGTGCCACATTTACAGTTTGAATTGCTTCTGATGAATTTGATGATGGTCTTGATGCTGGTTGAATTAATCGTTCAGCTATGTTGATTTTACTTTGAACAGAATCATCAACGTAAGATTCTGCAACACTCGAGGATTTCCATCCGCCAAACTTTTTGAGTGTTATCAGGTCTCCACCGTTGTTTGCTAATAGAGTGGCTGCACTTCTTCGAAAGCAGTGGCCACTATAATCTTTTGGATTCTCTAGCTGAAGGAATTCTGCCACTTTGCAGGGTATTTTACCAATTGTGTTGAGGCCTACTGGGGAATTTATACATTTTCCATTTCTGTAAGTACAGAAGAGGCGTTTGTTTGTCTCTGGTCTTACATTTTTATATTTTTTCAGCAAGTTTATCCATTCTGGATTAGTCACTGCAAATCGTCGAGACACATTGTTTTTTGTTTCCGGTACATCGACAAAAACAACGTCAGACTTGAAGTTAATGTGGTCAATAGACATTTTGCATAATTCTTGGCGTCGACATGCACCGGAAATACCCATTATAACTACCACCTGTAAAATAAATTACTTAAAAATGTTTTAATTAGATATGTTGTATACATACCTTCATTAATAGGAATGAATCGTCTGGGGCTTCATGAATAAATTTGGCAATTTCATCATTATCTAAGACTTTTGATTTCTTTCGCTTTAACTTATAGGTTTCTTTTTTTAAAAATGCCACAAGTTTTGTAAACTTTGAAATGTCCACGTTATTGTGAATTATTAAGCAGGACTTGAGCATTGAGTAAGTCGACCATAACGACTTTTTACTAGGAAAGGTTTGAAAATATCCCAATAAACAATTTTCCGTATAATTATGTATCTTATTCGATCTGCACCAATCCATAAATTTAGAATATGCCAATTCATACCTTTTCCTAGATTTGTCCGGTAATAAATTTTGAATTGCCGTATTGGCGGATTCCCTAATTTCGGGCGGGGTACAACTCATATCCGAATCGGAAGACATTTTTTTTTTACTGCAAAATTTCTGCCGAAAAACAATCTGTCACATTTGTCAATTGCAGTCATGACTTGCTTTGGTTTATTTTTTTAAATAAAAGTTGTGAAATCAGATAAAAATTTTATTTGACATTTATAACAATGACTACGTTCGTTTCAAAAAATATTGTACAATTCTCGTGCGTGAACAATGTTCCCGCGTTCACGCATATGAAGGCCCTCGCTCCCTTCGGTCGCTCGTGCTTCAAAACTGCGTTCACGCGGGAACATTGTGTTCCCGCACTCGTATCGTAAATAACTATTACAGCACGTTGTTTGGCGATGAAGCCTACCAGAGTTGTCGGATGGGAGAGTTGATGGTAGTGTGTGTGTGTGTGTGTGTGTGTGTGTGTGTGTGTGGACCTTTTTTTACTGTTGTTCTCTATTTTCGATCTGGGGCTCCAAGGCCTGTAAAGAGAGAGAAAAACAAACACGTATTAAACAGGGTTTTATCGATTATTGTTGTTGCTGTTTAGTTCATACCTTATTAGTTTCAACGAACATGCAAGCATCATACGCCGGATAGTTGCCAGTCTTTCTTTCCCAAGTAAATCAATCCTAGAGAAAGTGTTTTATCGGCCAACTGCTGGTTGAGCACTTGCACTTTTTCATCAGTCATCCGGTCAGTGATCCGCTTAGGCAGAAACGTAACATGTTTATCAGTTACGATTAAGACACTTCGACGCTTATCACGGCAGACGACGCTCTTGAACTCTCTTATCTAGACTACTTCCTTCAGATTAAAATCGCCTAATTTTCTGGTTGGTTTTTGGCTAGCTGTTGCTGCAGATGCCTTGTTGAGTTCATGTAAAAATTCCATTTTCTGCGAAAAAACAAACACACACGCACATATATTAGGTTAAACTATATAAAAACCAATTCTAATATTTACCTAATTGTTGATGTTGTTATTGTTGCAAACGAGAACAAACTCACTAAATAATTATACAACTACTACAATGCTTTTTACAGTCGCTTAATAGCTTGAAGAGACTATGAGATGATTATGGTGATGATGCTTGTTATAACAGAAGTCTGAATTGTTCAGTTTTCGCTTTTATACGTTACATACAGGACCACGTCCTCTACATGGAGCGTCTTTTCTGTAGACACGCCTACTTCTCTCTGATTGGTCGACGCCATCTTGGATGACATGCCTACTGCTCTCTGATTGGTCAATTAAGTCACCCCTACTGCTCTCTCATTGGTGAATTAGGTCACCCTTACTGCTCTCTGATTGGTCAATTCAATCACCCCTATAGCTCTCTGATTGGTCAATTAAAATAAGAGCGTTGTCCTGATTATTGATTGAGTTGATCAGCTTCGCCCCTATAGCTCTCTGCTTGGTCAATTAAAAATAAAGGCGTTGTCCTGATTATTGATCGTCCAATAGAAACCTCTAGAAGGTATTAATTAAACATAATAATAATTGAAGGGTGGTGCGCGTTACCCTGAGTATTGATTTGTAGATTAGCCCAATAGGAAGCAAGGATCCACAATATTGATTTTCCCTAACTGTTGTCACATCCCTACTATTACGGAAATCTGTATTACCGACAACGTACTGAACTACCGATAGACGGAGCCATTTGTAAAATGAATCGATATTACAGAGGACGTATTCATGGATTTATTAGACAATAAAACGTATATTACGGGAACTTTGAGAGCTAACAGAAAAGGAAATCCCGCTGAAGTTGTGGCGAAAAAGTTAAAAAAAGGTGAACTGATTGTCCACTTCAATACAGAGGGAGTTTGTGTCATAAAATCGAAAGATCGCAGGGAAATTTTAGCAATTTCCACGGAATTTACTGGACACATGGAGGAAGTTACTACAAGGCGTGATAAAATAGTGACGAAACCGAAGCTTATAAATGAATACAACAACTTTATGGCAGGAGTATATCACTGTGACCAAATGTTATCATATTATCCATGTGAACATAAGACTTTGACCTGGAACAAAAAACTAGCCATCCATATATTCCAGATTATGTTATTAAATTCATTCCATTTGTACAAGAAAGGAACTGGAAATAATAAAAAGTTTATATGACTACAGATTACAAGTGATCGAGAAGTTGCTTGGGTCTCCACCGCCGGATCCAATACCTAAAGTAAAACTTCAACACCTCCCAGAGTACTGTCCAAAAGGAGAAGACGGAAAGGCTAAAAGAAGAAGGTGCAGTGTTTGCTGGAACGATTCTGCAGTGCGAAAAGATTCTGTTTACTATTGCCCTCAGTGTCCCCGTGGTCCTGGTCTCTGCCTTACACCGTGCTTTAGATTATTTCATGCGAACAAATAATTACTTCATTACTTATTTGTGCTTTTGTGACTTAATTTTGAATGTATGTGTTATTTTTGACTTGTTTTGTGTTTATAACAATATATATTCTATAACATAATATAATATACATAATATCTACCAAGATTGTAAATGAAGTCTTTTTTTTTCAAGATTTGCCTACCCTATTTATAAAGACGCGCCTGGCGCGGTGATGGGCACTTAGAATGGTGTATCACTTAATCTGTGCCCCCAACGCGCCTGGTGCGTTTTGTTTTTTATTGCTTAAAAATGTATACAAACATGTAGTGGAATCATTTTCGAAACACTATTTGCAAATATTATGTTTAATAAATAAAGAAACACGGGGGCACCTGACGTATCACAAGCTTTGGCGTGGGCAGTGAATGTGTTAAAAAGTAATTGGTAACTAAAAAATAAATTGTGTCCGACAAGATAAACTTTGAGAATTCAAATGATGTAGACCATTAGGTAGTAATAAATATGTTTATCAATTATGAATTTTTAGTTGGGCTTTTGTCAATTCAAGCAGATTTTGTTTGTATTTGTTTAAATTGTAATAAAACAAGTCAGTACATGTAAATCACTTTATCCGGATCACACCTGTAACTTATTTTTCCCTTTTATATAAATTATAGTAGTTACGTAGAAATAGAATAATAAAACTGCTTACTGTCAGCAAGCAGATAAGATCATATTACATTTCATGATAAGACTGTATTATCTTTCATGGGAACTGCTTAATATGATATCTGCTGATATGATGAACTGCTTAATATCTTATCATGCAGATAAGATTCTATTACCTTTCTCGTGGGAACTGCTTAGTAATATTTTATTTAGATAAGAGAATCATATACATATATAGAGTGTTAGACAGTAGACTAATTAAGTTTTTGATCAGTTCATAGTTAGGTTTAGATCTAAGCTCTAACGAGCATTTATATTCTTGTGTTTTGTAATTGTCATTACTTCCGCTGGTTTACAATAAAGATCCAGGGAAAACAAAAACTCTTTCTAAAAACTTGTTTCATTTAAATACAAACGAAACTGGCGTAGTCGGTAGGATCTTCAAAAATTAGAGGAACCAAGTACCCCTAATTTTCCATTTCAACAGTCAATTGAAGAAACCATCCGCTCCAAGTAGACACCGCCGCTGACGTTGCATTGGGACCCCGAGGACTCGCATCGCACCTACTTCAACAATTACTGCTTTGTCCATTGCGTAGGACCCTGTCCACAGAGGACCCCGTCAACTGCTGACGACTTTGATCATCGCGATCAACAATTCATCATTACAAGAAAATGTAAGTGAAATTTATAATCTTAAAGTGAAAAGCTTACAGTGTTAAAAATAAATTCAAATCATAAATTTACTAACGTAGTTTTTACAATTAATTTAAGCTAGTATTAAGAGCATTTAATTATACAATCTGTTTAATTTATTTGCTTTCGATAGGCGAAAGGAATAGTTGGATACTTTGGTAATTAATAATTGCATTTTAGTTTCTAATTTGCGTACATTGGTAGACGCCAGACCGAAGCGGTAGTGTTAGCTAGTGACATTATAAAGCCTTTCATGCTTGCCATGTATGGGTAGGTCCCCTAAATATATAAGCCTACTAACATAAGAATAATAATTAAAAATTCTATATAATAATAAAAGTGTATTATTATTGCCAAGAAACAGGCCCGGATTGTAGTGAGATTTCGGCCCGAGTTTTTCATCGGACCGGCCCACGTGACATACGACAATAATAATACACATAAGTTTTTCGGTTTTCTTTAATGTAAATGTTAAATACTAAATACTACAAAAATGTTAACAAAAAAATATGTATGTTATAATAAATACATAAAAGCTTGGGGTGGCAATTTATCAATTTCGGGAAAACAATTTGGATCAAGCCAAGATATATCCAAAAATAATTATTCGTCTTTAACAAATCTGTTTTCAATGCTCATTATAGCTTTATCATATATTACATTAAATACATTAACACTAAACTTATGCTTTACGTCTACAGGAGTTTCATCTTGAATTGTTTCACCAGGCATCAATTTTCGACGCCTCACTCGTTTTTCAGTAAAAGAGTCTTCTATAAATATGTCAATGTTTTTTTGTGTTAATCTTTCATTTGCCCCCTCAATAGTTTTTCGTAGACTGTAATATAGATTCAAAATCTCTCGACTGCTCTTTTAGTGTTTTTAAAGTTTGTGTAACCATTTGATGAGCTTTTAATAAATTTAACCCATTAGTTTGCAAGTATAATGACAAAGGTGTACAGGAAAAAATTCTCAAAAAAATATTCGCTGTAAGCAAAAATTCATATTTTATAAAACTTTCTAAAAAGTTATTGGCTTTAAATCTTACATCACGGTTAAATTTTATTGACGCAGATAATTCCAGCATTGTTTCCAAAAATTCCATATGAATAGAATTTTGTGGCATGTTATAAGTTCCAAACATTTTACTTAGGCATTTGTCTTTAGCCCACCACCTCGTTTCACCAATTGTTGAAATAAATTTTAATTTACTCTTCGTTTCCCATTCAGCCATCCTCAAGTACGATTCTCTTACAAATACCGCACATGCGTTCATTGTACCAAATAAACTAATAGCTTCAGGGCAAATTTGAGTCGTATCGGACATAACTAAATTTAATACATGAGCGTAGCACCATATATGTGTTTGCCCAGGTGATTCTTTTTCAAGCCATGCAGTCAATCCATTGTATTGGCCTTGCATATTTGCAGCCCCGTCTGTTGAACTTCCAACACATTTTTTTATATCAATTTCATTTTCCTCGAGAGTCTTGCAAACAAGATCATATAAATTTTTCCCTGTACCACATTTACAATCAACAACATCGAGTAAACGCTCATGAATTTCTGTATTAACATAGCGAATTGTAACACATAGTTGATCTTGTATATTGATATCTTGAGTGCTGTCTATCTGGATAGTAAAAAAAATTGCTTTCCTAATTTCCTGCGCAATTTGTTTCTTCATTAATTTAGCTATAGAATCGATAACATAATTTGCAGTAGTTTTTGATAAAAAAGTAACTAATTTACCAGGTCTACCAGGACCGCGTTGAGATGTATGGTATTTAGTATTTAATTTAACGCATTCTTCAATATGTTTTTCTAAAATTGGATCATATTTAGATAATAAAATCAATATTTCTAAAAAATTTCCATGATCTAAATTTTTGTTATTAAGAGTATAAGCTGCTTCAGCTTTCTTTGCTCCTCTATAAATTAACCCTCTCTTTCCTATTAATTTAATCGTATCCACAATTCTTTCCATTATAGCTCTTTGTCTTTTTATATTTTCTCTTCGTGTACTATCAAATCAGGGTTGCCAGACGTACGATATTTATCGTACACACACGATAATTTCATGTTAAATACGATAAACGATAATGATCTATTATCGTACGCAATTTGTACGATAATTTTTAAATTGAGACAAAAAATAAATTGAGGATAAATATAAATATTTCTTGAATTTTCGAAATGCTTTTTCCTATTTGAGTATTTGATACTACCTCTTGCAGTCGATCTTGGTATGATATTTCTGGGAATCCCCTCCTACCTCCTCTTCGCCATTCTGCATTGTGCTGGTCACATGATCTGAAGCCGATGGCATCCGTGAATGCACGAAATACGAATAGAGTTACAACAACACCAGCGAAACGAAACAAACGGTTTTTAAAGTAGTTTTGTGAAAAATACTAAGAGTATTTGCAAAAGTATGAGTGAATCAGTGAAAATTAACGTTAAACGCAGACGAATCCAACATTTCCGAAAAGAATGGCTGTTGAATAGCGACTTTAAACATTGGTTAATGCCTGTTGACGGTAAGAAAAGTTCGACTGCTATAACAATTATTATGACTATCGTATTTTCATCTTCACCAGGCAAGAATGATATGGCAGCTTGTAGATATTGCATTGTTCGTTTTAAGTCTGAATTAGTTGTAATAAAGAATCACAAGAAATCATTGAAACATATTGGATATGAAAATTCAAGACCATCAACATCCACTTCTACATTGAGCAATTTTGTTGTTAAAAATCCAACTGACGAGGATCAAAATGTCAAACGATGTGAAATAATTTTGTCTGCATTTATAGCGGAAAATAATCTGTCCTACGCATTGGCGGATCGAATGTTGGATGTTTTTAAAAATGCTGCACCTGACTCTAAAATTTTACAAAAAGCTACATTAAAACGAACAAAGGCTACCGCAGTCGCAACAAATGTAATTGGAGCATATGAAAAAGAGCAATTGGTTAAAACCCTTAAGGAAACAAAATTCAGTATTCTTTGCGATGAAAGCACTGATATTAGTGTCACTAAAACTAATGCAATAGTTGTAAGATTTTTTTGTGCCCGCACACAAAGAATTGTTACCAAATTTTATGATTTGGCAAATATTTTTATCGATGGCAATACAACCTGCGATGCAGAAACATTATATAATTTAATAATAAATCCTTTTATTGAACAATCAATCCCACGAGATAATATAATTGGTTTTGCATCTGACGGTTGCAATCTAATGATGGGGAGTAAGAACTCAGTAGCTAGTAGATTTCGATCAAATTTTGAAGGCATTGTTATCATCAAATGTATTTGCCACTCACTGCACTTGTGTGCCAGTGAAGCATGCAAGAAATTACCACGCACACCGGAAGATTTAGCAAGAAATGTATATAATTTTTTTAAGGTAACAGTAATATTTTAGGTAAAACCAATTTCACATACATTATTTATTTTTTAAACAGGCGAGCTCAAAACGTCTTGCAGAATTCAAGGAGTTCCAAACATTTGCCCAGGCTGATATTCACAAATTACTTGATCCATCGCAAACCAGATGGTTGTCTTTACATGCAGTTGTATCAAGAATCCTAGAACAATGGGAAGCTCTGATTTTGTTTTTTAATGATAAATTTCTTAGTGAAAGGCTGCTTTCTGCTGAACACATTCACATCGCTTTAAACGATCCATTTGTTCGCATGTATTTTAAATTTTTAGACTGGGTTCTACCGAAATTTACAGCCTTGAATTTATATTTTCAAAAGGGTAATTCTGTTATTTTAAGTTTACATTCTAAAATGAAAAGTGGTTATTTAGAACTGCTATTGTGTTACATGAAAACTAAATATGTAATGCAAAAAGAAATTATGTCGGTTGACCCACAGAATAGATCGCAGTTTAAAAATAAGGAAGAGATATATTTTGGGGTAAACATTATGAATGATTTACAGAAACCTGAAATTCGGTCTAATACAGATGCTTTAAATTATTTTTATGAGAGTTGTTTAAATTTTTTCTCAACAGCCTGTTGTCAAATACGTGACAGGTATGATTTTTCAGATACCTTTCTTTCGCAATTACATCATTTATTGCCACAAAAAGCTACTTCCTTAGATGATAACAGATTAGTTAGTCTAATACCTCTTTTACAGTTAAGTCCACGACTAACTGTTGTCACTAATTGGCAAAACATCGACGATGAATGGAGAAAATTACCTTTACTTCCCAAAATCGATTTACCATCAACAGATATGGAACCAGATTTGTTTTGGAGTAGAATATTGAATATAAATGTGGAAGGTAGTTTTTTATTTAAGAACTTATCAATTTATGTTTTAAACATTCTTAGTTTGCCCCATTCCAATGCAGAATGCGAGCGGGTGTTCAGCAAACTAAACATGATTAAAACGAAAGTGAGAAATAGGCTCATCACAAGAACTATAAACGGGACGATTCTTGCTTCGCAGTTTGCTAAAGAGCAGGGGGGTAGTGATAAAATAAACCCTCCAAAAGAACTCATTTCCAAAATGAATAGTAGCATTATAACAATATTGATGTAGAATCAGAATCTGAATAAAAAAAATATTCTAATTTTGACTTTTTTTTATTCGACTGTAATTACACGAGAGGTCTTTTTTTGTCCGGATAAAATTGATTTTTTTAACGATAATTTGGTTGCTTGGTAAATTGACGATACAAACCACCTACGATAAAAAACGAGTCCGAAGGACGAGTTTTTTTATCTGGTGGTTTGTAGAGTCAGTTTACCAAAAAGAAACCAAATTAGAGTTTAAAAAATCAATTTTATCCCGGAGAAAAAAACCTCGAGCGTAATTCGATGAGATAATTTAATGAATAATAAAAAGGAATAACTAGGTAATTATGAAGAAGTCAAGAACACATTTATTAACTTGAAAATGACAATTATTAAAAACAATAATCAGGTTCGAGAAAGTTAGCCATGGAAGTTTAAACACATTTTATCCAGATGCAAAGTTAGGGCTAACTTTATCCGATGTCAAAGTGACAAATGTATCGCGGCTTATGGGATTTTTTATACATGAATTAAATTATCGTTGTTAAAAAATTTTTCCAAATTTGGAGGGTACGATAATTTTAGGAGAAAAACGATAATTTTACAGCGCATGTACGATAAGCACGGCATCAAAATCTGGCAACTCTGTATCAAATCTACTTACAATATCTAAACCCTTACACCATAACATATAAGATTCAGCGCATTTGTGGTGAACATTTGATATTTCATGTTCTCTAATCCTCACATATAAATTTTTAGAAAGCTTTATTGACAAACCTAAGGGAAAAGCTAAAGTCTTACTAAAAAGGTAAACAAAAACTACAAAAAAAACCTATTTAAATCTAGAGAAAAAGATAACCACGTTCGTTGAATTTTCTCATTTTCCTGCTTTCGATAATAAGCCAATTCGGCATTAAAGTCACCTTTTTTTGGTTGCCCTGAATGAAATTGAAAAAATAAGCTTAAAGAAAGTTTATCTGGTTTTGTGAAATAATTTATGTTTAATGCATCACTTTCGGTTTAGATTTTTTGGGCCGAGTTCTCTTCTTGTAGAGGGGAAAATGCCTAAATTGCAAAATAAAAAATAATTTTCTTACATTTCTATTTAAGGGGATATTCACGTTAGGAAACAATGAATAACTTATGATAAATTTCCTGGGCTCAGTTTTCAACCAATTAATTTGAAATTTTGAAGAAACATGTTTTAATGCCTTCTCTGTCGAATGGTTGTTTTAGATTTTTAAAAATCATTGAAAAAAAAATATTAATAAATAAAAAATGGAAAATGTAAAACAACCATTAGCTTCGAAATCACTTTTTCAAGAGAAAGTGAAGAATCAACTTTTTCAAAATTGTAGAAAATAACTGAGTATTTTTTAGATCAAAGTCTAAAATTTTAAGATCGGAGGCGTCTACACCTCAAACTGTTTAACTCCACCCCCGTTGTGTGCACGTGCACTACAGATTACGGTTCCAGCTTCGGTGATTTCTCGGAAGCAGGGTTCGCTCATTAGTAGTTGGTTTGCGTGGGTGTAGTGTATATACTTGTGAATACCTCTACTAAATATAAACAACTACACAAACATATTTGATAGTTATTTATATCAATTATTGTGGGACATTAAATATACTGATAAAATGCCAACAAAAAGGAAATACACACCCAGTCCAAAAAAGCGTTACAAAAGGTATGGCACATTCACGTTTAGACATTTCTATTAGGTATATAAGTACCCTAATAATGTTAATTTAAAATAAGGTTATCGGAGTTGGGTACTGCAGCCAGAAAAAGACCGAGAACTGAACAAATTAATAATACTCCCCACGTCGAAGAAGCTTCTGCTCATTCTGAAACTAGTAACAATATGGAATATTCTCCAATCACTTCGGCGTATGTACCATATTTTTTGTAAAATAGAATTTACGTATTTTAAGAGTTGAATTTTCTTTAGAATACAAACTGAATCATCGTCAAGTATATATCGAGAAGATAGTGAAAGTCTTCAGTTCAGCTCAGCGACTACCGACCATGTAATTCCTGATTCACATAGGTATATTTATTTGACTAGAATAATGTAAGGTCAGTTGGGGTAAATGTGATAACGGGGCAAGTGTAATAACGACCTGCACTGTGATTGAAAACGACAATAATAGGAACTTAACATCACAGTACTACGGTTCATGCAATTCTGAACGCCCCCCACATTGACGCTTGCGCTCTGTCAAATGTCAACAAAAATTTGTTATGACTTTTAACTAACCGTCATTTTGGGTGTGAGGTTAAGTGTTGCAAAACGTTTTTCGTGCGTCGAGAATTTTCTGTAAAAATTGAGGTATGTATGCGATTTTTATAGTGATGTAATAGCATAAAGTTCATATTTCCACTGAATAATAATAGATTTTAATTATTCTTGATATATATTTTTTCATACGCATATAACACTCTTGCCCCTTGAAAATTCAAATGCAGTGTAAATGTGTTATATCACACTTGCCCCCATTGTTGATCAGGTATTGCACTTGTCCCTTTTGGGTTTCAGGTGGAATGGTGCGCAATTATGAACGCAAAAGACCGCCAAACAAAAACTATGACATGGACAGTTTACAACAAGCGATCCGAGAAGTCCATAGTAAAAGAATGACGATGTATGGAGCTTCAAAAACATTTAAAGTACCGTTCAGTACCCTATACAGCCATGTAAAAGGTTTACGTGGGGTAAAAAGCTCCACCAAAGGTCGAACTACTGCGCTTTCGCAGGACGAAGAGCGTAAGCTAGTATTAGGACTCACAACACTAGAAAAATGGGGTTTTGGGTTGAGTCGCAAGGAGACCTTAGAACTGGTGGCAAAATATGTCGAACAAAATAATATCAAAACTCCATTCAAAGATAATGTACCAGGTCCCGATTGGTTCTTAAATTTTAAAAAAAGGCACAGGCTTAGCTTAAAGGTTCCACAAGCTGTCGAATTTGCGAGGAAAAAAGCAACAGATCCATTCCTGATCTATAAATATTTCGATTTGCTAGAGACAGCTTTAAATGAATTAAATTTAAGTGACAAACCGCAGCAAGTGTGGAATCTTGATGAGAGTTCATTTTCAATTGATCCGTCAAAATGTAAAGTGGTAGGGTTAAAAGGAGTCGCTTGTTCCAGAACAGTAAGTTCACCTGGCAGGGACAACACCAGTGTTTTAATGTGTGCAAATGCAGCAGGCGATAAAGCCCCTCCACTAATCATCTTTAAAGGGACCAACATCTGGGACCAGTGGATGGCACCCCCAGGAACAGGATTTCCAGGTACTGTCTACGCCGCGAGTAAAAAGGGGTGGATGGAGTCACAAATTTTCCTCAATTTTTTTACAAAAACACTGATCCCTCTTTTTGGAAACGAAAGGTCAGTGCTAGTTATTTATGACGGCCATAGTACACACGTGAGTCCTGAGGTTATAGAAACTGCATTGGCTGAAAGGGTGACAATCTTAAAGTTGCCACCTCATAGCAGTCACTTACTTCAACCCCTCGATTTGTCAGTATTTAAAGCATTGAAGTCAAGGTGGGATGAGAAGTTGGTGAGGTGGCAAAGACATCATGTTGGGCAAAAACTCCCGAAGAAATTGTTTGCACAGTTTTTAGGCGAAACTTGGCTATCGCTTGAAAAGAGCATCATACAAAATGGTTTTAGAAAGGGTGGTATTATGCCCTTTAACAGGAATGTTATTTCACGAGAGAAGTTTTGTCCAGAGGCTCTTAAACGTTGGGATCTCCAAAATCAAAATGTATCTTCAACTTCACCTCTGCATCTAACGGCTGAAACAGATCTTGCCAACTATAAAGAAGGCGATGCTTCTACTTCTGCATCTACTTCTACCAATGAAGTGGTATCATTTGAGTCTCTTCTACTTTCCACGGTTAAACAAAAGAAACCTAGTGAGAAGCATCCAAAGAAGAGAGTAGCGGCAGGTGCTGAGATCATAAGTCGAGAAATTCTTTGCAAGAAGACCGATATTGTTGCATCTTCAAAGAAAAGAAGACAACAGGCAGATAGTTCTTCTGAAGATGAGGGGTCAGTAGTTTTGTCAGTTCGCGATTCTGACAGTGACAATGAGTTTCTAGAAAACTTAAGAAATCCGTCTCCAGAAATTAGTGATGTTGAACAGGTTCCAGAAGTCGGCAAATGGGCATTGGTTGAGTACGCAACAAAAAAAACAAAGAAACATTTCATTGGCCAAATCACGGGCCGAGAGGGAGATCACTGGATAATAAAGTTCTTAAGACTGAAAGGTGACAAGTTTATCTCACCTCAAGTGGATGACATAGATGCAGTAGATGAAGACAATATAATTCAACTTCTTCCAGAACCAACTATTGATCGAAGAGGTCTTGTTTCATTCAATATGACATTTTCTAGCTTTAACTTAAAATAATTTGCTTATTATTTTGTTTCATGTGTATAATAAATAAGAATCAATATTTTTTATACCCATCACTAATTGTGATTTATGTTTGAAACGTTTAAAATAAAACAATTTATTTCTTTAAAATATGGAAAAAATTCTATCCTAAGTAAAATAATCTGTTCTTTCACATTAACCCCGTGCCAATACTCCATACTTTACATATGCAATCGTAGAGAGTATTATTACGTTTGCCCCATAGTACGGGGCAAGTGTGATATAGCGGCATGTTTTTAAAAAAATATGGCCAAAAAACAAAAAATACATCCGATTTGGAAAAACACTTCTATACGCTAAGAGAACATAGCAAGCAGTATGTCATATTTTTTTTTGAATTTTTTAGGCATCTAATTTTTAAATATTACCGATTGAAGTGCCACTATTGAAAAACTATAACGCACTTACCCCAACTGACCTTATATAAAAAAAAAATTTGAACAATAAGTTGTAGGCCTTCCAACATCTAAAGAAGTTGATGGTGCAGTAACGGTAGCCAAAACGATTCAGATTGAAAAAAGAAATGTTGAGTCAATCCCTGAGGGGAGGAGAATAGTTGATATAAAACACTGTTTTCAAAATATTAAACAGCTCGATGACCATAAACCTTTTGACTGCAATTTTTCCAACATGAAATTAATTCGTGAGATAAGGAAGGGTGTGATAAGTTCATTTATCTTCAAGTATGATATGTGCAATATAGAAAAGCGAGTGTCGACAGAGCCTTCTTCAGATGAAAGTGTAACAACTATGGATGCAAACGCTGCATCCGTAGTAGCCACAATATCTACTGGATGTGGGCATTCACAACTTTCACAACAGCATGCCATTTTAAATATCCCTTCGTTGACCACACGGCAGTATTCCAAATATCATGAACGGGTTTCCCAAACCATTTTGGAAACTGCATGGGCTGCAATGGAAGAAGCTGGACAGTTTTTGACTTTTTGCATAGATTTTTTGTGCAATTTGGTGAAATTAGGCATGTGGAGTCTACAGCTTCCGTGTCATAAAGAAATTGAAAGTTTTATACTGCAACAAAATTATGAATTTCCAAACTAATTATTAACGATTCAGGCAGCAAAGTTATCTAATAATGGTAATCTGCGTCAAGCTTATCTGAAAGACCAAAAAACAAGATTTCTTATTTCTTATTTTGTTTACACACACCGTAACATCAACTGAACTACATAACTTGTGGAATTACATGTTCCGGCAGGAGCAGATTCACTTTGATCTTGGTTACTTTGACCTAGTTCATTTTAAGTATCAACTGGAAAGCACTTTAAAAAACATAGTGATCTGAATGTAAAAGCCGCTTTACACTATTCGATTTCTCCTTCGATTTTTCAATTCGATTTTTGTTTCTATAGCAAATGATTGTTGACAACAATTAATCTCCAGCGTTACAAAAAATCTTACACAAAATCGAAACATAAATCGAATAGTGTAAACCGGCTTTAATACCAACATATTCGGATATAAAAATAAAATCGATTTAAAAAATTCAAATTCAAAAAACTGAATAAAAACAGCACAAAAAATGTTGTATGCAACTCTCGCCGAAAGTGTATAGCATAACTCACTCACATTCACGTTCGTTATGATATGCATCTCTTTCTTGTTACATAAATACCTATTAATAGAAATGTAAAGTTTTATTGAATATAGCTAACAAATAAAAATTATAAACTTTTATTTTGTAGTTTTTTTTCATATGGCACAATTGTCGCCTCATAGCTACCGTGTCTGTTTTTGCTAAACTGCCGGGCGCCACAAAGAGCTGGTTCTAAGAACTTTAGGAAACTAAGAAATGTGAAGCTTTGCGATACCGCTCCACGTTGACTAGATTGACATATGCCAACTTTACTCATGGCCAATCTCGTTCACGCCTGAGGTTGTAAATTATCCCCCAACATTTTAATGACACACCCCCGAAAAATCACACTTGCCAGTTGTTTCCTAGCGTGAATATCCCCTTAATTTAAAATACCTGCAACTCTTCTCTTAAATAGGACATACACGGTCTCTCCCCGACGACGTCGGCGAAAACGTCGTCGACGACGTCGGGGACAAGGTCGAAATAATGAGGTAATGTTTACATTTACTGTAATTTAATGCATAAACAACTTGTATAATAAACTTATGAATATCGAATTTCTTAAAACATCAAAATGAAAGAAAGTAGTATTGAGTATAATAAAATGCGTACTTACTGAATCTCTTTCTTTAAAGTATTTCGAAATAGCTTATGCAATTAACAAAACTTTTCATAAGCGGAATAATATTGATATCCATCGGTAGAATTACAAATCAACTCTTTTGTTGTTTATTTATTTCATTCTTAATTTAGTTTGAAAATGATATAATTAACGCAGGATTTAGGATTCTGAGTTCTGGTGCGCAAACGATGTACAATAATTTCCTATAAAGGACTTTCCGTAAAAGAACACTGGTAAAAATCTGCTGATTTTGGTATAGGAGAGGTCATGTTCATCAAGAATGTGCTGATTCTAGTAAAATAAATATTTTGTTGCATTTGTAGAGACCGTTTAATAAATTCAACCGAATTTGATGTAAACTGATTCTTAATTTTACAAATCATGTTTACAATATGGGTCATAACCTGATAACCTTGGAAGATAATTACAATCTGTACTACCAATAATTCGCTACCTTGGAACAACAAGGTTCTAACTGCATTTTTTGCAAAATTAAGATTTCTTTACAATAAGGTTCTATCTGCTTTGCGCTACACATTCAGATACGTTTCAAACCCATCTAGTGGCTACTTTTGAAGTTATTTTTGGAACAAAGTTATATGTGCTTCGAAATTCATTCCAGCTTAGCACAACATGGTTCTATATGTGTAGATACAACTTTGTTTTCGTGAAGAAATGGCCGTTCTGTAGATAGAACGATAGAACCATGTTGCTTTGCATATACAACTTTGGAGCATCGAAGGTGTTACTGCGTTGCAGATAGCACCTTCTTACAGCCCTTCTTCATGCATAATGATGTTTCCGTTGTTTTAAGATTAGTAAATTAAAGTAGTGCTACAATTAAATAATAGTGTGTTACAATGGAACAAAATGATAATACAGTGTGTGGGAAGTCTTTGGACAGTGGTGACGTTGAAGAGGAGACAATGATCAATGTGAGGTACCGTAGAACGGGGATTTACGGAACACTGGGGGTTATATAGAACGATGAGCTCATTTTTTAAATTTTCCCTCCGTATCGAAAATCTAGGGATTTTTCTGTTTTGTGAAAGCAAGCAAGAAACTCAGCACAGTTTGGCGGTTTCAACGGCGGCAAGAAAAAAGGACTACGATAAAAACGTAAGTATTAAACTAAGTAATTTGTTTGTCTTTGGTTTTTAACACTTTTCGTAACCTGCAAGAGTCTCATCTGTTGCTCAGAAACCGTTAAAGATATTAAGTTCATGCAATAAGAAGATAATTAGTACATAACCTCAACAACACACTCACAAAATTTCATAATTGTTGATAAAGCCTTTTTTTTTTGTATTGAGTTTAATGAAAATGTGCATTTTTCAGGGTTATATGGAACGCAATGCCGCGGCAATTTAAACATGTGCCGGGGACGGCCTTTAGGCGAAACTATCCTGAACAACAAATCGAATTAGCATTACAAGCAGTGGTCAATGATAGGATGTCCTTTGGACAAGCGGCCATTCATTATGGAGTCCCCAAAACCACATTATACAACAAATACAGAGGTAAACACTCCGATAAGTTGGGTAGGCCACCAGTTTTAAGTAATGCTGAAGAAGAATCCATCACAAGGGCTATGATGGTAGCGGCTAATTATGGTTACCCCTTTACTGACCATAGCACAAAAGAATTTGTTCAGCTGTACCTCAACCGTAAAGGACTCAACATTCGATTTTTTAAAGACAATATGCCTGGAAACGACTGGCTTCAAGCATTTTTAAAAAGAAATCCTGCGCTTACAAGAAGAAACTCTGAAAACTTAAAACGGCAACGAGCAGAAGTTGGGCCTGAAATGATCAACGAATTTTTTGACAATTTGGAAGTGACTCTTGCTAATATTCCAAACGAAAATATCGTCAACTATGACGAGACGAATATAACAGACGATCCCGGACGCGAGAGAGTGTTTGTTAAACGGGGTAGCAAACATGCCCGACGTATTTTGGATAGTTCTAAAAGCTCTACCTCCGTTATGTTTGCTGCAGCTGCTAGTGGGGAATTGTTACCGTTATATGTAGTATACAAGGCTAAAAATTTATATCCTGAATGGATAGTAGGTGGTCCTGTCAATACTCACTACAACCGATCAACAAACGGTTGGTTTGACGGTGAAATATTTGAAGACTGGTTTGTTAAGGTGGCGTTACCGTATTTTCGAAGAAAGGATGGCAAAAAACTTTTAATTGGCGACAACCTGGCAAGTCATTTGTCTGCCAATATTATCAAACACTGCGAAGAGAACAACATTGCATTTGTTTTCCTACCTCCGAACAGCACTCATTTATGCCAACCTTTAGATGTGGCAGTATTTCATCCTGTGAAGAAAACTTGGCGAAAAATACTTCTAGAATGGAAGCTGACACATAAAGGCGTCCTACCAAAGACTGAATTTCCTGCTATGTTAACAAAATTGTTGACGGCACTTCAACCAAATCTGGAAACCAACATTGTATCTGGTTTTTCCGCAACAGGAATTGTTCCTTGTAATAGACAAAAGGTGTTAGAAAAACTTATCCCATCAGGCCGTCATAGACTACAGGAGGCAGCTTTAAATGATTCTTTTGCTGTTATCATGGATCGTCAAACAGCCACTCCAGAAACTCCGGCTAAAAAAAGGAAAAAGAAAATTGACGTTCCATCTGGAAAATCCATATCTGTTGCAGATTTAGAACGATCTGAAGTGTTGAGCCCTCAACCTGGTCCATCAGGAGGCTCGCTAGAAGCTGATTTAGATATTAATGAAAACGACTGTGATGATATAGAACCTGAGTCTGACTATTCAGACAACAATGAGACACAAGACTTTGATAGAACTCAAGTTAAATTTCCTCCCAAAGACTGTGATAATTTATCAAATAAATTTATAATATGTTCCTTTGTGTACAAGGGCACAAAAAAAGAAAGCCAAAAATGTTTTGTGGCAAAGGTGCTAGAAATATATGCTCCGAATAAAATGAAGGTGGATTGTTTGAGGCCTTATAAGGAGTGCAAAAATAAATTTATATACCCCAATGTGAAGGATATAAATACGATTGCTTTTGAACAAGTTGAGTTTCAGCTATCGGAACCATCAATTAATAGAGGCATCCACATATTTGAAGCTGATGTGATTTAAATTAACTTTTTGAGTTTTTTCTGAAATTGTTTATTTTCTTTAATGTTTACATTTTTATAATTGTTAAACTGTGTTAAATAAATGTTAATTTTCTTCTTAGTTTGCATTATTACTGCATTAACGCTCGTACTCATCAAAATTTCGATGTTTAAACCTTCATAACTTTTTTTTTATAATTGCCAATCGTTCCGTAAAGGTGGCAATGGCTTCCTATGTGAAACGAGTAATAGCTACGCTTGAATAAAGCACTGTTTCATATAACCCCAAAGGCCGGGTAATATGGAACGATAGAAAATAAAAAAAATTGAGGAACTTAAAAGAAATAGGTGTTCACCACAATAAGAAATTGAAAGTAGACATAAACAGAAAACAATATGAACAGAAACGAAAGAATTTGGTGCAATCGTTTAAAAGTTATTTGGAAAATTAGCGAAAAATCGTTCCATAAATCCCCGTTCTACGGTAGGTACCTAATTATTCTCACCGAATTGATTTGTTTAACCTACAAATTAATGTTCTTTACATCAGTTTTGGCGGCGACGACTCTTTCAACATAATGACCATGCCAGTGGTAATTCTATCCAACGGTTGCGATAAAAAATTTCTCAATTCTAATGAAGATCTTCAATTATTACATAGTTTGGAGACTACAACCGACGAAAACTTGAATATGGTAGTTCAATCTGGCTCAGAAACTGGCCAAGCATGTGAAAATATTGTACTTTTAACTGAACATGATACCCCATCTACATCCAATGATAATAATAATCCTCAATTATTATCGAATCCAATTCAAGAACTACACCATGCAGAAGAAACTGAACGACGTGTTAAAACAAGGAAAGTAGTGCGGAAAGTGGGCGAATGGAAGCGTAATATTCGCAAAATAAAACATCAATCGGGTGAAGAGTACGTTAACAGCAGAGGAAAATTAGTTAAAGCAAAGGAAATCACAAATAAAAAAGATTGTCTAAAAAACTGCAAATACAAGTGCGCCCTAAACATAAATGAGGCTGACAGAAAAAAACAATTTAAATCATACTACACTTCAGATCAAAACAGAAAGTACCACTTTATTCTGAATACAACAGAAAAACTAGTGAAGGCAAGATCCACTAAGTCTAATGAAATGTCAAGAAGGAACTATAGCTTTAAATATCATTTTTTTGTGAATGATAAGAAGATACAAGTTTGTAAAGCGTTCTACTTGGGTACTCTTAACATCTCCCAAAAGCCGATATATAATGTGCATTCTAACAAAAATAAATGCACTGGGTTACCACCAACTGATATGCGGGGAAAATATAAAAATAGATACAGTATTAGTGCTGATAGTCGGCAGTCTGTCGTTAACCATATACAATCATTCCCTACTATTGAGTCGCATTATTGCCGATCCAGAACGTCAAAGAAATACTTAGAATCACATTTGAGCATTGAAAAAATGTACCAACTATATTTAGAAAAATGTCAGGAGGAGAACATACGTCCAGTGAAATCTAGTATGTACAGAAATATATTTTGCACAGAGTTTAATCTTGATTTCCATAAACCAAAAAGCGACAGATGCGCGAAGTGTGAGGCATTCATTGTGTCTAAAAGAGAAAATTTATTAAAGGATGAAGAGAAAGAACATTATAATCTCCATATATTAGAAAAAAATAAAATTAGAGAAGAAAAGAAACAAGACAAAGAAAATAAGGAAATCCCTATTCTGTCTTTCGATTTGCAGAATGTAATTACTTGTCCAAGGTCCGAAATTTCTCCATTATTCTATTACAAAAAGTTGAATATCTATAACTTAACTGCATATCTGTCTACAACGAAAAAGGTATATTGTGCCTTATGGACTGAATGTACGTCAGGAAGACCTGGAAACGATCTCGCTTCGGCCATGATTCAGATTCTAAAGAGAGTAGTAGATGACAATCAAATAACTGATTTAGTGACGTGGAGCGACTCATGTGTACCCCAAAACAGGAACAGCTTCATGTCTTACGCTATAATAAATTTCTTAAGAGAGAATCCTGACATTAACAGTATAACATTAAAGTATTCTGTTCCTGGCCATTCAGCTATCCAAGAAGTTGATAGCGTACACAGTGTCATAGAAAGAGCGCTAACAAAAACGGAGTTTTACTCTCCACTGGGATTGATGAGAATATTAAAAACTATTAATCGCAGCAATCCATACTGCATAATTCAAATGAAGCCCGAAAATTTCAAAGACTATGCTGGGTGCACACAACAATATAATTTTAAAACTGTGCCATTCTCTTCTGTAGCAATGCTAAAGTTTATCAACAACCTATGCTATGAAGTATACTACAAGAAAAGCTTTAACGAGATTAACTTTTCTACAGCTTCTATTAAGGGTCGGTCCTCAGTAACATCGTTTGCAACACCACAACCAATTCATCAGAATCACACCAAAAATGATAAGAGAGAACATTTTATCAAAATGATGAGATTCATGTCAATTCAAGACAGAAATTTTTATCAAGCACTTTTCAGTTTAACAGGTAAACACATGAATTCTTCTAGTACACATTATTTTATTGACTTTTCCATTTTTATTATAGACGAAGAACTGAAAAAAGTTACGGAATCAGAGGATTTAAGTCTTTATAACAACGAATCGTTACAACAGACTAATGCCAATCAAAATGAACAAGGCATTTCCGGAATTTCTCCTTTAGGTAGAAGAACGCGCACACAGACTACGAAGAAGGGAAAGAAAGTGACAAAATCCACAGCAGAGAAGAAAAAGTTGTAATTTATTTTGTTTTTTTAGTTATTGTTTTTAATTAAGAATGTTAAGAATTTTTTTCCAGTAAACTTAGTTTCAAATAGTTATGTAATTTCTATATTATTTCGTCATTATGCACTCGCTTTATTTTATAATGATAAGGAGTTAGAACCTCGTGACTGGACATTAAGCGACGTAAATTTGCAAGAAAGTTCTATCTGATTATATTTTGAAAATTTTTTGAGGAATGACACATTTATTATGAAATATAACTATAGATTATTGTCTTCTAATTGCATAAATGTTAGTAGATTGCAGCCACACAGATCTCCAATAGCAAAAACATCCAAAAAACAATATCAGATTTTCAAACAGCTGTAACTCAAAAGTACAAAATGATAGTTGGAACCTTGGAAGGTAGCGAATTGTCACCTGAACACATCTATTTTCTTGTATAATAGGAAATAAGTACTGAGAATTTTATACTTTTTGAAAGATTAATTTTATTTATGTAGGTACAATATTTTATAAATGTTGAAACTACAGTAGGTACCGTGGAGCGGGGTATTATGGAACGGGCGGCTTATATGGAACAAATATGTAGTGTTTTTCAAATCTGGCGCTGGTCGTTTAGTGGTTGGAAATGTCAAGTCGATAAAATAGGTATCTGTTAGAACATATGTTAAACGACGACATGTGCGGTTGTTTACACCGGAAAGTTGATTGTAAGTATTTATAAACAAATATTGAAAGTAATGTAATTTTTGCTTAATTTTTGATGTCCATATTGTCTCATCTGTAGCATAAAAACGGTTCATAAGTCACCTCTACTGGAATAAGTTTTAGAATAACCTCTTCGTAACAATTTAGCATAACCATAATTACAAAATAATTTATGGATTTCACGATAAATAAACAATTACAAAAATGTTACATTTGTAGGGTTATTTGGAACGCTATGGCCCGGCACCCAAAAAGACCACCAGGTCGGAAATTAAGACGAGATTACAACTTAGATCGACTTGAGGATGCCTTGAGAGATGTAGTGGATGGAGGATTATCATTTGCCCAAGCCGCGGACAAAAATGGTGTCCCGAAAACCACCGTCTATCGCAAATATAGAGGAATGAATTCAGATAAATTAGGGAAGCCAACAGCTCTAAGCACTCGACAAGAAAAACAAATTGTCAGTGCCGTATTAACAGCATCAAAATTTGGGTATCCCTTTCCTCCAATTGCACTAAGACGGTTTGTACAACAATTTATAAATCGAAGAGGATTGAACATCAAAAGTTTTCGTGCTAATCTTCCTGGCAAGGACTGGGTGCAGAATTTTCTACGTAGGCATCCTGAGATTACCACAAGAAATTCTGAAAATATAAAGAGGAGCAGAGCTGAATTGTCTCCAGATGTTATCAATCAATATTTCGACGAACTAGCAATATCATTAGAGGACGTCCCTCCAGAAAATATTGTGAATTATGATGAATCTGGTTTAGTAGATGACCCTGGCAAACAGAAGGTTATTGTAAAGAAGGGTGCAAAGCATGCATATAACATTACGGATACTTCTAAATCGCAAACATCTGTAATGTTTGCAGCAGCAGGAGATGGTACGTTCCTTCCACCATATGTTGTTTTTAAAGCAGCAAATTTGTATGCCGAATGGTTATACAATGGACCTCCAGGTACTTGCTACAATCGGTCACTCAGTGGATGGTTTGACGGTTTCATATTCGAGGATTGGTTTCTCAAAATAGCACTGCCCTATTTTAGGCGGCGGGAGGGAAAAAAAATTTTAATAGGAGACAATCTTGCAAGCCATCTTTCACCGCATGTGATAGAAACCTGTGAAAATAATGAGATTTCTTTTATATTTCTACCTGCAAACAGTACTCATGTTTGTCAACCCCTGGATGTCGGAGTCTTTAAATCGTTGAAATCTGCATGGCGAGAAGTTATACGAGAATGGAAGGCACGAAATAGAGGAGCACTACCAAAGACTGCATTTCCAGAGATGCTGAATAAAACACTAACCCGTTTGGGAGAAAAAATGAAGACCAATATATTAGGTGGATTTCGAGGAAGTGGTATTATTCCCTTGAATAGGCACCAAGTTTTAAAAAGATTAATTGGAACTTCCAATGATAGCACTGAAGATGAGGCATCGGATGCATTAACGAAGTCATTCACTGAAATTATCAGAAAGACTGTCCCAGAAACAACAACTCGCACACGAAAGAAAAAGATTGATGTTCCACCTGGAAGAGCAGTAACGATGTCTGATCTTCAACCAAGTGACGCAACTAAAGAGACTGAAAAGAACTCCAGGTCCAAGAGCACAGTTCATAAAACGAAAACAATTGATGTAAACAGCCGATTTAACATAAGCAGTAGTGAAGAAGAAGAAGAAAATGATAATCAAAACGAGCACGAGTCTGAAGAAATTCCTAGTCACAGTGGAACAACGAGTTCTGATCTTAGGGCTGCTACCAAAGAACTGCCTACTGAAGATAATTTGTTACCAAATAGCTTCGTAAGTGTCACATTTGTCTACAACAAAGGTACAAAAAAAGAGAAAGCAATTGACTTTGTTGGAAAAATTACGAAATGTTTAGGCAATCAAAAATATTCTGTTAGTTGTTTAAGAGAATTCAAAGAAAATAAATGTATTTTTGTATTTCCAAATGTAGAAGATGTCAATGAAGTGAATATGACGCAAATTAAATGGGTTCTTCCTCAACCAACAATTTACCGAGGTCGTCATATTTTTTCAGATGCCATATTTTAGTTTAGTTTG
This sequence comes from Agrypnus murinus, assembly GCA_929113105.1. NCBI lineage: Eukaryota > Metazoa > Arthropoda > Insecta > Coleoptera > Elateridae > Agrypnus > Agrypnus murinus. The sequence continues at coordinate 105,409,392 of OV816026.1, read as the reverse complement.
TCGTTTTTTGTCAATTCTTCAAAGAATTATTTTGTAGTTCATTGTTGTTTTTAATTTATTTTTGTTTGTTACTTAGGTACCAGGGACTGTTTGCAATATTTTTTTAAAAATTTTTAAATTGTTTTTTGTCAATTTGTAAAAGAATTATTTTTTTCTTATATTTCCAGTAAAAATTATACAAATACAGTCTAGTCAAATAAACGAATGGAACGCTTTTTTACGTCTTTTCATTCAAAAATTCATATTTCCCTTATTTGATGATCGATTTAGATCGTTTTTTTTTATTTTGTAGAGAAATGTTCCATATAAACAGTGCGTAAGTTATCTTGGAACGATATTCGCCATAGCACATTTTATTCATGTTAAAACTTGGTCGTTCCATATTACCCCTCGAAGCGTGTTATATGGAACGCCAGAAATTAAATAAAAAAAAATAGTTTCTCCACTATCGCAATGAAGTAGAGTATGTCACTAGATACCCTTGATATACTCCCATCAGACAAAAAAATCTGTAAAGCGCTAAAGCAAACAGGAGCCGATTTATTGACCAAAATGTTGAAAAATCGTTCCATAATGCCCCGCTCCACGGTATTATTTAGCCAACTTATAAAATGTAGCAAATGCTTTTACTACTATTAATAAAAGATGACAGATATGATAAAAATCAGCAGATTTTTACCATTGTCCTTTGGTAAGTGATAATCTTCCTTTTGGTTTCGGAAAATTGTACATCGTTTGTACACTGGAACTCGGAATCCTAAATCCTGCGTTAATTAATTATATCCATTTTTGAACTAAATTAACAATGAAATAAAAAAAAACTAAAGTTTTCGTTTCATAATAAAAGATTGATTTGTAATTCCACCGATGGGTGACGTCAAGGTTATTACGTTTATGAAGACTTTTGTTAATTGCATAAGCTATTTCGAAATACGTCTAAATAAAGAAAGAGATTCAGTACACATTTTATTATGAATGATTATTATCAATAATGCTTTTTTTCATTTTCCAGCTGGAAGTTACAAGTTGTTTATGCATTAAATTACAGTAAATGTAAACATTACCTCGTTATTTCGACCTTGTCCCCGACGTCGTCGACGACGTTTTCGCCGACGTCGTCGGGGAGAGACCGTGAGTGGTGCCCATAATAGTATGTGTTTGACTTTCGATATTTTCCACAAAGTCTGCTCTCGTGGTGACACTGCTGGGGCCAGCGACTTCCACTGGAACTTCTGTGATTTAAATTGTCTAGAAGGTGTATTAAATTAGGGTTTTTTCTTTATTTATTTAACTACAGAAAAATTAACCTTTTTTGAAAGTAAGTGTTCCAACTTGTAAGATGTTTTTTCGAACTTCTAGGAGTTTTTTCTTTTTTTCTCTTGATTTTTGGGCCCCACCTTTTCTTTTTTGTTGTTTTTCCATTGAAAATGTTTCCAGTTTCCAATTAAATTTCACAACTCAAATTTGTTATAACATTGGAAATTCGCCAACCACTTACTCTCAAATAACAAATATCCAACTGCTTACGATTTGTTACAATTAAATGAAATTAAAAAACAATTTAATTGATTCGATACCGAACTGATCCTTACAAATCTCTGTATGCGAGTGAAAACCAAAATCACCCTGTGTATGTGCGTGGGTAAAATTATTCACACCTCATCGAGAGTCGGTATGTCTGGTTCCACTTCTGAGAACGTTTTCGGATGGAAATACAAATTCATAAACAATATAAAAACACAGTGACATAAATCTATGTCTAATACAATAAAACTACGAAATACGAATTCGCTTATTGAAATCTAAATAAACTAATGAATGAGCTTGTGATTATAGCTAACTGTTTAAAATATTTTTTATTTGAATCAGATGTTGGTGTGAACATATACTTATATGCATTTTGTCAAGCATCAGATCAGCGATTGTTAAATACGATAATTCTCGATGCGACATTCGAACGAGTAACACGTGCCCGGGTCTGTTGGCTTTAATATTATTTTCTTGTGGGCGAAGTGTAAATTTATAAGTTTAATTCTTCAATTAACATGGCTACTGGTACTCGTTTTGCTATAGAAATCAAAGAATCCATTAATAACATTTTAAATGAAGAATGGAAGGCAAATCTTACTAAAACCATAACTGATGCAGTTGAAAAAGCCGTTAATTTAAAACTTGTGGAACTCGAAACCAAACTACTTGCTCTGGAAACCAAGTATGCTACGCTTAAAACGGAGGTGGATTCTTTAAAGAAGGAAAATGAGAAATTACGTTTGAATAGTGATAACTCTGAGCAGTATTCGAGAAGAAATAATCTGCGGTTGTTTGGAGCTAAGGAAGTGCTCAGAGAAAATTCCGATTCCATCATATTGAACATCTTTAAAGATAAGTTAAATGTTAATTTAAAACCCGAAGATATTGATAGATCTCATAGAGTTGGCCTCAAGAGAGACAATGATAAATATCCTAGATCAATAATAATTAAATTTGTGTCGTATAAGTGTCGTAATCTTGTGTACAAGAATAAAAAGCTTCTTAAAGGAACGGGACTCGTAATTAAGGAAGATCTAACCAAAGCCAAACTACAATTGTTTCACTTTGCGGTAGATAAATTTAATAAGAACAATGTTTGGTCTGTTGATGGAAAAATCTTTATAAAAATAAATCACCATATTAATATTGTCAACTGCAAGGAAGATATCTCCAAACTTTTATCTTAAAAGTATAAAACCCACTGAACTTTAATGTTTTATTTATCTGCACTGAATGGCTACAGGACTTGATATGTTTACTTTTTTTTACATAGTCATTTCTTATTGTATTTTATTCTCCTAATTTTTCTTAATAACTTGTACAAATAAACTTATTTTTTCTGATCAATTGTACATTTTATTCTTTTGTTTAAGGTGTATGAATTCCCATCCGAATAAGGTTGCTCACATTAATATTAGATCTCTTTTGCCTAAATTGAATGAAATTCGGGAATGGATTATTAATCTAAAACTGGATTTTCTAGCGATAAGTGAATCATGGTTGACTGAGGATATTGATAATGAATGTATAAGAATAGATAATCTTCAGTTGGTTAGAAGAGACCGCAATGCATTGCGGTCGTGGTGGTGGTGTGTGTGTATGTATATTCGTAACTGCTTTAATTATAAAATAATTCCTTCTAGTTATAATATTGAACAGGTCTGGATAGAGCTAAGGCTTCATAGTACTAGTTTTATTATTGGAGTTGTCTATAAACCCTCCTCACTTAATTATAAACTTTTTACTGATGAACTGGAACAATCTCTTTCGCATAGCTCTGTTATCTCTGACAATAGTTATTTGTATCACAAGGCTAGAAAATGCAGTTTTGCAAGTGCGAGTAATATTGGGGGCAGAGGCGAAGCCGAGGCCCCCAAAATGCGAGCACTTGCGCAACATTTTCTGGCCGTGTGGATGCACAAAACTTTTTCGGCCGACAAAGAACTATTAATCAATCAAACAACTTAATTTATTGTTAAAATATCTCTCCTTAGAGAATTTCTTTTTCTTCTATTGGCGGTACTTACTCCATGGTGTAATGATTTGAATTGAGATCGGGTGATCTCAATTCAAATCAATTCAAATAGGGTTATCAGCGTCGATGAATCAGTCCACAGTGGTACCAATCCAAAATCTTTCAAGATCCCAGTTTCATTTTCTTGTCTAGACACGCAAATGTCATTTTCAAGACGATTTTGACGAATGGAAAATCAGTAATTTTAGACGGAGGCCGAAAAAATAATTTGCTTAGGAGATATCAATATTAATTTATTGCAACCCTTTAACCCTGATTCTTCTTACTTTAACGACATGCTTGAATCTTTAAATTTTCAACAAATTATTAATGAACCAACGCGTGACCATTCCCTTTTAGATTTAATATTAAGTTCAGATGGAGACATTGTTACTGATTCGGGCACTGTTGATTTGCAACTCGCGGATCATGATATGGTCTATTGTGAACTATCTCTTCCTAATCTTAGTAATCAATCTCATTTTATAACCTATAGAAATTTTAATAATTTCAATTTTAACCTATTTTATAACGATCTCAACCAACTACCGCTCCATCTTATTTACGATATGGTTGATGTTGATGATAAAGTTAATTTTTTAAATTCTTGCTTATTATCTGTGATAAATCTTCATGATCTTTTTAAAACTGCTGGAATAACCAAAAGCAGAGCACCCTGGCTTACTACTAATGTCAAATTGCTATTGTCCCTTAGAGATAAAGCTAAACAGAGATTTAAAAAAACTAAAAACTCCTCACATTGGGACTATTATAAAACATTGCGGAACTTTACAACCTCAGCAATTAAAAATGAGAAAAAAGCATATTTTGAATTCACTTTAAACAATAAGAGCTCTAAGGCTATTTGGCGTGAATTAAAATTCTTAAATATTTCTAAAAATAATAATGATGTACTGCCTAACAATCTTCTTAACTCTAATGAAATTAATAATTATTTCTTAGATTCAATTCCTATTCTAAATCATGATATCACTGACCTTTCTCAATATTACCTTAACAATAGCTTTACTAATAATCTCATTATCAAACTTAATTTTAACCTTGTAACCGAAGCTACTGTCTGCTCTATTATTAATAAACTGAGAAGTAATAGTACTGGTGCAGATGGTATCAATCTACAAATCATTAAACTTTGTATTCCAATGATTATCCCTTATATCACTCACATCATTAACACTTGTTTAACCTCTAGTAAATTTCCTACAGCTTGGAAACAGGCAGTAGTTGTTCCTATCTCTAAAGTTACTAAACCTGTAGATTACAAAGACTTAAGACATATTAGCATTATTCCTACTTTGTCAAAAATACTTGAAAAGGTGATTGATAATCAGCTGAGACAGCATTTGGAGAAATATATTTTACCTGTTAATTAGTCTGGCTTTCGACCTAATCATAGTTGCACTACAGCTTTGGCACACGTCTTAGATGATATCTTAACTTCTTATGATCAAGGTAAAATGTCTGCACTAGTGTTATTAGATTTCAGTAAAGCGTTTGATACGATTAATCATGAACTACTTTGTGCTATACTACATTATATTGGACTATCTGATAATTCTGTAGCCCTCTTGTAAAGTTATTTAACCGATAGAACTCAATTTGTAAAATTACCCAATGGTTCATCTGACTTGAAAAACGTCTTCCTCAAGGCTCCATATTAGGACCTCTCCTCTATATTATCTATACTTCTACCTTTCACAAATGTCTAAACACCTGTAATGCTCATATGTATGCTGATGATACTCAGTTATATCATTCGTTCTTGGTCGGTGATTATGAGCATGCTTCACTTAAAATCAATGAAGATCTGAACAATACTTCAAATTTTTCTAAGGAACACTGTTTCAAGCTCAATCCACTTAAATTCGTAGCACTACTATTTGGTAACAATACTCAGCTATCACTATTAGAACATAATTTCAAATTATTTGTTGATGGTTCTAACTTGCCTTTAGTCAAAGAAACCTGTAATTTGGGACTTATTGTAGATAATAGCGTCAGGTTTAATTCGCATGTAACTAATTGTGTAAAGAAAGCATATATTAACTTAAAGTTAATTTATCCTCACAGACAATCTTTATCTACTAAAATGAAGTCCAATTTATGTGAGGCCTTAGTTCTATCTCAATTTGCACATTGCTGCCAAGTATATGGTGCATATTTGACATACGATGGAGCACAACGAATTCAGAGAGTCCAAAACTCATGCTTGAGACTCTTTGATGTAAGAAAATATGACCATATCTCACATACTTTCTCCAGATCTAAATGGCTCTCCATGTCTAATAGAAGGAAATTATTAAGTGCATGTTTTTATCATAAAATTTTGATATTGAAAAAAACCTTATTTGCATCATAAAATTAGATTTAGAAGCGATGTTCACAATATCAACATTCGTTTTAAGGGTACAATTACGCCACCACGCCATAGAACGGCTCTTTTTGAAAGAAGGAGTTTTAGCTATCAAATTTCCAAACTTTATAACTCTCTACCTTTAGATTTAATAGAATTATCTGCTCAAAGCTTTAAAAAACAATACAAAAAACTTCTTCTGAGTCAACAGTTACAGCTTCAGCTCCAATAACTAAAACTTTTATGCAACTAATTATCACCATTTTGCGAACCACTTCGAATGGGATTTCACACCTCATATATTTTTTTTATATTTTTAATATACTATTTTTATACTTTGTTTTTCACTTTCAGAGTATGATTAGTAAGATTATTATGTTCGAATTTGCACCGAGCTTTACTTTACTTTTTGCCCCCTAAATTTCAATTTTTTTGTTTTTCAAGGTTTTAGTGGAAGAGCGAGCTCTCAGCTACGCCTTGTGGTTTCTGCAAACAATGTATTTTATTTATTTTTCTTTTACGTTTTTTTACTTTTGTATAGTTTGTATATTGTTTGTATGAAATAAAGACGTTTATTATTATTATTATTATTATATCCTGCTACTATGAGTATACAAAGCCAACCAGAATAACGTCATGATATTCGAATATTTTTAAAACAAACATAAATTTTATTTCTTTTTTGATCTTTTCTTTATTAAAAAAAATGTAACCAACATTGACCGAGGCGGCCCAGTTCGTCCCCGAACCCACCGGCCCACCGAGATTTTCTCGGTAACTCGGCGGTACAATCCGGGCCTGCCAAGGAATCGCTGAAGATCTCCAAGACGATCAAAAGTGTAGAACGTTCAAATCTGAAAAACCCTCATTTATTATTTTTAAATAACAATAATATTAATAGAAATATGGTTTTTCTTACATATTTTCCTTTTAAGTTTCCCTTTTAACCCTTCAGTACTGTTGTGAACGACTCACAACTCATATATTTTTGCATAGATACGAAATGGCACTAGGCAACGCGTATCAATAAACAAGTAGAGTCAAATAAATAATTCTTAGAAGAAAACCTGTGTTTTATTCCTTCTAAAAGAATTAATAATAAGTGTAACATTAACACCGCCCAAGTGTGAACCCGTTACAGTACTAACAACTGGTCTCAGAGACTGACACTACTGTTATTTTATTATATCTATTGTGCGCATGCGTTAATCTGGTCTGGCGGTCTGGTAGCTTAATCTTTGTCACTCTTCTTGGTGGTGTGCAAGTGTCAACCCGTTGAGTTTAATTTTTATTGAAATTTTGCTTATTTCGGTTACTCAGACCGATGTTAGTATTAACGTTGCGTTTTGTGTTAGTTTCTTAGGTGAGTAAATTGTCATAATTTTGGACAATGTGAGGGTAGTTTATACGTAACTTCTTAGAAATGGATTATGAACGGGAGCAAGCGCGACTTTTGAGGTTATGGGAGGAGAGTGACGAAGTTGACAACTTTGAACTTTCAATAGACGATTGTGATACTGGGGACAGTAGCGATGAAGATGATCAAGTTGAGGTACGTGAAGAAAATTCGGAGTCTGAGCAAGAATTAGACAGTGAAAACGAAGATGCGTGCTCATCGCCTCAACCAAAAAGGCGACCACATTTTGTTGGAAGAGACAATTGTACAACGTGGAACAAACACATGGGTTCTCGAAAAGTTAGAACTTCTTCAAAAAACTTGGTGCGTCATTTGCCTGGTGTGAAAGGACCAGCTCGATCATTGACTACCATACTCGATATCTGGAAATGTTTTTTCAGTGAAGATATTCTAAATATTGTAGTAGAACATACTAATATGTATATATCTGAGAAGCAATACAGTCGTGACTATCGAACGGCAACTCCCACGGATGTAATAGAAATAAAAGCCTTGCTTGGACTCATGTATCTTGCCGCAGTGCGAAAAGTTAATCATTTGAATTGTGCAGATTTATGGAAAACCAACGGCACTGCAATTGAAATGTTTAGACTTACAATGTCCCTAGAACGCTTCAGATTTCTGATAAGACACATGAGGTTTGATAATAAACAAACCAGACAAGAGCGACAAAAGATTGATAAGTTGGCAGCGATTCGAGAATTGTTTGAAATTTTTGTTTCAAATTGTAAAAAAAATTATACTCTATCAGAGTTTGCTACAGTTGATGAAATGCTTGCGGGTTTTAGAGGAAAGTGCAATTTTCGACAATATATCCCTAGTAAACCCAATAAATATGGGATCAAAATTTTTGCGCTTGTAGATGCAAAAATGTTTTATACGCAAAATCTAGAAGTATATGTTGGAAAACAACCGGATGGGCCTTTTGCTACCGTAAATAGTGGCCAAGCAATACAAGCTTTGAACTCTGTGACAGTTTATTGGAAAAAAAATTAACTGTAGTTGGCACCATAAAAAAAACAAACGACAGATTCCCCGTGAATTTTTAGAAGGAAAAAATAGGCCTGTAGGTTCAAGCATGTTCGGTTTTCAGAAAAACAAAACATTGGTATCATTTATACCAAAAAAAGGAAAGAACGTGCTAATGATTTCAACAATGCATGACGATGACCAAGTTGATGAACACACTGGTAAACCGGAAATGATCATGATGTACAATGACACTAAGGGGGGTGTAGATGTGGTCGACAAATTGTGTGCGGGATACGACTGTGCTAGAGGAACGCGGAGGTGGCCAATGGTAATTTTTTATAGATTGATAAATATAGCAGCTACAAACGCATTTGTTATTTTCAACACAAATAACCCGGAGGCCAATATGTTTCGAATGCATTATTTAGAAAAACTATCTCTAGATTTACTCAAAGATCATTTGAAAAGACGGTTATCAATTCAACAAGTTCCACGGCTGACACGCATGCGAATAAAGGAAATTTTGCAAATCGAACCTGAAGAACCAATACAAGAAGAAACAATTTTTGGTCAATGTTCCTACTGCGGTTCAAAAAAGAATCGCAAAACCAAATATAGATGCGTTAAATGCGGGAAATTTATGTGTTTGGAACATATAAAAGCTGCATGTACTGACTGTTTGACCATCCTATAACAGTATTGTTTATGCTACTTGTTTTCTAGTTTATTTTTATGTTTAATTTTGTGTTTAAAACTACATATTCATTTTTTATTAATATAACAATTATTACTATACATAACAATAATGTAAAATTTAGTTTCTTTAAAAGTAAACAAATTAAATGTTTTCGGTTTCACAGACCGATGTTAGTATTAATGACAAAAAATTCATGTTAGTACCGGAGGGTTAAATGAAATCCCAAATTACGATGGTAATCCATCTACACTTTCTTAATTTCTTAGAGCTGTTGATACAATCACAGATCAATTTAGTACACAAAACCCGGCAGATTACATTAATCAATTGATTATTTCAGCAATCAGAAATAGATTAAAAGGTCAAGCATTAGAAATAATTGCTGGATACGAATATGCTACGTGGAATGCATTAAAGCAAGTATTAATAGAAAATTTTGGAGACCAAAAGGTCAGAATTAAATTTATTAATCGATTTAACTAAATTGAAACAAGGAAAAGATTCTCCCATAGAATTTTATAAGATTAGAACACAATTAGTAATCTTTAATTCTAAAATTGCTCTAGCAAACGAAAACCAAATCATTAAAAATTATAAACTTCTATCAAATAAAGGCTTAGCATTGAGAACATTCACTAGTGGACTCAATGACGATTTTGGAACTTTTATTCGTAGCCGTAACCCAAATTCATTAGAAGCAGCCCTTACTATGATTAAAGAAGAGCTCGATATCAGATACTCTCAAGCTCAAAATTCAAAATTATCTTTTTAATTTCAAATTTAAATCAAAGAAGATCTATTAATTTTTCACCAAATAATTTTAAACAAATTACAAATAATTCATTTAGGACCGCTTATCCACTAAGACAACCCCAACCTTTCATGCAATCCCAACCTATTAGGCAACCTGAACCTTTTATACAACCTCAACCTTTTGCACAATCATTTGTCCCTAGACAATTTAATCCTAATTTTAATAGGCAAAACAATCCAACCAGCCATCAACATCGAAATGCCTTCGCCCCAAAACAAAATTATAGGCCAACCAATAAACCTATACCTATGGAGGCGAACACAATAGTAAAAAGACCTCCCACTACACAATTAACCAACCATAATAAATTTCGAGCTAATTCTCAAAATATAAGGAATTTGCGTACTCCAGCTGGTCCACAACGAACTTTTATATCCGAAGAATTATTCTATCATAAAGGGTTGTTAAAATGCCGTTAATTAATTTATCCCTTAAAATAGGGTGCACCCAGTATTTTCTGTCTTTTTTAAATTAGTCCAGTCAAATTAGAAAAAATAGCAGAAATTGAGGGAAGTCCGTGGATTTTTGCATAGGGCTTCCTGGAGGGCTGTTAAATAACCCCCTAAAAGTCACCGTCTGTAGGTGGCGAGCTCGAAGAGATAATGAGGGTAAACCACGACCCCTAACGGTTTTTGTCGTTTTTCTCGGAAACTATTAGGTTTATCGAGATGACGGAGGTTAGGTAAATTAAACTTTATTTAAATGCCTACCAGAAATGTCCGAATGTTTTTTCGTACCTCGCCTTCTTTTTGCGTTATCGAAGAAAGAAGATATGTCGTACATAAATGAGCAATTATGCAAAAATTATCCTCTTTCTGATTATGTAATTTGTTTAAACATTTAATTTAATTTTTCAACCATATTTTGGTTATGTAAATTTTGTCAGATTAGATGTTCAATTGTTTCTAGTTACTTACCAAATTTTGTTAGTGGAGAAATGACGTTCGTCATTTGTTTTACATAAAAAAACATAAAAGCAGATCGAAAATCTGGTTACTTGCTTGTTGATTTTCATATAAAGCAGAAGCCATGTTGTATTGTTAAAATTTTGAGGTTATGTGTGGCAGATTTTACGTCAATGAGATGTCAAAAAAGTGAGGTTATGACAAATGTCATACAAATTGAATTTTTTTTAAGTGTTTAATAATGAATATAACATTGAACAATTAAAGTGATTTAAATAAAAAGTAAAGTGAAGTGTTAATTTGGTTTTTGGACTACTTATTTACCAGAAGAAAATTTTTTGGAAAACAACTATTTCTGGATGAAAGCAAAACTAAAACTGGATTTAATAAGAATTTTTGGAAAATAGACAATTGATGCATGAACTCGCGTATTGGAGGTAAATTGGTAAATTTTCAATATTTAATAGTTGTAATAAATTACAAAAGAAGACCCAAAAAAGAATTATATGGAAATGCGTGTTCACCTACTGAGAGAACTGCCAAATAATAATAGTGTGTGCAAAAATCCAAGAATGGCGCAAAATCTTTGAATTTAAAAATTTATCTCTAAAATTTAACTTTGTTTTTATTTCGTTTCTTTCATTTAATCATAATTTAAGATCGTGGGATTGATCAAATAAAAATTGAGCAAGACAATGAAAATTAATCTTGATTCTTATTTTGGTGAATCGAATTGGCACCAATAATTAAATGAATTCATTTTAGATAATAAGAATTTTTTTGTTTTCGTTTCTTTCTTTTCTTGTGTTTATTAATAAAATATTTTAAGTGTTTAAAAGCAGATTCATTTGTGTATTTTTCTTGTTTTGTGTCCATTAATAGAATTTCGCAGGTATAAGTTGAACAATATTTTATTATTAATTTGTCAAAGAGCGACCGGCCTGAAATTTTCTCATGCGATTTTCTTGAGCTTGTCTTTGGATTTTGAAATCATAGCCGGAGCAAATTTTCTTTTCATCCCAAAGGCAAGTGGTGTTTGTTTGTGTACAACTTTTCCGTTTGCCTTGCTACACTAAACATAAGTGATAGTGGTCTTTAAATTTAAATAAATTGATGATCAAGTATTCTAAGTGTATAATAGGATACCATAAAATTTTATTGTCGCAAGAATGTGATATTTAATTGAACATTAAAATATATACCATAGTAATATGTATTATATTTAAAATTATATATCAAATATTGATATTTTAAAGTGTGATAAACTTCAAGACATAAGTTGCACTGACTTGAAGCAGTTATAGGTCATATGGATAATTCAGGCTCTTTGAGGGAACGTGAATATTCTTTGCCAATTCCAGTAAAACCAAAACGTTATGTTTTAAAACCGTCGACACATATAGATGACTCACATAAGATTTTCAATATTTTACAAGGTAACTAATGGTTTCCACAGGTAACATCCACATAGTATTTAAGTGCAAGCATGCTGGCCCTACTTCCATACTAAATAACTGTTTGAATTTTGGTCGTGTATATTTAACAAAATATTAATAAAAAGTTAATTAAGAAAAAGCAACTATTCTGCATCCATAATCAATGAACAACCAAATAGACCGGAAGCCAGCAAAAAAAACGTATGATAAGCCCAAAGCTCAATATTTGTGAGAAGTTAGCTATTGCTATATATTACAAGGAAGCGCAAGTATGGCGGTCCGTTTGTGTCGGCGTTGCGCTGCCCAATTTATAGAACGTGTCAAAAAAAGCAATACCCTTCGGGAATGAGTGCAAAGCTATTTCTTGTTTTATATGGTACATTATATAGCCAAAGTATGGAGGGGATGAATGCCATACCGATGCGGACGGAGTCTCAAACGAGTCGCCATACTGAATTAAACGTGTCATTTTTTATGCCCTCTTGGGTTATGAGCCCAAAGCTAATTTTTTGCACAATGATAGAAAATCTTGTTTTATCATCGATTATGACAATGCCATACTGTTTCGGTGTCTCTAAGTACCCGCCATACTGCTTCAAAAATGTCAAATTTTGACTAGGGCATGTATCATAGGCACAAGTATAGCGTAGAGGACTCGAACATGAAATAGATGCCTTTAAAGTTGTAAAATTGTTTTATCTTAGGTGTATAAATGGTACAAATACCATACTAACTTCATTAAAACATTTTTAATATTTGCAGCACGAATTGGTATGTGCCATACCGATATTATGTCTCTAAGGTGAGGAATGAATGTGCCAATTCGTAAAATGTTCAAAAAAAGTGTGTACATAATTATTATTTTGGTAATTATACTAACTTTTGTATATAAATTCATATTTCAAAAAAACTGTAGTGCTGAGGTCCCATTACAATTATTATTATAAATTCCGTTTATAACTGAATTATATATTGTCCCTGTTAAGTTTTCGGTTGCTTAGTATAAAGCGCGCACATGGCCGCACACTATTTGGTGGGTTCAGACGAGACGGGGGGAACGGCAGACAGCAGATTACGAAACTGCGTCACCGGGTAGCTGGCGAACCGGCATCGGTCGTATTACGTTTAGCTATTCTTTCGACATCCTATGTGAAAAGTATATGCTATAACCATGAGCGAAAGTAGTGATGGTGAAGAAGCAGTGTGTTTCATTTGTAAATCCAGCCATGACAAAATTGTTTTGTTTAAATCAGAAACATATGAAAAGTGCAAAGTGTCTCTCATGATACGGAAAACGTGTAATTTAAAGGACATAGAAATCAACATGCTATAGGAAATTAGTAAACGTACTGGCTACAATGTGATGTGTTATCGTTCTTTTAACGCTATCTTTAAAAAACATAAATTAACAACTGCAAATTTGGGAGAGTGAACCTGCAGAGGCACAGAATTGCGAGGTTGCTGCAAAAGATGCTACGGCAGCATCAGAAACGCTTGCGCAAATTGTACGAAGGCGCATACACTTTCCACTGGTTTAATGGTGATGCAATGCCATCTACAATCAATGAAATAGTCATTGAAAGTTTAAGTGTTGAATCGACAAACGAACTGGACGATGAACTGAGAAATGAAGAAGAAGGTTAATATATAATATTATATTTTATAACTATGCGGAAAAATATGTGAAAGCCGTTACTTTTAAATTTCGTTACAATTACAGAAACTCTAAGCTCCGACGAGGACATGGACGAAGATTCAGACGATGGGGAAGACGATATCAATCTCAATGAAGTTGCCGATTTAAATGAATTTGATTACAACGCAGCATCCGATGAAGACAACGATGAAGAATCATCTAACGAGAATGATAATTAACTATAACATTTAACTAACTATAATCTTTAACTAAATATACTGTATTTTGTCTTTTAATAAAATTTATTATTCTTAAATTGTATTAAAATTTTGCAAATCAAACATTTATTTCACATCTTTATTTATGTCAAGACTATAGAATAATTTTCTAATGTCAACTAATGATATTTCAAATATTTAAAAAAAAAGGTTGTTTTCGGTATGGCGCCCTTTTAAATACCTTCATTCAGTATGGCATTGCAACTATTCTTCAAAATGGTCCCCTAGGGTCATAAATACGGACCGCCATACTTGTGCCTATGATACATGCCCTAGTCAAAATTTGACATTTTTGAATCAGTATGGCGGGTACTTAGAGACACCGAAACAGTATGGCATTGTCATAATCGATGATAAAACAAAATTTTCTATCATTGTGCAAAAATTAGCTTTGGGCTCATAACCCAAAAGGGCATAAAAAAATTACACGTTTAATTCAGTATGGCGGCCCGTTTGAGACGCCGCATCGGTATGGCATTCATCCCCTCCATACTTTAGCTATATAATGTACCATGTAAAACAAGAAATAGCTTTGTACTCATTCCCTAAGGGTATTGCTTTTTTTGACACGTTCAACAAATTACTTGCCATACTACCATACTTGCGCTTCCTTGTAATACATAACAATAGCTAAGTTCTCACAAATATTAAGCTTTGGGCTTATCATACTTGTTTTTTTGCTGGCTCCCGGTCTAAAAACTCAAAAGACATTTTACGTATTAATACGCAAGTTGTTTGTATGGATTGTAGCCATTAATATTCTGTATTCGTTGCAGTACCATTTGCTAGGCCATGTATAACTTGTTATAGGTGTGTCTGGTTCTGAATTATCACTGTTGCTACAAGGTCGCAAGAAATTGTTTGTTAACGACTGCGACAATAAGCAGTTTGCCAAAGAACTTTTTGCTAACGCAAGTAATGCGAATTTGATTTCCAATGTGGAAATATTAATGACATTAAGTGCATGCCAGCAAGATGAAATTATGGACGTCTATTATGAATCCATTGTACAAGATGTTGCAAATAAAACGTGGATGCAGTAAAGGAAGTTACGGATCACAGGCACCAGCGCATACAATCTATTCACTTATAATAATGTGAATCATTCTATTACAGTGGGAAACGCTTGCTGTAAACGGTTTAAAAATATCTTGAATAATTTACGAATAAATAACAGTCGTTTAAACAATATGAATCAAAATCAGAACCAGGTTCAAGCACCAAAACCTAGTTTCGATATAAGATTAGCAGGTCAAGTTCCAATATTTCATGAAAACAATTTAAACCGTTTTATTTTACATTGTGAATACTTAATCGAATTATATTATGATGCTCAAAATCCTATTACTAATCAGAATAGGTTAATTTTAAATTGTATAAGACCAAAAATTCACGATGACTGTTACCAGCAAATTTCTATGTATACAATTAGAAGTTGGAACGACCTAAAGCAACGATTAATATCGCAATTTGGAGATCCTCGTGATGAAGAAAATCTTTTGTTTACTTTAATTAATCTGAAACAAAATCAAAAATCCAGTCAGGAATATTATATAGAATTTTCCACACTTCTCGAAAATTTAATCACAAAATCTAGTAGAGACAGACACCAGTTTTATATGAGTTTATGTATAAAGCATTTTGTTAGAAATTTGCATCCGCAATTAGGCATGGTTGTTCAAGGTAAAAGCCCCAAAACACTACCTGAAGCTTATCAGCTCGCACAACAAATTGAAAATATGTATCCAGATTATTTTAAAAGAAATAAAACTCCTGATTCTATTAAATTAAAATTACAAAATCACAATAAGCCTAACTATTATGGCTATAAAAATACCAGTGTTCAAAATCATTTTCCAAATCAACCAAATTCTAATTTTAATCGAACATATGAATTTCATTCTAATGCACCACCTGCACAATTTCCAAATCAACCAATTCAAGTTAACCCTAGACCAATAAGCCATAAATTCTTCAATAACGAACAAGTTTTTGGTAAACCGAGGCCAGTTTTTGGTCAAGGAATATACCAGCAACAAAATTCCAAACCCGAAGCTATGTCAACACAAACAATTACGTCACAAAAGCCCATGAGTGCTTCTATGTATTACAGAACCCCTCAATTCAGCACTCAAGCCAGGCAAAATTTTAATTCGGAGGAATTGTTTCAAAACCAAGAATGTTATCAGGATCAAAATGAAAATAAAAATTTTGATAATCTAGAAATCGCATATCCTATTGAGAATGAAGAGAGCTTAAAATTTGAAAACCCATTTGAAGGTAATTGTCCAACAGAATTCGCACAAAATTCTGACTACGAAAATTTTCAGATGCCGGGGCCATCATGGGAGCTAGACTAGAAATAAATAACTATGAAGGAAAAGACGTTTTACCCTATATCATTCTTCCAAAACCATTTTCAAAGTTTCTGATTGACACAGGGGCTAGGTGTAGTTTTTAACTCAGAATTTATTATTATTAGAAAAAATTTTAGAATTTCCCTTTAACACATTTAATATCTACACTAATCCTATTCATAATGAATATTATAATGTAGACACTCCTCCACATACAGCTTTTAGCACCAACAAAGGTCATTTCGAATATTGTCGAATGCCCTTTGATTTAAAAAATGCGCCTTCGACTTTTCAAAGTTTAATGAACTCAGTATTACAAGAACTAATTGGGAACGTCTGTATTGTCTACATGGATGACATAATCGTTTTTGGCAAAGGTCTTCAACAGCACTTAGAAAATCTTAAAAGAGTATTTCAGAAATTAAAAGAAGCAAATTTAAAAACTAGATAAAAGTGAATTCTTGAAACATGAAACAAAATTTCTAAGTCATGTTATTAGCGATCATGGTGTAAAACCAGATCCATCAAAAATTGAAACAGTGAAAAATTTCAAAATTCCAAAAAACCAAAAAGACAAGCAGTTTCCTTGGATTAACCGGTTACTACCGCCGTAGGTTTATTCCAAACTATGCACGAATAGCAAAATCACTAACAAACTGCCTCAAAAAGGGAGAAAAAGAACCTATAACTTCTTACGTCCAAGCTCTCGAAACCTTGAAAAATTGCTACTAATACCCTGATTTTTCTAAATAATTTGTTATCACAACTGATGCGAGTAATTACGCATTAGGAGCTGTGTTATCACAAGGACCGATCGGCAAAGATAAACCAATCGCTTTTGCCTCTAGAACCATGAATCCCGCAGAAATAGATATTCGACCATCGAAAAAGAATATCTCGGTGTCGTTTGGGCTGTCAATTACTATAAACCATACGTATTTGGACAGAAATTCTCTATAATTACAGATCATAAACCTCTTGGTTGGTTGTTTAATCTAAAAGAACCAAATTCTCGACTTGTTAGATGGCGTTTAAAGTTAGAAGAGTATAATTACAAAATACTTTATAAAAAGGGTAAACAGAACGCTAACGCCGATTTTCTGAGTAGGTTAACCAAAGATCAGTTGATTCAAAAAGAGGAAATTAATATAAATGAACTGGAAGATGAAAGTTTGGCTGTCAATGTCGATAACGATAATAATTCTATTTCGGAACAATCCCAACACTCTCAACAACAAAATATTAGTACTAATTTAAGCATATCAGAAGATGGTATAAATAAATACAAAAATCAATTTGAACTCGTTGAAAACACTAAAAATAATGCGCTTTGTCAAGTACTCCAAGAACAAAAATTGTATACGACTTATAATCGAAAAACGATTGGTTTAAATTTAGACAACGTACCCCAAAGTTGCAAGGAGTTTATAAAACAATATTGTCGACCTGATGTAGTTGTCAGAGATTATTCTGAAATTACGGGTATCGTTGAAAATTTAAGCTTAGCTCTTCAACATTTTACATCTGTCAAAATTATATTATACAGGAAGAAGTTACAAGATGTTGAAGACGAATGTGATCAAGAATATATAATTCAAAACTATCATGAAGGGAAAACTAATCATCGAGGTATTGATCATACTTTCAAGTCCATCTCCGAACGAAACTACTTTCCAAAACTTTTCGAAAAAATTAATAAACACATTAATCAGTGCGAAATTTGTCAATGCTTTAAATATGAAAGAAATCCTATCAAACCTACATTCGCAATTACTGATACCCCTAGTAAACCTTTCGAAATTATACATGTAGACATATTTTCAATTAATAAAATTCTGCTTATGACCATAATACATAAATTTTCCAAATTTCTACAAATGTATCTGTTAGAAGATACAACGAGCATAACACTAATAAACAAATTAGAAGAATTTTTAGGTTTTCCGACACCTGATATGATAGTTGCCGATAGTCAATTTAATACAAATGCACTTAAGGAGTTTTTCCAAATTAATAAGATAAAGATTCATTTCACTACACCAAAGTCTCATACTGGAAATTCACCGATTGAACGAGTTCACAGCACCTTAATTGAACATTTTAGAATTTTAAAAATGAAAGATAAAAATGCCAGTCCTACTCAAGTTTATTCCCAAATTGTTAGCTTATATTGAAAGTATTCAGTCCGCTACAGGCTACAGACCTAAAGAATTAATTTTCGGTAATTATGTTCATTTAGAAAATTTTGAAAGAGACCCAGCACAGACTTTATTAAGCAATTTTGTTCAACAAAAACACGAATGGCAAAAATTTCTTTTTGGCAAAATTAAAGAATTTTGCCAAAAAGTCAGTGATAAAACTAACAAAATTGAAAGATTGAATCTAGAACGTAATGATAAAACCATTCACGTTGACAAAGGTTACGTGATTACAAGTAAAAGACAAAAATTTGAACCAAAATTTAAACCATGTTCTTTTGATCTTTCAGATCATAATACCCAGATAATTGGAACTGATCAAGGAAAAGCTCAGAAGGAAGGTCAAAGTTAGAAAACAATGAAGACCATCAGCAGTTTTGTTATATTATATATTTTGTTTTATTATCATAATACTTCTGCTTATGAATTAATTAATCTAGAGAATAAGTTTGGATTATTATCCTTTAAATTAGGTAGTGTTAGAATTAGAGACACAAATTACATGTATTCTTATAAGATGGATTTATACATTTATGCTAATGTTTACGAAAGAATAATTCATACTAGGTGGACCCGTGGGCTACGCTCCACGCTCTCATTATATTACTTTAAAAAAAAGAACTTTTCATTATCCGTTTGTTGTAAAGAAAAGATTTAAACTTGCAACGTTTTGGTTGTACCCCATACAATTTTTATGATTTTAAAAGTTAAAAATTTCAAATTGCATCCATTAATAGGGATGGCAAAAAAAGTAAATGTATCGATATACCTATCATATGATATATCGAATGTGATATATCGATACATGATATATATTAAAACGAATGTATCGATATATCAAATAAAAACGATATATTTCAGTAATGTAATAATTTTTCAAAATGCTGTTTTTTGAAAGAAGATTTTCACCTCACTACGCTGAAAACAATCAGTTGTGACTTGTAGTTGTGATGTGATGAGTATTGTGACTATTAACACTAGTACAGGATTTTATAAAAATAGACCAAGTTTTGGAACAATTTTATTTTTGTAAATACATAATAATGAGACAATTAACATAATAAGTATGCATGAGTCGCATGACATAAAAAAGTAATAAAAAATAAGGTGTAATATGAAAACACATAATGTGATATTAAATATATACTGTATATATTTAATATCACATTATGTATATAATATACATAAATGATGATAAATGTATTAGTAATTATATAGATATACCCTCCAATATTGAAAAAATACGTAACTTTTTACTTTACTTCCAATATTCATCAGGAAGTGATTGTAAAAATAAAAGTTTATACAATCTTTTGTTGGTCAATCTATTTCTGGTTTTAGTTGCAGTGGCTCCGGCTTTTGAAAATAACCGTTCGCACGGCACTGATGTTGCCACAATTCCTAAATATTTTTGTGCTTCTAGATACAAATGGGGGAAAAAGGTTTTTAATTCTTCCCAAATTACAAGTGGGTCTTGACTTAATAAATGTACTCCTTCCGACTGTAAATACTGGGTGACTTCGCCCTCTGCACCACCATCAGCTTTTTTACGTTTGGCATGTGTCAGTTGATTTGGTAGTCCCACAAATCAAAAGGCTCATCACTGTCATCACCATCGTCTGAATCAGTGTCGTTCCTTACACTGAGATTAGAAGAATCTTTATCTGACACAGAATTTTTTGCCACATTACCTTTAAGAATATTTATGACGGAAGCGCAGGCTACTGGATCTTTAAAATGTAATTGTTTAAACCTCGGATCTAAAATTGTGGCACAAGCCAACAAATGCGACTTTTCAACTTGGCCGAATCGTTTTTTAAATTCAGATAGCAGAGCGATTCGAAGCTTCTGTCCAGTTTCTGAGGACGGATTTATTTTTTCGAATTTTGCTATTACACACCGCAACATAGGAATAACTTTACTTATTGTGATAAATTTTTGCCCACATATTTCTGTTGTCATTTTTTCAAGAGGTCTTAACAGTTGAATAATTTCTTTTAAATATTCAATTTCAATCGCCATTAGCATTTCAGGAGCACTAACGTTATCAAATACTATGTTAGCGATTAAGGGAGCAAGTTCTACAAACCGATTAATCATATAAAATGTAGAATTCCATCGCGTTTTTACATCTAAAATAACTTTTTTCAAGTTTCCCTCCGGAATCCCCTTGACTTTCTGTTGTTTCCTTAATTGATCGCTAGCATGTACACTTCGCTTAAACCACGTTACGATGGCCCGAACCTTTGTTAATAATTCATTTAACCCCTCCGTATTTTTAATCGAATTTTCACAAACCAAATTTAACGTGTGCGCAAAGCACGGAACATGTCTATTTTTCCCAAATGTATCATATACAGACTTTACAATATTCGCTCCATTATCAGTGACCACCGCTACAACATTATCAGGACTTACACCCCACTCGGAAAGAAGTTTTAAAAATTCTTCAGAAATATATTGAGCCGTATGAGATTCTTGCAACTCCATCACCCCCAAAGTTGCAGAGACTAATTTAGAATTAGAGATATAATGTACAGTAACTCCCATAAAACTTTTTGTTTGCATATCTGTCCAAATGTCAGTCGTTAAAGTTACGTATTTTAGCAATTCCAATGTTTTTCTGAATGAATTAGCCATTACATCATATTTTTTGTCAATTAAATTTTTGAAAGTATTCCTTGTCGGTACTTTATAAAGAGGAGCAATGTCTTTCATTAGTTGTATAAAACCCTTACCTTCTACAATTGAAAACGGCTGATTGTCTTTACAAATAAACATGACAATGCTATTTGTAATTTTTGTATTCTTTGATCCACCTTCCGAAAATGAACTAACGGCCGTGAAGGTTTTGCTAATAGTGGGCTGGGTGTAACTTGGTGTGAAAGATTTCAATGCTGTTGACGGTGAGGTCGGGCTGGCGGGGAATCGTAAAGACGGTGGGCTCTTTTCTTTACTGCTACAGGGTTGTGGCTCTTCTTGTATCTGAACATTCTGGCCGACCGAAGTTTGCTGAAAAATTCATTTATTTTTGTAGTACACTAATAATAAACCAAAATTTTATAGATAACAAAATTAGAAAACAAATTTTTAAAATTTACATATATGGAAATAATTACCTTTTCTTCAATGGGCGCACTGCCTATTGCTTCTTTTAATTTTTGAGCTTCTTTTGTACCAACTGTGGCACTGTACATCTCTGCATGTTTTTGTTTTAAATGGGCACTAAGGTTTGTAGTATTTCCTGAACTTTTTAAAACTTTTAAACACACGTTGCACCGTGCAAACTCTTTTGATTGTTTGGTAAAATATTGCCAAATCTTACTTTTCGGCGGCGCCATTATAATAAATATTATTTATTTCAAGAATAATTTTAAAAAATTCTTAACGTGGATATAGAGCACGAGAGTACACAGACAGAAATAACAATTAACAAATGACACCAAAAAAATTTAGCCAGCCTTTTATAAACTAGATTTGGTAAATCCCCTAAAGATTATTTGAATTGCCTTGGTGGAGCTAAGTAATTCCCCCGAAATTTAATGTTGGTCTCGCTGCAGTTTCCATTTAGATTTAAAAAAGGCGCTATTTTATCTATTACTCAGTAGAGGGCGGAATACAGTACGGAATGAATGTACTCAAAGGTAAAACATGTTCCTTTACAGCAAATATTTGTTTTCAGTTTTGCGCTTCCGTCACTCAGGCTCAGTGTCGCTACAATCAGTAGTTATGGTACATACAACAGTTAGTAGCGGTCGTAGCGCAATCGTAAATATAAGGGTAATCGCAACGCAACACGATTTTCAACAGATTTTTTCGATATATTTGAAATATATCGATAGTTTTAGCGATATATTTGAATACAAAAAATGATATACATATATCGATATTTTACGACAAATATATCGATATTTTTGATATATCGATATATCGTTGCCATCCCTATCCATTAATCACAAAGCAGGTAGAGAGGACCCGGCACGCGCCACTTTAGATCATTATAAATTCTTGTTACTATTTTCAAAGGGATTTGCGGTAATGACGGTTAAACACCAATAAAATTTTATGGGGTACAACCAAAACGTTCCTATTTTTTTAACAGTACTACTTTTAATTATCACGTAGTTTATTTATTTTAATTCTGCATAAATATTGGTATAAAAGTCATGTTCGAAAAGAATGATGTTATCCTGCAGTCACGTGTCTGTATTTACAACCACTGTTTGAGATGACGTCATGTATTTGTAGCATATCGGCCGTAAAGTATCCTATGTGCCGATATGAACGTTCATTTGAATGGAGTTAACACGCAAAGCAGTGTGAGACATTTTCTGGATCACTGGCATCCCAGTTTCGAATGACGACTTATTATCGAGAATGTCGAGGTCATTGTACAATAGTCCAAGGGACGCTTTCATTTTACCCAGTTTTTATAGTTGTCACTCCAGGCTAATTAAGATACGATGTAGACGAATATAAAATATTTATGAAATAGAGTTCGTTGAAATAACACGTTCTTATTTCTGACGCCGTTTGTATGTTTCTAAATTTTACTTTTGTGCTTTTGTGAAATGGAACGTTTTTGTAGCATTTGTGGGGCAAGAAGCCAATTAGAGTTTGATTGTCCATTGGGTATGTCCTATGTATATAATAATAATTAGTTGGAATTAACGGCCCGATTTCATGTCAAATTATGTATTGAAAAGAGACTAAATAGATGAGAGGTTTATTGGTAGAACTCTCTAGATGTCAACCCGACAACGTATATCTCGAGAATGCCTCCCCGCAGGGTCTTCCGCAGTCCTCGGGTACCATCGGGTATCGCCACACAGCCCGGTTCGTACTGCGTGGCTCGCTTCCGGTGGTTCCCCGCCTCACGGAACGACCGTCAAGCTCAGCTGTTGCTAACACTATAAAATATTTATGAAATAGAGTTCGTTGAAATAACACGTTCTTATTTCTGACGCCGTTTGTATGTTTCTAAATTTTACTTTTGTGCTTTTGTGAAATGGAACGTTTTTGTAGCATTTGTGGAGCAAGAAACCAATTAGAGTTTGATTGTCCATTGGGTATGTCCTATGTATATAATAACAATTAGTTGGAATTAACGGCCCGATTTCAAGTTTCAATTAGGTATTTTTTTTGCCCAGTTTTAAATCATATTTATTCTGGATACTGGTTCATATTATCTCAAAAATTTTTAGACCAACGTGCAATTTTCATGCTTTTTGTGCTGCAATATAATATGTGAACTAAAGTATGTTGCAAAATATGAAAAAAAGGTGTACGAAAATGAGCAACGCAAATTGCGCTGCACCCGTTGGTTGCGTCCAAACTTGAAATCGGCCCCTATGTATCATTATATATTTCAGCATATCTATTAATGATTATTATTGTTGTTTACAGATAGTTGTAAAAAATGCCATAAACTACCATTCATATTATCTTTTGAACTGAAACCAGCATCCGTACTAAGATGTTCAGTGTGCACGGCATACGTATGCGAAATCAATAGATACTGTGAAAATTGTGGGCACACGGTGGAAAATAGTAAAAGAATTAGATCAGAAAGAGCTGCAAAACTTGCAACGACGATGATGATTAAGAAAAAAGAAGCCATTGAAAGAAGGGAGAAACGTAAACAGGATGCTCCAAGAACTTCATGTTCGCCATGCAAAATATCGCCATCCACACCTTCACCATCCGCAGTTTCACCATCCGCAGCTTCACCATTTGCAGCTTCACCACCTTCATCTTACTCGTTCACATTGTCACCAACTGTTGATGAAATGGACAACTTTTTGTCAGAGATACCCGACCCTGCCATTAAGGAAAGGGAAGATGAAGAACATCAGGATAATATTAAATAAATAAATATATAATATCTACCTATATAATCACTAATAATTAGTAAATAAATGTACTTTTATGGATTTACAAAATAAAGATTTAACATTGACTCTCTCCATTGGTGTCTAAATTACAACTAATTTATATTATTTCCTTATAAACGATATTTTTGGTGTATGTACCACTTTTCCCCTGAAAATGACCTTGTTCACTGTTGGTTTCAATTTTAAATTTAATACTTGAGAACTTCCGAGCCCTAGAGAGTGCTACATATAGTTGTCCATGTGAAAATACTGGTTCTGGTAAATAAATTCCGATTTTTTCAAATGTTTGTCCTTGTGCTTTATTTATGGTCATGGCATATGCAAATCGTATTGGAAATTGTTTTCTTTTAAGCTTAAATGGTAATCCTGTATCCGACGGGCTTAAGACTATTCTTGGCAAAAAAACGGTCGTACCAATCATCTGGCCGGTTAAAATTTCAGTTTCTATAAAGTTGCTGTTTAAGTTTTTAACAATTAATCTAACACCGTTACATAAACCTTTTTTGATATTTAGATTTCTCAATAAAATGACGATAGCATTAACCTTTAGTTTTAAATGATGGGGAGGCATACCGGACGGTGTTAAACTGTTTAAAAATTCGGTGGTATAATGTTCAGATTCAGAGGGATCATCACAATCAATTGAATCCACACTGTAATAATCGTAGCACTGGCCGTTTAATTTATCAATGACTTTTTCGTTAATGATAGAACACGCATTGTTTGTAGGGCACAATATTGCTGTTGATGTACATAATGTTGTATTTGGATTATTTAGAATTTCACCATAAATTTCTTCAACTAAACAATTATTTGTAACACATTCTTCAGGAATTTTTATTAAATCTTGTGGTAAATCTCGCTCTGATGCCATTGTACCATTCCCAATTTGTAAAAGAAAATCAGCAAATATTTGTTCATCTTCGCATGTTCGCATGTTTTTAGTTAAATAATATTTTTTAAATAATGGCCATAATTTTTTAAACAAACCTCAACACTTGCACATCTACCACCGTGGAGAACAATAGGTGTTACTTGCCGAAAATCGCCTCCCAGTAATATAACTTTGCCTCCAAATGGTTCATTAATTTGAGTTACGTCTCGCAAAAGTCTATCAACTAATTCTAACGCATATTTAGGGGCCATAGGAGCTTCATCCCAAATGAATATTTTAACTTTTCTTAAATGTGCAGCATCTTTAGAAATAGGTGTAATGGAAGATGATGATTTTTCTAATATGGGAACAGGTAACTTAAATCGAGAATGTGCCGTTCTGCCACCTTTTAATAAACTTGCTGCGATTCCAGTCCATGCAACAGCTTCAGCTATATCGCCTTTTCCTCTAACAATATGAAGAAGAGTAGAATATAAATACGTTTTACCAGTCCCACCTAAAAAGTATAAATTAATTTTGGAATAGCAATTTTGATTACTTACCAGGGCCATCTATAAAAAATAATCTATCGGTTGAATTTCCATAAATAGCATCGAGAACATCTCTTATAATAATTTGTTGTTCCGCATTTAGGTTTTGACTCATTTGTTCACCAAAGCCTGCTTCTTCAAATGCATTGTATACGATAAATGAGTCGTTATTGATTACATCACTCGGAGAAGGCAAATTAAAATCTGTGCATTTAAGTCCATGTAAAATTAAATTATTTTGAATATCAAGTAAAGCCAAATTGATGCTTCTGTCTTTAGTAGACGTTCTTATGAAATCCTCGATTAAAGAATCCTCGAACATTTCCCACAATTCCTTTACATTAGAAGGTCGACAAAATATGCATATAACAGAAAAAAGTAATCTAAGTTGACTGGGCATATGAAACGCCACCGCTTCATGTAAACAATTTGACCATTCGTCGTCACTGTCCAATAGTCCCCTTGCTAACGCCGCTTCATGAAATGTGTCATATATAACACCTTCGAAAGTTTTAACAGGGTTGCCAGGTGTGGCGATTTGTCGCCAAAGTGGCTACTTCCATTTGAAAATTGCGACAATTTTTTTGCCTGTGGCGATGGCGAGAAAATGTGGCGTCTTCCATTTGTTATTGGCGATATATTGGCTACTAGCTTCCTAATGTCTGATTTGAATTCTTTGTTAATTTTATTGTTTTTTTTTTTTCATTCAACTTATAATAAGAGAGTCGGCAGTTTACCTCCTGCAGTCCTGCATAGTTGGCTGCATAAATACAATAGATGCAGTAGCCAATCACATAATCACGTCATGTAATTTTCCCGGTTAAAACCCTTACACCACAGACTACAGCGAAAATATTGTAGCTACTTTGTTTATTTTGTGGTGATTTCTAAGTGCAATAATTAGTTATAATGGGAAAAGGGGAGAAACTGCGGAAATATAGATCCCAGTGGGAGAAAGAACCCTGGGCAAAAGGTATGAGAAATTCCAAGAAAACTTCCAGATTCCAGATCGACTTTTGTAGGTTACATTCAATCAATTAAATTTTTCATTCCAGGTTGGCTTTGCAAAGGAGACCCAAATTTATTGCAAGAAGCATATTGTAAGGTTTGCAAATCTTCTCTCAGGGCCCACTGTACAGATTTAAAAAATATACAACTACAGATATGCACATAAAACTAATGAAAGCTTTAACGACGCCAGTTGCCAGTACTCTTCATAATTCATTTATAATAAACCTTTCAAATGAACAGAAAGAGAGAGATCTTTTACTGGCTGTATATATTGCGATGCACTCTGCTGTTAATAGCATTGATCATTTAAACTCAATTATTAAAATTATTGGAAAAGGTACAACACTTGAACAAACCAAAATACACAGAACGAAGTGTTCAGCTTTACTAAAAAGTGTAATTGGGCCTGTCTTGTTGGAAGAATTAATCCAAGATATTAATGGTAACGTTTTTTCGTTAATAGTAGATGAGTCTACTGACATTTCCGTGAATAAATACCTGTGCTTATGTATAAAATATTACAGTGAAAGCAATAAAAAAAATATTGACAGATTTTTTAGGTATCATAGAAGTCGAGCGGGTCACAGCTCAAGCTTTGTACACATATGTAGTAGATTATTTAAAATTGGTTAATTTAAACATTAACCAATTAGTAGCCATTGGAACTGACGGTGCTAATAATTTATGTGGACGAAATCATTCTCTTTTTACGTTATTAAAAGAAACAGTTCCAAATCTACAAATTGTTAGATGTGTCTGCCACTCCATAAATAACGCAAGTGCAAAGGCATCCGAACAACTACCAGCACATTTAGACTTTCTTTGCAAGGAAATTTACAATTGGTTTTCCGTTAGCTCTCTTAGGAGAATAGAATTTTCAAACATTTATAAATTAATTAATAATGACAAAGAGAGTCACCAGTTTGTACAACTGTCGTCCACCAGATGGTTGGCTAGGTATAATGTCATCAATATTATTTTGGAGAATTGGATCGAACTGAAATGTTATTTTAATAATTTTATCAAAACCGATAAAGACTACACAGCAAGACTTCTAAACGAAATGTTGAATGATAATTCAAATTATTTACTTCTCAGAATTATTTCTCCTGTTTTATATATAGTAAATACCTTAAATTTGTCTTTTCAAAAAAACTATGTTGATCTTGGCGATAGCTATGATGATATATGTGCAGCGATGCTAACTTTGGCTAAAAAAATTATGAAGTTGCCGTTTCTGGACAAATTTGAAACTTTAATAAAAAACTTAGACAATGATTTAGCTTTCCTAAATGCAAGTGATGGAGATTATGGAGTGGATTATTATCGAGAATTAGCTAACTTGACAATATCAGTGGAAGAAAGGAGACAAATTGAACATAGAGCCTTTTTATACATCAAAGCTCTGTTAATTGAATTGAAAAAACGTCTTCCCGACTCTCTCACTCTTTTTAGAGATCTAAAAATGTTTTCTGTGAAGGTGGGTATATTATTGTAAATAAAGTACATCATTTTACATGTATTTTCTATTAATATAGATTTGTATGGATAAACATCGCCGTTCCAAATTCAAGGATTTGCCATTTATTCAAACTTACATCAAACAAGAAGACATGGGGCGACTGGAAATACAGTGGGAGCACCTTTGTCAAGTAAATTGGCAGCTGTGTGGTGACAATGATCAGCCCATTGATTCATATCAATTTTGGGGACAAGTTATGCATTATACAAATGCAGGTGGAGAATACGTTTTTAGGGAATTAGCCCATTTTGTACTGATATTACTAAGCTTTCCGTCATCAAATGCCGTCGTTGAACGTGTATTTTCCGTGATGAATGCAGTAAAAACTAAAGCAAGAAACCGATTGAAGACTGATATGTTGAGTGCAATATTAAGATTAAGAATTCATTTACATATAATGGGTATTTGCTGTGAGAAATTTACACCTTCACCAAAGATGTATAAAAAATTTAATAACACTATGTATAATAGCCAAACAGAGGAACACTTAGGGGAAAGTTCAGAACATTGTGATAACAATGTAGAATTTTTGATTTGTGAAAGGGAGAATGACGTTCCATGTTTAAGTATAAATTAGTTTTAATGACATATTTAAGTCAATACCAAAAAGATTTTGATAGTCAGTATGTTATGTTATCATTATTTTTATTTTTTACTGTTTAATGTTATTAAAATAAATGCGTTTTTTCTGAAACTACGGTTATTACTTTATTTAGTTTTGAAAATGGCGATTTCTGACTACTTTGAATTTAAATTTTGGCGCCTGATCGCGAAGCACTTCCATACAACGCAATGTTGTTGTGACTCTATTGCAAATTTCATGTGAAGAACAAAGAAAGAATTATTCACGAACGTCGTAACTCGGCAAACATACGTCGTACGTCCTAGTTTTGCCAACCGTGGTGAAGAAGGCTAAGAATTAAGAATCATTTTTTTTTTAATTGAAACTTTACAGAACAAAATTTCCAGAAACATAATAGTACCTAATAACTGAAAAAAGTCGCCAAAAATATGGTTGAAGTCGCCAAATTTCAAAAATTTTTGAATTTTTGGCGGGCTTTCTACCTCGCTTCGCTCGGTTTTGGCGATTTCTTTTCTATATGTTGGCGACAGAGTTGGAACATAACCTGGCAACCCTGAGTTTTAAGATCGTCAAAGCAAGTAGCACCTCGAACGCGTAGTAATAATAACCTCAAATGAAATCTCTCTATGTCTGTAGGATTTGCGAAATACATTCTTCCAATCACTGACTGAGAACCACGTAGACGTTCTTTCCATTGTTTATTTTTTGTAAAAACAAAATGTTTGGGTATTTCAGTATAAAGATATTGTCGTGCATGTGCATTTGTCTTGTTTAATTGAAACCATGCTGTTAATGTTGTATTAGTATTTTGTGCCCGTTCCAAAGCAGTCTTCTGCACCTTCCGAAAAAAATACTTCTTGTTCATTTGGTAAATGTATTGCTAGTCTATATATTGCGTGGCTCATATCATACATTTTGAATTCAAATAACCGCCAAGCAGCTTCAGGAGGTGAAACGTATCGCGAATTTAAAAAATTTATGACTTCATCATTAATATTTTTTGACTTCAAATTAATGCAGTCGTGTCCTTTATACACGAATTTAAATAGATATTTCACAGTCTTAATGCTTGCACATGATTCCACATTTATATGAGCGTTATACTTTAAACTTAATTGAGGGCTGTACGGAACAACCCAACGGTTGTCAACAGTAAAATCTCTCACAGTTGTCGTTCTTCCATCATCCCTTCGTCTATATTGAACATACCCATTAACGTTTTCTATTGTTTCGGGAGAAAACGATTTTGGATATTTCTTGGTACATTCACCTTCTGCCATACATGGGCTTTTTGGATTTATTAAACCACAAGGTCCATGAATCATATTAGTTTTAATAATATCGTGAAGACGTGAATTATTTTCGGGAAGTTCTGCCGAAATAACTTTATTAATTTGTATCCTGTCTCTTAATTTGTATTGATTTTGCACTATCAATAAAATATGTGCATGAGGAAGACCCCTTTTTTGAAATTCTATTACGTATACATAGACTGTGATAATTCCAAACACATGATTTTTTAGCAAATCTCTAAGCAGTTCCTTAAGTTTGAGGCAAAATACTCTGGCTACTAAATCGGGTCTATGTTCAACTTTTTCCCAAGGTTTTATGTTTTCTGATATTTCCTTCCATTTTGGGTTGCATGTAAAAGTTATAAAATAATCAGGTTTTCCATAATGGCTAACAATAGCCAAAGCATCTAAATAATTTTGTCGCATATTACGCGGACTTCCAATAAACGTAGAAGGTAAAATTACCAATTTACCGGGAGGAAATTCTGAATCTGCAGCAGTGGAGATGTAATCACTTAAAGCTTTATAATTTTCTACACGTAATGTTTTTTGATTTTGTTTAATCCATGTTAGTCTTGAAGATTCCACTTTTACATAGGCGTCTACAATGTATTGTTGAAATAATTTACCGGAACTATGTATGGCAGAAAATCCTGGACGAATTGCTAAACGGAAGGCATAATATTGTAAAATAGTGATATAATGTCTTTTGTTAGTATTGTTAGCATTCTTCAATGAAAGATGATTTTCACACCCCTTTTCTCCGTATGGAAATAGAAGTGGATAAGTCATTGGATCGGTATTAGGACTTGTAAGAGCTATTGTCTGTAATGGTCCATTGCGCGGATAAATAACAAAATCTATATTTTCTGGTACTTCCCCATTTTCACTAATAAATACAGCTGCAATTTCGCCATCATTAGTTGGTGAATTAAATCTTTTTCTATCAGGACCTTTCGTGAAAACCATTTTTATATCAGGTACTGTTTTACCTTGCGATTCATATAGCGCAGAGGTTGCTTTTTCAACTTCCGCCATTGTTTTGAACGTTTTTGCATACGGATTGTTCTGTATCATAAACGTCTGTAATTTTTCCATTACTGGGGGTAAACATAATTCATTTTCGGGTCTTGCAGTACGTTCTTCATGAGCTTGAGCCGAATCTAATATATATAGTTGTCCGTATGAAGGTTTTTCTAAAGGAGCGGGATATAAATTTCCAACAAAATGGTACATTTGTCCGTGTATTTTGAAAGTAGACGGTCCTGGACCTGATATTTTCGGCGCAATGTTAGCTTTTAAAGATGCAAATGCTAATGCGGAATTGTAAGCTCGAATATGTTCTCGAAAATTAATAGACTCTTTTGTATTGTCGGTATAATAATGAAATAGAAAATCTGGTTGATTTTTTATTGTTCTATCTTCACTCAACTGAACTTTGCCGTTATGACAGCACTGCTTGAAATGTCCATCATTTCCGATTTTTTCCTCCGAAAAATGCAGAGCATTACAATGGATGCATGTGTGTGCAAGTTGTCCACAATAATGTTCCGCAACCGATGGACTCGGTGTGACAATTGGTACGTTTGCTGTCGTTTGTACAGGTTTAATTTGTATGCTTACCGCAGATGCTGTTTCATGCAACGACGATGTGCTCGCATTCATTCTTCTCCGTTTATTAATTTCTGTTTTGTTTTTTAAATAATAGGCGCGCTGATATTCTCTATTTTTTTTCGTTTTTCTTCTAAATCCTAGATCAAAAACGCGAAACAATAAGATTTGAATAAATGTTATCATATTAATATTTACGGTCATCTTGGCTATATACGAAAGTTCCATAAAAACACAATATTTCAATAAATAGCACTAATGAACCACCATGCGTAACGTCCCATAAAAACACAATATTTCAATAAATAGCACTAATGAACCACCATGCGTATTATCTCGACTGAACCTGGAACGTTACCCAACAATCAACACAAATGCTGCTCTTCCAATTTCCTTATTTGAACGCACAACTGTAGTGGTCGACTGGACGGACAAATTTGTACCTTACGTCAAGACAGCATAGATACTACGCCGATAGCTTTTAGGATATGTGTGAACACCATTTAACTATCTTTATATGTAGATTATTATAGCGAGTTCTACTTCGGGATAATTCGACATTTTTCGCAATTTTTACCGCCTAAAGCCCATCAGTTCCAACTAACTTCCAAGCAGTAGCGCGAGTTGAATTCAAAGATTATATGTTGAATTCAGTTCAATAAGTATTAATTATTATTGTTATAACGTGGTTGTTGTGTTGACTGTGATAAAGTGTGTATGTACAGAAGGTAGTAATTATAACGCCCGGCATAATAATGATCGAGGATTTTGAATTGTCCAGCATCTTAAATAATTTAGACGCGCAACAACCGCAACCTGGGAGTAGTCAGGCGCCCCATGGGACAGTTTCGATCTCTCCAACACATGCAACAGTCGAGGACTTACTTACTTACTAAAAATTCAAAGACGTACCCTAGGACCAACAAATTTTCATTACTGATTTTACTTTTGTTTTTAATTAAAATCAGTTTGTTCTTACTGAATCTTTGTAGCTCATTTTTGTTTATTTTATCATTTCGATCGCAGCGGGTCCTTCGCGTAAAATTGTAGAAGCATTTTATTCGCCCACATGATTTGTGATTACTAATTTTTGTATTTATGGTAATAAAGCTGTTTAAAAATATTAATTTACAACTTCGTACCTTTTGTATTTTTTCCGCGAACCCGTGCGTCATTGTCAGATTTTGCAAGTTGCAAGATCTGATGTGAGCATGTAAATAGTCTAAACATTTAAATAGCTTCTTGGCAATAAAAAGTTTTGATTACTTTACTCATGTTTCAAATTATTCTAATAAGAAAATGATGTTAAGAAAAATGCCTGGATTTGCTGAACTATGATTGTTATGAATCTATTTATGTATTATAAATTACCTACTATAATACAACAAACACAGTATGAGTTTTCTGTGCAAAGTGTAATAGATTTTATAAGGCATTATAATGAAGTAATCGATTTTTATAAATTGTAATAGATCTGTTACTATAATAAAATTAATTGTAATAATAACAGGAATATTCCTGTTTGGGAGCCCATGTAGTTTTGCAGGGACCAATTAATTGGACCAATTGTTAAATTAATTGGTATAAGTACCTGCTAATAAATCAGCACATTCCTGTACTTTTCATCCAATATACGAATAATTGCTATTATTTCTTTTGTATTCTAGTAGTAAAATCTGCACAAATTCAATTGATGATTTGAACAAATGATTTTCTTGGAGATTTGAAGCAGGTCCATCTTATATTTAAGAAACTACATTTCTTGAAAAAATTAAATGCTTGACACTGAATAAATTTCTATTGCTTTATTGTAAAAAGCATACTTGTAAGCAAATGTAAACTTAAATTAAAAATTTTTTTTTCTTGTAATACATATGACGTAACTATTTTGTAGATGAAGAAATAACATCTGAAAGGTTGATGTACATGACAAATGACCATGTTAAGGACCTATTAAAAGATTTTAAATTAGGAACACGAATTGAATTTCAGCATAAATTAACAGATTGGAAAATATCTATTGTAAGTAAATCAAGTATTTAATAAGAAATCATACCGATTATATGATGCATTTTTTTAAGGGAGTAACAACCAACAGTACAGCTGAAACAATTTCAAATAGTGCTTCAGATACCAAAGTTAATATTATCAACACGCCTAAAAAACTTGAAGCCAAAAATAATAACTATGCTCCTATTGGTTTTGTAAGTACATATTTACATATACAATATACATAGGTATTTTAAAATCTCTTTATATAACAAGTGACTGTAAGTCCTTTAATCCCACAACTGATATTTCAGAAAGTAATAAAGACATTTTAACTCTGTAAAGGACATTTGATTTCTATAGTAAATACTTTCAGCAGGTAGTATAAATTCATTTTATAGCATTTAATCAGAGATGATGCTGCGGTTTAAGGGTATTTTTGATCCTTAATTATCAAAAAATTTTCAACGTAAGAAAGTTACATAAAAATGGAAGTACCTCAACAATTACTATGGGTATTAATTTTATAAATAGGAACAGGTTTATTCAAATTTTAATGCTTAATTGAATAGCAACAACATCTCAACAAAGCTTTCTCACTCGCAAAATATTTTTAAACCGCAGTGCCATCTTCGATAATAGTGTTATAAAAATAATTTATACTCCCTACTAATGTTTACGTTTACAGAAATAAAGTATGTACCTCTATTACTTTCCGAAATATTTGGTTTGAGAATGTTTGATGAAAACCCTGTATATCTACATATATTATAAATTATCCACTAGAGTAAATTGAAGTAATTAAAACGTTTTTGTTAGAGAGTAATCTTTTGTATAACCTTGATAACTAAAACTTTTTAAAACAAAATGAAAAACATGTAAAAGATGTTTGTTTTATAAAAATGATTTATTCAAAAAGCATTGTTAAAGAACATTCAAACTAATATTTTTTTAATACACTTTGAATCACGTTGCATTAATGCACATTAACAATCATCAGACACTAACATAATTCTTTTATTTGTCTAGGATTTACTTAAAGTACTTCAAAACTCAGTTAAAGGACAATACGTTTTGCGAACTTTTGAATCGGGCAGAAAACTTGATGATGCATCACGGACTATCATAATTGAAACGACTATAGCGTGGCACTTGGAGAATCATGTGCGTATGACTAGAAAGATTTACGAAGAAATAGCCTCTACCATTGAAACCACATTTAGTGATGAAAAAGTAAGTTCTCTAAACGGCGAATTTATAAATGTATTCACAAACGAATTTTGTAGACTATATATTATAAAAAAATTGGAAATAAGCCATCTGGTCGCCTTTACGACAAATACCAGAACACAATCAAAAGATTGCGAAAATTAGGACTTCTAAATATTGACAAATCTTCCGCAAGCACACCTGAACCTGAGCCTGATGAAAGTGATGTTCTAGATCAGGGATGGCGAACCAATGGCACGCGTGCCATTGATGGCACGTGACAAAATATTTTGGGCACGCCACCTATCGACAAAGTAACAAAGTTTACTGCGAAATTTAACGAACGACGGGAGTGAGCCTACGCTACGGAGGCGCGCTTGTTCTTGTTTGTGGTTTGTGTCCAGATTTGTGTCTTGTCTTCTTAGTTCTTAGTTACGTCGTTGACTGCAATTGCTGATGACGCATAGTTTGTTTACGCATAGCATCATAGTCAATTTCGTTGACACAAGTGCATTTGTGTTATATTTACTAGTGTTATTTAACATGGCTAGTTCAGCAAAAAAACAAAAAGTGCAAGATAGACAATTTCAAACTTGGTGGACTGAGAAATATGGCATGATTAGTAAAGGCGACAAAGCGGTGTGTGTTTTATGTTCTGGAACAGTGGTATGTAGAACATCGTCTGTAAAACGGCATTTTCAAACAAATCACAAATCCGTTTGTCAAAAAAGCCAACCAGAGCAAAAGGAATTAATTGCAAGTGCAATGAAAGACAGAAATAAACAGTCGACGTCTATGATTAAATATGTTGGTAAAAATTGTCATATGAGCGCCGTAAGTTTCTCGGCTGCAAATGTTATTGCTCGGCATAGTAAACCTTTTCAAGAGGGAGAGTTTTTGAAGGAAGCTTGGTTAGCATGCGCGTCCTCACTTTTTGATGATTTCGATAATAAAGATAAGATAATTCAGCGCATCAAAGATACTCCTTTATCTAGAAACACAATAAAAGAAAGAATCTTAAAACTGGCCGGAAATGTAACAGATCAACAAAAAAGTGACATTAACTCTGCTCCTTTTATATCTCTATGTCTTGACGAAAGTACTGACGTCACTAAATCTGCACGTTTAGCTGTTTTTGCTCGATATTGCGTAGTAAACGTCATTAAGGAATAATTAATTGCGATAACATCGTTGCCAACAACTACAAAGGGCACAGATATTTGTACGGCTGTTAAAAAATCGCTTGCTGAGAAAGAAATTGATTTGAAAAAAATTGTTTCGGTAACGACTGATGGTGCTCCAAGTATGGTGGGCAAAACAAATGGTTTCATTAGTTTATTTCAAACAGACATAGGACATTCGATTCTTGAATTTCACTGCATCATTCACCAACAAGCCTTGTGTGCTAAGAGTGGCTTAACATCTCTTGAAAATGTAATGGCGATAGTCACAAAAATAGTCAACCTCATATCGTCGCAGGCTTTAAACAAGCGAAAGTTTGATGCTTTGTTGGATGAAGTCAGCTCGGTGTATAATGGCTTACTGATGTATAATAATGTTCGCTGGTTAAGCCGCGGAAACGTACTTCAAAGATTTGTTGACTGCTTGGAAGAAATCAGACTGTTTCTGCAAAATGAAGGCAAAATTGAACAATACCCACAGTTGTTGGATGTTATGTGGCTTTCAAAATTGATGTTTTTTACAGACATATGCCAGCATTTCAATGAACTGAACGTAAAGCTTCAAGGCACAAATAAAACAATTGTCGTCATGATAGATCTCATTCGCGCTTTTGACGCTAAACTGCATGTTTTCAGGAATGATATCATTACAAAAAACTACAAGTATTTCCCAAACTTGAAAAAAATTTTCAAAGATTTAGATGTGCATGAGAAACCAGACGAAGAAAAAGCTACTGAAGAATTTATTTCCGTAATCGATTCTTCAATCCAGGAATTTTCAGCGAGGTTTTCTCAGTTCAAAGAATTATCGGGAACACTTAAGTTTATTATGTACCCTGATGTGACTTCATTTGATAAACTGAACTTGTCCCAATTCTATTGGTTGGAAATTGAAGAATTTGAAATGCAGCTGATTGATTTCCAGTCTAGCTCAATATGGATTCAAAAATTTATTGAAGCAAGGAAAGAGTTGGAATTAATTGAAACAGAAAGATTGACAAGCAATATAAGCAAAAATGCTAGTAACAAAATTATGGAAACATGGAATTCGATTCCAGACACATTTAACTGTTTGAAGAAACTGGCTTATGCTATTTTAACTATATTTTCATCTACCTATGCCTGCGAGTCATTATTTTCAGAGATGAATAACATTAAAGACTCGCTTAGAAACCGTTTGGCAGATGACTCCAGTTCAGCATGCATTCTGCTAAAAGTAACATCTTACAATCCTAATATAAGTTATTTGTCATCTAATCTGCAACAACAGAAGTCACACTAATGTAATGTAATTTTAATTTGAATTACACCTAGGTATAACTGAAACATTATTATTACTATAATATAGTGCAAAATGTATTTTTTGGTAATAAATGAAGAGTTTTGAGTTGATATTGTTTAGTTCTGTTATTTTCCCCATAATTACTAAGCAAAATTATTTGATGGCACGTCTATGGCCTCATTAAACATTTCTTTTAAAAAAATGGCACGTTGATCCTTAAAGGTTCGCCATCCCTGTTCTAGATGCTGATATCGATACCGAAGGTAATTTTTTCTATTTTTAAGGATTTTTATTTACTACTTCACTTTTTTAGAACTTGAGAGTATTCAAAAGTGGCTAAAAATTAATAGTAATCCGTGGAGTGACGTACAATCAAAGTGGCGCATTACATACAATCTTCGTAGAAGTAACATACTCGATAACAATTTTAAAACTGAGGAAATAGTTTCAAAATGGCCACTTTTTAGGCACTCCGATGGAGCAAATCTTGTAAAGAGAATAAAAACTTGTTAAATTATGTATTATTTATATATTTGTTTTAGATTGATATAGACTTCGACCAATTGTTTAAAGAAAAAAGTTCTCTGTTGATTACTAAATGGGAGCAGTTTCATATGAAAATTCTTCCTATTTTAAAACAAAAAGTTAAGGATAAGCAAAATGTTAGTCTTTTAAGAAAAATTAATTCTGCAACAAATAACCAAGGTAATAATAAAATCTACAACTGAGTGTATTTTGATGCCGTGTATTTCTATTATAGATACGTCACTTCTTGTAGCCCTAGTATTGCATGCGGTACTACCACCAACTGTCAAACATCTTACAAGTGCCAAGGGTAAGCGGGTGTCAAAATCAACAATAAAGGATTCACAGGATTCATTTTTTATTCACTGCGTTACAGTCAATGATTTTGAAAATAAAATAGACGAATATAGAACTAAGTTGTTACTTAGAGGTGAAAAATTGCAACCACTGTTGGTTGGGATAGGGCCCGAGTTCTTAACAATAAGTGACTTCATTGTTTACTATGATGGTATACGTTAAGCCTTCAAACATCTAGTATCTGCCTTGGATTGCCTTTTTAAAATATTTCATGTTTTAAATTTACATTACCCAAAAGATTCATCAACCTTTTGGATTTTCTTGCAAATTTATTTTTTTTGTATTGATGAAAAGGATTCAAGAAATAATGCCAACATTTTATGTTTAATTCAAGATTTAAGATAAATTTTGTATTCTTGTTTTTATTGTTATGTACATTAACTAAAATGTTCCATCAATGTTTCAAGTGTGTTCAAAAGAACATTGATAAAACTTATACTGCCGATCAATTAACTGCACATATTACATTGTACCATCAAATAAATGAAGATTTCTTATGTGTAGGATGTTCTCATAATTTTCAATCTTTAAAAGCGTTCAAAAGTCACCTTAAAAAGTGTATAAATGTCTCATCTAAAATTAGTTTGGAGAAGGTTATTCCTGAAATGGCACCAGACTATAAAAATACAAATGAAGTAATTGTAAGTCTCCATGTAGATACTAAAAATGATAATCAGTCAAGTTTAGTTTTAGATCGTATCAAATCTTCAGCGTTACTGCTAGATAGCCGTTTATATGAAAAGTCAAATTTTGCCAGATCTGATGCAGAGATAATAATTAATGAACTTCTAAATACACTACTTTGTGATATTATGTCAGAAATAAAAGAATATTTACTTTCAAATTTTAATAATGAGGGAGAAAATCTGAGCCATGTTATTAAAATTATTGACTTCTGTAAAAATCCTTTTCAAGATTTCGATACTTTTCACAAGTATTTAAAAGCTGTAAAAAATAAAGGTTATTATAGTGATCCTATGTCATTTAACATACACAATGAAATAGCACCAGTTAGAGTGAAACATAACGTATGTGTAGATAACAATATTAGTAAAGGTGTCTTAATGTCCTTAAGATTTCAGTTTCAAAAATTTTTTGAATTAGGAAATAACTTAAATTTAATAGTAGAAAATACCAACCAACTAAAAACTGAAAACAGAAATACAGGTATAATAAAAAACATTATTGACGGCGAAATATGGAAGTCTAAAATAGTAAATACGCAGGTTACCGTTTTTCCTTTCATTCTGTATTACGATGATTTTGAGATAAATAATAGTCTAGGTTCACATGCTGGGGAACAGTCGCTAGCAGCTTTCTATTACACTTTTCCCACTTTACCTCAACATTTTCTCTCAACTGTTAACAATATATTTCTTGCTCTTTTATTTAAATCTAAAGATTTTTCAAATGGTACCGTCAAATGTGTATATATGAAACAGTGCGGGTTATATAAAATGCAGTGCAACAATTTTAAATTTTTCGCGCAATCTGAGTCCAAGGTGGACAACAGAAAAAATTAAAAATCACTAGCCATGTAAAACATATCTGTCGATTTCCTGGCCCGCGTTTGAATGTGATCAGATCATGGTAAGTTTCTTTAAAAAAATATTAAATAATGACCCCTCAGTGACAAAATCTTGAATACCGTAAAAGTCTCCCCTGTATTTCGATTCAGAATCAAAATATAGCATGGGTTCTGTGGAAGTAATACACGATTATAACCTCACTTATCACAACATGTGATCAGTTTTCGCGCACTTTATTTCAGGTCGAAAATTTGTGCAAAAGAGTAAAAAAACTCATTTTCTAGGGGTAATATGAAACAAAATGCCGCACAAGCATATTCACAAACCTGGCACTGCGTTTCGGCGAAACTATCCGGATGAATCCGTAGAAAGGGCACTACAAGCTGTAGTTGAAGAGGGAGTATCTTTTGGCCAAGCAGAAGAACTCTATGGCGTCCCGAAGTCCACTATTTGGCGGAAATATCGGGGTATAGGATCAGACAAGCTTGGAAAACCACCTGCCCTTAATCATATTGAAGAGAGAAAAATTGTTGAAGCCCTCACCACAGCTGCTGGGTTTGGTTACCCCTTTGATCGTGACTCCTTGAGGGAATTTGTGAAAACTTATCTGGACAGAAAAGGAGCAATTGTTGCTTGCTTTAAAGACAATTTACCTGGTAATGAGTGGTGTTCAAATTTTGAAAAGAGACATCCTGATTTGACACGCAGGAATTGTGAAAATATAAAACGGTGTAAAGCGGAAGTCACCCCTGAAACCATAAATTCATATTTTGATCAGTTACAAACGACCATTAATGATATTCCAGACACACACATCATCAATTATGATGAAACTAATATAACTGACGATCCTGGCAGGAAAAAAGTTTTTGTTAGAAAAGGAAGTAAACATGCCCGACGTGTTATAGATTCATCCAAAACTTCTAATTCGGTTATGTTTGCGGTTACAGGAGACGGTAAATTGTTGCCGCCGTATATTGTCTATAAAGCAAAAAATCTTTACCCTGAGTGGATTGAGAATGGACCAGAAGGAGCCCGATACAATCGTTCTTTAAATGGTTGGTTCGATGGAAACATATTTGATGATTGGTTTACTAGCATTGCACTGCCATATCTAAAAAGGAAAGAAGGTAGAAAGGTTATTATAGGCGACAACTTGAGTTCTCACCTAAACGTCAATATTATAAAGGCGTGCAACGAGAACAATATTGCATTTGTGTTTCTGCCCCCTAATACGACACATTTATGTCAGCCTCTAGATGTGTCTGTGTATGGGCCTTTGAAGAGGCAATGGCGAAAAACGCTAACTGAATGGAAGCTTAAGAATAGAGGAGTCATTCCAAAAACAAAGTTTCCGGAACTGATAAAAAATTTGCTTCATTCGCTAGAACCGACTATAGCAGATAATATTAAATCTGGTTTTCGAAGTTGTGGAATAATTCCCCTAGACCGTGACAAAGTCCTTAGGAAGTTAATTTCAAAAGGTGACACGGAACAGTTACAAAATGAGGCCTTGACAGCAACCTTTTCTCAAATAATGGAACAGAAAACAAAGGTTCCAGACTATCAACGCAGTAAACGACGAAAAAAGATAGAAGTTCCGTTTGGAAAATCTGTATCGCTAAACGATTTAGCGGGGCCATCCACGCAAGCAGATCCTCATACTGATGAAGGCAATGAAGAGATTGAAGAAGAGGTTGAAGAAGAGGTTGAAACAGATAACGAAGAGACTGAACAAAGCAATCAAGGAACTGACACTGAAGAGACTGAAAATCAAAACAGAATCAATCTACGCAAACAGTTTACAAACAAAAATCAATTAATTGAAAACTCATTTGTAGTTGTAACTTTT
This sequence comes from Agrypnus murinus, assembly GCA_929113105.1. Taxonomy (NCBI): domain Eukaryota; kingdom Metazoa; phylum Arthropoda; class Insecta; order Coleoptera; family Elateridae; genus Agrypnus; species Agrypnus murinus. Next base: position 105,367,502 of record OV816026.1, on the reverse strand, counting down.
TGTTATAACAGAAACACCAAAAAGGAAACTGAAAAAACATTTCTTGCCAAAATTCTGGAGAAGAAATCAGAAATCTGTACAATTTCTTGTCTAAGAAACTATAGAGGCAGAAGTGATAGCTTTACATTCCCAAATGTGCCTGATATAACAGATATTTGTTATGACCAAATTAAATTTATAGTTTCACAACCCGTGATCTCAAGAGGAGTTCATACATTCTCAGGGAATCCCTTATAATTTCCTCTTTTCATTTTTTTAAATTTGTTTTGTATTTCAAATAGGTATATAGGTACTCTAAATCAAAGAATTTTGCTTTATTTTACATTTTTATAGAATTTTTATTGATTTGTTATTATTTTTTTAATGGTTTTTTGGTTAGATGAGACAATAAACAGTTTTTGTGAAATTTTTGCTTTTTTACGTTAAATATGGTCCAAACTGCACGTGCGGCACGTCATTCTTTTTAAAAAAATGTCGGCTGTTTCATATAACCTTTGGGTCGGGAGTTTATGAAACGTTAGTGAGTTTGCACAGCAAAAATGTATTTTCTACTATCGTTTCATATTATCATGTGGTATAGGGTTATATGAAACGCAAAAAAAAAATAAAAAAAGGTTGATGTCTTAAAAAAAACTGCACTACAGTTGCTAATTAAGGTTCGGTAAACTATCTTCTAACGTTTACAGAAAAAAAAAAGTTATTTGTGATATTCCAATCAAGATATATGCAAAAGTGTCAAAAAATCGTTTCATATATACACATTTGACGTACTGATGCTTGTTTAAATTCGTTAATTAAAAGTATTAAAGAATTAGAAGAAGATGGGATATTAATTAGACATAATGGTGCAGAAATGAAAATAAAATTTATTTTAAGTGCTATAGTGGGAGACAATTTGGGTTTAAATTCATTGTTAGGATTCAGTAAAAGTTTTAAGTCTTCATTTCCATGTAGAATTTGTAAATTCTCACAATCAGAAATTATATCAAGTTGCAGAGAAAAATCTTCAAAATTTAGAAATCATAAGAATTATGAAAATGATATTGCAAAAGAAACTAACGGGTCTATTTTGTAACTTATCATTAAACAACTATCAGTTCGATAGTGATGCTCGTTACGCATTGGTCGCTATTGAACTACAACGATTTCAGCATATTTGGTATTTCTTAAATCCTATCGTTATCATTATAATTCGATAACCATCGTTATGGCATAAGTTTACGATTTTAGGATGGATAGTAGCACAACGGCCAACTTTATAGTGCTTTATAGTATATGTTCATAACAATTTCTATCATTTTTATGATTTTTTATTGTCAACACCTATCAATAATAAGTGATACGAAAGAGGCAAGAAAAGTTCGCGACTGTGTAAAGTAATATATAAAAACAATGCCCAAGCGTAAATGCAAGACGACTGAGCAACAGTATCAGCTCTATGTTGACGAACTAGAAAGCAATACATTCTTCAGGAATAATAAAAATGATCCTGAGCATCCAAACATATTAGAAACCACCTGGAATTCATTGACCGAAAGATTAAATAGTCTGGGAGGTCCAGCTAATAGTTCTTCCGAATGGAAAAGTGTATGTATCCAGTCTATGTACATATTTTAACTACATGAACCGTTAAAATTAGGTATTTGCAAATTGGAAATATAATATTCGTAAGAAGGCAAGAGTTCTGAACTTAGCAGAGCAGCAAACTGGCAAAAATACTCCCCCTGAAAGACCTCTAACTACTTTGGAAACCAAATTGCTGAACATCACTGGAAAAGCAGCAGTAGAGGGATTTGATAACTTGCGGGAGTATGGAATATTGGGTAATGCAACTGCACTACTACTGTTCTATTCTATTTTTAAAATGAATGTTTTATAGAAGAAGACGATTCAAATAAAGAAAACGAAGCAGAGATCCCAATAAAGCAACCCAAAATTATTGAAACACCAAAAAAAGTTCCCAAGCCACAATCGTCTAATTCATCGCATATAAATAAGCTCACTTTAACTTCTACAGTACATAAATTAATTGAAAAAAATGACATGCAGCGGGAAAGTGACTTGAAAGAGCTAAATAACAATTTAGTAAAATTAATAAATGTTCAAGAGCGACTTGTTGATATTGAACTTATGAAAATAAAGTTAAAATATCCAGATGTTCAAATAGATTTGGAGTGAGATAACAACAAAACGTAAAGTGTTGTTGTGCTTGCTAAAATAGGTATAGGTACCTGTTTTTTTCTTTCAAAATCTTTAATTATTATTGAATTGTGGTTAATTGCCTTTAATTTGACATTAAACTTAAGACTGAATAAATATTGTAAACTTTTGAATTTAACTGTTGCGTTTTATTATTAGGTAAGTACCTACCAATAAATAATAATCAATAATTGAAATACCCTTGTATAACATTAGCCCTGGTATTTTGTCCTTGACGCAAAAGGTTGTTATCATCAACCGGATCATCGTCGTCGTCATCTAAAATGATTTCAATGTCGTTATCTTCTATGTTTCTAGTCCTTAAGATATTATGTAATACTGCGCAACAATATATAATTTTTGCAGCAAATATTGGGTCATAATGCAGCACTCTATCTTTTAGTAGGCAACGAAAATAGGACTTTAGGACCCCTATACATCTTTCAATTGAATTTCTAGTGGAAATATGTGCCCTAGTATAACGTCCTGCAGGAGTCGCAGGGTCTGCTCCAATTATCGGTGTAAGTAGAAATGGTTCCAGAGGATAGCCTGAGTCGCCTAACAGCCAAGAATTCCTTTCTCCATTTCTGTAATTTCTCAGTAAAAGTCTCTTGACATTACTCATCATCCACACGGCCGAATCATGCACAGATCCCGGGTAACGTGCGTTCACTGCAAGAATTTTTAAATTTGCGTCACATATAACTTGGCAGTTTATTGAGTAGGTGCTATGTCTATTCATAAATAGGCGTGGAGGATACGCAGGATTATTCGCAGGTGGTGGATGTATCAAAACATGAGTCCCATCAACGCAACCCAGAACTCCAGGGAAATGAAATTTCTCATAGAACGCACCTTTCGTTCTAGCCACATCATTCTGATTAACAGGAAATTTTATATAAGTCTGGGGCAAGTGTTCTACCATAATTTCTACAATTTCATGAAGACATTTGCTGACTGCAGCCTGAGACATAGCACATTGCTTATTGCTTCCTACAGGCTTTTGGTAACTGCCGTGAGCCATAACACTCAGGGCTACTACAAATTTTATCACAGCAGGTATTTTTGTGACTCTTCTGCCGTTGTCTATGTAAGGTAAAATTTCTAAAAACAAATCTTGTCCAGCCTCCCTACTAAGTCGGTAGTGTTTTCTGAAAGTTTCTTCAGTTGTAAAGAACGGATCATTTACGTCTCTTAAATATCGATTTAACAATCGATCACGATCTCTGTGTACAAAACGAATATTGTACCGATCAGTTAATAATTTATAAGAACATACCTCCTCTCCAGTTCTGCCATTACTTGCATCAATATGTCTCTGTTCATCGCTAGAAAAACTCGCAAGAGCCAAGCTTTTTTGCCTTATTTATATGAAAAATCAACACGAAGGAAATATAGTGGATATTAAAAATGCATCAACTATTTAACGATGACAGCAGACGTTAGCTTACGTTATTTAGCGAGAAGCAAAACTTACAAAATATCGTTTGGTCACTATTTTGCGATCAATCACTAACTAAAGAGGAATCCTTTAGTAATGATGATCGTTGAGAGTTACAAAATAGACCCGTAATATTGGAAAAAGAATTAAATTGTCTGGCTTAAGAGAACATTCACTTTTCAATACAATAAATTCATTCCACATTACCGACAATTGTGTTGCTGACATAATGCATGACATATTCGAAGGTGTGTGTCACTATGACATTTGTCAGATTTTACTGCATTTTATAGAAGGAAATATGTTATCACTGGATATTTTAAATAGTAGAAAAACGTCTTTCAACTATGGGGAAACTGAATGTGGAAATATAGCTCCACCTATAAAAATTAACCACATACAATCTATGAAACTTCATATGTCAGGCTCAGAAATGTGGACATTTTGTCACTTTTTACCTTTAATAATTGGTGATCTTATTCCAAACAACAATGAACACTGGAAATTACTTTGCCTCTTAATAGAGATAATTGATATTGTGTTGAAGAGAGAGTTTGATGATAGCACCTTGCATCTGCTAGAGGAAAACATTTTTAAACATCACACACTGTACATTAAATTGTTTGGGGAATCTTTAAAGCCAAAACATCACTTTTTGGTACATTATCCGACAATAATAAGAAAAATGGGGCCACTCCGTTATTTGTGGTGTTTTAGATTTGAATCTAAACATCAACAATTAAAACAGTACACCAACAATACTAACTCTCGTAAAAATATTGCTTACAGCATTGGTATTAAATTTAGTCTGAAGTTTTGTAACATGTTATTAAACAAAGAGTCTCTGCAAGATCAAGTAAATTTTGGTACTATAATATCAGGTGTCATTTTAGGAAATTTACCATATTTTAATAAAATAAGAAATATTGAAGTATTTGGTAGTTGCAACGTTTCTACTAAAGAAATAACTATGACTAACAAAGTTGTATACAAAAATAGTGTATACAAAAAGGGATTTTTTATGCTTTCTAAATGTTTCAAACTGTACTGTATTATTGATTTTGTTGTAGATGTAGAAAACATAACAAACTGTTTCTTTATATGTGAGCAACATGATATTAGTAACAAGAAATTTCATTTTCAATCCTAGGAAGTGTTAGAAAACACAGTTATTTTGCGTTTCCTTTGAAAAACCATAATTTCTTCTTTGCTCCCATTCATACATATTTACTGCCAAACAAACGAACTTACATTCGTCCCAAATACTATTAGCAATACTAATTCATTAACATTCGCTTAGAAGCTAAGAATGATAATTGAAACGCAAACTAAACTATCAATTACTTATTAGTACGTAAGTCTGATGTTTTTGTTTATTCCTTTATTATTATAACTTGTTATTTCAAATTCCATTTTTTTAAATAAATTTGTCAGAAAGACTGATGTATTATTTCATTTACCTTTTTATTGACAGTCCTACCAGTAGAATGTCGCATTTGAGGTAGAAACATTATTATGTGGATTTAAAGAAAATTTGGTGGACTTTATTGGAAGGCTCAGAAAACGCTGGTCATAAGATAGACCATTAAAATTTATTATGATGAGTGGCTGGTCTTGAACATAGAATAAATCTTCTGTTACTCAGCTTTGCTTACATCTCAGAATTTTATTTTGCAGTTTTTCTATGACTAAAAATACAATTAGTAATCACAATTCAATTTAAATTATTCATTCTGTTGACTAATTTGCAATGTATGACAAGTATTTAATTTTTAGTTAAAGTTAGTAAAGCTATTACTACTGAAAATTCTATTTGATTCACACATAATAAATAAATATTGTTTGTTTGCTTAACCGATTTTTGTTTCATAAAACAATTTTTGTTGAGTTTAGCAATTCGTTTGTTTGGGTATCAAATTTACGTTTAGCCAACCGCTTTTTGTTTATCTAACAAACCAATTGTGTTTATCTAAACGAATTTTTGTTGACCTAAACGAAGTTTGTTTAGAAAACCCGTTTTTTTGTTACTGTACATATAATTTTGTAACATAACAAAATATATGTTATCCTACCAATTTTTCTGTTGTTGCATCACAAATATAGATCAAACAACAGATGTGGTTGATTGATCAACCTGTACAACGGTGTTACTTAAACAACCTTTATTTTGTTACTTAACCAACTTATTGCGGTTAAATCAACTGAAAAGATGGATAGGCGCAAATTCATAGGCTCTTTTTAGTTGATTTTACCCATCTTTTTCTTTGAGTGTGTAGATGCTGTATCAATAGCTTCTTGTGTAGAAAACTGCTTTTTTGGCGTAAAAATTATGGTCTTATTAGACTTACAGCATTTTCTGCACATTCATTCTCGATTAAAATGCCCTTGTCTACCATCTACATATTGTTCAGTTAAATGTATAATTACTTCGTTATTAAATATAGCTTTATCAGAAATTCGGCAACGATATGCTCGACTAACATAGGAAATGACCCCAGAAGGTGTAACACATATCAGAAACTTTACTGTGTGTGCTTTTTTACAATCTGAATATGTAGGTATGCGGCACTTTAAGCAATGACTTTTATCAACAACAATTTCTGTTGCATCAATAACTACCCTCATAGATTTATAATTTGAAAAACATTTTGGCATATTCATATTTTCTTCTTTAGACGGCCAGTAAATGGCTGGTTTTAGAGTATAAGACAACAACTGAATAGTCTCGTAAAAATAAACAGTTGTACTTGATATTCCAAATAATACACTTAAACTTGCAAAAGTCATGTTTAACTTTAGTTTTGTTAAAGTTAGACATATTTTTAAATCAATGTTTGCACCATTGAAATTTGAAAAGTGTGGTAATATTATAGCTACAGATTGTTGTAATGCATGGAACACGTTAACATTTATGCCCATAAAAATTTCCGTGTGTTTTTCTGCTGATAATAAATGGTCCAAAATATTAAATTGCACATTAATGAACGTATTTACTTGAACTTCTTTATCCATTAACTCTGTTCCAATACTTTCAACGGTTGCTATGTCTTCTAAAGAGTCAAAGATAATTGGTTTAGGTATGTTTTCTTCGAGTGGTGGAATACTAGTACTAGTACTTGCCACTTCTGTAATCCTAAATGCAATTAACTTGTATAATTATTATTACAATAAATAAATATCTAATCAAGTACATTTCCTTACCTAGCTCTCGCTGCATTGTTCTTGAAGCTCATGCAGAGGTAGATTTTATATTAATAATTTTGTCGTGCTTTCTTATAGGAAATTTCTTTGTCGGTATAACCCTACTTTTCGGACTATTCCTTGTTTTCAAGGGAGTGCCTGCAAATAAATTAGTAGGTAGGGGAGAAGTGGCATGAAAGAGACAAGTATTGAAAGGGACAGTGGCCATTATTCAAATATGCTTTATACTGAAAGCTGCTGCTATTTACATTTAGGTGCCACTAGGTGTAACATCCTCTATGTCAAACCTAATGTGCTTAGATAGACTCCTTTGTTAGTTACGTCGAGTTGTCCAATTTTTAATAATTTATTATAAAATTTGTTAGCGCAATGTTGTTTCAAGCACTGCAACTGAGTGTTAAGTGTGCAAGTTTTTAAACCAGTGTATAGTGGTAGCTGAGACAAAGAGGAATCTGTAGAAGATCACAGTTTTACGAAAAGTAAAGTTAGTTTCCCAATATTTTTGCAAGCGTTTGAAATGCTCTGCGACTGTTGAAAGGGACATGTCCCTTTCAATACATCAGTGACGATTTAGCAACGAGCATTAATTTTAATTTTTTTTGGCAGCTAAAATAAATCATAAATGGAGACAAACAAAGAAACGAGTCAGAAAATCAAAAGAAACGAATATGGTTCTGAACGGTAATATGTCCATTAGATCAGCAGCTCGAGAATTTAATATTGCGAAATCTATGCTAGCTCGTCTAGTTAAAAAAGCAAAAGCTGTTTAGCCAGATAATGCATTTGTTTATGAACCAAACATAGGGAACAGAAGAATATTTTCGACAGAGAAAGAAGGATGTTTATGTAGTTATTTGAAAATTTTATCTAAAATTGCTTATGGCATCCCCTATCTCCAAACAAGAGAATTAGCATTTCAGCACGCTACTAAATTAGAAAAAGTCGTGCCACAAAAATGGACAGAAAATAAAAAAGCGGGAGTTGATTGCATGAAACGCCACACTGATTTATCCTTGAGACATCCCGAAAAAACAAGTCTGTTACGGGCCACAGCCTTTAACCCAACAACGGTGGGGATATTTTTTGGAAAATTAGAGTAGGTGCTTACCAAATACATGTTTACGGCAGATAGAATTTTCAATGCTGATGAAACCGGACTGACTACTGTTTCAGAGTTACCCTGCGTCATCGCTGAACGTGGTTCAAAGCAAGTGGGTCAGTTGACCTCAGCTGAAAGAAGTCAATTGGTAACTATGCTAGCATTCTTGTTTATTGTTTCGGCGAATGTGCAGGCATACGTGAATAACGTATGCCTGCATGGTGAAATAGTGTTGTCGGAAAGTGACTGGTTCGAGCTGTATGATATACGAGTAGAGGCAATGTTTAAAAATTTCTTTTATGGTTGCTGCCGCCGCAAGGACGACAGTGTACTACATCGTGATAAACATTTGAAATTCCATCTATGTAAGAATTTATACATTGAGATTATTCACGAGTTTTTCGGCAAAAAAATGATAAATATCGGACTATAACCCTAAAAGATTACGAGTTTCAGTCTATAATGCATCTAGCACCGTTGATCAATCATCAGGCTCGAACGTTACATCACCTGGACTTTTCGCGTTTCTACCACGCAAACATAGAGAACGTAGCAGAAGGTCAACTGAGACGCTCTGAAGATGTCTATAAAACGCTTCCGCCAACAGACTCCATCTTATTCACGACCGAGCTGTTATGCGGCTACTACTCAGCTACCAGTTTAATAGACAACGCAACAACTGGTGGATTGAACTCGTTCATTTTATTAGAAATAATAAAACATTATCAGCAAAAGTTTATCGATGCCGTACGTACACGACTGCAATCATATCAGCAGCAGCAGCAGCCGAAAACGTCAACGACGACAACGTTTGCACCGTCGTATTAATAACACCATGGCGGAAATAAACTATCTTAGAAATAGGTTACAAAAATATATGAACAATTTGCAAGTGTTACGCGATGATCTCAACTCATACTGTGTAATGAATAATTTGTCAAATAATATGTTACAATTGTCCATTAAATGTATAGCAAAATAAATAATAATGTATATTTAACATTGATGTTTCATTTACTAGCACGACTAAGGGTGAAGGAGGGTGAAGAGACTAGCATGACTAATGGTGAAGGGTGAAGAGACTAGCATGACTAAGGGTGAAGGGTGACGAGACTAGCATGGCTAAGGGTGAAGGGAGAAGGGCGACTATATACAAAAGGTAGATCGTTATCAGCGAGAGAGTACACGAATAAAGCCGAAGCTTTCCGACGGCGAACATCCTAAGCTACAAAGCAGAGCCGGTAACTAGTCATACTATGAGGAGAGAGAGAAAGAGTTTCCGCTTAGTGAAAGGAGGATCCAACCCCCAGAGTTAGCGCTAAAATTCAAATCTGGGGAAATCCAAGATGGCTGCTTTAAGAATGACAGATTCAAAAATGACAGATGCAAAAATGACAGATTAAAATTGACAGACACATAAATGGCAGATGCAAAAATGACAGATGCAAAATGACAGACGCATAAATGACAAGCAAAAATGGCAGATTAAAATTGACAGATGCAAAAATGACATATGCAAAAATGACAATTAAAATTGACAGACGTATAAATGACATATGCAAAAATGACAGATGCAAAAATGACATACAAAAAATGACAGACGTATAAATGACAGTTGTAAAATTGACAAATGAACATCCTAAGCTACAAAGCAGAGCCGGTAACTAGTCATACTATGAGAAGGAGAGAGAGAAAGAGTTTCCGCTTAGTGAAAGGAGGATCCAACCCCCAGAGTTAGCGCTAAAATTCAAATCTGGGGAAATCCAAGATGGCTGCTTTAAGAATGACAGATTCAAAAATGACAGATGCAAAAATGACAGATTAAAATTGACAGACACATAAATGACAGATGCAAAAATGACAGATGTAAAATGACAGACGCATAAATGACATGCAAAAATGGCAGATTAAAATTGACAGATGCAAAAATGACATGCAAAAATGACAGATTAAAATTGACAGACGTATAAATGACATATACGAAAATGACAGATACAAAAAATGACGTATAAATGACAGTTGTAAAATTGACAAATGCATAAATGACAAATGCAAAATGACAGATACAAAAATGACAAATTTAAAATTGACAGATTCACAGTACAGATTCAAATTTAGCGCGCGCACCACATGCTGTGATATAAAATGGTTGCCCCTCTACATACCCCCGGTGGTAACACATATTTCTTCATGACGCGCCCTCTAGTAGTAGTACACAGCCCGTCGATAATACAGATTTCTTCATGACGCCCTCTATTAGCAATACACACTAATTGTAGCATGACGCCCTCTATTGGTAGCACACAGATTGCCGGTAATACAGATTCCCGTAATGGCGGACGGGCGTGGTCAAAATGGCGACGAGTTCCAAAATGGCCGACGTCAGCCAATCACAGAACAGCAGGCGTGGCTACCGGAGTGGGGGTAACCAATCACAGCAAAGGGGGAGGAGCTACGGGAGTGGGGGTAACCAATCACAGGCGAGGGGAGGAGCCTGGAGGGGAAAGGGGCGTGGCCAGAAAAAAGTGGAGGGTCAACGCCCAGGTGTCCTAATACCTACTTATGGTGTGCTATTTCTTGTAAGGGTATTTCAAGCCTTCATCTCCAGACGTCAAAGGAGCCAGCTGTAAATGCTGATGTGTATATAGACATGTCTACCACAACTGAATGACTTTATACAAAAGCATCATTCTGAAGACAAAATTGTGTTTTGGCCTGATTTAGCGGCTTCACATTATGCCAAGAAAATCATCGAATGGTTAAATGCCAATAACACCTTTTGTTCCAAAAGCTGCCATCCCACCAAATGTGCCTGCTGCAAGGCCAGTAGAACATTTTTGGGCACTTTTATCGCGGAAAGTGTATGCTAATAATTGGGAAGCCACTTCAGAAGATCTAGTTAAGAGAATTAAAACATCTATTAAAAAAGTAGATATTCAAGTCGTCCAGAAAATGATGCAAGGTATTAAAAGCAAACTCAGGACAATTGAAGAACATAAGAATAAATATTTATTTCGTAATGGCTAAAATAATATTTGATCGTCATTAAACGTTATTATTTTTAGATAAAATCATATCATTCGCACGCTATTCACGTTGCTACGATACTAGATGCTAGACGATACTAAGAAAACGTTTTTTGATTATTTTACTACTACTATTAACGACTCCTGCAAATAAAGCTAAATATCACGAAATCTGCCTAAATACAGCAGCTAAAGATAATGAAATTGCAAAAAATATAGCTGATGGCCATGTAAATTCTACAGAAAGGAATTTTTACCATTTATACGATGTTTGGAGGTAAGTGAACAGTTGTAAGAATAATGATGGAAATTATTTGCAGAAACACTTATTTTGGAGAGAGAACTAATTCAAGTATTAAAATGGTTCTAAATAGAATTCCATTCTATAGTGTAAATGGTATAACTGTAACTATTGTGGAAGAATAGTTAATCGACCGTTACTCATTAACGTTGTGGTGGAAGTTCTGCAGACACAGTTCCGGTGTGGGTGGATAGGATTTTCGCCTCGGATAAAGTCCTTGAAAGTTAACCGCTGGTCAATCTAGTCTGATGGAAGAATTGAATTGAGGTTTATCCAGTTTGGGGGGGGGTGAACCCTGGCCGACGGAAAACTGCATGCCATTAGGTAGATTTGATTCCGAGACAGAATTACGAGAATCACGAAACGGCTGTGCAGTTCATCTTGTCATTCGTCTTGAGCCACTACGCTTAAAAGGTATTGATGCGAATACCTATCAAGGTATTGATGGCCTATCAATGCTCAAGCCAATTCCACCTTAAAATGTACACACTGAGATTCTACTTAGGTAGAATCAAAACATGATAGACCGGGGTAACATAGCAGTCTAAGCCCGGCCACATTGAAGTTGGATTCGGATGGGCAGTGGTCCCACATCTGTGGGGAAAGTCCAAAGCTGGACTAGGGATCATCTATGCTGGGAGAAGGGTCCGACAAGCGAGTTTATAACTCAAGTACTAACCTGGAGAGGTCTGGATAGGTATACCTCGCTCCCATCAGTGTACTGGGAGCTTTTAAAATAGCATTAGTGAGCTAATTGAGCGTATCTCAAGTCGTGTGAACATAAGGGGGGCTGTGGTGATCAAATTATTAGGTGCGCCACGTTAAAATAAGCCCTACCCGAATGGTTGATTCCATTCTAGAATTGTGGTTAAGCATACATACTTCAAATAAATAATTTATTATATTCATTCAATAGTATAGACAACTGCCAACAATTGGAAATGCCGAATATGCTTGCAGATATGTATGCAGATGTGTGCGAGAATGGGGACATCGACATTCAATGCATAAGAAAATGCATGAGGCTAGAAATAAAGACGTTCCTGAACCTCGGCTCTACAAAATCGGTATTTTTTCAGAACTTAACATTGTTCAGCAGATGGTCCATTATTACCTCAAGCAATGTATGAGAGCAACCAGTCAGTTTTGGGTTCAAACAATGGGCTTTGTGCTGTCCCAAAACTGGTTATTGTTTTCAGATGAATGTACACAAGGGCAGAACTTTGAAAGTAACACTCCCCCCTTACAGGACTTGGAGCTTCAGTTGTCAATGAATTGATAGCTGTTATGCCAAATCCTGATTATCCCACAAATTCTGACTTCGTTACTAGTTTCAACCTAGCGGCACTGTTGAAGCAACTCTGAATAGGAGCAACTAGAACTGCCCAATTCAACAATTGATCAATGGCAAACGATAAAGAAATGAAGAAAAACAGCGTAGCAAGTTCGACCATCGATTCGACTCTGAGCACACAAGCTTTTTAGTTACATAAGACGATGTCAAGAAGGCGCTATAAAATCCAGAAAAAGATAAGACCCACTCTGTTATGCAGCTTGATATAGCCAGTCGAAAGAAAAGTTGTTCATGTTCCCCAACCAAGCTCGTAGCAGAATACGGAATAAGGGTATGGAAGGCGTGGTCAAAATGAATTGGAACGTTCAAGATTACCAAATAAAAATAAAAGGCAAAAAATGATACTTTTGCGACATGGTGTAGATGTTGCGCTAACAAATGTGCATGCACTCTACATCAGCCACTCAAAACGATTATTTGAATATAAGAGGAAAATGGCAGCAACCTATCCCACTATGACATTCGAACACTCTAACCCAAATAGAACAGGTCGTCCACCATTTCTTAAACCATTGCGTCCAAGACAAATGCTCGGAAACAATGTGGAAAGTAAGAGGCAAGACATGATACAAAAGTTAAATGTAACTGCCATGATCCCCAAATTGCGATTTTGTAAGAAAATAAACATTAGAGTTTTTTCATAAAAATGCTTATATCCTTAAAAGAACCTTTCTCTTTAATCAAAGAATACAATTTAAAAATTTGGCGGTTAATGATCACATTTGATTCTGCTTAAATATCTTTTTCTATTTTGTTAATAGACTTCATTTTAAGTAAGATTGCTCAAGCTTATTTAGCAACAGTGATGATTAGTAAGAGCATAGCTTTCGATGTAGCAACATCCAGAGACAATTACTTCTGCAAGACAGCTTTTGATGCAGCAACATCCAGACAATTATATCTGCAAGACAGCAACATGTTTGTAAAGAATTTTGCTTATTTCTTTTTAATATGAGTAATTGGCAGCAGAGTGCGGTGCATACTAAACAGTGGAAGCAGTCACGATATGACGTATGCGCTATCAGCTGCTATACACACACTGGTGCTTCCACTGTTTCATATGCACCACATACTGCTGGTAATTGGTAAATAAAACACCACAAGAAAAAACATATATTTGTAAACAGTTCAGTATAATATCTTTAATAATGGTTTAATGGAGAGTTTCGACTCGAAATTTAAAGATGTTAACTTCAATCTGGCAATACATCTTGTTCTACCAAATGGACAATAGATAATCTGAAAAATAAAATAATCATTAGTATCAATCTGTTATGGTGTATAATTTTTAGAAAAATGCTTATAAAAAGAAAAAAATGTTTATGTCTAATCAGGCCCGTAGCCAGAATTTTCTTTCAGGAGAGGGTAACATACTAAATTAAATATAATTATTACAAATAAAAATTCTTTTATATAATAAAATAAACTTTAAAGTAAGAAAATTCGAAGTCGCGTTTATGCATAGGGGGGGTACAGCCACACGAGCCCCCCCCACCTAGCTACGTGCCTGTATCTATCTCATTATACCTTTAAATTTAAAATAGAAATCTATTTGAATTAGAAATGATCTGAGAAATCTCAATCAGTTTTATTTCAATCAAGTACAGTTTTGTATTTCATAATACCCCAAAAGAAGAAAATATTCAAAGTAATTAATGTCTTTCTAGATTCAGATCACATACAATGTAAATTTACTTTATTTTATACTGTGTCATATTTGACAGTTTTATGTCATACTTTTCACTCTGGAAATTGCGATTTTACAGTCAAGTATGACTGTAATTTTCTTTATATGATTTAATAGTTATTTATGGGTACAATAGGTGGGCATTCTACTTTTAAAGGCCACTTTACATATCATGCTTGTCCTGTGTTTCAATAATTAATTAAAAAGGTTTATATTTACACCATCCTATAGTTACTACCTTTTACAGTATTAATCAAATGTATGACAATTTAGGGTAAAGGAGCTTTGATGCCGTAAAGTTGTTTTTTGTCATTTAATTTAAGATCAAACTTCCCTACAACTCGAAACTTTGAAGTCCCCAGGGTCTCGTGTTAATGAAAAACTCAAATAATTTCACAAATATGTATAGCACATGGTTTTTGTATAATTCTAATAATAATTAACAAACTAAAAATTACATCATTTTACATAAAAAGTGTACCATGTTAATCTAAAAATTTTAATTTGTGACTCAATTTTGTCCCAGAATTTTGTCTGCTTGGTCACATAATTTGTGCTAAGTCTAATAGTTTTATAAGTATTAAACAAGTTTTAAAGGTAAACTTTTCAGATGGGCTGACCAACCACTCTTTGCGCAGGAGGGGTTACGAAGCGACATAAAATATGAACAGAGGGTTGTTTTGTGACATTTTATGCGTCGAGAAAGGTACATGTCTTTATTGTGAGTCCGCTAAGTCACGGCTTTATTTTGGTAAGTATTTGTTAAAAACGAATCATTATTTTACGTGTTATTGTTTTAGTTATTTTGTTTGAGTTTATGTGATTTTTGTGTAGATATCTAAGATTAAATAGATATTATCATAATTTTGACATAAATTGTCTGCTTAGTAACGTGTCCGCTTGGTCACATCTTGATCTGACCAAGGGGACAATAAGGTGTTCAAGTGGACTTTTTTTAGGTTTTTAATTTTCTATTGTTTTTAGGCAATATCAAATATGTTAAGAACACTTATACATATTCATTATTTTCTTTTATATTTTAGAATTAGTGTCAAATTGTATGATACAAAGCACTAAGTTCAGCTGAACGACAACGCCGATGCCGAAAAAAAAGAAAAGCGAATTTTAAGAAAAGCATTACTAATTAGTTAACCAAAGACTGTTATTTGTGTTATTCAATAAAAATAAAAACCAAAATTACATATTTTTTGTGACCAAGGATACGATTTATTTCTTTAAAACAGTTTTTTTAATAAATACCAAGAAATTTCAGGGTTAGCAAAAAATCGGTTTTTTTAAAAAACCAAAAAAACCCGATTTTTTGGTTTAAACCACTTATTGAATTTAAATTATTTTTCATAATTTCTACTTTGCTAAATTAATAGTGAAACAACTACTTTTTATTTACAAAATATAATTTGACATAAAACTGAACGATATAACTGAAAATATAAATATAAAAACATAAAACTGAACTATAAAAAAATATTTAAAAAACACAAATATACTGGCTGGTTGACTACATATTTGTCAAATTAGAAAAAGCATTTCAGTCTTTTTTACAAAAGAATTAAGGATTGGAACTGTTATTAAACATTTTAAATAAAAACACTAGTTTAGAGGCCTTTTCAGTTCCCAGTTTGTTTCTGAGGTTTGAATGTACTAGACCGAAAGAAGAAAAAATTCTTTCGACACTCGCTGATGACGGTCTTCATTTTGTGTAGCATCCCAAATTTTTTTTTTAGTTTTTTCCAAAGACACACAGCATGGGCAATAGAACATTCATTGCTTTGTATTTCATCAAGTGTTATAGCGATAGGCTTTAAAATGGCAAACATATCTTCCATATTCCGTTTCAACATAACATTGGGCAACTTTTCCTTGAACATTACTATCAATTTTACCTCAATTGTCTTCACAGATTTTCAGAAGCACAGGCCAGCCTTTGATGAAAGCCGCCAGACAATCCACTAAAGTATTCCAACGAGTTTCAGCTGGCATAATAAGTTTCGGAGCACCTGACTGCTTATAGAGAACATTTGCAAAGTGGTTGTTACGAAAATATTTGACAACAACAAGAACATGTTCCTGGATGCTAGGAAACTTGACAGTCATTAGCAAGAAGATTCAAAATATGTGCTGAACAACCATACGTTATTATATTTGTCATTAGCAAGAAGATTCAAAATATGTGCTGAACAACCATACGTTATTATATTTAAGTCATCACGATTTTCTAATATCTGTCGCATTTTTGTCACATTATTAGCATTATCAGTCACAACTGAACGTATATAGCACTTGAGTTCTTCTTCGCATTTCTTGATGCTGTTACAAGCTAACGTTTCCAAGTATTCAGATGTGTGTGAATTTCCCGATGTGTCAACGGTATCTACCAAATATGTTTCACCTGTTGCAGTTGTTACAGTAACACACACAATTCATTGTGAACATTTGACCATCCATCAATCCCTGCACAAACTGTTTTATATTGTAACATATCTGAGCAGCTGCGTTTTTCTCCGATGTACACTGTATCCAGTAAAGAACCTCCAATTGCTCTTCTGCTTGGAGGATTATATCCGGGACGTAGTTGTTCCATTAATTTAATAAACTGCGGATGTTCAACACTACGAAATGCTGTATTGGTAGCATAAACAAATCGAGCTACTTGAAGATCTAATAAATCTTTTTACTGTGATGTAGTGTTCACAACAAATGTATGTAAGGAAGATAAAGTAGTTTTCTTTGCCGTACTTGGAGTGGGTTCTGTTAATTATCTGGTTCTTCTTGATTCACTGCTTCCGTTAGCAACACTTATACCTGACCTGCTGTTTGATACTGGAAAGAAACAAAGAAAACTTGTTTTTCTGGCCTGTATGCTCTTGGATATTTTATATCAATTTGTTTGAAGGAAGGAAACGAAACTGTAATATTTAATATTTTGATTTGATTTTTACTGTATTACATCATTATTTATTATTACTAGTTGTATAAGCACTCGGCTGTAGCAGTGGTAATATATTAGGATTTAATTGTTAGTTTTGAATGTAAGAGAAATAAGTATTAAAATAACACTTAAAAATGTCCCCTGACCTTATGTTAAAAAATTAAATTCATATCATTTACCATCAACATCACGATTGGTTTCTCCTTTACACCTTTCTAAATGTTTTTTCATTCTGCTTACTTGGCCTTCTAATTCATGCCCACATGCTTTACACTTAGCTCTATGTCCTTTTCTGCCAGCCGCATCTTTCAGTACATCAAAATATAACCAAACTAAATCACGTTTTCTTCCACTCATTGTAAACTGCACAGTTCACTTTCTGATTGTAAAAGAATTTTAAACTTTCACTCCCTATCATCGCAAATTAGGGTAATCCCCTAAGCCTCTAAACAAAGGCATTGTGTATGTAGGACGCAATGAGGGGATTCCCTCACTATTGGCTAGTGTTGTCACTAAAGTAGAAATTTTAATAAAATAAATCTATAAATATATATATACCAAAACGTTAATAAAAATCACATTGTTTTTTTTTCATAAAAACCAATTGGTTTAAATCTTGCTTTAAACCAAGTAGTTTGCTCTCAAATCTCAAAATCCAGTATGTCAACTTCTGGAACTACATTTATAAACAGACCACTTCCATCACTATATTCGATATGTACTGCGGCTATTATCTCATCTTAATCTCTCATCTTGATATTTTAGTCATTCAGTGGTTATATTGTGATATTCAAAAAAATATAAAAATCTTAAAACAGTAGACAAAAATCAATTTAAAATAGGAAATATATGTAGTTATTTCTGTATTAAGACACCAAAGTTTGAGTTTTTATCGTTTTTATGTAGTGTTGATAAATATTTCAAATATTTCCATGAGAAAATATTTACACTTTTGAAATATTTCCTTGAATTAATGTACGCGTTTCAATTATTGAAGTTGATAATCTTATTTTTAAACATTGTACATCGTCTTTTCATTTTTAATTTAAAACACCAAAATTATTAAAATTAATAAAATAATCATTCATCCATTATCAGTGATAAACGTAACATGAGGATTGTTAGTGTGCCATATTAAGTTTTATACTTATTATTATTGATTATTTGTTTTTTTTTAATACAAAAACTTGCAATTTTTAGTTATTTATACATTCACCTAGATCTGTGGTTCCTAAACTTATTTTTCCGTGGAACCCTTATACTATATTTTACATATCGCGGAACCCTAGCTATATCTACAAACATCCTAATCGTAACTGAACACTAAAAAGAATTATCTACAAATAATTTATTCAAACATGCATGTATATGAAAACTTGGTTTAATATTTTATAGCGAATTCGTATATCTGGTGCAGCATCCAGTTTATTGCAATATTTCATTTTTGTATCTCACATAAATATGTGGTAGCAAAAGGCAACAACAAATAAAATAGTAGTTAAGCCGTTATTGTAGGAAAATTTAAAGCTTTGCAAGTGGTATCCTTTTGTTACATTACAGGACTTACAACTGGTCCCCCGGAACCCCAAAATATTTTCACAAAACCCCAGGGAACACTTTGGGAATCACCGACCTAGATACCTCTTAAACTGCGTTTTAATTTCTTAAGCTTTAGTTTTGACATTTGTCATTTCAGTCAAGTTTTGACAAGTTTTCATCTTTGGTAGGTTTAATGGTTGTATGTTCTTCTCATTAATTAGTAGTGTATTGAAGTGTTTTTTTCCAGATTTCATGTTTTAGATTTATTTTTAGATTTGCACTTTATTATTTTAGATTTGCAGTATTTCAAGTAAGAACAGGAACAGCTTAACTACTGAGAATTCAGATGCTTGTATTCGTATTAAGGTGACTCAGTATAAACCAGAATTGACTAAATTGACGTCACCAATTCAGCATCACTGGAGCCATTGATAACAAAGAGAATGTTTATAAATAAAGTCCATACATGAATGGAATAAATCTAAAACTATACAATTATATTTGTTTTTATAATAATTAGAATTATAAAGTTGCATTTTTATGTTTTGAGTTTAAAGGCATATTGTAATTATTTTCTCAATAAAATTTATCTTATTATTCACTAAAATACTGTTTTAAGATGAAAATACCCATTGACCCGAAACGTCCTCGTAATAGTCACATTTTGGTTAACTTTGACCCAAAGCCAAAAAAGGTTGCCGATGCCCGATTTAAAGCCACCTAAGATTTATTATTTTATAATTACAATTAAGTTTTTCTACAATTTTTTTTGAAGTTTTGACAAAAGATAAGATACACGTGAGCCATATCACTGAATTCAGAAAAAATGTACTTTTAAGAAACGGCCATTTTGACACTTTGTCAAAAAATCAAGTTAGTCTTGTATCTCAAAAACAGAAGGTGATATAAAATTGAAAAAATCACAGATAGTAAAACTTAATCAATATTAAGTTTGTGCCAAGTTTCAAAATTTATTCTGATAACTAGTTTTCAAAGTCTTTAACCATTTCCATATATTTTAGCGATCCTGTATACAGATTAACCGAAAACCAGCATAAACATACAAAAATTAATGATTGCAACAAGGAAGACATAAACAATATGGCACATAGCACAACAAAGATAGAATGCACTCATGGCTAGGTAAATTTTTACTAATAACAAGCAAGCAAACAAACGTATCTGTCATTAAAAGCATGAAGTGAGGTTAAATAATTATGTCGATATAATACTATTATACTAAATAAATTGCTTTTGTCATAAAGATCAATTTTATCATAATTTGTCATTAGAATCTTAGAAAGTTCAAAATGTCGTATATGCAGAAAGAAAAAATGATATTAGATAAAAAAATTAAAGAATTAAATTTTTGAGATTTGGCAAGTTTAATTACGTAATTATCTTCCCTCAAAAATTTAAAACCCTTCATCGATGATTTGGGAAAGTTATCAACGATTAAAAATCAAATTTTTAACATGGAGTCTTATGAGAAAATAGCATAGTTTTCTATTAAAACTATGTTATTAAAATAGATACCATAATAAATAATGTTTAAAAATATTCTTTGAATTATTCAGTTTATATAATTGTACAAAAAAAATAGTGTTAACGAACGTTAGAATGAATTATCAATTATTTTTATCAGTATAATTAAAACTGTTTTGGTAGATTTCTCACCGTATTGAAAACTTGCAACAGCACACACTAAAGGAATATACACAAATGCAATGAAAAGGTTAAAACATAACATAGGTTAATGTTGAATATGTCAAAAAATTTATAGAATTATGAGAATTTTATATTAATAGATAATTAAGTGTAATGGGAAAGTTAATTTATAGCTATTAATATAACGAGAATATTAAGCGATTTATAAATATCGAGGACGTTGCTAAGCGACGAGGCGTAGACGAGTTGCCTCTGCAACGTCCGAGATGGGTTAAATCGCTAATATTCGAGTTATATTCAAAGCTTTATCGTATCATCAAAGATAGCAGTGCAAACAAAAAAGTGTTGTTTACATTCATTGAAAAAAAACGTCAAACTTTGTTTTTGAAGGAAATCATGGAAGATTTTGATGTCCCAGCAAATATTTTAGAGGCAGCAAATAGTGTAACATTAGATTTGTTGCCAGATAGATCAAAGGTATTTTATGAAAAAGAATATCGTTTGTTCTGTGAGTGGCGAAATAAAGAAAATGTTCGAGGTGCTGCGGAAGTAGTTTTGTTGGCTTATTTCGGAAAACTGTCAACTGAATATTCTCCTTCATCTCTTTGGCGGAAATATTCTATGTTGAGAGCTTGCTTGGAACTAAAGGAAAGAATACAAATTGACAAGTATGGTAGTTTGATAAAATTTATCAAAAAGAAGAATGTTGGATATCGGCATAATCATGCATAAAGGGGGCCCTAGTTCGAGAGATTCCTCTTACCGCTACCCCCAGCCACGGTAGACAAGAAAGGTATCGGGACGACGCTCGCTTGAGTGTCCGCAAACTGTAGCCGAGTGAGATAGCTAGAGCGGGCCAACGCCACACTATCTGGTACGCCCGGATTTGTTGTATTTAATATGTTTACTTAATTATTGAACTACCTATTACTCACCCAAACAATTTATTCTTACATATGTGAGCATACATTAGAGCAATAAACTTAAAAAAATCTGAAAATGATAATTTTATTCGTAAATTTGTTTCTAATACATGGGATTAACTAAGTTAGACGGAGTTGATAACTAACACAACGGAAGAATATAAATAATTTCCTAAACGTAATTATATTTGGAAAACTGCCGGTTGCTAAATTTAAAAAGACCTGAAACGGAACAATAATTATTTTCACTATATGAATAAAGAAGTGCTATACAACCACTTACATTTGTCATGTTACTTTGTTTGCAGTTTGGCCTCTTTTCTTTTTCGTGCGGACATTTTTAGAGAATTTTTCTGTTCCTGTTTATAATATTAATGTTATTATGTTGTGAGGTATGACGGTATGGCGGGCATTCCTCAAATATGGTGGCAACAGCATCGGTCGCTAGTTTTGGATGACCCAATGAATACTACAAACATCACAATATAATTGCATTATATATCGTTATCTGCAGCTAGTTGTTTAAGTACTTAAAGTAGGTAAATGCATAAGTAAAAGTTTTAAATACATGACAAAAATATTTCATATTCTTTTACATGAGTGTGCAGTGGTGTGCATTAAAAAGATTAATTAGATGAAACTGAAATCTGCATTACTTACTGTGTAGACGGGAGTTTTAACTTCTCTAATTATGAATTCCGGTTGAAAATGTTTTTCACAGACAGTCCTTCTCTGACAATCGTTGGTCTTGTCGGGGGATTTTTCGCTGCCATTCATCTAATTTACTTACAGATACACTAAATAATGAAATCTTTTCAGTATTTTTCGTGTACCCGCTGTCACAACCGGGCCCGAAACACTTCCTGCCCATTAATTAATAATTAATAAAGTCTTGTTACAACTAACAACTACCACATTGAGAGGTTCTCGAAGAACTGGTGCAGTGGTGCTTGCTGTTGATTAATTAATTCGTAAACAAACAATTCAATGTTTTAGTTCCATGAAGTCCGCATCTCGCCTCGCATCATGGCCCGCACTAGCTATCCTTGTCTAGCCCACTGGCTAAATTGCGCTGCCGTTTTCGCCAGTGAGGAGCATACGCGCCCGGGCTACCTCCTAATCTTATACCGTGCCCCCAGCAGATGGTTTAGTACTGTTTGAATATAGTCTTAAATTAATGGTCAATCAGTCTCATAATGTAAAAACTTCAAGTGCTGCTTAACGATTAATAATTTACTACATGTACGTTTTTCTTTTTTTTCTGAGCTTTTAACCACATTTTCTAGTCCAGTAAATTATAACCTGTAGCTTCACTCATTTTAATGACTTTTAACAACAATATTACACTAAATTACCTAACTTAGTACAGCTCATATCAAATTTGATTCATTTTGCATGAATAATGTTGGCGGTTAATTTGAAATTTATTTCTTGATTCTCGAAAGCTAATTTCAGTGATTTAAATAAAATTTAAAATTTTAATTGCATATTGAATGATTTTTGTTGATTGTTTTAAATAAGGACAAAACCCGTCCTTTCCTATGACAAGAAAGGACGAAGGACACACTTTTAGAAAGGACTGTCCTTCCGAAAAAAGGTTAGTTGGCAACCCAAGGTAGGACTGTTAGGTACCTATATTTACATATTAATATACTGATGAATATATGGTAAAAAAAGTCGGTGTTGCCAAATTTAATAAGCAATAAAACTGGAGTCAAATTAATCACTAATTTACATTTACTGATATTTGGACTATTAATTAAAACTATTTGGAACAAATAAAATAAATTCATAAATCATTGTAAGATTATTGAAATATTTAAAAAATTTTCTTAAGTCCTGAATAAATTTTGTGACTAGTTTGTACTCATTCGACCCTAGCGTAGCGCATGAACATCCTTAATGACAGATACTTTTGAAAGATTTTTAGTTTAAAAATTTATCTAGCCATGATTGCATTCTATCTTTATTGTGCTACCCATACTGTTTATGTCCTCCTTGTTGCACTTATTAATTTTTGTATGTTTAGACTGATTTTCGGATAATCTGTAAAGCTGCTTTTGGTTTTACGATCCAGCAACACTTTTAACACCAATTTGTTAATTGGTATCCGTTCGATATCTAGCTCCCTATTGTACATGCTTATTTAAAACGGTAACACTTACAAAATTAAATTTAAAACACTGAAATACCGAGCACTAAGAGATTTTCATGGAAAAAACATCACAACAGGTGAAAATTATAAAATCTTGTCATATGACACAAACATCATTCTCACGTAAATGCAGCCAACTTTTTTTTATCAACTGTAACCTAACATCATAACATTCTAACCTCAAAATAGCGACTTTTGCATTATTTTTCTTATTAATTAGAGGCGAGCACCTTTTTTTCAGATTATTGTTCTCATAGTTAATCTCTACACAACCTAGTAGCATTGGTTCACCTGGGTTCGGTGGGGCAGGGCTATCCAATAATATAAAAAAAAAGTTATAACATACAGAAAAGATTATGAGCTTGGATTCCAGTTTTCCCTCACAAGCATAATAAAAGTCCAAAAGGTTTTCAGATGACAAAAATACCTATATACTTACTGAACATTTTCTAATCCTCTTTATTAGTGACCAATATTCAAGTGGGCTTTTTAATATGTTGCCGCCTTGCCTTTGCAAGAATTTAATCCTATTATTTCTTAAAAATTTCAGGACACTTTTGACATAAAAGTTCTTATTTTACAGCATTCTGTACCTGCAAAAATCAATCTATATTAATAAAAAAACCTAAAAACCTACCCCACTCCTAACCGAACTCTGTAGGTGTATATTCAAATGCATCATTTTTTCCTCAAATCCCACAGGTGCAACAGCTTTGTCGTGCTTTCTCTTTGAATATATTTGTAACATAATAACATTACCGACCTAGAAAAGCGATATTTTATCTCATCGATATATTACAGTTAGCGTAATTACAACTTAAAACATTACAGAAACTGGAATTATGATGAACTGAAACTGTAATGGCGTTGAATGTATCGTTTTGTAGATAACACAAAGTATCTGATTATATAAAAAATACCTGCATTTTCTGCTCTTCCTTTTATTGCAATTATTTGACATTCTAGAAATAGATTACTTGATTTATTATTGCAAATTTACAAAACAGCGAGTCGTTGCGTAATACCATGAAGGACGCTCAGGAGCTAGCGTCAGTGAAAAGAGAAGGCATGCGTCTTGGCGGGCTTGGCCTGCCAGTAGGTTTTTTGTACCACATTTCTGTAGTTCAATCGTGCGCATATAAATATTCGGGGTTGCCAGACTATGTAGAAGTTTAGATCAAATAAAAAACCCAAGGCAAAGAAACGGGTTTGTTGTTTGATAATTTCATTGGTTAAAACCAGTGTTGCAACAGATGCTTTTTCTGCGAAGTATCTAGATCCTAATACAAAACTCTTAAGGGGTCATTCCATGCGAAATCAATCACTAAAATGGGTCGATCTCACGGATTTCAATGAAAATCAATTATGAGGTAGTAATTAACTAAAGAACATAACTTTCATTCATAAATTTGCTAGATTACGCAGAACTTCGGAAATATTTAAACTGAGAAAATTATCAAAACTGCTTGCACGTCTTTAAAGAAATATAAATGTCTCGAAAAGTATTTATCCTAGATCAAATATTTTTTTATATATTACTCACAAGAAGACGGGCTTTTTGGACGACCTAATAATTTTTTATTACCACACGTATTTTTATTGTTTTCTAAACGAAATATTATAAAAATGCAGAAAAATCACATTTTTTAAAGTCTGAAAAAATTGTACAGATTCTTTGAACATTTCTGTATTTAAATGCCAAATGGCAAGCTGGACGTTTTAATAGTTTTGGCAGGACAATTTTTCAAAGACTGCGTTGTGGACAGCCGGCACAGCATTGTTCACGGCCAGCCGGCGCAACCCGCATTCGCTACCTTCTAGTTAGTAACAATACGGTCCATAATGTATATCTGTGTAGATATGATTATACCTAGTGATTAGTATTAGTAAGTTAATTACTTATGTATTTAAATCGATTTCTTCGGGTGTGATACATAAAGTATTTTTCTTGCAGCTGTCAAAGGCCCTAAAATATAATGCAACAGCTTTTTTAATTTAAGTTTTAAGGTCTGTTGGGGTAATTGGGTCATAGCTTTACAATTATCTTTCTTTAAACTCCCATTTCACACTCTTATTTAACATTTTTATCATGAAGTATAAGTTTAGGACTTTTTTATAATAACTTTAATATATTTCCCAAAAGAAAATGTAAAAATAAGGCAACTCTAATGCCAGCTGCTGTATTAAAAATTATTTTTAAAAAACATGTTAGGAGGTTCCAATCACCCAATAATTGGGGCAAATGGAACCATCGTCTATATTTTATATCCACATTACTTTATAATATGCTCTGGGTAACTGAAAAGCTCTAAGGATATTAATTAAAATGTCCCCGAAAAATTAGGGCTGCAGTAAGAATAGTTCAGGAATTATCGCAGCTAAGAGTGTATAGGGTAGAGTCGATAAAAATTCACATAATTCTCATAGACGTTTAACGATGATTTTACCTTTTATTAAGCAAAGTTCCAGTTACCCCATCGGCCCAATTACCGCAACTGACCTTATTAAACATTAGAACCTACAATAGAGATCAGTAATAGGTATTTTAGGTACAAGTGAGTTAATTAAAATATTATCATAATTTTTGAAGTGGATAATATCATTAACTGACGTGTGCCACAAGTTCTAATATTGAATTTGCAATAAAACTATAGTTTAGTCTGTAGTTTGACGGTAATAAATTTGACACTAGCCTGATGACTGGATTTTAATAACATAATACAACGTAAGCTGATGATTGGTTGCTAGCTGTTACCTTCAATAGCACCTAACCACCAATCTAACCCAGTAAACATCTATTTTTTAAATTTAGGATCAGAAAAAAACGCATTTTGTGTAAACAAAAATGGTATTTAAGCTATTGCAATATAATATTCTAGAGTCTTTGACGGCCGCAAGAAAAATGCTTTATGCAACACACCCGAAGAAATCGATTTAAATATATAAGTAATTAACTAATCAGTAGGTATAATCATATCCACATACATATACATTTATCTTATGTACATTAGTTAAGACGGTCCGCTGGTAATATGGACCGTATTATTACATACTAGAAGGTAGCGAATGCGGGTTGCGCCGGCTGGCCGTGAACAATGGGAACCATGGTGGAAAAGGTCAGGTGGCGTCTGAATTCAACGAGGAATTCAACCACCGGTAAGTCACCATACGAACTACTGTTTGGGTACACTCCCAGAGGAGTGGCAAATGCGGTTTTAGCAAACGAAGTCGCTATAGAACCAACACACTTGGACAATATAAATGATGTAAGAAGCGAGGTGAAACGGATCACAGAAGCTAAGCAGGCCGAACAAAAGGCTAGATATGATACGCATCGTTGTGCAGGTAACCAGTTCAAGGTTGGGGAGCAAGTGGTGGTGCGAACCTCTGCAACGAACAATCAGGGGCAAAGTCGTAAGCTTCTCCCTAAATATAGCGGGCCCTTTGTCATTACCAAAGTTTTAGATAACGATCGTTACGTTGTTGCGGATGCGAGGGGATCTTCTCGATCGCAGAGAAGGTATAAGGGAATGGTATCCCTTGACAAGATGAAGCCCTACCGCATTCATGTTAGCTCGGATTCTGACGAAGAATCTGAAACGAATGAAAAGGATCCTTCATAAGAGAGCTCTCCTAAGGGTGCAGGTTCAAACGACAGACGTTGACGTTAAAACCTGACTACGTTGTTTGTTTAGTTTGAAAGTTGTAGTTTATGTGGACTGTAAAAGAGTTGTATATGATAGTAGTTTCTGTCGTAGTAGTTGTGTTTCGAAGGGATGCTTGTTATAGTATTATTAGAATGTTTAGGAGAAGGCGCATTATAATACTTCTCTGTTTCTACAGGTTTACTTAAAGGACCAATCCACGTGGACGTGGAATACGGTAGCGTAGCCGACTGTGATCTACCCTCAATATGTATCCAACAAAACCTGCAGCATATTGTTCGTTATGTTACGAGGGCATTACTCAATCGTTTAGTCATCAGTGGACACATAACAGGCTAGTTATGTGATAATGATACGGAATGATTTTAGAGTCAGTCTCGAACAGAAAGAAGTACTGTGTACACGCTTTTAAATGTTATTGCCGATATATTTATTAATAAATTATATTAAACAGTTGGGGTTGTTTATACATAGTGTACTGTTCTGTATCTAACAGTTGTTTTGAAGGTAGTTTATTTTTTCGCTTTTAATGAACATAATAAAAAGTCATAGCATTACGATATGCGTTAATTTTAAATTTTTCGTCATTCTCATGCCCATTCAATAGTGGAAATGTATGAGACGACTTACTTCTCTAAGCTTACTTAGGCATTTCTGAACCTTGGATAATATGGAACTGATGCGAAGCAGTTTAATTAATATCAATTTGTAAAAACATTAGAAAGTTAGACTCCGTTATGCCGCTACTTGATATTTTATATTCACGTGCAAATCTGCACAAAATCAAAACTATTTTCTATTCCCTATGTGCGTCGGCTTGGAGGGGATGGGATAATCGCTCGAAGCGCTATAGGTGGAGCAATAGAGCAATAACGACGGACGATTTCAGTAAACTTTGCGAATGTAATGGGTGTGAATACTTGTTGCGTAGTGAATTGCAAAAATAATGGTTCAAATAGCAAGTGCAAGTTTATATCATTTTTTACCATTTATTGAATTTTCAAATGTGCATATATGGATATAACCTCAAAAAGTCAAATAATAACATGAAAATATGTATATTAAATACAATTTACTTGAATACTTATTCTTCTCAATCGCATAAAAATAAATACTGTACACGCTCATATAGAAAGTAAACAATAAATAGTCTTTATATTTGATTTATTTCACACTTTCGATATCCGTCCATAAACGCCAATGTTATGGTTTCCGTCCTTATTTCTCAGTCTACGACCAGAGGTCGCCACGAGTCGCTATGCACATAGCGAATAATCTCTATTCCCATTTGTGCGGCAAATTTGACAAAACAATTTGGTTTTATGCCGCCTCCTTGCAATGGAGCTAAAACGAACGATGCGACATCTCTAGGTAAGGAATCAAAAAATTTTAAAAATTTGCCATCTTAAGGCAAAGAGTAGGATATTATAAGAGGCGAGACTTCGCGCGGCGTCTTTGATCTCTCGTCATCAGTTTCAATGACCTTGGAACGCTTGGCCCTTTAAACTGGATCAACAGACATGCGCGCCAAATTTAAATATTTACCACGCCTGAACTCAACCAGCTAACGTCTAGGGTTGTATACTACTTGGGCAATATACAGGGTGGAAATAAATGATTTTCATCAAGTTACCATTGCATTCCCCATGTAAAAGCACGACGTGCCGCTCTACGAAAATAGAGAAGGCAGTACCATAACCTCAAAATATATAAAATTCAATAAATTCTATGAATTGTTTGACAGATCGTAACCTCCGAGATAGTCAAGAGGCCGCGACCAAGCAATCGTGACGTCACGAAAACCGGCTAACAATTGCGAAACGTAAAATACCCAACATAAAGACACTTGTATATTTCTGAGTAAAACTGAATATTATTTCAAAAAAAGCACTTATATTATGGTAAACAATGAATAGGGTTTTCCACGTCACCGTTGAGGTACCCATGATAGACGCGTTGGCTCTTATGGAGGCCTCGCCAATAGCCCTATCTCCATGCGTTAATGTGTTTTATAACTTCTTAACCATTAAATTTAATCAGTTTTCTCTTTGATAGATCCATGTTTTGGGTGTTAATTTTGTCGTTGATTATTTTTGAATAGTTATTGAGAAATATATTGGCAAGAATATGACAATTTTTTAACAATATCGACTTCAACGTTTTGCTACATAAAATACATATTTTTCCAATTTTAACATTGTCAATTCCCGTAAAATAATCCTTTGTTTACCTGTCTTTAGAAATTCAGTTTCATATTTATCTGAAATAAGCTCACCTAATATCTGATACGCCTGATTAGAGACTTCAAAGAATAATTCAGATGGTTGTTTTAGAGCACCTCTTGTTAAATTTTTTTAATATTTGCTAATATCTGCAGAGTCATTTTCACCACAGTTCACGTACATATACTATTCTCCACCAATGAAGTATAGTTTTTAATAATTCTGCTGTACAGTGTTGATTTCATTATAAGGTTGATTCAGTGCCTTAATATTTTTTTCATCAAATAATCTGACAGCTAGTTGAACATTTTGT
Source organism: Agrypnus murinus (assembly GCA_929113105.1). NCBI lineage: Eukaryota > Metazoa > Arthropoda > Insecta > Coleoptera > Elateridae > Agrypnus > Agrypnus murinus. The sequence continues at coordinate 105,337,759 of OV816026.1, read as the reverse complement.
CGTTCTAGTGAAGAGGGATTTAAAACTTTGTTTGACAAAGCCGGAGCCGATTTAATGATGCTATTACATTCGATAGAATGTATTTTTTCCAGGTCAGACAATTTTGCAAATAGAATTAAATTATAATTATCGAAATGGCAAAAAAAAGTGATCGTTCTTTATTTTTTTGATTTAACCAATTATTTCGAATAGATTTTAATAAATGAACAGTATCAAAAAGTAAATAAATTTGTTGTTGCGGATCAGAAACATTTTGGATAAAGCAAGGTAACTCTTCCTTAATGCTTGTACTACTTAAAAGTCGATAACAAGTTCGATTCATTCTGTAATTATCACAAATTAAAGATATTACCCGAAAACCAATTTTGGTTAGAATCTTAATTACTTCTAAAATCATTTCTTTTAAATCAACGGTAGAAGTTTTTTTACAGGAAATAGAGCCAGAATATCTTCATTCTTCGCAACATTTATCAGGCATTTTTAATGAAATAAACAAGACTCACCCAAGTATCTCGTCAAACTGTTGGCTTTTTTGATTAACTAATCAAAATATTTATGAAATTGTATTTTATATAGGTAAACGACACAATACACAATCATATTATGAACGATACCAACCGAAAGTTATTGTATAAGTAATAAAACAACTTTCAAATACAAAATTTATCAGCGGCCATTTCTGCCAACGCCCACACTCGATACGGCTATTGAGAAACAGTCTCTTTTCACTGATTTTATAAATTGTCTTTACATAAATCAGGTAAATCTGAAATTCTACACCTTTAATTTAACACTTTAACTTATTTATGAGAGTTTTTGAAAGAAAAACTTCCGAAAAAGAGTCTAGTTCACACGACTACTATCACGGCAAATCTAAACTGCAATGGCGTTTGACTTGTACGCATCGCCTGTCCCGCTAGCCGGCATTCGTGACGTCAGATCACGTGACACAAACCTTGTTCGTGGCCTCTCTTTTCTCGGAGGTTACGGACAGATTGATTTCATTTATTGACAGAACTAATTTAGTACTAAATCAAAAAGAGTAGAGCGGTACAGAAAAATTTACATGTGAAAAAATTCCAAAGGGAACTTGATGAAAATCATTTATTTCCACGTTGTATATGGAATGATTTTAATAAAACTATAAACCAATTGTTGTCTTTATTCAATTTAATTCAAATCTTTATTGTATATAAAGTTTTACAAACATAAAAAGTTTATTACAAGTGGTTGGTAGCTACATATATGGTATTCTCTCACAACAAAATAAAATATTTAATAATCAACTAATGATAACATTTCGCATGAATTGCAGTTCATTATAGAATGATATTTAGTATACAAACTATAAATTACTTAATGTGATTAAACTGGTCCATGTTCCTCTAAGTTTGGATATTGGTAATGTAATTAATAATAAAAAAATTTATCCCAACGTCCATCCAAAACAAATTTATTTATTTTTTCTTTGCTACAATTGTTTCAGCCTTATTAATAATAATTACATTTACAAGGTCATCTTCAGGCAGCTGTACCTAGATTACTTATTGGTGTTGGTTTTGGTGTTTTTCTATTTCTTATTATTAGTAGAGTCAATTTTTGCAAAAAACATGCCTAAGTTCTTATTTTGTACTATCTAAAGATAGAGACTTGAAATCCTTTGTAATGCCTTCAGTACTGGACCAATATAAAATGTTATATGTTTAAAATGGGGACACGCCCCCTCGGGGGTTGAAACCCCCATTTTGTACCCTTAATTTAATAACGCAACCAAATTCAGCGAAATTTATGTTGGGAGAGTTCTTGGAGTTGCTGATTATGAATCCAATGAGAAAATTGAAAAATTCAAAATGGCGGACCCAAAATGGTGGTCCTAAAATAACGGCATTTGAGATTGTGAATGCGATTTACGCCGTTTCTATTGATTTTAGAGAAAAACTCAAAGAGTCAAAAAGTGTTTAAAATGTGATTTTGCAAAGGAATACACTATTTCGGTTACCTAGTAGAGTCAATTTTTGCATTAAGTTCTTATTTTTTACTATCAGTAATATTCTAATGCCTAATTAATTAATTAAAATGCATTAAATTTGGCAAAATAGATGTTTTAATAATGAACTCCAGATTATTTTCACTGTTAACTTGGATAAAAAAATTTGTTTTTCAGTTGAATGCAAAGGCTGCCTTTTAGAACGATGTTTTTTAGTCTTTTGATCACAAAATATACAGATAATATTTTTAGAATGAATGCTTACATCACTTTCAATCGGAATACTATCATCAGAGATTAAATTAATATTTTCTAACTGTACACTATTTTCTTCAGTTGATGGTGCCGGATCGACTCAGATATAATAGTTGGCACAGGTATTGTAATCGGGTCAGGTATAACAGTAGTTGCTGGACTTGAAGAATGTGAAAAAGATGGCTGTGGTTCAATAGATTGTGTATTAGGAATCGATGAAGACGCTGTACGTAGAGTAGGTTTTGTTATAATTGTAGATGTGGAGGTGTAATATTTTTTCATTAACCCTGTAAATGACTTATAGCACTCTCTATGATAACCACTTTCAAATAATTCAACCGACAAAACAGTATCTTTGAATTTGAGGTTGTGCTCCTTTCTGAGTTTTAAAATTTGTTGACACTTTTTTAACGTTTCTTCAGTAAACAATGATAAATTCTCATTAGGGTTATTGCAAAAAACACAATTTAATAACTTTGCCATGATATATTTTCCAAAAACACTGTAAATATTTCAATTTTTATTTTACACACTTGCGTTGTATACGTTTCAACTGGTAATAACAGTTGCGCAATCACAGGCAAGTAAACATGCTACACACACACACAGAGTAGTCCATGAGTATGACAGGGAGAGATTCATGCGCCGAGTACATCTCACTCGCACCCAAGCGCATAGATAATGCTATCGCGCTCTAACTCATAGCGGAACTTTTATTGTGTCTGGGGGGATGTTTGACCCTTCCGATTGGTCTGGCTGTTAACAAAAAGTATTAAGATAGTATCCCCAAGTAACATATATAAAATGTAGACTTGCTATTATGACGTAGGTTAACTAATTTTCTTAGGAGCTTTAAAGCGTCTGGCGGAAGTTAGGGCCCACGGGAAGTGTCTGGCAATGATGAGTATTAATTTTTAACAATATTCTGTGAAACATATATAAAATTCAGCTATCATAGTTTAACGTAGGTGAGTAAGGTTTTTATATACCTTTAGTACCTGCTACCTGTTGAAGGGCCCCGCTTTCGAACAAGCAAGTACCCATACGTTCTTAGGTACATATGGTACTATCCATAGTGAAGATTTTAGCTTTGCTAAAATGACATAGGTCTGGGGGCTCTCGGCTCTTAGACTAATAGATTTTGACATTCGTCCTAACTCTAAAATAACACAGTTAAAGTTTTACATAAGTTTTGTAAGATGCTTTGTGCAATTTAAGCCCGAAGTTTAACATATTTTCTGCAAGATTCCCACTTTTTAGAGTGCCACATTTGCAGGAAAAGGTGAGGTTTCAGGGTTCATTTTTTCTAAAAAGGTGCACAATTCGGAATAGTTTATGTTTAAAATATTTAAAATCTGAAACTTCATTAGTTTGGTATTTATGGGCTTTTGAAATTTTTGTTTTCTTTATTTTTGGTCAACTTTGGACCTCAATATCTGGGCAATCAATGAGCATATATGGATTTTTTTATATTTCGTACAAATGAAGCAATATATGATGGCAAACTGTAGTAAAAATATTTTAACTTCGACATTAACGTGAGCATAGAGTTGTCCTCATGTTAGCTGTCATACAATTCACACGGATTGAGAGGAAAATCGACCACGCAAGAAAATACATGAAAAAAGCACCCTTATTATATGAACAACTGTAGTTATCACTACAAGAACTTTTATCAATAGCATATAACTATATAACAATTAAAATAACAATTTTACTTTCCCAAACCAATGTTAGCACCAGAATAAACTACATTTACTCAGTAATACTAATGGAGATGGTTGAATTTACAGTTTTCAACTGGGCATAACTGTGCCCTCGCGCTAATATCAAAGTTGAAATTTTTATCACAGTTTGTGATTATATACTGTTTTATATGCACATAATATAACAAGATTCCATCAGCGCCCATCAGAGATATTGAAGAACAAAGTGCCAAACAGGTTAAAACTACTTGGATTTTGTTAAGTAATGGGAATTAACTGCTAGTTACATACCTGTATACATTCAGTCAGATAAGACCATGTATCATCTATTTGCTTTCCCTTTTAGATAATGCTTATAATATTATGCCATAAATAATGTATGTGAACGTACTTACTATCTTAATCGTATTCTATTTGCATAATGTATGCAAGGTACTGAGAAACGTATTTTGCATTTGCATAATATTATGTTAATTCTACTTAATATATTCTAAGTAGGCGCATTTTATGACCATTGGATGGTATATAAACACCGGATCTCGATGAGACCCCTCAGTCTGAGTTACGACAAGGCTTGGAAATAGAAACTGATTACCAGGGTAATTGTTTAATTCTCTCAAGCCATACTCACCCAGAAAGCCGTAGAAACTGATAACCAGGGTTATTGTTTACCTCGGTCTTTCTGAACATCATAATTACCAGTTTTAAGTTGAAACTGTAAATAGTATTTAAGTGAATATGCAAGTGCATATTGTGTGATTTCACGACGAATAACAATTAACAATAAACTGTGTTCATTTTTGTAACTTGGACTCCGTCATTTGCGTTTTTAAAATAAAGTACCATTTTTAAAAACGCTTTTCAACGTCAAGAAAAGTTAATTTGCTATTACAGGTTTTTATTATGTTGAATAAGAAAAACTTTATACATACATTCAAAATGTATTTGACATAATAATTTATTTTGTTATGAACATAGGAAACATTAGCAAACCTAGATTATCCGTTTTAGTCCAAGAGCCAGCAACGGGTTTGCTTACAGTATTTTTAACAAGCGTATAACTGATATGGAAGGTTCCTTTGAATATACTGAGAAGGGAACCCGACGTCTGGCAACTTTGCGGTGGTGGTTTTAGCGTCCTCGCGCTTCTGAAGAGTGTAAAAAAGTATTAAAAAAACAGTATAATAACAAGTCTGCCGCTTTGCTATGTTAAAGAAAATCATATGGTATATAAATAAAAACGATAAATACAGACGTGTTTGCGGGTGGTAGGTTTCCGCCAGATTTGCATAAAGTTGCATAATAAAAATAACCATTTAAAGTAAAATAACAAAGCTGTGGACACAAAGCGACAGACCATAAAACACGTTTGACATAAGTCAAATCGGAGAGATAGCCTTATGCAGACGCGTGAGTGCGAGCGAGACAGCCTTATGCGGGCACCCGGATACAAGCGCGTGTATGGGGAGTGATCGTCGATACGCATTAGTTATTTATTATTATTATTAGTTATTATGCGAATCTGCCGTAAACTTACCACTCGCGCACACGTCTGTAAATCTTTTTATTTATGTAACAGATGATTATCTTTAACATAGCAAAGCGTCAGATTTGTTACTATACTATCTTTTTAATCCTATTTTACACCCTTCAGAAGCGCGAGGGCGCCAAAACCACCACCGAAGAATTGCCAGACGTCAGGTTCCCTTCTCAGTATATTCAAAGGGACCTTCCATAGCAATTATACGCTTGTTAAAAATACTGTAAGGAATCCGTCGCTGGCTCTTGGACTATTTCTAGTAAACTTTACAGGATGTATATTCATACAAACACATTAACACTTCCCCTTACTCGACTATGTCAAGCTAAATAAAATACTTATTACTCAACATTCCTAAAAAACAAATTATGGCATAGTCGAGTAGAGTAATATTGCCAATACTTCTAAATTATAAATACTAAAGGAATCAATAAGACTTAAACATCAAAACTGTCAAGCCCAATGTTCTTAACAAACTTTCCATGCTTTAATTTAGGAAACATCTTTGTAAATAAATCTGCAACCAATTCATTTGTAGCTTTATATTTAACGACTACCTGACCATTGTCAACGGCTTCGCGCACAAAATGGTAACAAACGTCAATATGTTTAGCACGTTTAAAAACCTGATTACTAACCATTTTATGTGTACTTTGATTTTCATTGTAAATAGTAATTGGTTCCCGCAAGTTTAATAAACATAATTCCGACAAAAGACTACGAATAAACTTGGCTTCTTTTACAGCATTTCCTAAACTATAGTACTCGGCTCCAGTACTTGAACAAGCAACTGTTTGTTGTTTCCGAGATTCCCAATTTATGACTAAATTGCCAAAACTACTCACAAGTCCCGAATAGGATCTTCTGTCTTCACTGTCTTCAGCCCAGTCAGCATCAGAAGTTATCTCAATATTTGAGCTACCTTTTCTGAATACAAGTCCATAATCAGACGTCCCATTTAAGTATCTTAATACTCGTTTGGCAGCCACCCAATGGGTTTTGTTAAAGCAAGTGTTGTACTGACTTAATTTGCTGCATACAAATAATATGTCAGGTCGAGTACAGACAGAAAGATACATAATATTACCAATCAACTCTTGGTAGGGATACCTTGTATCGCAATTTGTTGCATTTTCTAATTTTAAGTGAACCTCCATAGGTGTTACTACATTGTGACAATCTGCCATTTCAAATTTTTGTAACAGGTTATTTACATACTCCTTTTGTGACAATCTTAGAATCCCTTTATTTCTATTTCTATCTACCTTCATTCCTAACACATGTGTAACGGGTCCTAATAACTTTATTTTGAAATTATTATGCAAAATCCCATAAAGTTCATTTTTACCTACTTGACTATTACTAAAAACGAGAAAATCATCTACATATAGAGCAATGATTACCTTTTCTTTGTTGTAATCTTTGACATACACACATTTTTCGCTTTTTAATTGTTTAAAACCATGAGAGAGCAAAACTTGAAAAACTTTTTCATTCCAAGCTCTATCTGCCTGTTTTTAATCCGTATAGAGCTTGCTTTAGTAAGCACACTTTATTATTCGATTCAATTTGAAAATCGATAGGCTGCTCCATGTAAATAGTTTCACGAAGGTCGCCATTCAAGAATGCCGTACTTACATCAATGTATTCTATGTCCATGTCAAATTCTACTCCAACTGCAAATAAAGTACGAAGAATAGAATATCTGCAAACGGTGCGAAGGTTTCTCCATAATCAACTCCATATTTCTGAGTAAAACCTCTCGCAACTAAACGTGCCTTATACCTTTGTAAGGTGCTATCGGCGTCGAGTGTTTTCTTGAATACCCATTTACTTTTTACTATGTTAGTGTTCTTTGGTCTGTCAACCAAATTTTCACACGCCATGTGACAAAAGTGAGTTGTACTCGTCTTTCATAGCTTCAATTCAGTTCTCTTTTTGATCTGAAGCTAAAATATCCAATCCAGAAAACTTTGGGGTTCATTCCTTCCGAACAGTGCTAAAGTAGTAAAATAGTTGAGTTCATAATCTTCAGACCAAAACGGCAAACGCCTATCACGTATTTTCTTCAACATTACTACATTGTAGGTTAGGAATATTTCCATTACGTTCCTCATTAACATTTTCTTGCAAATTACGATTATCTTCGTTTTCCTCAGAAATCTGTTCCTGATATTTTCCTAATATTGCTGAACGCTCATCTTCTCCTGAAACTGATAAATGCTCATAATTCTGTGCATTTTCTACATCACAATTAATCTCAACGATATTAGACTGAATTGAATCCACTTTAGCATTATCATTGACAATGCCAGACACATTACCACTAATTTCTACAAGAGATTCCACAGATCTAGCCAACTATCTTACCAGGATTTGAAGGATTTGCTAATCTATATCCTTTCGTGTGAGCACAATAACCTAACATTATATAAGGTTTGGATTTAGGGTTTAATTTTGTTCGCCGATTTTGAGGAGTTAAAGCATAAGCTTTACAACCAAAAACACGAAAATGACTTAGATCTACTTTGAATCCAGTCCATAGTTCTTGTGGTGTAGCCCCATTTACAACAGCCGTCGGAGAAGAACTTTAAAATATATTGCAGTATTTACTGCTTCGGCCCAATATTTTCTGCTTAATCCAGAATCTTGCAGCATAGCTCTCGCCTTTTCCATAATGGTTCTATTTAACCGTTTTGTTGTGGTGTATAGGGAACCGTAGTTTCATGGATAATGCCGCATTGCTTAAGGAGGATACAGCGAAATGTAAAAATGTAGAGAATGACGTGAAATTTAAACCTCGAGTTCTTTGACACTTATTCTATTCGGTAACTTTTTTTTATAATCTTCTTGTGTACCATTACCGAGAAAAATGGAAAATAAAATCCAGAATTTAACATGGGCTCTTATGGAGACCATCTAACCTTTAGCAGTTTTAACGAAAAATTATGATGAAGAAATGTAGGGAATCTGATAAAAAACTAAAATGACATACTCTCATATTCGAAGAACAATGCTGCCCAATATTTTTGAAATCTTGTGTCTAGTTAATGCACAATAATAATTTAAAGTAAACAAAACAAGAATTTTTCACGACATATGTGGAAAGACAGCAGAGATGTGACAACACCTCATAGCGCGCGAATTCAAATCACAGAACAGAAAGATGACATATAATGACTGTTATAATAATCTATATTTTATTGTATTAACTAATAATCATATATTTTATTAATCAAATTATGTTGAACAATTCAGTCTTCTGCGTTAATAATATCAGAATACAAATGTTAATTCGACGGAAATATTGTAAAATGTAAAATTACCTTTTGCAATGTGATGAATACAATTTATCATCACTATCAGAATATCCACGAAATCAGTAAAGAAACACACTAATTTTAAAAATATATGTATTAAACTTCAACAACTTTTTATATATTTCTTGTATCTGCTTAGCAGATTGTAATCTTTAGACTATACAAAAGTTAAAAAATAGAATATTCCCATCTGTAATTGCATACAAAATTACAAAACATTCAACATGTTTCCACTTATATTTTGGGATTGACATTTGGAGGTTAGGATGTCAACTCACTCGAAAGCTGAAACCTAACACTGCTACCAACAAAATCGATTGATTTCTTTGAGGTGTTGCCACGATTCTTAACCTATTTACATTTATATTTACACTTTCAACAATTAAACAAATGCACTCCAATCGACTTAAATTATTTTAATATATACAAATAATTAATAAACGCATTATAGGCATTCATAATAAAATGATTTTATTCAGTTTTAAGAATTAATTTATTTTTTGATCGATTGGTATTTCTTGTTAGAGCCTATGTAAAAGCATAGGAGATATCCCCTTGCCCTTCACCCCGCAAAGATCCGCTGTAACCTCCTTAAAATATTCCGTGAAACTTTTGTGACAGTATTCAGTTCCGTTATCAGTTCGAAACCGTTTGATTCTTAAATTAGTTTGGTTTTCAACTAACGTTTTAAATTCAATAAACGTATTTAAAACGGTCTTTTGGTCTTTAGTTTCTAAAAAATAAACAAACGTTTTACGAGTAAAATCATCTGTAAAAGTAATGAAATAACGACAATTGCTCCAGCTTTTTTCAGACATGGGTCCACATATATCTGAATGGATCAAATCTAATTTATTTATCACCCTTTTAGCCTGCCCTTTAGGAAAAACAGTACTCTTTTGTTTTCCTTCAATACACGGAATACATGAACCTAAATCTCCATTTTCAAAATTGACACCAGTGGCTAACGAATCACGAAGCATTAACATATCCTTTAAACTGAGATGACCTAAACGCCGATGCCAAATCTCCAATGAATTACTTTTAGACATCAAGGACGCATTACTAGTAGAGGCATGTGATAATTCCATGCCATTTGAAGACAATAGTTCCTTTTGATCTAGCCTATAGACGCCATTAACCTGTGTTGCTGTAAACTGGCACGAACCAATTACATTCACATCTGACTTACTATAAACTCGACACGTAGTATCGTCAAATACTAAAACATAACCTTTTTGGGCTATTTTACTAACGGATAATAAATTAGCTGCAATATTTGGTACACACGAAATATTTGTGATAGTCTTTGTATCATTATTACTGAGAACAACGTTAATATCACCTACACCTTTGCTATAAATCTTATTGTTATTAGCAATACAAATTTCAGAAGGTTGATTTTTGGAATAATTGACAAATCAATTATCCCGATTAGTCATGTGACTAGTACAACCAGAATCAATTATCCAATTATTATTAGTAATAGAGTTACTAAACAAAGCGTTATGGGTAGAAAATAACATTTTATCGTTGTTTTTTACCTTTACCTCAGACATGGAGCATGACTGTTTTGAAGTAGAAGCTTGTTTAAAAAAAGAATTATTATTATTAAAATGCTTCTTTTTATTCTTCTTGTCTCGTCTGATTTATATGCCCTTCTCTCTTGCAATGATGACAGACAGGAACGAATTTATTCTTAACAACTAAAGCTTTACTCTTCATATCATCAACCATATCATCGTTTCTTTTAAATTCGCCTTGAATTAATCTAGCTTTTACATACTCTGAACACAGTTTTGTTTGAGTACCCTCTATCGCCATAACTAATGAATCAAAACAATTTGGTAATCCGATAAGCATTAACTCTGCAAGTTCCTCATCATCGATAACACAACCAATATCGGAAAGTTCTTGACTGACAGATATGATTTCTCCCAAATAATGATCCATTGTAGAAAAATCTGAATATTTGATTTGTGCAAGTTTTCTTTTTAATTGCAATCGCCTGCTTATACCCATATTTTCATAAGCAAGTTTTAAATTGTTCTATACCTCAGCTGCTGTTTTAGCATTTCTTACATGAGGATAGCATACTGGTTTTACAGTTAAACAAATTTCTGAATATGCTTTTTGATCTTTATTTAGATCTGGTGCTTGTGTACAAACACATTCCCATAAACCATGATCAATAAGTAACAGTTTCATTTGAAACTTCCAAGTAGCATAGTTAGACACACCCTCAAGTTTATCTATATTCATTTTTCTTCCACTACTAATCACAAATTGAGCTGGAACAGACATACCTGCTATTGATGTTATAGGCTCATTTTGATTGGAATCACCGCTCTCTGCCATTGATGATTTCCAACAAAATTCAAAATACAATCCCAATACAATTATAAAAGGCCCATAACCGTTGTTAAGTAATGGGAATTAACTGCTATTACAGGTTCTTATTATGTCGAATAAGAAAAACTTTATACATACATTCAAAATGTATTTGACATAATAATTTATTTTGTTATGAACATAGCAAACCTAGAATATCCATTTCTAATAAACTTTACAGGATGTATATTCATACAAACACATTAACAGATTTGAATGATTTTTTTAAATGCCGTACATATAAAACATTAAAACCTTTATAGGTTAAAAGTTGACGATCATAGTTAACTACCTACTAATGGAGATGGCCATACATTAAAAATACATAGTTTATCACTGTAACGTATTATAGTCATTTACAAGATTTCTTTATAGTTTTCAACTAACATACTAATATTCTAATGTTCTCATGCTAATATCAAAATTAAAATTTTTACCACAGTTTGTCATCATATATTGCTTTACTTGCCCTGACTATAAAAAAAAACCAAGCATTCCCATCAGAGATACTGAGGTCCAAACTTGTTCAAAAATGAAAAAATTAAGAATTTCAAAAGCCATAAATGCCAAAATAGTGAAGTTTCAGATTTGTAATATGTTAAACATTAACTATTCCTAGTTGCGTACCTTCTTAGAAAAAATGAACCCTCAAACCGCATTTTTTCCTGGAAATGTGGCATTCTAAAAAGCGGAAACTTGCAAAAAAGGTGTTAGAAATCGGACTTAAATTGCACCAATAAAGAAGCGTTTTACAAAAGTTTTGTTTAGAGCAACAAATGTAGTTAGAAGTGTGAACAATACAATGATTTTTACTATACGTCTCTACGACTAACCGTTCTTGAGATATTAAGATTTTCGTTTACATAAAAATCTGCAAGAAACGTCGTGCACCACGAAACAAATATGGCTGTCATATTTAAACCAAAAGGAATAAAAGTAAATTAGTAGTGGTTTCGAACTACCACTCCATAGGCGTGATAACACACAAAAAATTGTCCTGTTCTGAGCTAATCGAGCAACCACTACTAGACCACTTCGAAAATTTTTAGGTTATTCGAGTTTCACCGCACTTCCCTATCTGAACGTCAATTTCTAATTTACAAAGGTTTTAGTATTTTACATTTACAAGATCTTAAACAAGAATTATAAAAATCCGAGTAGTTTAACCGGTTCCGAGATAAAAACGTAAGGTTACTCCACTAATATGTAATTCGGAAATTCTTTACTGCTACGTTTTAAATAAATCTGAATAAATAATGTTTTCCATCGTTTTATATACGAATTTGTAATATGCAAAGATAACCTTAAAGCTTGTGTTAAAGCAGAGGTAAAGTCATATTTATTGTATTAATTTGTTTTCATCAGAACAACAAACGAAATACTCTGGGGCCTCCGAATAGATATAGTACAAAAAAAACCAAAGATTGTTCTGATTGGTTTTATGTGAAAGTGAAATTTACAATAAAACATTTTTGCACATGAATTGTTTGAACGCGATTTTTGATTAAGAATCTGAAGCGTTAACCGCTACACCAATCGGCGTTCAGCTTCCAGCTTTTTTTTAATAGCTTATTACCAAAACCAATAAATCAATAAGCTTTTTAAAGTACTTTTCTAAATAGTTTTTGGTTTTCTTCATGAAGTTTAATATGTGTTTGACGTAAAATGAATTCTTCTTTCGATTGATAACAAAATTTCTACTTACATTTGCAAGGGTACAAATTCAGGAGAAAAATGATAAAATTCCATTGGATTTCCTATATTATCGTTTACAAAAAACAGACTGTACATATATAAATAATAACTAAACTGCTTTCACATGCATTTTAATAAAACTAGTATCGTTTGAGCCATTATTTGAAGCAAAACTATGTAATTATTTCTATTTATCAAAATACGTCTGACTTTTTATTTACTGCAATCCTAACATGTGTATAAAGTAGCAATTTGAATATTAAGAGAGTTAATATCACTAAGAAATACTCACAAATGTATAATCTCACTCCCATTTCGTCGAAAATTCGAAGAAATCTTGACAGGCGTTGTGAAAGATATACATATGTGTTTAACGTTAAATAATTAGAGGTTAGGATTGGTTTTTGTTTTTGCGACGTCGTTCCGAGCAGCAACTAAATTTTTAATAGAAACGTCGAATGTGTTTTTGTTTTTTTATATCTTTAATTAACTTAATATTTTAATATTGTCATAGAAAAGATAAATAATTATTATTTAAATGAAAATTTCTACTTATTACTTCGCATTATTGCTATAAAAGACAATCATTTAGAGCTCCGCGGAAAATAGTTCATACGTAACCTCAGACTACTTTTTGTATTGTACAAAAAGTGATTACTTTTTGTACAATTGCTATGGTAACGAGTAACAGTTCCTAAATCGTTTACTTTTTATGCAAAATAATTTGATGTTATAGGGCCGTATGAATAAAAACGGAGCATTTGCTTGGAAGCACGAGAAAGGAGCAAAAGCAAATTGTGGTCTGAGTAAAAGTATTTGCTCAACCTGAAATGAATAAACAAATACTTTTACTCAATCCCTGTGCTTTTTGCCGTATGAGCAAATGCTCTATGATATATCATATTTATAGTGTGCCGTGGCAGCCGTGGCGTCAGAAGTGACATTTCTAAACTACCGGTTCTTTTTGATAAATTGTGTGTTTGTGTCTTATTTTCATCATGTCTGAAAGTGAAAGCGGAAGTGAAGAGCAAGAAAATAACAGTTCGATTCAAATAGTGTTAGTAAAACATATCCAGAAATATCCTGAGATTATTTCCAAAAGTCAACTACCTCAGGTAGTTCTTAAAAAGAATAGGGCCCTGGAGGAGCTGATTAAAATATATGAAAATCACACTGGAAAACCATCAACGAACAAAAAAATCATGAAAATGATAAACAACATGAAGACTAGATTTAAGAAAAAAACAGATATGAAGAAAACGGGAAACAAAAAAATTATTATGAAAGAATATGAACGTCTTCTCTTAAAAGTTATGAATGGCGAGCAGAATCCCACCATTACTCAGATTCCTGGTAAGTTGCAAGTCACTTGTGTAATCTTATAACTGTATAACCAAATTTCTCGTTCAGGTGCTAAAGAAGTTGGTTCAGGTGAACCTTCGAGCGCCCAGAATCTTTTGGGCACTGCTTCCACTTCATCAGCATTGTCCAAACCTATTTCACCAGTAATTAAGAGAAAACGAACAAATAATGTTTTAAATGAAAATGAAACACAGGAAACTTCTTCGCTTTCAAATGCTGAACTGCAAAGACTTGTAATGCTGGAGCAATTGAAAACGCTAAGAACCCAAAGACGGTTTTACGAAATTCAAATTAAAAACGTGGATTTGGATTCTGTTATGTCTCTCATTGAAAATGAATGATTCTTCTTATATGAAATACTAAAATACATACACTAATATTAATTGTTTCGCTTAATTTTGTATTGTAATTAGAATTATGAATAAATATTATTGTAATTGATGCCTATAAATTATATTAGCCAGTTCATGTCTTCTAATACGTCCTCTTTCTAAGAGCTGCCCTTGATTTTCTACTTCCTGACCTATAGCTTCATTTTCTTCGTCTTCTTCTTCATCAGGAAAATCTTCATCTCGCAAATACTTTGCAATATTATGAAGAACAAAGCAGCTTATGATGATAGAAGGTAATTTTTCCATTCGTAGTCTGCATACATATTTGATGATTGGAAACCTCCTCTTAAGTTGCCCAAAACATCTTTCAATAATAACACGTTCCTTCTTAAGAAGTCTATTAAAAGCATTTTCTTCATGAGTATGACAAATTCTAAAAGGTGTCATAAGCCATGGTTCTAAACCATACCCTGAATCTGCCAGAAGCACAGCAGCACTATTTTGTAAACGCACAATATTCTCTCTGACATTAGAATTCTTCCATATTCTGCTGTCGTGCACTGACCCGGGCCAACTTGCACAAACGCTTGTGAACATTTCTTTTGCGTTACAAGTTGCCTGAACATTTATTGAAGCAAACCCTTTGCGGCAAATATACTCGTCTCCGTGATGTGCTGGTTTTTCTATAGCAATTTGTGTGCAATCGAGTGCACCAATGGCTGTTGGAAAGTCATAAAAAATCTGCCATTCAGCTTTTGCTTCTTGTATTTCACGGTCATTGCCAGGAAAACGAATCCAAAAATCAGCACGGTTATTAACAGCATACAGTACTTCTGTAATTGTCTTTGAAACTGTAGACTGATGAATCCCTAGCTCTTCACCAATTCCAGATTGAAATCCAGGGTCGGCCAAATACCTCAAGAATGTTTTCATTTTAAGCTCGGGTGAAAGGGCTCCTCCTCTTGTTTCTTCATGATAACCCAAAAAATGGTTTGCTAACCACTGTAAATTTTCTTCTTGAAAACGATAGAGTGTTTTATAGTCTCGACTAAGAGCTCTTCGTCTTGGTTTGTAAATTTTTTCATTTCTTAATATTATAAATTGAGCCATGTTTGACAGCGCAGTGCAAATCTGGTTCTACTGTTTACTAGATGCATTCAATTGTGAGCAAATGCTCAACAAAATGAGCAGATCATAGTGATTATTCATAGAGATCTCTCAAGACTGAGCATATGGATATTCAACAATGAGCAGGTACTCACTTTAGAAGGAAGCAAGAAGCATTGCCTTCTGCTTCAAATTGTTATTCATAAAACACTGAGCATTTACTCAAGAAAACTGGAGTAAAAGCATATGCTCCCTTTTATTCATACGGCCCATGTGTCATATTCAGTGGCGGATTTAGGCACAATCGTTGGAAGCGGCCGCTTCAGGCCCCACAAGTCAGGGGGCCCCGCAGAGGCCTTCTGCCAAGGACCGCACTGGACACGCGACAAATAAAAATTATTGGCATGGGAATTCACTTTCTCGAAAAAGGTGAAACAAGAAACAGATCATATCGTGTACAGGCTGGTAAAGAAATGTACGGTTGACGCATTAGAGCTTCGTATGAAAAGGCAAGCACTCAGAGCGATAGGTAAAATATTGTAACGGAGTATACTGTTTTACAGCAGACCTACGAGGAATGTATCATCTCTGTTGATCCGAATGCTAGTCTTCTCACACAATCAGCGCGTTCATCCGACTACTATGATGACTAATTTCTTGGTAGTCTAGTCGTCTAGTTGGTGGTTTCTGACAGACATTCGGTGAACAGTGGCGGATTTACGCAAAAGCGGCGAAAGCTATCGTTACAGGCCCCGCAGAGGATCCTTGCCCAGGCTCGCAGTGAACATGCGATAAATAAAAATTATTGGCATGGGAACTCACTTTGTCGAATAATGAATAATGAAACATGTGGGAAGAACAGTTCATATCGTGTACAGGAGGGTAAAAAAGGTGTACGGTCGACACGATATAGAATTTTCTGCGAAAAGGCAAGCATTCAGAGTGATAGGTAAAATTTTGTAACGGAATATAGTTTCGCAGCAGACCTGCAAGGAATGTATCATCTCTGTCGCGACGCCGGTTGCAAATTTAGATACAGAAACCGGCTCTATCCCCTCTATTCCCAATGGGCATTTACGATAATTGGAGCGGTTCAGTCCGGTCACTATTTCTGTTATTTTCTTTTTAATGTCAATAACAGTGACAAAAATAGTAACTCGGTTAAACCGATTCAATTATCGTAAATGCCCAATGTGTTTTGAAAGTATTATTGATAAGTTTGATGCTTCTAAAAGCAGAAAAGTTCCATTAGAAATGAACTGATTATGGAATAAAATGTTTTTCTGAAATAGTACATAAAGTAGAACTTTTACGGACTCACCTGTCACAATGACTTATGTTAAAACTGACTCTTACGGACTGATCTGTCATTTTTATTTGTATTGTTGCACATGTATTTGACATATGTCGCACACAGCCACGTTGACTTAGTTGCCTATTCTACTGGTATTAAAAGCACAGTTTGTATTTTAAATATTTAATTTCACGATTTCAGAAAAAGCGTAATGTGACCTCAGCACTAAAACGGATTTTTTATCATTCGTTATGGTTGTTCAACAATCTCCATATTCGTGATAACAAAGTACAACTTTATTTGGTATACAAATAACTAATTTACCTACGACCACTACAGAAAATTACATAGTTATTTCACACAGTCTAGTAACGATGATAGTGACTTATTGTTCATAATCTTTAAACTGTACAGAAATGACAGTGGGAAATGATTTCGTATTTTTAGTGGTTCCATTAAAATCCGACAGATGTCAGCACATGCAATATTTCTAATTATTTGAAATATACAAGTTTACAAATATACAATATACAAGGAAATAACTTTTAGATAAAGAATAATTTATTTTTAAAAGTTAAGAATTGTTAATGGACGACTGTTATACTCACAATTTTATAGTCATATGAGTATAAATAACAGACGGCATCCTAAGACAGCTGTTTCGAGCTTTTGGCTCTCCTCAGTTATGGGCGCTAGTCTGTGAATTCTACACATCACCCGAGCGTATATACTAGCTCGGAAATAACATTAACACCATCAAATAACTGTGGTCCCTCCTGTAGGTATCAAACCGCATTAAGCAGCATAATTTGATTATCCAATACAGGAATATACAAAATAAAATCCGATCGAGCGTCCGACCGTATAATTAATAACGTGTGAGCAACGGAATCTTGATTCAGAGTTGGCCTTGAAAGAAAGAGATAGACATATCGGTCATGTGCAATTTTGAATCGTACGAATTAGTTTATTTAAACATTTTAAACTGTCACTTTTTGAAAAGAGCTGTCAGATTAACAGTTTTTGAAAAAAAAATTAAAAAAATCTGTTTTTAATAATGACATTCATATTCAATGAAGTACAAAAGAGAAATATAGTAGTAATTTATCTAACACAGAATTAGCAACAAAATTGAAGAAATTAGTAACACACCTTGTATCCTTCATAATGTTATCGATTCTGTTAAAAGGAGAATTGCATTGTGTAGAGATATAGGTGGGGGCCATATAAATCATCTTCTTTAATAAATTTTTAATTTAAATGTATTACTTAAAAATTTCTTGATTAAAGATTGCTGAGAGCTTCGAAATCAGAACCAAAATGCTAAAATGCATTTAAAGTAGGTCTGTCAGTTAGTGACGGAGAGTAGTTCTCAATGTCTGTAGTAGTTCTAAATGATCTGTAGTAGTTTTACTACCTAAGACGTGTTTTTTTGGGTTTGGTTCTGGTCCCGGTCGGTCAAACCAGCAACCAACCGTGTTCTATTGGAAAACAATGACGTCACATACGACCTGGTTTCAATTTTAATTGCTTTTGGTCTGTCAAATTCAGAACCTGCTCAGGGAGCAGGTTCTAAATGCAGGTAAGTTTTGGTTGTATTCTGGTCCTTAGCCAAGGTCATCTGCTCCATGGAACATAACCTCAACATGTAAACAAAGTATTAAAAAATCCTACTTTCTTATTAATAGCAGTCAAAACATTTTATATTAATATTATTATAACAAAATTAGCTGCTGAATGATATTTAAAAAACTACATCTTACGTACTAAATTAATTAAGTTTGCAAACACACACTATTTTTTGTTACACGTTTAATTGCTTGATATTGAATATTGTGGTGTACCTATCCAAATGCTTGAGTTAAAACTAAGTTCCAAGTGTTCTAATAGAGATCATTACAATGAACAATTATTATTAAAAGGGATTTAATTTTGTAAATTAGGTACTGACTAATCACTGAAATACGAACTTAATTGGTAATTATTTTAGTTATTATATTACCAAAAGAGGTTTTCATCTTGTATTTATTATTACTAGCATGTTTTAATTACAGCATAATAAACTATTCAAACTACCTGGCAGAATTTATACCATGAGATTAAATAAAAATGGGACAATGTAACTTTGGAATATGCGTTTTTCAATGAATGTTATATGGTAGAAATGGAAATCAACATCATTCGATACAGATGCTGAACTTTGCTTACTGAACATTCTAACTGAATGAAATGGCAGGTGCTCCATGACTGGATCAAGAGATCTTTTAGAGATTCTCACCATTTAAATTAGTGAAATACACAATTCTAAGATATCCTGCTGATTCACCAGTGCATTTTATGATTTGAAATATGTGGAACTCTACCAAAAGGCTTGGTTGAAAATTTTATATCATGCATGTGTACCAAACTTTCTTTTAAAGAGAAACTGGACTCGATATCAAGATAAAACAATCAAATCTTTAAACTAAAATTGTACATCTTTAAAGTAAAAGAAAAGTTTCTAGTTCAGCCTGCCAGCAATTATGTATGCTTGAATATTGCAAAATCAATTCAAAAAGAGTAAGTGATTCATTCCCATAGGGTAGTCAGTCTACCTGAGTTTTTCAATACAAAAATAAACAATAAAACTATCTTTATTACCAATTTCCTGTTTGTAATCTGTATATTATTTAAGTTTCTTTATTGTAGTGTATTTTGTCTAATATTGCCATCTGTAACCCTTTGTTTATAGTTGTTAGAAATACATTATTTTATAATCATCAGACTTTTGGTGGTTTAATTAAAATAGCCCTATTGTAAAATTACAAATACATACTGGATGCTACAGAGCAATACTAGCTAATATACCTACAATTTATTAGAATAATAGTAAAAATTATTGCACGTAATGTATGAGTACAACTATAATTTAGCAATATTAGAAATAATTGTGAGAAGGGTATTGTTAAGAACTGTGTAACCTATGGTTGAAATGTAACAAATTTTAAAAATTTGTATAGTTTTCAAAACTGGTACTTTGATGATAAATATCTCTTGAATGTGTTAAAGTAGAGAAAATTAGATGTATTTGTACTTCTTTGAGTAGCATAGCCATGAATTTTGTCATTTCCTGTTTGTATATTAGGTATAAATATGTCATTCTTGGTGTTTAAAACTAGTAATTATATTCATCCATTGCTGAACAATACACATCTGGCTAAAACCTTTTTAAGAGCAGGGTCATTCAGGCTACTGCTTGTTTGTAACATTTTTCTTAACATTTACAGTTATAATAACCATAAATTGAGTATGCCATAAATTTGGTATTGCACTATTTTCATTGGACTGCTTAAAAGAATTTTGTGGGTAGATGTAAGCAGAGGAACGTTGAATTAAATAATTTAAATTGAGATATACCTATACATATATACGAGTTTAACTTTTCCAAGCTCAATATTGACGACAATACTGATATAGAAAATATTTAGGTAATACAGTCATATTATTGTATACATGGGTACACTGACATACGGAAGGTTATTAGGGATTCTTTTGTTACATTTTAGAAACATGATGTTGATACTAATAAAACAATTACAAAATTGTAAAAATGCATATGCCTCATACAAAAATAAAAGCATTAAATGAAGTAATCTTTGTTTTTTTTATTTCCATTCAACCATAATCTCAGATGAAATATACATTTATGAAAAGGACAATATTACTTTATCGTAGAAGATATGTACATATTGAATAATGTACTTTTACAAAGATATGTATTTACATAATTCATTTTCTTTTTTATGACAGTGGAATGGGGCTACTACATATAACAAGTAAATTATGCTCCGTCACACCCTATCATTTACATAACTTCCACATCATAACTATATAGCTCAAATATGATTGTACTGGATTTTTAAGAATCCTACCCCAATTGAGATTTGGATCCGTTCCTTGGATTGAGAGACAAGCTCTCTACCACTTACTCAGGGAGGGCCTTGCCTTTGGAAAAAATAACGTATTACTGCACAAATGGTTATAGAACAGCAAATAGAAATAACAACTCTTAATATTTAATAAAATTTAATGTACAGTACAGTAAATTTTTAGGATAAAAGTTGTACATTTAATAGAACATAATGTTTATACAATATCTTCACATGTATAAAATCCTGCCAAAGCAGTGCATTTTTAGTACCATAGTACATAATACTAAAACTATTCTCACATACAAAGATTTCTCCACAGCCACTATGGTATTTACCGAGTTAATATTCTAACTCGTTAAATAAATATTCTAAAACACTAGCCGTTATGTATTTTGCATGTATTTCATTCAATCACTAGATATGAAATGAATATTATTACTTATTATACACTATTATAGAATGGGTATAAAATCCCAATATCTTGTACTACAGTGGATGTATACTTTTAACTAAACCAAGTCAGTATATGATATATAATATAAACTATTACACATGAGTAATTAATGTTAACAATGAACCTAATATACATAAATATACAGTGGATAACATTAATTAACTACAACTAGATAATGAGCATAAGTCTAATCGTTTTCACACAATGTGCAGTATATTTGTCTCGATTACAGTCTCTTCTTCAATGCGTGGGACTCTTTTAGCCCTATTAGTAAAACAACTATTTTGTTTCTAGTAGGTTTTCATGATTCAATTACTGTAAGTAGCTGGGTCTGTTTGCAACAGCTGGTTGGAAATTATTTAGTTCGTAATTAAATAGTAGTTGCCTGCAACAAAAAATACAATTGTTTTCTCCAAATGGTTCTAAACTTGGTAGACAAATAACTATAGACATCTATTATAACTAGCAGTACTACGTACACATTCTGTAATTGTTTTTCTTCAACAACCCTTTGCATAATTCTTCTGTAATATCTCTTATCACTGTAGTATTTTCAACTCATATTTGTTTGTACGAAGGTAAGATTATATTGTTCTTATTAATTCTTTGCTGTTTCACTTATCTCTTCCATTTATCATTTGTATTTGAAGTGCCTTCTACTTTGCACGTAACTCACCGGCAGTGTAGTCGGTACATGGTAAACCAACAGACCTAAAATAGTTTTATGTAATTATTGTTATCCAACTCTGTACATAACAGTATAAAAAAACCTACACTAATCATAGTTTACTTTTCTGTTGAAGTGACACTTAAGACATGTAATATGACACCTTTTATGGGGACGTCTTTCTTCATGATAAATGAATACATTATGATAGACTTATTGTCAAGTATGCATTTGGAATTAAAAATCTACGTAATAATAAAAGATTAATAAATGCAAGTTATTGTTATTAATAAAGGTTAGAATACTGTTTGTAAACAATGAAGAGCAACCAATCTCAGAACCAACCCGTTCGATTGGGTTCCTGGAAAAATCGTCACTTGACGTCATGACTCCGAGTGCTTCCGAACCAAACAGACCCGAAGCGCAACCGCTGTCAAAAAATCTGTCAAATACCTGTCAACCGCTGTGAACCGAGACCAGAACCAATTGCGAAAAAAACACGTCTCTACTTAAAATTAATATCAGATGTAACCTAAAATTTCCAAGGCCTTCTCTGAATCAAAATTCCGTTGTTCACACCTTATAAATAAAATACAAAATGAACACAAACGTGTTTTAATAAAGTGAGTTTTTAATAAATTTAAAAGTTAAAAATTGTTAAATTGTTGGGCGACTGCTATACTCATAATTTTATAGTGATATGTGTATACATCACAGACGGCACCTTAAGACAGCTGTTTCGACTTTTTGGTTCTCCTCAGTTATTCTTCTGATTCTTCATATCACTATAAAATTGTGAGTATAATAGTCATTCATCAACAAAACTCACTTTATTAAAACACGTTTGTGTTCACTTTGTATTTTATTTAGGTTGATTTATTTTGTTTTACTTTAAATTATATTTTGAATGCAAATCCATATAGAAAAAATTATCACCCCAGCTGGAAATCGAACCCTGGCCCTTCCACTTTCTGAGCGATATCTCTACCTCTGAGCTACTGTGTCGACTACCAGCATATAAAGTTGTTATTACTATATAAAGTTATTACAAAAATTGTTATTGAATTAACGTAAAATTGATTTAACGGTATACTTCTGATGGCTTTAATCCATACATTTAGAATAACCGGTCTATTACATGGAAATCTAAAAATGTTATGGGAATTTATTATTTCAAATTACATTCAAGTGAAGCATTAAGTATTCAATGTATTTGTAAAATTGAGGTTATGATTTGCTTACATTGCATACAAAAAAGCAGCGGCGGAACAACACGACGTCTAAAATACATTTAAAAACGGGTCTATGACATTTAAAAATTGAAGACACCAACAAAACTACTATTATTAATTTAAATAATTGTTCAAATTTCAGTATTAAATTTAAATAATAAACGATTATTACATTGAGTTATACGCATTTCTTAATTTTTACAACTAATACCTGTTTTCCACAAACTGTGGGCATTGCCTACTTTTGACAATTCCGCATCTCAATCTCAAATTATATTCTAGGTTAAATATTTTTCCTAGCTTTTAGTATTTTATTACGTTTTTGTGGTCATAGATAAAGTATAGTGTGTAACACGTACAAAAACGCCAATTTCACACTCGTGTGACTGCGGCATGAGACAAAGTCAGATTATTTAAAAAATCTTGAGGAGGTAATTTCCTCCATCCTTTATTTACTGTGAATTTGCGCCTGATATTAATAATTATATGTACATAATTTTTGATAAAAAAATAAAAGGTGTATAAATTGTAGTAGTAATTGATTTATACTATAGGGCCTCAAAAATTTGTAACGACACAAATCGAGGAGGCCGTGATCTGTAATTCCCAACTTTGACCATTGTTTAAGTGATGGCAATATGCTGTTTTAAATGTATTTATAGGTTTGAACTGACAACTAATTTTTTATTATTAAAAAATTTAAAACCTAGCATAATTGAAGCAAACATGCAAACAGAGAAAAAACGCGAAAGATGCAAAAATTATACAGAAAGGGAGAAGTTTACATTATTAGAAATAACTGAGAATTATCTTCACATAATTGAAAATAAGAAAACAGACAACATTAGCGTCAACATGAAGACCGAAGCATAGGATTCAATAGCCGATCAATTTAATGCTATTGCAGAAACGGGTATAAGGACGGGAGTTCAGTTAAAACTGGTTTATGATACAATAATGAAAAAAAGTGAAGAAGGATAAATCTGATGACAAGGTACGTTGAATGATCAACATTATATGTATAAACATAGCACCAGGGGCGGCTCGTATCATTTTCTCTGGTTAGGCAGAATTACAAATGCACAATTTATGATATAATCATCAAAATTGCAATTCGCAAAAAATTAAATACCATTATGGTGTTAAAAACTACTAAAAGCAACATAAAAACAATATTTCCCAAAAAATAATTATGTATCATATGCATCAACGAATAAAAAAAATGCTGAAAAAACGAAAGACGTAGTACCATAAGCAAAATAAACAATACATCTCATGAAAAATAAATCAAAAGTGAGCAAACTGCAATGCCAGAACCAACTTAAAAGCATGAGCACGAGAAAATAAATTTTAAAGTTTTTAATTATTACTTTTTTGCTAAGAGAAAGGAAACTAATGTGTGACATATGATATCTTCTTCTACATTTTGATGCTCTATCTGAATATGAAATAAAAATTTTAAAATTCCAAAAATCCACTCGGACGGATTAACGGACACAGATGGACTTATGGATTTCAGTAACAAACATTTAAATATTTTAAAAAGCAATCTGTATTTTTTAATGGAGCACTCCAGCAGACATAATAATGGTGACAGTATATAGAATTGAATCTTGGACGGAGCTTATCTTCAGCCCAGGCATGCCGGGTCTGTGCAAATTGCCGCTGCAATCCAACTTCAATAATAATAGCTATTAATATAACGAGAATATTAAGCGATTTATAAATATCGAGGGCGTTGCTAAGCGACGAGGAGTAGCCGAGTCGCTTCTGCAATGGGTTAAATCGCTAATATTCGAGTTATATTCAAAGCTTTATCGTATCATCAAAGATAGCAATGCAAACAAAAAAGTGTTGTTTACATTCATTGAAAAAAAACCGTCAAAGTTTGTTTTTAAAGGAAATCATGGAAGATTTTGTTCAAATATTTTAGAAGCAGCAAATAGTGTAACATTAGATTTGTTGCCAGATAGATCAAAGGTATTTTATGAAAAAGAATATCGTTTGTTCTGTGAGTGGCGAAATAAAGAAAATGTTCGAGGTGCTGCGGAAGTAGTTTTGTTGGCTTATTTCGGAAAACTGTCAACTGAATATTCTCCTTCATCTCTTTGGCCGAAATATTCTATGTTGAGAGCTTGCTTGGAACTGAAAGAAAGAATACAAATTTACAAGTATGGTAGTTTGATAAAATTTATCAAAAAGAAGAATGTTGGATATCGGCATAAAAAATCGTTATTACTGACGAAAGAACAAGTTGATGAATTTGTGCGTACAGCTCCAGATGAGGTATTTTTAATGATGAAGGTAGCGCTGCTGATTGGACTGGGTGGAGCTTGTAGAACCAACGAATTAGTGAAAATGTCTACTGAAGATGTTGAGATCTTAGATAATAAAATAATGGTGACTGTTCCGGGCTCAAAAACTCACAAGAAAAGATTTTTTGCCATTGTTTCTGAAGGTGACGTTGATCCTGTGGCTTTAATTAGAAAATATTTAGCATTACGGCCGCCTCATGTGACGCATAAAAGATTGTTCATATCGTACAGAAATGACAAGTGTACAATTCAGCCATGCGGTATTCATTTTTTATCTAAAATACCTGAAAAAATAGCTACATTTCTCAAACTTGAAAATCCATCTATGTACACTGGTCACTGCATTAGGAGATCGGCAGCAACTATTCTTGTTAACGCCGGTGGAGACGTCTTAGAACTGCAAGAGCTGGGTGGATGGGAGTCGAGCAAGGTCGCTAGAGAGTACTTAGAAGAAAACATAACGAAGAAAGTGTCCATCGCAGAGTAGATTCAGGTCGGATCGATTTCGATAGCAAGTACATCTGCTACCTCGTCTGCTACTAAAAAATCAACGGAATTTTCAATTAGACATGAGATGAGACGTGGATTAGAAGTCATGTGTGCAGCATCATCTGGGAACAATATTGTTAGTATAGCTGCAGAAGATCCGGCAGTTATGATGAAGTAGAAGGATGTGTCCTTTAATTTTCAGAATTGTGAAAAGATTGAAATTCATGTTCATAAATAATTTTGTATCTCATATTAATAAATACATTTGTCTATTTCGCGTATACAAAGGTTACTTTGTGACACTGTTTTTGCGAAAAACAGTTACACAAAGTGCTACTTTGTGCAACTGGAAGTAGTGATTTTTTTATTTGTAAGGCTGGCAGTAAGTAGATTTTGCTGCCAGCCTACTCTGTCAGTCTGTCTGTGATAGGTACTAATAAGTATTCATTAACTGGCGCCGTTTTGAAAATTTGAATGTTATGATGCTCAGAAATAACAGCGAGAATAATGAAACATTCTTATTTTTATTATAAATAATTATTTTGATAAGACAATCATGTACTCAATCAAAGGTTTTACTGTTTCTATTACAATAAACATTTTTTATCTTATATCAGAAGAAACAACTAAGCTGTCACCTTTTTTTAAACTTGAATTTTTTCCTGCCTACGTGATATTTTCAAAATGACAGTGGATGTCATTGTATGCGTTATCAGTTATTACCAACATTACCACATCGAAAATACCCGCGTGTACATTTTCCCAATTCTTTAAAGTAAATTGTAAATTAAGGCGAAATAGACAAAGTAGTATGTGTTTTATATTTTGTTTAGGTAGTGAAATAATTAATAAGTTTATTTTTATAACTTTATTTAATAAACACAACTACTGAAATATGCAAAAGCTTATAATAAGATTATAACATAAAATGCGCTACGCCATTGTAGTTCAACGTACGTACAACGTTCTTGTTGTTGTTGGTTAGTGACCAACACTTGTATTGTTGCCAACGTAACTGTTGCCAACATATATACATAACATCCCCTTACTTATTTTATTTTTTAAATTTGATTTTATAACTTGCTACATCAAAATACTAATAATCACAAAATCTTGCAGGTTTTTTAATAACCCTGCCATGCCTAGTTTTTACAATATTATTTGGTTGGACAGTTACATTCGAATCATTCATTAAATGTACAGGTTCGTCATACAATTCATCTTTGATTGCAATACTGATTGGCGACTCATTACTTTGCATTTCTGTATTATTTTCTTCAGTATCATCACTAATGATAACTGGTTTATTTAAAGATTTTCTTAAATGAATACTGTTACGATTGTAAGTTCTGTTATTTTCAGTAGTTACTTTATATGATCTTGGGGTATTATTTACTTGAACAATGTTACCAGGTTGCCAAAGTTTAGAAATAGGATTTTGTATGACAACATTATCCCCTTGTTTAAATTGTTTTGTTGTTTTAGCACGTGAGTTATAATAAAACTTACTCTCGTTTTGTTTTTTCGTTAATTGTTTATAAAAGTTCTCAATTATTAATTTAGGTTTAAGAACTACAGAAGTGCAAGGCACTGTTGATCTTAATAATCGACCCATTAACACCTCAGATGGTGAATAATCAGTTCCCGCAACAGGTGTTACTCTATAATCTAACAAAGCTGAATATATGTCATGCATATTATTAGACTTTTTAATAATATTTTTCGAGATTCCAACTGCTCTCTCACAAAGGCCATTACTTCTATGATGATATGGACTAATATATGTGATGTTAAAATTAGATTCTTCACTAAATTTCTTAAATTGGAAACTGTTAAATGGATTATTATCACAAACTATATCTTTCGGTATTCCATGAATTGAAAAAATAAATTTCAATTTTGAAATAACTTCAGAAATTGTTTTGTTATTTATAGGCAAAATTTCAATCCATTTAGATAAAAAATCAACACATATCAAGTAATTCTTTGAACCATGTTCGGCAATATCTAAAGCAATTTTGTGAAAAGGCACTTTTGGAATTTCATGATTTAACATAGTTTCAATACA
Source organism: Agrypnus murinus (assembly GCA_929113105.1). Lineage (NCBI taxonomy): Eukaryota > Metazoa > Arthropoda > Insecta > Coleoptera > Elateridae > Agrypnus > Agrypnus murinus. The sequence goes on along the minus strand of OV816026.1, from coordinate 105,309,634 downwards.
TTTTGATCTTTGAAATTTTTCACATTGTTTACACTTTTTAATATAATTTTCAATCATTGTTGACATTTTTGGCCAATATAATAAAGATCTGGCTCGTTTCTTTGCTTTAACTATTCCTAAGTGAGCATCACCATGAATTTGTTGTAACATGTCGTTATACATAGATTTTGGAACACAAACTTTACTATTGTAAAATAAGATTCCTTCTTTTACATTCAAATCATCTTTAAGCTTATAAAAATATTTTAAATCAGAACTTAAATTAGATCTATCTAACCAATCATTCTGAACATTTTCAATTACCTTCCTTAAAGCTGTATCAGTTTGAGTTTCCTTACGTAATAATTCTAATTTAAATTGTGAGATAGGTAAGTAATCTTCCATCATGACAGTATGAACAACATCTGTCATGTCTGTATCATCTACTACTTGTTCATTAATAAAATTACGAGACAAATAATCTGGAATATACATAAACTTTCCTGGCATATAAGTTGCATTTAAATCATATTTTAAGAGTTTTAATAATAATCTTTGAATTCTATTGGTAGATTTATGAATGTCTTTCTTAAAAATATTAACCAATGGTGAATGATCAGTTTGTATCATTACCTTGTGACCATAAATAAACTGATGAAACTTTTGAGCTGCAAAACAAATAGCTAAAAGTTCCTTTTCAACTACACTATATCGTTTTTCGGCTTCAGTCAAGGATCTAGATAAGAACGCAACTGGTTGGTTCTTCTGGAGAAGGCAAGCACCTAAACCTTCCATACTCGCATCAGTCTGTAACACAATATCTTCATATGGGTTAAAAAATTTTAGTGTTGGTAAGTCACTAATGATCACTTTTAATTTATCAAAAGCACTTTGATGTTCACTAGACCATTTCCACGACGCATCCTTTTTTAATAGCTATCTTAATGGAGCTGTTATATCTGACATATGTGGAATAAATTTATGTAAGTATGTTACTATACCTAAGAATTTTTGTAATGCTTTTTTGTTTGTAGGTTCACTTAGCTGTTGAATGGATTCTACATGTTTTTCATCGGGTTTCAGTCCATCTGAAGAAAACACAAGACCTAAATAGTTTACTTGATTTATTTTGTATTGAATTTTTTGTGAATTAAATTTTACATTACATTCACGAGCTTTTTTAACAATTTTATTTAAGATTTCATCATGTTCTTCTTCGTTGTCCGCTGCAATTATTATATCATCGAAATATATTTGAACACCTTTGATGTCTCCGAAGATTTTCATGTTTTCTCGTTGGAAAACTTCTGGGCTTGAGCATAATCCAAATGGTAGTCGATTGAATTTATAACGACCATAAGGTGTGCTGAATGTACATAAAAATGTTGAAGGTGTATCTAAACAAATTTGAAAGAAACCATCTTTCATATCCATGACAGAAAATACTTTTTTGCCTGCTAAATTGGCAGTTAATTCCTCTACTGTAGGAATTTGAAACATTTCCCTCTTGACATATTTATTTAATTCTAGCGGGCTAAGGCAAATTCGAAGACTTCCATCTTTCTTCTCCACTATTACCATATCGTTGACCCAATCGGTGGGTTTGGTAACCTTGGAAATAATTTTTTGTTCTTCCATTTTGTCAAGTGTTGACTTTAATCTTAATTTAATAGTTTCAGGAACCTTTCTGTTGGGTTTTACTACTGGTACTGCATCGTTTTTTAACCTAATTTTGTATTTAAATGGTAATTTACCAAGACCTGTAAAAATATCTTTATTTCTCTCAATAAATTGTTTTTTCTCATCTTGCACATACTTGGTTTCTGTATCTAATTGTGTTGCATAAACTCTGTTTATTAAATTCAATTTGTTGCAAGCATTTTTACCTATAATTGGCACTGCTTCTTTTTCTACTACATAGAATTGTAATTTTACTTCCACTCTATTTTCTGGGTAACAAACAAGATCAATTAAGCCTTTAATTTGTAATTGAGTACCTCCATATGCAAAGATTCGAGAGTTGGTTGGTTGTAATTTAACACTAGGGCACACTTTTAAATACAAGTGATAAGGCAAAACATTTACATCTGCCCCAGTATCTAATTTGAATATTACAGGTTCATTATTTATAAAAACTGTGTGATGCCATTCATCAACATTTCGGTTATTTTCTAATTTTAACTTATTAATTGCAAAAATTTCTTCTTTTTCTTCATCTGAAGAACTTTCCTCTTTAATTTCGTTTATACGTTTGCTTGTGTTGTATGCAGGTTTTGAGTTTTTCAATCTACATGAATTACTAAAATGATTTTGCTTACCGCATGTGTGGCATATTTTTCCAAATGCCGGACATTGGTTGATGCCATGCTTTGTGTTGCACTTCTTACAGTGAAATACTTTTAATTGGATTTCTCTGGACTTTACTTCCTGTTTTGAGAATCGTTTAATTTCCTTTTTCGGCTTCACTATTGCGTTCACTGCTGTTGACGCATCCCGTAGTGACTTGGCTTCACTCTTACTTAATTCGTTCAATCTGCAAGTATCAATTACTTTATTTAACGTTAATTCGTCTTCACTTACTCGTAGTAATCTTTCTTGAAGACCTACGTCTTTAATTCCTATTATTATTTTATCCCTTATTAGCGATTCAATTTGCTCACCAAATTCACAGGATTGTGCTAATTTCTTTAATTCTGTTTGATAATGATCGAACGTTTCACATTCAAATTGTGACCTGTTAAAGAATTTAAACCTATTTAGTACTGTAGACTTACGTGGTTTACAATGTTGTTCGAACTTATCACCTACCTTTGCATAATCTTTTTTATCAGTTGCATTTAAATTAAACGTGTTGAACAAGTTTAAGCCTTCATCTCCGATGCAATTTAAAAACATTGCAACTTTGATTTCACTACCTTTTGTATTTAATTCATTTGCTGCTAGAAAGAGATCAAATTTTTGCTTAAAATTCTTCCAATTTTGAGCTACGTCACCCTCCATCGATAGTCCTTGTGGTGGCTTGAATTCCATTTTTCCCTCCTTTTGTTTCGTTTCTTTCACTTTTAATTTTCTTTAATTTAATTTACCTGACACCATGTTTTATATTTTGTTTAGGTAGTGAAATAATTAATAAGTTTATTTTTATAACTTTATTTAATAAACACAACTACTGAAATATGCAAAAGCTTATAATAAGATTATAACATAAAATGCGCTACGCCATTGTAGTTCAACGTACGTACAACGTTCTTCTTGTTGTTGTTGGTTAGTGACCAACACTTGTATTGTTGCCAACGTAACTGTTGCCAACATATATACATAACAGTATGTAAAACACGTGTTACAATTCCTTTTTGTAATACTCGTATATTGCTTAACTCGCCGCCTCGCGGCTCGTTAAGCAAACTTATACTCGTATTACAAACATCGTCATTGTAACACTAGTTGTCCAATATACTATTAACTGTAACTAACGTATTATGGCTGTAACGAATGTGTTATGAATAACTAACGTCTTATGACGTTTCTATGATATTATATTGCTAATAATTATCGAGAAATAAGTAACATTATAGAGATATAATAATCGATGATACGATAAAATAATTTATCCAACACCTCTTTATTATGACGTTATAAAAATGATGTTCTTGAGTGAATTATGGGGTCTATAAAACACAAGTGGTTTTATGAATCAATAATAAAACTGTTTTTATATAATTCAACAGTTTACAGAAAATAGAACAATTTATTGAACATCAAAAAATACAATACATAAAATTACAATTATAAGAAACAGGAATCTCAGATGAAATCATTTGTTGAGATTTACGTTAACATTTATATTAAAAGATATAACTTTATTTGCTTCATTTTTTGTCACTTCAATGTTGTTTCCACATTCATTCGATTTTTGCTTCTCAGTATTCACAATAACATTGCCTTCTGTTTCCGAATTTCCACCCAGTATCTTCTTAGCAATGTCTATTTTGCTCGAAATTGACTCTTCGACATACGCTTGTGCCACGGTTGTCGACTTCCATCGGCCATGACGTTGGACCATACCAAGATCGGCTCCAGCGTTGGACAATAAACTCGCTGATGTGCGTCTCATACTGTGTCCTGTGTAAGACTCTGATTCTGGTAATTTCAAAAAATCAGCTACTACTGATGGTATTTTGGATAGACTATTTATTCCCACTGGCTGTACTGTGCATTTCTCATTTCTATGGCACAAAAACAACCTGTTGTGAGAAATATTCTTAGGTCGGAGAGACATATATTTTCTACAAATATCCAGCACATTAACTGCAAATCCTTCTTCCATAATCGTAAAGCTACGTGAAACATATTTATCTGGTACATATACCAACATATAGGATCCTTTATCTTCTACTTTATCGATTGACATGTTCAATAATTCACAACATCGACACCCACCTGACACACCAAAAATTAGTGCGACCTGTAATCTAAAAAAATTAGATTTCATTCTCTAATAACAAAATCGACCTACCTTCAACATCAAATATTTTTTATTGGGTGCTTCTGCTAGAAACTATTGAATATGCTCTCTTTCAAGAACTTTTGATTTCTTGCACTTGTAATTTTTTGATTCGTTCTTCAAAAAAGCGATTAACTTGCCATATTGTGAAATATCTGTATTTTCGTGAAGCTTTAATGTCGATCTTAACATGCTGTATTTCGTCCACATTGAAGAGGCCGCGAATCTTTTTTTGGCGTTGAAGAAGTAACCCAACAGCACGTCTTCGCTTACCCCACTAACATCGTTTTCCTGTTTCCAGATATTGCATACTCAATTCTTTGTAATAAGCGTCCCTGGATTTCTTGGGTAGCAAACTCGATGAGACTTCTTCAACATCTTTCGCAATTTTTTCAGGAAGAGAACTATTTCTTTTCATTTCCAACAATGTTACAAGCGCCAAAACAGTTTGTTTGCAAAATTTTTCTCAAATAATAAATTTGTTGTCAACAACAACATGGCAACCAAATCATAGACTACTACTAATCTTTGTAGATATAAAATTTTTGGGTTTTGATGATTTTTTAAGAACTCTTACAGAGAGAGGTGTTGGATAAAACTATGTATTGTACTCGTGTCTTAACAGCAAATAAGTCACCCAGGAAAAATTAGGCCACTCGAGCAACTTCTCGTGGCTAAACATTTCTTTCGTGACTTATTTGCCTTATAAGACGCTTGCATAATAAATAGCTATTATGTTTCACTTGCATATTATTGGCTGTTTATACCTGTGATACGAACTACATAAACAACTCCATAACAACCAGGGCATTATAAGCGGGCGTTATAATTCATAACGCCCGCTCATGGTTTACTTTACAATCGGAGCGGCGTTACCTTCAATTCAGTTTGGATCATTGGATCATAGACTATATGTTTGCGTACGAATATGTTGCAACACAACAAATAACGAGTATTTGCGCGTAGTTTCTGGGCGCGTGATCCACGAATTCTTTTGTGCCGACAAAAATTTCTTAGCTAAAATTAACCTATATTTTAGATGACATTAGTGATGTTAGGGCTTTTTTTTATGTTGGTAATAACAACAAAAACATTTGAATTTAAATTGTCATTTATCTGTTTGACTTTTGCAAATTTAGTAAAAGTTGTTACCATCCGATAAAGAATAAAAATTCCTAATTTTTGGCATGCTTAATTTTTGGACTATTCTTAGATCTGCTATATTACAATTACAATTAAAATAAAATTGGACGGCGGTACAAAAACTTTATTTTTACATAATACATAAATAATTATTATGAACAACATGAAAAAAACATATATACAACATTACTTGGTAGCATCTTTTCTAACATGGAACTGACAGCTATGAAACGTCCCTGAAAACGAAACAGACCCAACACGAAACTTTTGTGAATTTTTAACTATCTTCGATATATCGTCGATAGTATCTTTACCATTTTATCCCTTCTCAAAGCACCAAAACACCCTTAACCAAAACTACCTGTAATTATGCATTTACGTAACAATACGCAACATAAATAAATCTTAGCCTTTTACCTTATGTAGAAGATATGTTTCATTAGCGCATCCTTTATAAACGTCAAAACCTGATCCCCTGTCAAAACCTTACACTTTTTTGGAATATATCCTTTTGACTTTTGTTTCAGAAATGAAATCAAGATTTTAATATGGAATATTTTGTCCACAACGAGTTGGGACTATATTTGTCAGCCTGCAACGAAGGAACAAAATAAACAAACATATTGTAGGGAAGTCAAGTAGTAAAACACGATAATAACATACCAATTCCTGAAAGTAGGCCAACATCACCGTCTCGTGTACCATTTTAATCGCACTTTTCAACTTCCAGTTAACAAAAATTTTAAATTCTTTTTCATAATTTACTCTAGATTTTGTTGGCAATAAGTTTTCAGTTGCCCTTTTCGGTTTTTCCAAAATACCTTCCGGAACATCAAACTTTTGCTCCATCATCGTCACAGAACAAAACGTATGTATGAAGTCGACGCTACTTTCAACTGTTTCAAAACAAATAGAGAAACGAATCTTAGCAACACCAAGGTTACTATTTTTACGCGTTTATCATAATTTTATTATTATTAGATAAATTAAAAATAATTCTACATAATCTTGTGAAACATAAAATTTTGTATGCACCGCGAGCGTTACTAGATGATAATGCCCATCGGGCGACTTCCAGCCCTCGGGCCCTTCAGGCCCTCGCGCTGGAACATCGTCGCCCTCCTTGCATTATCATCATTCTAACGCCCTTAGTACATAAATAACTATTTCCTACGACCCCATACGAAAGTGAACAGTAACAAACGCTACTGACTTTAAGAAAGTGGGTCATATAACACGCGTGTGTTATATAGGAACATAACACACGTGTGTGTTAGGAATATACTATGGCACGCTAAACTTTATCTAGAAATCCATGAATTTTGTTCACCTTAAAATGATGACATTAATGTTTAATCCAATTTTAAGAAGCATTTTAACCATTATTTATCTATTATTTTTTTATAAATATACTTTAATTAATGTTTAATTAGTTATTTTACCTATCAAAAAGAAATATCCAGTACATTATACCTAACGTAACCTCACTATAATAAATGAACATTTTTGATGCAAGTTTGCCAAACTTAAAATCAGCGATGCCAACTGACGTGAAAGGAAAATAAAATAAAGTTATCAAATAATTTAGTTAGGCAACCTCTTTCACACCTGGAATTGAATATCTTGTTATTGGTTGAAGTGATGTTATAGTATATTACGTAAGTCCGGTAAACCCAAGTTTACAGTAGCGAGTTGAAAACGTTTCGGGACGAGGCGACGAAGGAGCCGAGTCTCGAATGTTGAAACGAGCTACTGTAATGGTTTACCGGAAGTATGACGTAAGGCGTTTTATTTCATACTGCCTCACATTGTTCATTTTTTTAAAAAATGCATTTAAAATTTTCAGTCCGGTAAAATTTTTTACCGGACTCAAATTAGATTTTCAGTCCGGTAAAATTTTTTACCGGACTCAAATTGGATTTTCAGTCCGGTAAAATTTTTTACCGGCCTTGTAACGTAATAATTCATTTACCGGACTCAAATGAGTCCGGTAAATACCCTTTTACCGGACAGTATGAAATAAAATAATGTTACGAACATATTAATATAAATAAAAAATAAATTGTGTAGGTACCTCTCAAATTATTTTATTATACATTGTATTAGTAATTGATTTAATTAATTTTTCTGCTATATCCAAGATTTAATTTTATGTTTAAATAAGTTATGAAGATATGATTTTTTTAAAATTGTAATTTATATTTAGTAGAATAATCTATTAAATAAAATGTTTTGGAAAATATATTTTTACAGGTAAGTTTAAAATGTAGCTAAATTTTTATACTGTATAACATCTAGTTTGCTAAGCCACTGCTATATAAAAACAAATGAATAAAATTTGTTCAACAACTCTTTTAGTTCCAATAAAACGATTTCTTTTTGGCATTCGGTTTTAAAGTGTTTAAAGTGAGTGAACAATTTTCATACCTACATAAGTACTTTGTGAAAATGGATCGTGATGCTATGGAGTGTACTCCACCTGAAGTTGTAGAAACAGCTAAAATAAGCTCGCTTAAATTGCTGCCAGAGAAATCTAGGAGTAGATATGAATTATCATATGACCAGTTTATAAAATGGAGACAAAGAAAACAAATTAAAACTTCTTTTTCTGAAAATGTCCTTATAGCATATGTGGATGAATTATCAAAAAAAACAAACCTTCGACTTTATAGACCCACTACAGTATGTTAAGAAGTACATGGTACATTAACCATAATGTGGATATATCCAAGTATTTAAAATTAAAAGGTTTTATTAAACGTAAAAATGATGGATATAAACCTAAAAAGGCAAAACCCTGACGTCAACAGAAATTAATGATTTTTTAATTAAAGCTGCTGATGAAAAATATTTATTAACAAAGGTAAGTTCAAAAAAAATTATTTTTAAAGGACTGACCTAAATATCAGGTATCTTTTTCAGGTTGTACTAGTTTTGGGTATATCAGGGGCATGCCGCAAGCAAGAACTAGTCCAGCTAACCACAGAAAATATAGATGATCTGGGATCTGCTGCAGTAGTTAGAATTGAAAATACGAAAAACAAGATTTCACGCAGTTTTACCATTACTGGAACATTGTATGATATCTTTAAGAGATACTCAGGTCTTAGACCTCAAACAGAGGAAAAAAGGTTTTTTCTTAATTTTCAAAATAAGAAGTGTACCAAACAGGTTGTTAGGATAAACAAAATTGGAAATGTTCCAAAAGAAGTTGCCACATTTTTACATTTAAGTAATCCAGAATTATATACTGGACATAGATTTCGTCGGTCATCTGCCACAATTCTTGTAGATGCAGGTGGGGATCTCGCCACGCTTAAGAGGCATGGAGGATGGAAGTCCTCGACTGTGGCAGAGAGTGATATAGATGACTCAGCAACCAGCAGAATGAATATCGCGAATAAAATCTTAAGTGCAGTTAGTGGCCCATCAAGGGAAGTAGAACCAAAACTATTGCAAGGACCTGATCCACTTTTAGACATGCCTCCAATGGCTCCACCACATCAAGAATTGCATAACACCATCACAAATAGATACACCAGTGATAATATAAATAGCACCCTCACACAGTCGCAAGCACCCATTCATTTTAGTAATTGTTATAATGATACTTTTACATTTAACTTCTATTCAGCTCCAGAAAAATAAAATTAAGTTATTAAGATAACTTAATTTTATTGTATTAATTGTAAAAATAAATTGTTGAAAGAATTAAACTTTATATCCTAAAAAGAAATGGTTTCTGAATATTAGCTTTAAGAGAGATTTTTTTTGTCAAACCTAACCAAAAAGATTTTGCCTTAATCTTATATTAAAAATTATATTCTTGAAAATTTTAAAAATATAAATATTTTTAAACATTTAAGGTTTGTGGGGTCATAGGAAAAATATTGTACATTACTCGTTGGAAAGTGACTTTTCTGCACTCGTGTGATTTCCGCACTCGGCTTACGCCTCGTGCGTCAATTCCCACTCGTGCGTGCGAAAAGTCTCACTTTCCACACTAGTAATGTAATATACTATTAATTATTTAACAGTTTTTCATAACACATGAATTTTGAAGATTATGAGATTTTTCTAATTCTTATTTTATTAGAAATTATTTAACAAAATAAACTAATAAAGATATTTGAATAAACGTTGTGTTGAATATTGACTTACGAGTATATTTCTTTTAATTATTGTTATTATATAGCATTAGATATTTTCTTTTTTAAAGAATATACATAATTAGGTCGCATTTTCTATCTGACTTTGTTTTATTAACTGTAAACTACCATTATTTTCTATCATAAAGAAAATGAATTTAATATTTTTCTCAATACATTGAACCTGTAGAAACCAAATTATAACCAGATACTTTGAATGATTCTAAAATATTTTTATTATTTTATTCCAAGTAATACTTAGTTTTTAATAATTATATTATAAGAATGTAAGATTATAAAAAGGTAAATTTGTAAAAAATAAGATGACACGAGAACGTAAATATGGAAGATATAACATCAGTGAACAATTCCAACCCAGGCTAGCAGGGTCTGGAGCCAGGGGGAACGTTCACTAACATCGCTGAGCCCGTGACTATCATGGGCGCTTTCACCGTCTCAAACTCGGCTAGCCTGACCTGCGTCAGTGATACGTACGCGCACTTACATCTATCTCGAGCAAACAAACTCGGAAGAATGTTTAATATAGCAGGCTGAGTATAGTATAAAGAAATAAGTAAATAAAATAAAGACAATAACTTTTCTATTTTGGTATACTATTAAAAAAAATTTTTTGAAGAAATTTGAAACCATTTTTGATTTATTTGCACTCAATTTTCCCAGGGTAGACACAGAACGAGCATATTTGAACGATCCTTTACATACAATATTGCTAAATTATATAACAGTATTCCTCCATCATTAAAGCAATTATCAATTACCTCATTTAAGCATCAGTTATACTCAATTTTATACGAACAACAATCGCAACTTTAACTTATGTATATGAAAATCTTCTTGAGATACATCTTACATAATTCACCCATCAACCATTTTCGTTTAGATTTGGATATAAGGCAACTGTTGTTAATTTATTAACATGCAAGGTAAGAGTGGAAGAACAGTATTGTACTGAACTCTCGCCTTGGGATTCTGCCATCAATATTATTGGTACCGTTATAGTTTTCTTTATAATATTTCTTGTGTAATGTGTAAAATTTGTATGATTGCAGAATAAAGATTATTATTATTATTGTTATGAAATAAATCAAGATTATTAAAAGTTTCACAGTTTTATTAAAATACAACCTGACAATATTGTTTCGACAGCTATGCTGTCATTATCAAAGGTAATATAATTATAAACAAACACGTCGCTAAGGTAGATACAAAATAGGTAACTAGATAAAATAATAATAATCATAATTAAATATCTAATACTTCCAGTAACGGAGAATTACTGAGCTCAAGTTGTTCATTCATTAAAGGTACTCTGAGTTTGTGTTTGTATATCTCAAAGGCTTCTAAAATATCTAATTTGCGTTTGTTATTACAAAAATGTAGGAATTTAATATTATTTTGAGGAGTCATTGTGTGATTTTGTTCTAAAAGGTGTTTGGCGTAATTCGATTTTTCAGGATGTTTATTTTTGTAATGACGTACGTGTTCTTTATATCTTATGTCAAAATTTCGAAGTGTTTGTCCAATATATACCGAACTACAAAAAGAACAATTTAAACGGTAAATGCCCGATTTCATGATATCATGTGCTCTGTCTTTAGCATTAAATAAAAATGAAAAAGTGTTAGTGTTGGTTTTAAATGTTATTTTATAATTGTTGGTTTTTCTTAGTATATGCGCAATTTTTTCTGATATTTTGCCAAAATATGGTATAGATATGTAATTTGTGTCTTCTGTTTGATTGTCAATGGGAAATATTCTTTTGATAGCTAACCTATAATCTTTTTGTTTAATTAAAGTGTCAATCATGTTCGGATTATAATGATTTGCATGTGCTAGTTGTTTAATGGTTGATATCTCTTTGCTAAAATCTGATTTTGTTAGTGGAATAGTTAAAGCTCTGTGTACTAATGATCTGTAGGCTGCTATTTTATGTGTATTATGGTGACAAGATTCATTTGGTATTGTTATGTCTGTTTGTGTTGGTTTTCTGTATATGGAAAATTCAAATAGATTGTCTGCGTTAATCTTGATATTTAAGTCTAGAAAGTTTATAGCCCTGTTTTGTTCTGTTTCTAGTGTAAATTTTACATTAGGGTGGATACTGTTATAAACAAGATTATTGTTATTATTATTAAAAAAATCATTAGCTGTAATTGTAGCTACTTCTGTATTACATAATATATGTATTGAGCAAAGTGACCGTTTCAATATCGATAATGCGGATTTAATAGAACAACCAATTATTAATGTGGGGGTTAATAATAATCATAGAGTAGAATTTAATGCAGTCAGGAACGCTGTGATAAATGATCTATTTGCGAGGTAAATTGCATAAAACCAAAATATAATATTGTTAAACTCAAAATGCAATTCTAATTATTTATTAGGTATTTACAAAAAATAGATAATATATGTAGAACAATGACCACTAACAAACAATATAAACAATTAAATTAATGCATAATAAATAACTAATAAATAACAATAACATGTAATAAAAATTAGTCTGACAACATTAAACAAGTTAATAACAAATAAATACTAGAAACTAAAGCAAACTGTAAGAAATAAACGTAGGTTAATTATAAGAATTAGCAAAATGAAAGAACTCTTTCTATAAACCAAACTAAATTACGTTCTTCATGTCTTTTATTTGTATCTCCTTCTCCATAATATTCAATTCCAACTCCCTTTTTTTTAATAAAAAAATGTCTTTCTCAATATAGTATATTATTATACGAGTTGTATAAGACGGTCTATCGTAGCACGAGTTGTTTGGGACACGACGAGAGAAACGAGGAGTGTTCCGAAGGAACGAGCTACAATACGTCTTATAAAACAAGTATAATATACTATTTTTTATACTTTGCGTGCTTAATTTTATAGAAACTGTAAATTCAAGCTATTAAAAACATTGCATTACAGTCTAGTGATTTTTGAGTTTAACATGTAGTAACACTATAAAATGACTTTTCGCGTTTTGTGAGGTTAGAATGTGTCAGAATTAAATGTGTTTATATGTAATATAAAACAAATGTTACCAATCTTACAAAACAAATAGTCTCCAAAAACGATGTTATAATAGCCTCTATTATGAAATCGTTTTTGGTGTCACAATGAGCCCATTGTGAACGCAAAGTATAAAAATTTCTTTTTCAAGTCTTGTTTTCAAAATTTTTAATTTAATTTCTTCTTTCTCTGAACTAGATGCTGCACAATACACTTCTTCAATCTTTTTTTGGATGGCACAGCCGCGTGACGCGCCTCTTCTTGTTGATCAACAAAATGCCAATTGTTTTACGTAATATCAAGTGTATACAATTATACTTACATTTGATTCATTTGCATTAATTTTCATGCAATTGCTAGTACTCATACTCTCCTTTGTAACTTCAGATGTATCTAAAAGTAAGTTTTTGAAAAATTATAGATAAATACTAGGTGGCATTTTTTCTGGATGTGAAATGAGCGAGGCTCGCGCTAGTTCCTATGGAATGAGTTTGTCTAATGTTCATTCGTTTCACTTGGTATGCTAAATTATAGCAAGTGCCGCGAATTTTGGCGATAGGTAGGGATACTTTGGACACGCCCAACTTCACTCTGATTGGTACGGATATTTCGTAGAACATTGGCGTAGAATACCATTTCTTAGCATGCTTACAATTTTAGGAAATAAACTTATACATAAATAAAATGAAGCCCAGTCTTGAATGACTTGAAAATACATCTTTTATTATATTTCAATGTAGTATTCTAGGTACCAATTATGAATATGGACTGTATTTAAAATGAAACACCTAAAGTAAATCTATATAGGTATATAATTCTATTTTGTTAAAAAAGTTTATAAACATGGAGTAATCGTATAATAAACTGCATTCTTCATCGGAGGAAGTAGTATCACTGTCGTATCACTTGAATTAATTATAAAGTCTTGTACTTTGTAAACTGTATTTCTCGGCTGAAGTATGTATATTCTTTTTGAGCAATGACATGTTGACCCCTTTATTTCCATTCAGCTTCTGTTATTTTACTGAATTCAAGTTCGGCCATTTCTTTACGTCATCCAACTTAAAGGTAGTATTTTTTTAAGCGACATTATTTTTAATTGTGGCCCAAATAAGTTTAATTGGATTGACATCCGAATGGTAAGGTGGTAGTCGTAATGCAGGGAGACCATGTTCTTCAAGTAGTTAAAGTGTCAGATTTGTAAGATTTATACTACTCTTTATGCTTGCTTATAATCTCATAAAGCTGAGGTTTTATTGTATTAGGAAGATAGGTATATTTTGTTTCGCCGTTAACCAGTCAATCATGTCAGCTTTACTGGGATTTGATATAGGTGACGGTTTATTAATAACTATGACAGACCATCGTGGCAGATTTGGAATGAGTTTATCTTTTAACCATTCACCATAGTTCTGGAAGTTCATTTCATTGTGGTAATCACCTGAATTAGTTAAAGATTTAAGCATTAAAAGGCAATTTGGTATGAAACCCATCGTTAATCAGCCGTCTGCGTCAATAATCAGTCTATATTTCCTTTAGAAATATTCGAAAATAAACCTTTGATGTTTTCGTCACTCCAACGTTTTAACGAAGTATGGATAATATGTAAATATGACTCATCTAAATATACACTGGGTCGCCCTTTACTACCTTCTTTCACTATTCTTTCTATTGTTCTCACTGATACTCCTGCAGATTTACGACACTTTTGTTGGTGATGTCTCTGCCGCTGAATTATTTGGTTTAAAATATTTAAAAACTTGAAATACTATTTTCCGAGCTTGACTGACAAAAACTTTATTATGACATTTATTTTCTGTCATCTTATCATTTATAAAATTAAACCTTATTATTCGAACTCTCGAGCGCGCGCCTCTGACTTGTAAGTGTAAGTGCACCGGTGGGCGTAGTTTTTAAAAAATGAGCCTACTACGCATCCCGCCTTCTCGCCAAATTTCGTGGCGCTTGCTATACCAATTTTTAATTCATAAACCATCTTATATTGTGTCTTAAGTACAAAAATACAACTGATTAGGTCTCGTGGATAATCGGCCGGCGGAAACTGACACCCATCGACATCCGCGGAAATCAAACGCGAATAATTAAATGCAGATGATTTCCTAAAGTCCGCTACCGTCCGTCGCGTAAAATTCCTCTATGTTTGTCAGTTTTTATCGTCGGTTCTGCTCATTAATAAGAAAATAATATTCTACTTCTACAGAGCTAAAAATTCCGAAAAAATCTGAGACTGGGTACATTTTACAAGTAGATTTGCACTATCCGAAAGAACTTCACGATGATCACGATCAGCTACCATTCTGCCCGGAAAATATTACCCCGCAAAATTCGAAGCAGTCAAAACTAATTCCCAACTTATTTGACAAGAGCATGTATGTAATTCATTACCGAAATTTACAGCAGTGTATAGCAGCAGGATTGAAAGTTACAAAGATCCACCGTGTTTTATCTTTTAAACAATCTCCGTGGTTAAAAAAGTATATTGACCTAAACACAGATATGCGAAATGCAGATAAGAGTGAGTTCGGGAAAATGTTTTATAAACTATTAAATAACTCAGTCTTCGGTAAAACGATGGAAAATACAGAAAATAGATCAAATATACGGTTAGTTACGCACTGGAAAAATAATGAAAGAAGACTAGGAGCTGAAAAGTTGATCTCAAAACCGCAATTTAAAGAGTGCGCTATCTTTACAGAGAATCTGGTAGCTATTCACATGGAGAAACTACAAGTTCACTACGATAAGCCGATATATATTGGTTTCTGCGTGCTAGATCTGGCTAAACAGATTATGTATGACTTTTATTATAATCATATTAAAAAAATATACGGGGGCAAGGTCCAGCTGCTGTACACAGACACCGACTCATTAATTCTACTGACGTATACAGATGATTTTTATGAAGACATGAAGAAATATCTGTACAAGTATGACACATCAAACTTTAGGGTCGATAATCAATTTGGAATTCCGCAGAATGAGTCCATAATTGGTAGAATGAAAGACGAGTATGCGGGTAGAATTCTCTGGGAATTTCTGGGAACGGGGGCAAAAGCTTATGCAGTAGATGTTGAGGGCCTGCTCACCAAAACAGCTAAAGGTGTCCAGAAGGAAGTTATCAAGAACGAACTGGGTTTGGAGGATTATAGAAATGTGGTATTACGCAATATAGATATTTATAAACATGTTCAATCTTTCCGTTCATATAACCACCAACTTTATACAGAATTAAAAAATAAAGTAGCGTTATCATGGAAAGATGATAAACGATATATTATGCCTGGTGGGAACGGTGATACCTTGGCCTGGGGAAATTATAGGATTTCTAACGATGATAATTTAGAAACTAGTTAAGTGCTCATATATAACTTGTATTATATACGTCTGTATATCTTTACCTATGTAATTGTTCTTTGAAAGTAATTACTCTATAATAAATTGTGTATGTGATATGTATAAATAAGCTTGGGGAAATTATAGGATTTCTAACGATGATAATTTAGAAACTAGTTAAGTGCTCATGTATAACTTGTATTATATAAGTCTGTATATCTTTACCTATGTAATTTTTTATTTTTAGTCTATAAATTACATATGTAGTGTGCATAAATATATGATATAAACCTTTATACTATGTTGTATTATTTAAGAAGGATCTTACTATCTCTCTCCTACACATACATTCCAATTAACGAGAGTTGGTGGGCATAACCAATAAGAGCATA
The DNA here is from genome assembly GCA_929113105.1 of Agrypnus murinus. Classification (NCBI taxonomy): domain Eukaryota; kingdom Metazoa; phylum Arthropoda; class Insecta; order Coleoptera; family Elateridae; genus Agrypnus; species Agrypnus murinus. The sequence continues at coordinate 105,293,084 of OV816026.1, read as the reverse complement.
CCGCCATTTAAATCAGCTGTTTTTGTTTACATTTGGGGAATTATTTAGTAATTTTTTATTTAACTAAATATCATTTGGTTACCTGTATGTTTACATATGCTTTACGGGCTTATCTAATAAGAGCATACCGCCATTTAAATCAACCAATCAGCTGTTTTGTTTACATTTTTTGGGGAATTATTTAGTAATTTCTTATTTAACTAAATAGCATTTGGTTACCCTGTATGTTTACATATGCTTGGCGGGCATAACCAATAAGAGCATTTACATGCATACCGCTATTTCAATCAGCTGCTTTGTTTACGTATGACGTCACTTCCGGCGGCCATATTGTTTACATCCGGCGGCCATGTTTGTTTACATCTGGCGGCCATGTTTGTTTACATATTACCTATAACACATGTGCTTGTGACGTCACTTCCTGTCGGAGAACGATAGCTGTATATTAGTCTATATATTAGCGTGTATATATGGTTGCCTACCCGAGGTGTGGAGGTGTGGTCCCAGAACCCGCCATATACCCCTACTCAAATCCTTATGATAGCTCAGTCTTTTTTGGTATGTACCATAAGCGAACAAAGTCAATTCTTAAAGCTATACGTTATGTAAATGACCGTAGCGAGTGAAGCTCTGTAGAAGTAGAATATTATTTTCTTATTAATGAGCAGAACCGACGATAAAAACTGACAAACATAGAGGAATTTTACGCGACGGACGGTAGCGGACTTTAGGAAATCATCTGCATTTAATTATTCGCGTTTGATTTCCGCGGATGTCGATGGGTGTCAGTTTCCGCCGGCTGATTATCCACGAGACCTAATCAGTTGTATTTTTGTACTTAAGACACAATATAAGATGGTTTATGAATTAAAAATTGGTATAGCAAGCGCCACGAAATTTGGCGAGAAGGCGGGATGCGTAGTAGGCTCATTTTTTAAAAACTACGCCCACCGGTGCACTTACACTTACAAGTCAGAGGCGCGCGCTCGAGAGTTCGAATAATAAGGTTTAATTTTATAAATGATAAGATGACAGAAAATAAATGTCATAATAAAGTTTTTGTCAGTCAAGCTCGGAAAATAGTATTTCAAGTTTTTAAATATTTTAAACCAAATAATTCAGCGGCAGAGACATCACCAACAAAAGTGTCGTAAATCTGCAGGAGTATCAGTGAGAACAATAGAAAGAATAGTGAAAGAAGGTAGTAAAGGGCGACCCAGTGTATATTTAGATGAGTCATATTTACATATTATCCATACTTCGTTAAAACGTTGGAGTGACGAAAACATCAAAGGTTTATTTTCGAATATTTCTAAAGGAAATATAGACTGATTATTGACGCAGACGGCTGATTAACGATGGGTTTCATACCAAATTGCCTTTTAATGCTTAAATCTTTAACTAATTCAGGTGATTACCACAATGAAATGAACTTCCAGAACTATGGTGAATGGTTAAAAGATAAACTCATTCCAAATCTGCCACGATGGTCTGTCATAGTTATTAATAAACCGTCACCTATATCAAATCCCAGTAAAGCTGACATGATTGACTGGTTAACGGCGAAACAAAATATACCTATCTTCCTAATACAATAAAACCTCAGCTTTATGAGATTATAAGCAAGCATAAAGAGTAGTATAAATCTTACAAATCTGACACTTTAACTACTTGAAGAACATGGTCTCCCTGCATTACGACTACCACCTTACCATTCGGATGTCAATCCAATTAAACTTATTTGGGCCACAATTAAAAATAATGTCGCTTAAAAAAATACTACCTTTAAGTTGGATGACGTAAAGAAATGGCCGAACTTGAATTCAGTAAAATAACAGAAGCTGAATGGAAATAAAGGGGTCAACATGTCATTGCTCAAAAAGAATATACATACTTCAGCCGAGAAATACAGTTTACAAAGTACAAGACTTTATAATTAATTCAAGTGATACGACAGTGATACTACTTCCTCCGATGAAGAATGCAGTTTATTATACGATTACTCCATGTTTATAAACTTTTTTAACAAAATAGAATTATATACCTATATAGATTTACTTTAGGTGTTTCATTTTAAATACAGTCCATATTCATAATTGGTACCTAGAATACTACATTGAAATATAATAAAAGATGTATTTTCAAGTCATTCAAGACTGGGCTTCATTTTATTTATGTATAAGTTTATTTCCTAAAATTGTAAGCATGCTAAGAAATGGTATTCTACGCCAATGTTCTACGAAATATCCGTACCAATCAGAGTGAAGTTGGGCGTGCCCAAAGTATCCCTACCTATCGCCAAAATTCGCGGCACTTGCTATAATTTAGCATACCAAGTGAAACGAATGAACATTAGACAAACTCATTCCATAGGAACTAGCGCGAGCCTCGCTCATTTCACATCCAGAAAAAATGCCACCTAGTATTTATCTATAATTTTTCAAAAACTTACTTTTAGATACATCTGAAGTTACAAAGGAGAGTATGAGTACTAGCAATTGCATGAAAATTAATGCAAATGAATCAAATGTAAGTATAATTGTATACACTTGATATTACGTAAAACAATTGGCATTTTGTTGATCAACAAGAAGAGGCGCGTCACGCGGCTGTGCCATCCAAAAAAAGATTGAAGAAGTGTATTGTGCAGCATCTAGTTCAGAGAAAGAAGAAATTAAATTAAAAATTTTGAAAACAAGACTTGAAAAAGAAATTTTTATACTTTGCGTTCACAATGGGCTCATTGTGACACCAAAAACGATTTCATAATAGAGGCTATTATAACATCGTTTTTGGAGACTATTTGTTTTGTAAGATTGGTAACATTTGTTTTATATTACATATAAACACATTTAATTCTGACACATTCTAACCTCACAAAACGCGAAAAGTCATTTTATAGTGTTACTACATGTTAAACTCAAAAATCACTAGACTGTAATGCAATGTTTTTAATAGCTTGAATTTACAGTTTCTATAAAATTAAGCACGCAAAGTATAAAAAATAGTATATTATACTTGTTTTATAAGACGTATTGTAGCTCGTTCCTTCGGAACACTCCTCGTTTCTCTCGTCGTGTCCCAAACAACTCGTGCTACGATAGACCGTCTTATACAACTCGTATAATAATATACTATATTGAGAAAGACATTTTTTTATTAAAAAAAAGGGAGTTGGAATTGAATATTATGGAGAAGGAGATACAAATAAAAGACATGAAGAACGTAATTTAGTTTGGTTTATAGAAAGAGTTCTTTCATTTTGCTAATTCTTATAATTAACCTACGTTTATTTCTTACAGTTTGCTTTAGTTTCTAGTATTTATTTGTTATTAACTTGTTTAATGTTGTCAGACTAATTTTTATTACATGTTATTGTTATTTATTAGTTATTTATTATGCATTAATTTAATTGTTTATATTGTTTGTTAGTGGTCATTGTTCTACATATATTATCTATTTTTTGTAAATACCTAATAAATAATTAGAATTGCATTTTGAGTTTAACAATATTATATTTTGGTTTTATGCAATTTACCTCGCAAATACATCATTTATCACAGCGTTCCTGACTGCATTAAATTCTACTCTATGATTATTATTAACCCCCACATTAATAATTGGTTGTTCTATTAAATCCGCATTATCGATATTGAAACGGTCACTTTGCTCAATACATATATTATGTAATACAGAAGTAGCTACAATTACAGCTAATGATTTTTTTAATAATAATAACAATAATCTTGTTTATAACAGTATCCACCCTAATGTAAAATTTACACTAGAAACAGAACAAAACAGGGCTATAAACTTTCTAGACTTAAATATCAAGATTAACGCAGACAATCTATTTGAATTTTCCATATACAGAAAACCAACACAAACAGACATAACAATACCAAATGAATCTTGTCACCATAATACACATAAAATAGCAGCCTACAGATCATTAGTACACAGAGCTTTAACTATTCCACTAACAAAATCAGATTTTAGCAAAGAGATATCAACCATTAAACAACTAGCACATGCAAATCATTATAATCCGAACATGATTGACACTTTAATTAAACAAAAAGATTATAGGTTAGCTATCAAAAGAATATTTCCCATTGACAATCAAACAGAAGACACAAATTACATATCTATACCATATTTTGGCAAAATATCAGAAAAAATTGCGCATATACTAAGAAAAACCAACAATTATAAAATAACATTTAAAACCAACACTAACACTTTTTCATTTTTATTTAATGCTAAAGACAGAACACATGATATCATGAAATCGGGCATTTACCGTTTAAATTGTTCTTTTTGTAGTTCGGTATATATTGGACAAACACTTCGAAATTTTGACATAAGATATAAAGAACACGTACGTCATTACAAAAATAAACATCCTGAAAAATCGAATTACGCCAAACACCTTTTAGAACAAAATCACACAATGACTCCTCAAAATAATATTAAATTCCTACATTTTTGTAATAACAAACGCAAATTAGATATTTTAGAAGCCTTTGAGATATACAAACACAAACTCAGGGTACCTTTAATGAATGAACAACTTGAGCTCAGTAATTCTCCGTTACTGGAAGTATTAGATATTTAATTATGATTATTATTATTTTATCTAGTTACCTATTTTGTATCTACCTTAGCGACGTGTTTGTTTATAATTATATTACCTTTGATAATGACAGCATAGCTGTCGAAACAATATTGTCAGGTTGTATTTTAATAAAACTGTGAAACTTTTAATAATCTTGATTTATTTCATAATAATAATAATAATAATCTTTATTCTGCAATCATACAAATTTTACACATTACACAAGAAATATTATAAAGAAAACTATAACGGTACCAATAATATTGATGGCAGAATCCCAAGGCGAGAGTTCAGTACAATACTGTTCTTCCACTCTTACCTTGCATGTTAATAAATTAACAACAGTTGCCTTATATCCAAATCTAAACGAAAATGGTTGATGGGTGAATTATGTAAGATGTATCTCAAGAAGATTTTCATATACATAAGTTAAAGTTGCGATTGTTGTTCGTATAAAATTGAGTATAACTGATGCTTAAATGAGGTAATTGATAATTGCTTTAATGATGGAGGAATACTGTTATATAATTTAGCAATATTGTATGTAAAGGATCGTTCAAATATGCTCGTTCTGTGTTGTGGTATAGTTATCAGACCCCTGTGTCGGAGATTTAAATTATGCACATCAGTTCTAAATGTTATTTTGTTATATTAGTAAGGCGGTTGCTTTTCAAGTATTAATTTATGAAAAAACATGGCACACTACAAATATAATCTGTTTTTCATAGATAACCACCCAGCGTCAAGCAATTTATGGGAGATATGTTGAAACTTGGTTATGCCATAAACAAATCTCAAACAAGCCTTTTGAATTCTTTGTATTCTGCCCAATGCATCAATATCTAAACAAAAATTAAAGACAGGAGCACAGTAAGTAAAATGTGACAGTACTAAAGAATCGCATAACATTATTTTAACTTTTTGGACAAGATATGGTTTGTAAGGATATAATAATTTTAAATCCATAAATGCTTTCTGCACACATTTACTAATATGACCTCTAAATCGCAAAGTTGTATCAAAATTTAAACCTAGGTTTTTTGCTGAGTCTAACTGGTATTTGTGCATCATTTATTTTTAATTCGGGCAATTCAGACTTGTCTATATTAGAGTTTCTGAAGAATAAAGTACATGATTTTGTTGGGTTTAGTTGCAATGCGTGTTTATTTGACAAGTTGAAAATGATATCTAAATCTATATTTATATCCATCACAGCTTGATTAACATCATCAAAATAAAAATAATGATACATTTGGATGTCATCCGCATACACGTGCATTTTACAGTTTTTAATTTGCTTGCAGAAGTCACTTGTATAAATAGTGAACAGCAGTGGTCCAAAAATGGAGCCTTGAGGAACTCATTGCCGTAGACACTTTGCTATCCAATCTAACACTCTGAACTCTTCCAGTTAGATAGCTTCTAAAAAACCCAACCGCTTCATTGCTCAACACCACATAATGCAATATTGCTAGAAGCATATCGTGATTGAGTGTATCAAAAGCCCTACTAAAGTACAGAAGTGTCAGAACAGTGAACTTGCCCATATCGGACGCTCTTAAAATGTCGTCAGAAATGTGCACCAGTGCATTGCACAGCTGTGTGAAGGACGAAAACCCGATTGAACTTCTGGCAGTAAGTTATTATTTAATAAATGTGTTCTAAGCTGATCATTAATAATTTTATCTAATATTTTCGATAGGGTTGGCAAAATGCTAACAGGTCTAAAATCTTTCAAAGCACAAGGCTGTACAACTTTAGGCAGTGGTAAGACAAGGGCGTTTTTCCACCTATCGGGAAATATTCCTTCTAATGTAGGTATACTATATGTACAATTTGCGGTAATATGTAAGTTATAACTTGATCATTTTAACATTTAACCCGTCTATGCCGACTGCATTTGTTTTTAGTGCGTTTACTACTTTAGAAATTACATTCACATCAACTAAATTAAAATTTAATAGGTTATCTGTTAAAATATTATTTTCTAATTTGCGTTTCTAATACGATTATTAACGTCTATCAGTAGGAGTCGTTTATGGCTATCTATAAAAGTACACTGTACTTTAATGATTTATAGGATTATTTAGTTTTTAAGGGTTGGATGGGTAATGCGTGGAATGTGACAACTTCAAACTGCAAGTATCTGTCAAAATTGTCAACCTCCGATAAATTTTTAATTAATATCGTTGAATTGGTTCGCTGTTTGTTGATTGTTACTTACATGAAATTTCACTTGAAGTTCACAAATCAGTAAGTCCAATTCATGTTTGTAATTTTATGGTACTATAAACAAGACACGTATCATCGATTTAATCATCTTTGCTTTTTTTCGCGAATTTCGGGCGGAGTGCAAATTAAGTTGTCTTCGCTCATATTTTATTTATTTGTAACACTAATAAAGTAACAAAAGTAATAACTAATTTATTTGAAGTGACGGATGATGACAAAAGATTCAAAAACTCAAGTGGGCGCCGAGTGTTACCAACTGTTACCAACTAACACAAAATTCTCTAGACGACCAAAATATATTTTTTTGTATTAAAATAAGAAAGAAGGGGGCGCAAGTTAGCAAAAATAGCATAAAATACTCGTTTTATAAGGGCATTGGCGCACTCATCCCATACCCCAACTTGGGATTCGTGCGCCAAATCAACCCTTATAAAACTTGTTCTTTAATATACTATTTCGATACCAATGTAAAGTTTCATGGTAAATTGGAATCTGGTACACTATTAATAAAGTGGTCATTAAATAGATCGACATTATCTGTACCTAAAGTACCACAATTAACTTTTCCACTATTGATGTTTAATTTCTTCAACACTGTCCATAGTTGTTTGCTCGATGCATTACGTGACTGAAAATCAAAATAACTCTTTTTCTCACAAGTAACAGCATTATTTGTATAATTACGTAATAACTTAAAATATTCCCATTTGGCTTTTGTTGGTTTATTTCTATAACTACATTTAGTTTTATCTCTTAACCTCATAAGCAACCGTATATTATCCGTCAACCAAGGAGCTGGTTTTTTATTAGATTTTTGCAAAGAAATCCTTAAACCGTTACTTAAACATGCACACCTACGCTTTAATACCCCAAAAGTTCGTTCGATTGGATTTCGCGTTAGTACTTAGTACATGAGCATTATTGTATCGATGCTCAGCTGGAGTTTGAAGATGTAACACAGGTGTCAAAAGGTATCTTCGACAAGGATAAACTGAATCGCCCCATAATAGCAACTCCCAAATTCACTGTTTTCAAATTTTGCTCTCACCAAAGAATTATTCCATATATGGCTGTCGTGGCTTGATCCGGGATAACGTGCAACGATATCTCTTATCTTTAATTGATAATCGCAAATTACTTGCACATTTATAGAAAACCATCCCTTTCTATTTCTGAATATTTCTCCATTTTCTTCCCCAGGCGATTGTATCCTTATATGTGTGCAGTCAACAGCAGCATATACATTGGGAAAGCCACATATGTTAAAGAATCTTTGACATACCACGTTCCTGCTTTCTTCTGTATTAGGCATATTAATGTACCGGCCTCTAAGTAAAGCTATCTCATGTGTCACTTTATGAATTATTCTGCCTACCGTGGTTTTCGTCACATTATAATGGTCGCCTATAAAAATCTGAAAAGAACCGGCGGCAAAAAATCTCAAAGCAATTAACAGTTGGTTTTTCGCTGAAATGGGTTTGTTCCTGTTTGTAAGAGGTTTCAGGTTTTCTTGAATTTGATCCAGCACATGTAGAAACGACTGTTTAATTAGTCGAAATTTACTTTTGAATTCTTCATCAGAATATACTTCAAATTGATTGATTATTCTATTACGAAATACTCGTGGTAGCATTTCAACGCTACACTTAAACCCCTCAACTATAATTTCACTTTCCATCGATGTCGCCGTTCCGTTGTAATTTTTGTAACACCTGTGATCTTTAACATCAACATTTTTTAATCTGCCATAGGAACATATACTGCAATGTCTATTTTTAACTCCTAGAAATAGTAGTTTGCCTGTCTTGACTCCAATAATGCAAGCAACTCCTGACTGAGAATCATATTTGCTCTTGTAAGAACGTTTGCACCACGCACCATCTGTCACTACTTTTATCAGGGCTATACCATTCTCATCGATCGCTCCCTCTTCTTGAGCTATTGCAACTTCTTCTTTACCAGCATCTACCATTAACTGCATAGCACACTGCTTAAACGTAGTATTCAATATTTCTTCGCATTTGCCATAATATGTAGGCGACAAACATGGAAGGTCTAAGAAAGATGCAATTTCTTTCAGCTGAGAATAGCCTCCACCAATCGAAACAACTGCAGATACCGCACTAATATTAATTTCAGCAACTTCTTTTCCTTCTCTATCTTCAGTTGAAATAGATAGAAGAGCACCACAAATTCTACATTTTATATCAAAAGTAGAATAAAGACCTGTTCGTCGTTCTTTCAGAATTTCTAAATTTTAACTCACGCAACCAGTGGCTTTATGTTGAAATGATATCAACTTTTTAAAAAAGTAGTTAATATCAACAATTCTTCGTCCAGAAACTTGGCCAAATTCCTCTATATTTGTTAGTTGTCTGCAATTAAAAATAATTTTATACCAATAATTTATTTATCACAGCTTTTGTGGCATACGGTGGATTTTTCTGTTTTACGCATCTTAATTGTGCCAATCTTCTATTTCTGCGATGGCGTGATGGCTGCTTCTTTGTCTGAATGTAATATTTGTAATTACCCATTGTCAAAATACGGACCTGGATTTTTAAAATTGTTTGACATTCGGCTTGTCAGGTCGCCGTTCACCCCGCACACTCAGCCAGTTGTAGTAATAATTCTCATTTACAATGAGTTAGATAAGGATAGTGAATACTTTTTCGAAATAGTTATTTTGGAATTATTTGATAATGAATAACTTTTATTAATATTTGTAAAGATTGACTTAATCCTTGAACATTTATTTTGGGCAGAAAGTCCAAATTACACCCAATTTTCAACTTTTTATGCGATATTTTTAACAATATTCCCAAAGTTGTATGAAAAAAGTGTTGTAGCTATTCAGTTACTAATAATTTCTTAATGTTTTTACCTTTCAGAAATTCTTATCAAAATTACCTATGAAGATTTTCAAACTAAAAGTAGTTTGGGCGCTTAATTATTTCAGGAATCCGGAATTACTGGTAATTGTTATTGTCTCTGTCTAGCTCATGTAAATGACATATATTTTGTGTACACTGTTGACAATTACGTGTACGTAAATAAAGTCATGGATAATACCCTTAATGGACTTGGCACCGATAACCGAAGAAATCTCGTGTTGTAAAATGTTGAAGTGGTATAGTTTAAACAGTAATTGTCATTTGCAACGCATAATAGTTTATTTAAGGTAAATTTATTGAAAATGTTTAATTATGACTAATACAATTTAGCTATTATAGCCTACCCCTTCCAACTGAAAAAAGGCTAAGCTCGACGTGTTTTGAAACAGAAAGTTGGACAAAGGAGAAAAGAAAAACATGAAAATTATAATGGGTTGTTTAGAATACAACGTGAACTGCAGAAATAGAACGAATAACCCTCTTTATTCTAACCTTACTTTTTCTAACCTAAAAATGTCCATGAGTCCATGTTAACTTAATATTTCCCTTGAATCAATAAAAACCTACCTAGCTACCTATATTTCAGTGTTTTATATGACAGTGACTATATATGTTGACTGTAACAGTAGAAGTTTCACTGGCTGAAATATGAATTTCGGGAAGAGATTGCCTTGAGATAATGTTTTGGTTCTGACCGGGAACTCCGTCTCGTATTGTTTCCAGTTCATAGTGGAAGTAGATGCTTCAGGCTGATCAGGAGTAAACATCTGTGCTATCTCTATTCTTCTATTAATTGAGGCATCGACGTAGGACTCGGCAACCGCCGAAGACTTCCAACCAGCAAATTTTTTTATTGTCAGCAAATCTCCCCCTTTGTTTGCCAAATGTGACGCTGATGAGCGACGAAAACAGTGCCCAGTGTATTTTTCAGGATTCGGTAACTTGAGAAATTTTGCAATGTTCTTAGGGACCTCACTAATTTTATTGATGCCCATAGGAGATGAAACACATTTCCCTCTGCTGTATGTTAAAAAAAAGCGTTGATGTGAGGTGTGGGAAGGTCGCAATTCGATATATTTCCTAATGAGGGTAATCCAACTTTCTTCTGTTACCATAAATACTCGTGATATGTTTGTTTTAGTTTTTGGTACTGTAATAATTACCATGTCAGGTTTTAGGTCAACGTCATTTATAGCCATTTTCGTCAATTCATCCCTTCTGAGAGCTCCACAATATCCAATAATTAAAATGACCTAAATAAGTAGTGTGAAATCAAGTGAATTTTAAACAATTAAATTTACCTTCATTGCCAAAAAAGTAATATCATCAGCATCACTGATAAATCGGGTAATGTGCTCACAGTCTAGGACATACGATTTTTTGGGCTCGTAGTTTTCACATTTTCGTTTTAAATATGCTTGCAGTTTTAAATATTTCGAAATATCGACATTTTTATTGATTGACAGACAAGTTCGGAGCATAGAATAACAAGACCACAATGTTGACGCTTTTTTCTTTTGTCCCATGATTTCAAAATAAGCCAACACTATATTTTCTGTGATTCTTGTAACATTTTTACTCTCACACCAAGTGGAAAATTTATCATATTCTTTTTCATATTTCGGTTTAGACTTACTGGGTAACAATTTCGTAACAGCAGTCTTTGCAATCTCCCGTAATTCGGGAGGAGTGCATAACATCTCAATTTCATCTGAATCTGAACTCATGTTAAACTATTTTGAAACTAAAATGTCAAAATATTTTCAGAATTTACAAGAACATTTGAACTGAATTTTAAATCAAGTAGGTATGTCAGTCATACCAACCTAAAAGATTAAAACTCACTAGATGGATTTTTTATATTTTAATATTAAATTAAATATATTAATGAAAGCGAAATAGAAAAAATAGCATGTTACACTCATTTTACAAGACATCTTGTCGCACTTATTCCTTTGGAGCACTCGTCGCTTCGCTCCTCGTGCTCCAAACCCATGCGTGCGACAATAGAATGTCTTGTACAACTCGTATAACAATATACTATTATTTTTAGTAATGAGTGTCACAGTGAGATTTCTTCATTCCATGAATACTTCTCATACTTTTAATCATAGCTTCAGTTCATAGATCGTGCATTAACATTAGGTGTCTACATCATCTGCTGTGGTCATTCAAGTGCTAGAAAACCTAAAGGAACATTTGTAATTTGCGAAAAATGAAACTGCACTTACTTAAATACTGTGGTTATCGTGTAGTTATTAAGGTGTTTCTAGTCTAAGAATTGGGGCGTTAGTAAATATTACATAAACTCAGTATAATTTTCTTACATGTAGGATATTTTGATTTCCTAATCCCCACTGTAACATGTTTTTGTCATATCTACGTACGTTATATCCAAATATTTATGTACAAATGCCAATAAATTAATATTATACAATTGGAAATGACAATTACTAGCATGACGTATAACCTAAAAATTAACGACTGCAGTCTGACTACAAACCATCTTTGTTGCAAAATTACCTTCAGTGGGCGCCACTTAACGTACCGATCTGTAATTTTTGGATCCTAATTTCAACAATGAAAAAACTGGAAATGAGACGTATATTAATCTACTATAATGAAGAAATAAATAAAGATTATTAAAAGTTTCACAGTTTTATTAAAATATAACCTGACAATATTGTTTCAACAGCTATGCTGTCATTATCAAAGGTAATATAATTATAAACAAACAAGTCGCTAAGGTAGATACAAAATAGGTAACTAGATAAAATAATAATAAAAATTAATAATAAAAATTATAATTAAACATCTAATACTTCCAGTAACGGAGAATTACTGAGCTCAAGTTGTTCATTCATTAAAGGTACCCTGAGTTTGTGTTTGTATATCTCAAATGCTTCTAAAATGTCTAATTTGCGTTTGTTTTTAGAAGCATTTGAGATATACAAACACAAACTCAGGGTACCTTTAATGAATGAACAACTTGAGCTCAGTAATTCTCCGTTACTGGAAGTATTAGATGTTTAATTATAATTTTTATTATTAATTTTTATTATTATTTTATCTAGTTACCTATTTTGTATCTACCTTAGCGACTTGTTTGTTTATAATTATATTACCTTTGATAATGACAGCATAGCTGTTGAAACAATATTGTCAGGTTATATTTTAATAAAACTGTGAAACTTTTAATAATCTTTATTTATTTCATGATTATGGAGTTCCACAAAATAAGGCTGGAAACAATAAACAATAATCTACTATACATTTTTTTTCTAGAGTCCTCTGACTTTGAAAGCGTATTGCTCGGAAACTAACGAGCCAAATTAAATGTTTTAAAAACGAGCAAATAGTAAATTTATTTCTACATGTAATAATAAAATATTACATTTCTAAGTACTATACTTTTGTTTTTATCGGGCGATATGTAATAAAAGGTACACGTTTTTACGGCCATTTCCTTTACGTGTTAATTAAACAATTTTTTTCTCAGAAAGTATATGCAATATATCTATGGAATTTTTATAGGAGTTAGAAGAAAACTTTGCCTTTTATATGCTACTAATTTCCAGACAAAGAAACATTTTATTGGAGATTTATATGAAAAAATAGCGAACTATGTTTTCTTGTTTATTAATAGAGATAGCCTCAAGATTTTTTCGCTAAATGAACACTTTTCATATGTAGGCATTATTTTCATCAAAAGAGTTTTCCTAATTTTAACAATAAAAATGTATTAAGAAGAAAACTATTGTTAGTGAGATCCGATGCAAAAGCGTCAAGGGGGTCAAAACGCGCGGAGTGTCCTGTGAGCCTAACCATGCTAAGAATGTAGTGGCGTTTGTTTATTATTATATGCTTTCTTTATGATAGTAGTATATATGTAGCCTCCAAACTTTTGTATTAGTCACTTGCTGTTTTAAATTGCTTTATATTGATAATCTTACTAATTAAGATGGAGTGAGTGCAATAACCTACAATCTGATAAATAGAAGTAATAAGTATTGAAGAGAAAAGTAAAATTATTCATGTAACCAGCCAGAGTTTTGCTAAAAGAAGCATGTTAATACATATCATATTATCATGTGTATGTAAACTAAAATGCTTTGAAATAAAGCAAGTCGGGTTTTTTTTCTTTAAATAGAGATTTATTAAATATATCTCCCAACGTATTATTCTAAATAGTTTAAAATATAATTAGCATAAAATGTACATAGTAGTTATTATAATTCAACGAATCTTTACAAATCGTTTGATACATCATCCATATCACTGGGTGCATCAGAAAAATCAGATTCTTCGTCGCTGTCTTCACCGAGATTGATTATTAACGGTTCCACCGCAACATCAACGAGATGATCTTTTTCTCGATATGTTTCCTCAAGTTTTTTAGCATGTTCAATACAATTCCTCCACACTGATGTAGGAACATTTTGTATAGTTTCTTGACAAAGTCGCAAAACGTCTGCTATTTTAAATGTTGTGTTTAATTTCGCAACACTGTTTTTCACATACGCCCAAATTAGCTCTATGGCATTAAATTCGCAATGTGCCACTGGTAACCATAAAAGCTTCACATCATCCCCTCGGAGCTCTTTGGTTATCGTTTCCAGTAGATATACTTTCTCAAAATGGTAGGCTCTACTTATTTCCAAAAGTCTTGGTTTCGTTAAATCTTCGAAACGATTGATTTCATCAGGCAATGCGACATTCCTTTTTGCCATCCAATCAATAATTCTTTGCTTCTTCCATGCTGATGTTGGATTTCTAAAGTTGGGATACAGCATTGTATGGTATGGAGCTTGATCAATTACAATAACTGATTTTTCTCGTATTACAGATAGTACAAAACGAAACCATTCCTCGTAATGTTCTTTGTTCATTTCGTTATGGTAATCTAAAGTAGCAGCTTTCTTATTCCCAACAAAGCACTTTAAGCACCCTTCCAAAAATTCATTTTCGTTTCCAATATGCAAAATTATAACTCTTTGTCCAGATCCAGACGGACGTTATATTCCGCTCCTAAAACCATTGATTTCTTGTATGCCCCCACGATACTGGTCAAAATTTGCACGTACTTCCGGATTAATGTTTTCAACCCATCCAAACGTTTTTGAATGGTTTGCGCCACACCACGTCTCATCGGTGTGAAAGATATTCCAATCAGTCTGTCGATAGTTCTTAATAGCATTCAAAAACTCTGATCGCTTTGCAGCTACACTGTTTTGTTCCATTAGAATCGGCTTGCTGCTTAATTTTTTATAAGAGAAACTAATTTCTTTCGTCCATTTGTACAACGTTGATACGGAAAATTCTGGCAAATCTTCCACATCCCCTTTAAATCTCTGATAAACTTCTTTGATGGTTGGAAATTTGTGTTCCAAATAACAATTCAAAATCGTTCTTCGGAAGACACCTTGCAGAACCTGATCGAGTTTAATTTTCTTTCTACCCCCCATGGGTTTTGGCGGAGCTAAAGTGCCGGTATTTAATTCTTCTGCTGTTACTCGTGTCACTGTACGTACGTTAATACCCAAACAATCAGCTGTTCTTTCCACCACTCGATTAATATTAATCTTCTCCAGACCATTTCTTCTTTCTTCTTCAAAGTAATTTCTAGTTTTTAATATTATTTGCTTGAGTGACTCATCACAATGCGTTGGCATGTTGAACAACTGAATTATAATAGTTAACGCCGGTTTCTTTTTCACAATGATTGTAATTTTGGGTAGCATTCCTATTTATAATAACTAGTATATTGATTGAAGTTACAAAAACACATGACAACAAAAAATATTTTTGGCTTATTTGTATGTACATATTATTTATATAAAGTGGTGTTTCAACCTTTATCTAATTTCCTTCAAAAATATTTTAGTAAAAACAAAACTTCATTACCTTGATTCCGAAATAAATATTTTCTGCAATATTATTTGTCGTACAATACGCAAGACAACTACATACGTAAGATTATTTATGAAAGATTTCCTTTTAACCTTTATCTCAGTTCCCCAGAAAATATTTTGCAGTAAACGCAAATTAAACAAAATAACAAAAACCACAACCGCAAAACTTACTATTATTATAAACGATATCGTTCTAATTTTATGTAGACATTATAATAATATGTGTATTGATTTGAAAAATAAATAGATGTCTAATTTACAATGCAAAAATTATCTTAATCTAATTAGGAATAAGTACTAAATGGAAAAAAGATTATTAATAACCGTTGCAATTTATGTACAACAGAACGTAATAAAATAACAACGATCCGTATAAATACTGGCAGGAGGAAATCTGCTATTATAGTTATTAACGTCATAAGGCCGATATGAAGCAAATAACGGACGCGGCTGAATATTGTAAAATCGAGGCGATAGCCGAGATTTTATAATCAGCCGAGTCTGTTATTTGCGTATCGGCCGTATGGCGTTCAGTACTTTTCATGATACCATGAATATTTAATATTTGAGAATGATTCGTTTTTCATCACTAATAAAATTTACGAGTGATCTGTGGCTTAATTGCATAATACTATAGCAACGGTTGTTTAAAAAGCAGCAATACGTTGAAAAAATTTGACGCGATGGAAGAAAATGCAACATTTTTCGAAAATTCTGATCATATACGCGAGGAAGCAGCTGCAGCAAGTTGTGAGCTGTTACCCACCAAAACAAAGGACCGATACGTGAAGGAATATGAAGCTTTTACAACGTGGCGGAAGAGCAAGAATGTTGGTGGTGTAAATGAGGATATTTTACTGTGTTATGCGTCAGAATTAACGAAGAAATTTGCACCGAACAGTGTGTGGAGCAAAATTTCAATGCTAAAGACATGTTTGCGAATACATGAAAATATTGACATCTCCAGGTTAGTACTAAAATAAATTATTGTTTAGTATGGTTACAACTTTGTTATTTGGTTACAGGTATGGAAAAGTTTTTACTTTGCTCAGAAGAAAATCCGAATGCTACAAGCCAAACAAAGCAAAAGTTCTAACAGCAGAAGAAGTAACCAGATATCTGTTAGGAGCACCAGATAAGCAATTCTTATTAGAAAAAGTTATTACTGTATTTGGAATTTTTGGTGCTTGTCGCCGCGATGAACTTCTTAAGTTGCGTGTGGATAATATTGAAGATACGGGTCGACTTTTGATTGTTACATTAGAAGATACAAAAAATAAGTCTTGACGAAAGTTTACTATAACGGAAGACGATACACCCTTTAAAGGTTGTATCTTATATAGAAAATACGCAGCGCTTCGACCTTCCGGTTTAGAAAATCAACGTGTTTTTGTAGACTATCGAAACGGCAAATGCACAAGACAATTTGTAGGCATTCACAAAATTGGAGGAATTCCGAGAAAAATTGCCACGTTTTTAAATTTGGAGAATCCTGAAACGTACACGGGTCATACTTTTAGGAGATCTGCTGCTAGTATGTTGGCTGAAAATGGGGGTGACCTCCTGACGCTGAAAAAATTTGGCGGTTGGAAATCGTCAGCAGTGGCGGAACAGTACGTTGAAGTATCTGTTGTTAAAAAAATTAAGATTTCCAAGCAGCTCTTTAATTCAACCGATAGTGCTTCAACCTCAACAAATTGCACCAGTGGTACTAACCTTGTTGAACAAGAAGATGGTTCAAATACTACATCAAAATCAGAAACGGACAATCTTTCAAACGAAGTTCAGAAAATATTACATATTTTTAGCAATATCAATTGCACTTTTAATTTTAGTTGTTGTCATCATACTAATTAATTGTGATTAAAATTCTGTACCTATTTATTAAAATGTTAATAAAAATTGATGTGGAATATCGTTAATAAATAACGGCCGTGGCTGATATATTTTAACGGCCGTGGCCGTTTTGACATATGTATCAATTGAGGAGAGGATACTGTTAAAGCAGGTTTAACACTATGGTATCTTGAAAAGGTATTTTATCTCACTCTTATTTGGTCGATTTTATATTTATATTTTTTAAATATTTGTAATTAGATTTTTGAAATTATTTTTCAAGAAGGGTCATTTAGATATGAAAAATTTTCAATTAGTGAAAATTTTTTGACGCTATCTCTATTAATAAACAAGAAAACATAGTTCGTTATTTTTTCATATAAATCTCCAATAAAATGTTTCTTTGTCTGGAAATTAGTAGCATATAAAAGGCAAAGTTTTCTTCTAACTCCTATAAAAATTCCATAGATATATTGCATATACTTTCTGAGAAAAAAATTGTTTAATTAACACGTAAAGGAAATGGCCGTAAAAACGTGTACCTTTTATTACATATCGCCCGATAAAAACAAAAGTATAGTACTTAGAAATGTAATATTTTATTATTACATGTAGAAATAAATTTACTATTTGCTCGTTTTTAAAACATTTAATTTGGCTCGTTAGTTTCCGAGCAATACGCTTTCAAAGTCAGAGGACTCTAGAAAAAAAATGTATAGTAGATTAATATACGTCTCATTTCCAGTTTTTTCATTGTTGAAATTAGGATCCAAAAATTACAGATCGGTACGTTAAGTGGCGCCCACTGACGGTAATTTTGCAACAAAGATGGTTTGTAGTCAGACTGCAGTCGTTAATTTTTAGGTTATACGTCATGCTAGTAATTGTCATTTCCAATTGTATAATATTAATTTATTGGCATTTGTACATAAATATTTGGATATAACGTACGTAGATATGACAAAAACATGTTACAGTGGGGATTAGGAAATCAAAATATCCTACATGTAAGAAAATTATACTGAGTTTATGTAATATTTACTAACGCCCCAATTCTTAGACTAGAAACACCTTAATAACTACACGATAACCACAGTATTTAAGTAAGTGCAGTTTCATTTTTCGCAAATTACAAATGTTCCTTTAGGTTTTCTAGCACTTGAATGACCACAGCAGATGATGTAGACACCTAATCCTAATGTTAATGCACGATCTATGAACTGAAGCTATGATTAAAAGTATGAGAAGTATTCATGGAATGAAGAAATCTCACTGTGACACTCATTACTAAAAATAATAGTATATTGTTATACGAGTTGTACAAGACATTCTATTGTCGCACGCATGGGTTTGGAGCACGAGGAGCGAAGCGACGAGTGCTCCAAAGGAATAAGTGCGACAAGATGTCTTGTAAAATGAGTGTAACATGCTATTTTTTCTATTTCGCTTTCATTAATATATTTAATTTAATATTAAAATATAAAAAATCCATCTAGTGAGTTTTAATCTTTTAGGTTGGTATGACTGACATACCTACTTGATTTAAAATTCAGTTCAAATGTTCTTGTAAATTCTGAAAATATTTTGACATTTTAGTTTCAAAATAGTTTAACATGAGTTCAGATTCAGATGAAATTGAGATGTTATGCACTCCTCCCGAATTACGGGAGATTGCAAAGACTGCTGTTACGAAATTGTTACCCAGTAAGTCTAAACCGAAATATGAAAAAGAATATGATAAATTTTCCACTTGGTGTGAGAGTAAAAATGTTACAAGAATCACAGAAAATATAGTGTTGGCTTATTTTGAAATCATGGGACAAAAGAAAAAAGCGTCAACATTGTGGTCTTGTTATTCTATGCTCCGAACTTGTCTGTCAATCAATAAAAATGTCGATATTTCGAAATATTTAAAACTGCAAGCATATTTAAAACGAAAATGTGAAAACTACGAGCCCAAAAAATCGTATGTCCTAGACTGTGAGCACATTACCCGATTTATCAGTGATGCTGATGATATTACTTTTTTGGCAATGAAGGTAAATTTAATTGTTTAAAATTCACTTGATTTCACACTACTTATTTAGGTCATTTTAATTATTGGATATTGTGGAGCTCTCAGAAGGGATGAATTGACGAAAATGGCTATAAATGACGTTGACCTAAAACCTGACATGGTAATTATTACAGTACCAAAAACTAAAACAAACATATCACGAGTATTTATGGTAACAGAAGAAAGTTGGATTACCCTCATTAGGAAATATATCGAATTGCGACCTTCCCACACCTCACATCAACGCTTTTTTTTAACATACCGCATTTAATTTGGCTCTTTAGTTTACGAGCAATACGCTTTCAAAGTCAGAGGACTCTAGAAAAAAAATGGATAGTAGTAGGCCGTGTACCAATCTGTAATTTTTGGATCCTAATTTCAAATTTGAAAAAATAAGCGAAGCTTATATGAATCTAGTAGGCCGTGAGTTAAGATTGCAGATTTTTATAATTTTTTGATTCCTTACCTAGAGATGTCGCATCGTTCGTTTTAGCTCCATTACAAGGAGGCGGCATAAAACCAAATTGTTTCGTCAAATTTGCCGCACAAATGGGAATAGAGATTATAGAAAATAGTTTTGATATTGTGGAGATTTGCACGTGAATATAAAATATCAAGTAGCGGCATAATGGAGTGTCTAACTTTCTAATGTTTTTACAAATTGTTTCGCATCATTTTCATATTTTATCCAATGTTCATAAATGTCTAAGCAAGCTTAGAAAAGTAGGTCGTCTCATACATTTCCACTATTGAATGGACATGAAAATGGCGACAAATTTAAAATTAACGCGTATTGTAATGCTATGACTTTTAATTTTCTTCATTAAAAGCGAAAAAATAAAATACCTTCAAAACAACTGTTAGATACAGAACACTACACTATGATGTTTCCTTTTTATTAAGAAGTATACATATTTATTTAGAAACTTCTTCAAAAAACAAAACTAATTTCAAGAAGATCTAAACGCACTTCTTGAACCATGATCGAAGTTTCTTTTTCTGCAGGTGTATTTGGCGTTAAAACATTACACATTTATACTATGTTTAATTTTGATTATTTCCTTTATACACATAACAATGCCTACTTACCATGGTTACTGTCACTTTAATAATGAAAAAAACTGAAATCTCAAAATTTAACCGCGATTCAATTTCTGTCAAAATTTTATCGCTTCTGACTAATTTTGAACTCGTTATAAAAGGTGCTTAGACAAGTGAATGTGCAGACAATGGAAACATTTAAAATTTGTAATTTCTTTATTAACTGTACTAATGTCAATAGCAATAGATAATTTACAAACAATATCTATTTATGTTAGCGCATAATTGTTTCCTTTAATTTCGAATTAATTATTATTTTCGCGACACACACACTTATGTACTTATCAGGGCACGTTGGAAGTGCACGCTCATTTTTGATCAAGTGCGTGAGTTGTCAGTCAATATAAAAAGATAAAAAGATTTAGTTTCTACTAGTTGTGAGACTCGTTTTCATAAGTTTTCTTAAAACTAACAATTGTGAGACCACAAGAACAAGAATATATTGGCAATTGGTGCATAGTATGAAATAAGGGGATCCCCACCATCAGCAGTTTAGAAAAGACCAACGGAGTACGCTCACGGTAAGTGCCCTTAGCGAACTTATAGCGATTACAATTTGTGTGTGTTTATAAATGTTGGCGTATATTCTTATTTACTTTCACAAAATCAAAGTTTCTCTTATGCGCTGACATTTTTGGTTTCTTCTCGTCGGATTTACATCAGTTTAAATAATTCAAACAGCATAAATTGATAATTAAATTTCTAAAATTTCCATCTGCAGCCATCATTTGCCGTTTCGATAATCTCGTAGGTTACAACGGATTGTCTTTCGCACGTAAAACGTTCAATTACAGCAATCCGTCACGGTATCAGTTCATCTACCGGACTACTATTTGTGTTTTTCCAAAACTCCATTAGGCGCATTGGCAGAGCCTTAGACCATTTCAAGCGTTTTATACTTAAAGCTGCAAAGTTGTTAGACTTCGATCAAAACCAATTTACAGAAAAAATATTGATATAATAATTGCATTTAAGTATTAAGTTGCAACAGTTTTCTTACCTAAATTAACTTGACAATGGCTGATATAAAACGACTAGAAGCTAAAAGAAGTATTTATGCGGGTCGAATTACAGAGGTATACCGGTTTGCTATGCAGGCTCAAAAAGATACTTCTGTTCTTGGACAGTTTCAAGTTAGATATAGGGACTTGAAAGAGGTTTATGACAATTTTGAAGAAATTCATAATGAAATTATCATGAAACTCGAAGAAGATTCAGATTTTGAAGCACAGAATAAGGTGCGGAAAGATGTTGATCAATTTTACTACAATTCTAAAACAATTTACTATACGCTTTTTAAATCTGACACTTCTGTCAGTAGTGACACTAGTCAGGTTAAAGTTGAAGCCAGCGTAAAGCTTCCCATGATCACTATACCTATCTTTAAAGGAGATCAAAAACTTTGGCCTACTTTTTTCGACTTATATAAAAAACTAATACACGAAAATTCGAATTTGTCAGATGTCGAAAAATTGCAGTATCTTTTCTCCTATCTGGAGGACGAGCCTTTAAGACTGCTTAGTGGTATTTCAAAATATTTATTACCTAAACCTAAAATCTATATACTAAAATCCAAAATTTGTTTGTCAGTATGTTTGTGCCTTCATAAAGTCGCCCCATGTAGGTCTCACTCCCCAAACCACATATGGCTCAAGGCATGAACCAGAGTGGTGCAAGAGATCAGTCTGGAAGGAATGGTAAGTAAACTAGAATTAAAATTGTAATGTCTAATTCCAGTTTATTTTCTAAAGAATTTATTTTTGATACCGATCAACCTGTAATTATTTATTAAATAAAGTGAAATAACTATGAATAGTTGGACTGGAAGAACTTGGGACTGAAGTTCCAAGTTAAAAGTTCATTCTTGAAAGAGAAACCTTATATAGGAATCGAAATTACTTTTGTGTACAGGATATGACGTTTAAAAATAACTTTCTTTTATTTCCTCTTGTGTGGTTTGTTTATTTTAGATTCGTGCACTGGAGGACTGTAAAATATCTTTGGGATATTCGTCAAGTCGGCGGCAAATATCTATGTGGTGTAGGGCATTGAGTCGAGGATTCATTAGGTCTCCTTTGGACTTAACACTCAACACTCTTAAAATATCTGGCAAATCTTCGGCTGACGTATGCAGAACGTCTATCTGAGACGTTGTAAGCAGATCCAAGTTTATGACGATTTAACTTCCCATGGACATCCATAGAACGTCCGACCCAGTATAATCAAAAGTCTATTACGTCTGTTGGACGTATAATGGAAGCTTTTAAAACGTCCGCCCGGGACATTTTAAAAACGTCGCAAGTTCGTGACATTTGGACTTCCAGTGGACGTCCATGTAACGTCCCACGTTGTGTAAATCGAACGTCTATTACCACCCTTGGACGTTTTTAAAACGTTCGTCAATTTCTTGGAAGACGTACGCAAAACGTCCGTCTGGAAAGTTTTAATAATGTCCAACTTTGTGACATTTGGACTTCCCATGGACGTTCATATGACGTCTCACGGACTATAACCGATCATCCGTTGGACGTTCATTAAGTCCTCCGAGGACATACAAAGACGTCCGCAAAACGTCTGCTCGGGACATTTTAAGAACGTCGCAAGTTCATGACATTTGGACTTCCCGTGGACGTCCATATAACGTCCCACTTAGTATAAATCGAACGTTTATTACGTCCCTTGGACATAATATGGACGTTTTTAAAACGTTCGTCAAGTTCTTGGAAGACGTACGCAAACGTCCGTCTGGAACGTTTTAATAATGTCCAACTTTGTGACATTTGGGCTTCCCATGGACGTTCATATAACGTCCCACGGACTATATCCGATCGTCCGTTGGACGTTCATTAAGTCCGCCTAGGACATTGCTCAAACGTCCATCGGACGTCGGTGTGCTATTAGGGTAATAATAAACGCTTTTAAATTTAAAAGATGATTAGTATATATTCCTTCTTGGTGAGATGTGGTTAAGGTGTTGTTGTTTCCCGTTTTAATTTAAAGTGATATGCGACGTAAAGGGTAAGTCTATATATTTTCTGCATCAGAATTAGTTTTTTCTCTTTTTTAAATAGTTAATTTAGCAGGTGATAATACATATTAGTGTTAGAAACCAATCCGATCCCTGAACGTGATTCAAGAGCTTGTATTTATTAACGTAATTTTCTTAATATGAAGATCCGAAAGCCTTTTACGAAAGGTAGCTACTGACATAGATATATCCGTTAGACGAGCCTGCAAAACTCGCAGTTGTATCAAGGATTGTTGGTTTTTTTAAATCTCACGATCTCGTTGGGTAGAAAGTTTCATTAGAATACAATAATTTTGATCACGTGGTTAGTCATCCGTGAAATATAAAATTCAAGGGCGGGAAATCCATTATGGCGACTTTAAGAATGACAAATTCAAAATTTTAAACGTTTTATCGAGCTGTCGTCGTCGTTGTAAGGACCTTTGTTGAGATAATTGAAACCGCGTGACGGGCTTCGATCGAATACAGATTCCTTCATGACGCAATCTCTTAGACCTATTTCGTTATCGAGCAGCTGTGAAAGAGAAAAATGTAGCTAATTAATATATCAACTATATAATCAATCAATCTCTTGACGTAAATATTATGTTAAAAATTTTAAAAAAGGTATACAATTTATAATGATAGAGATAGATAGCAAATTGGCGGTTCGTTTATATCGCGCAGGTCCGTGATTCGCGTTTAAAGCTGAATTTCAAATTTTTAATGCTGTAATTATATGTAATTAAATTATTAATGACGATAATTATTTTGAGAAATCGGTGAAATTTATTAATATAAAATGATAAACCTCGAAACACCCTCTATCACCCAGTATATACGTAATCGATATAACAGATTTCTTCATGACGCCATCTCTTAGACGCATACATGTTGTCGGTAATACAGTTTTCTATCAATTACACGCAAAATCTGTTTTTACAATCATGACCTCTGTTAGCACCCTAGCAATTTATTAGCAGAATCCCGAACCGCTAATATAGAATCTTTGTTCCGTACCACCCAGACAACCAAAAAGTTACTAGATTCGACAGAGAGAGAGAACGACAATGTTAGGATTTAGCAGAGTCCCGCACCTGAAGTCTCCAGCGACCTCTATTAGACCCTAGCAACATCGCGACCATCTAGCCGAACGACGAACCAAATGCCGGTAATACAGAGCCTCGGTAATACAGATTCCGTACTTTTACGCACAGCGAACCAAAAGTCACTAGATTAGAGAGAGATCAATATAAAAAATTCCTAGATTAAGGAGAGATCGACATAAAAAGTCCCCATATTCGAGAGAGATCGACACTGGCGCCATCTGTTTTCCCCTAGCAACGACGCTACCATTTAGCCAAGTGACTAACCAAATGCCGATAATACAGAATGTCGGTAATACAGATTCCGTATTTAACCACCTAGAAAGAGAGACTGACAAAAAGTCACCAGATTAGAGAGAGAGAGAGAGAGAGAGAGAGAGAGAGAGAGAGAGAGAGAGAGAGAGAGAGAGAGAGAGAGAGAGAGAGAGAGAGAGAGAGAGAGAGAGAGAGAGAGAGAGAGAGAGAGAGAGAGAGAGAGATAGAAAATCTAGGGTCCCTAGAACTGTCTGGCTCAGGTGCCGCAATACCTACTGTCATCCGCTCAAAAGCTATTGGAACATTACTAGATAACAATACTTTCCGAATATCTCTTGCCTTACGGCTTGAATGTAACATACGTATGTATTCCACACTGGTAAGTACACAAAAAGTACTGGTCGACAAACCCGTCATTTCAACCTTAAATATTTTAAAAAGGAGCTTGGCCTCAGTCGCATTTCCTTCTGTCCTGGCACGAACTGAACTTACAACGGACGAGGGAAAGAGACCTGATGAAATGACTCTTATCCCATGAATAAATGGACAAATTCTTATTTGGGATAGCACATGCAGTGATACCTTAGCTCCGTCATATTTAAATGTATCTTTCATATCCGCTAGAAAAGTTGCAGCTAATGTAGCTTTGAAGAAGTTAAATAAGTTTAAGAATATAATAAATCAAAACTACTATTTCGTGCCATTTGCAGTGGAAACTATCTGCCCTTTGAGCATAAAAGCTTTAGATTTTGTGGATTCTATCGGAAAAAGGGCTGGCTACAATTTCAAGAGAACCGCGTCCCAAAGCCTACCTAATTCAGAAATAAGCATTGCAATTCAAAGAAGGAACGCGGCTTGGGAACATTTCCTCCTTCGGTGGCTATGGAGGAATTTTTTTTATTTACTTTAATTTCACGCAGTAATTTGTTAAATCAGTTATTTATTATTTTTTATTTGGAAAAAGTAGTCATGTAACATTTAAATATTCAGTTATAAGTAATTATCAAAAAATCAAAATATTGAATTTTTGACATTTACATATATCTAAAATTCAATTAAACATAGTAAGCTTGTGTCAATGCTACTGTTATGAGTTTATTTTGCTGTGTGTTGTGTTTATTGTAAAATGTGCAAACCTGACACAAACTTATACAAACTTGTATTTTAACATAATTTATGTTTGTCCTTTTGTTGTTAAATTATAATATGTTGTTCGGAAAGGATCAAATATTATACTGTTAAATTCTGAACATTTTGTCTGCAATGCATTATGATTTTAACCGTTGTTTGTTCTTATGGAGAAATAGCATGCAAATCGGCCACCTTAAGAGTCCTCTATTACCTGTCAGTTTGAAACATGTTTTATTTTCAAGTTCAAATATAGTCTACTTATTAACGAGTAATTAATATAATAATGTACGTTATGCTGTTGTGTAATTAACTGCCATAATTAAAGTGGCGTAAAATATTTCTGTTAATATAAATTCAAAATTTAATTTATTGGCATAGATAATATAATAATATACTACGTATATAGAAGGCAAACTGAATACAATTGAAATTTTAAAAGATTAGCACCAAAAATACAGATGGCCTCAGTAATGCGATCTACCATGACCATCTCTATTAATAAAACCAAGACCAGATGCAGCTGTTTACATGATTCTATACAGTGTGTTATGGCACTTATGGCATTAATTGAAATGGCACATAGTACATAGAAAAATAAGCAACTTTCATTATACTGGATGGAAATAAATGATTTTCATCAAGTTACCATTGCATTCCCCATGTAAAAGCACGACGTGCCGCTCTACGAAAATATAGAAGGCAGTACCATAACCTCAAAACATACAACAAAATAATTTGTGTAATAAATTCTATGAATTGTTTGACAGATTGATTTCATTTATTGACAGAACTAATTTAGTACTAAATCAAAACGAGTAGAGCAGTACAGAAAAATTTACATGTAAAAAAATTCCAAAGGGAACTTGATGAAAATCATTTATTTCCACGCTGTACAAGTAAGGGAAAAAAATGAATAAAAAACGTGAAAAAGGCTTTTCTTTTAATTTACAAAAACTGGTTGGGTGTCACTGGAATTATGGTAGGTACAGGTTAAAAGTAAACATCTCGGGGAATTACCGTACGTATCTTTGCCATTAATTTTAGTTTAAGCTAAATGTTTACGTTTGAAGCACGTTTTTGCTTCTTTAAAAAAGGTTGCTGACCTAATTGCTTTTAAAACACTGACTGTAAAAGGGTTACTTTATAATAATACGACTAACGAAACAGACGTATTTAGAAATTAATTTATTATTAATTTAATTAATAAAATTATTAATTAATTTAATTATTAAATTCATACAGTCTTCTTGCAATTGTAGTTAATTTAGTTTTCATAATACTATGTGCGAAATTAAACAGTGCTTCAGTGAGTGATTAATTTGTGACTAACTTTTGTAGTGTTATTGACTTATTGAATTTAAATTTAATATTAGGGAAATTACGGTAGTGCTCTCGTGTAAATTACACCTAAACAATAAAGAACAAGTGCCGTTTCGTACACAAACATGCCCCACAGGTATACTAACGAGGAATTAATGGACATGGTGTTATGTTATGGTGCAGCTGATCAAAATGCAGCGAGAGCGGCCCGACTGTATGCACAACGATTTCCAGGAAGAGTAGCTCCAGCTCCAAGGAGATTTGTTGCCGTGGTTGAGCGAGGCCGTACTACCGAAGAAGCAATTTTAGACAGGATAGAAGAAAATCCATCGTTAAGCACCCGTGAAATTGCACGTGACCTACCAGTATCGCATCGTGTAGTCTGGCGTACATTAAGGGAAAACCCCCCAAAGGGTGCAGGCGATTATCCTGTCCGGCAACAGTTTTGTAACTGGCTACTACAACGTCATCAGGAAGATCCAGATTTCCCTCGCGTGATATTGTGCACGGATGAATGTTCATTTACACGCAACGGGATATTCAATTTCCACAATACACATGAATGGGCAATAGAAAATCCGCATGCTGTCCGGCGTACCCACTTTCAACGGCGGTTTACAATTAATTTATGGGCTGGAATTGTCAACAATATGCTGGTTGGGCCGTACAAATTGTCAGAACGTGTTAATGGGGCAATTATCATGAATTTCTAAGGGATACTCTTCCTGGGCTTTTAGAAGAAGTGCCATTGGACATCCGTCCACAACTTTGGTTCCAACATGATGGTGCTCCACCGCATTTTAGTCGTGTTGTACGGGATCATCTGAACGTGACATTTCCTGGTAGTTGGATAGGTCGTGGAGGTGTTGTATCGTGGCCACCTCGCAGCCCAGATTTGAATCCTTTAGATTTCTTCTTGTGGGGGCATATGAAACAACGAGTTTATGTGTCCGAAATTGACACTATTGAGGACTTGCGCCAACGCATAAATACTGCAGAGGAGATTAGAAAAAATTTTCCGGTGATCACCAACAATTGGATACGACGTGCGTAGTTTGTGCAAATAATCATGGACAACATTTTGAACATTTATTATAATAATGTTTTAATTAGCTAAGAGGTAAGTGTTTATAAGTTATTAATCTTTCCTTGTCAATTTTTTATTATAATAAGGTTTTAATTAGCTAAGAGGTAAGTGTTTATGCAATTAGCCTTTTTTGTATTAATTAGACACAAAATGTTCAAAATTCAAACCCCCAACTATAATGTTATATGAACATAATGAAATTTTGTATGCATGTAAAATAAATGTAATTATTTTATACCGTTGTTAGGGAGCAATGTGTTCATCAATGACAAACAAAAACTGACCTTGTAAATTTTTAACAGCTAAGGTAACAAGAGCTTGCTTGCAATCTAATCTTATCTTTTATGTTCAAGACGTGTTGATAACGAATGACCTAGTTCCTTCATTTGTTTATGGAGGTATGATAAGCAGTGGTCGTCAAACAAAATAGCGTGGACCGATTGGGGTAGGTCAGTTTTTGATTTTTGTTCAACGGCTTTAATATTTGGGTAATCGATTATACTCATCACAGGTAACTAACAGTAAAAATTAATGCCCCAACTTCTATAACACACTGTATAGTATAATCACGTGAGCTGTGTCCTATAAATTCATTTTGTTTTTAAACTTGAACTGACATTTCTCAAAAAAGAAAATATGTCGAAATATAACTGTGCCCTTTTTAAATGTTTCGATACAAAATCTTCTCGGCATCGAATTCCAAATCCTACAAAGGAACTGACGAGAGTAGGTATTGGGCCACCTGGCCCAGACAGAAATTGACATGCCATGTGGCATGCCAATGGCATGGCTCCTCCCCTCGCCTGTGATTGGCTACCCCCACTCCTGTAGCTCCTCCCCTTGTTTCTGATTGGTCGCCGCCATCTTGGATTTCCCCGCCTACTTCTCTCTGATTGGTTAACCCCCACCCCTGTAGCTCCTCCCTTGCTTCTGATTGGATGAAGGCAGCCATTTTGGAACGTCTGGCTCCATTCTACCACGCCCTGGCGCCAGGCTACCACGCCCGCCGCCGCCGCCATTACGGGTATCTGTATTACCGGCAAACTGAGTGCTACCAATAGAGGGCGTAATGCTACAATTAGTGTGTATTGCTAAGAGAGGGCGTCATGAAGGGATCTGTATTATCGATGCGTTGTGTACTACTACTAGGTGGCGTGTCATGAAGAAGAAGAAGAAATCTGTATTACTACTACTACTACAGAGAGGCAACCATTTTATATCACAGCATCTTGCGTGCGCGCGCGCGCGCTAAATTTGAATCGGTCAATTTTAAATATTTGTCATTTTTGCATATGTCATTTTTAAATCTGTCAATTTTACTGCTGTCGTTTTTACATCTGTCATTTTAAATTTGTCAATTTTGCTTCTGTCATTTTAAATTTGTCATTTTTGCATCTGTCATTTAAATCTGTCATTTTGAATTTGTCATTTTTTTTGCATATGTCATTTAAATCTGTCATTCTTAAAGCAACCATCTTACCAGATTTGAATTTTAGCGCTAACTCTGGGATTGGATCCTTTCACTAAGCTGAAACTCTTTCTCTCTCTCTCATAGTATGACTACTTACCGGATTTGTAGCTTAGGATGTTCGCCGTCGGAAATCTTCGGCTTTTATTCATGTACTCTCTCGCTGATGACAACGATCTACCTTTTTTATATAGTCAACCCCTTCACCCTGTGCTAGTAAATGAAACAACAACAACAATGTTTATACATATTATTTATTTTGATATTTAATGGACAATTGTAACATATGATTGGACAAATTATTCATTACACAGTATGAGTTGAGATCATCGCGTAACACTTGCAAATTGTTCAAATATTTTTGCAGTCTATTTCTAAGATAGTTTATTTCCGCCATGGTGTTCTTAATACGACGGTGCAAACGTTGTTGTCGTTGACGTCTCCGACTGCTGCTGTTGCTGATATGATTGCAGTCGTGTACGTACGGCATCGATAAACTTTTGCGGATAATGTTTTATTATTTCTAATAAAATGAACGAGTTCAATCCACCACCAGTTGCTGCTGCTGCTGTGTTGTCTATTAAACT
Organism: Agrypnus murinus; assembly: GCA_929113105.1. NCBI lineage: Eukaryota > Metazoa > Arthropoda > Insecta > Coleoptera > Elateridae > Agrypnus > Agrypnus murinus. The sequence goes on along the minus strand of OV816026.1, from coordinate 105,262,474 downwards.
GGTAGCTGAGTAGTAACCGCATAACAGTTCGGACGTGAATAAAATTGAATCAGATGTCGGGAGCGATTTATAGGCATCTTCATGGCGTCTCAGTTGACCTTCCGCTACGTTCTCTATGTTTGCGTGGTAGAAACGTGAAAAGTCGAAGAGACGTAACGTTCGAGCATGATGATTGATCAACGGTGCTAAATGCAGTATAGACTGAAACTCGTAATCTTTTAAGGTTATAGTTCGCTGTGTATCATGTATGGCCACCCTGTTGCCGAAAAACTCGTTGTGAATAATCTCGATGTATAAATTATCACATAGATGGAATTTCAAATGTTTATCGCAATGTAGTACACTGTTGTCCTTGTTGCAACAGCAGCAACCATGAAAGAAATTTTTAAACAGTGCCTCGACTCGTATATCATACAGCTCGAACCAGTCCCGTTCCGACAACACCAATTCACCATACTCACATACGTTATTCACGCACTCAAGCTTCACTACCACGGCAAATTCTCCCTGGTCGTCGTCGTCGTCGGGCGGAATAAGTCCTACTTGGATGTTGTGTATATGATCGTAGTTTTCTTTTTCCCCTGGAGGTCTCGTTACATACAACGGATACTGGACAGCCCCGAGCAGTTGAACACGTACTTCACGTTTAGCTGCTGCTACCGGTGTATCTATGATGGTAAAGTTTGCTGATGCTGCTACAGCGTCATCAGCGTAGTATAGAGGCTGCTGTTGCGACAGGAACGCTAAACAATAATAATACAATAATCGTTTAATATAAGCATAAACACACACACAAAAGTCTTAAACATCTTACCTGTTTCTTCGACTTCGTTGTTCCAGGCTTGACCGTCGTCGTTGTAGGTACTTGCTGTTGATGATGATGATGCATGATCTGCAACATCCGAACCTTCTTCATCTAAAGAAGTAACAAAATAGACACAAATTAGCATACAAACTTGAAGTTTTATAAACAACAATAACTTACCTATTTGAAGAGGTTCGCTCTCACAGTTATCATAACAATAATTAGGACTGCTAGCCATCATCGTAATTGCTGTTGCTGCTGCTGCTGCTCTTGCACAAGTACTGTCTACTGCTACACGCTAACAACGGTCGGCTTTATATAGTCACCTATACTTACCTAGATCCAGCGCATGCTCAGTAACACGCATACGGTAAACAGGCAGGCATCGCTGGCAGACAAGTTTCATCCTGTCGCTGACATGTCATCATCATCACAGGCAGGTGTTCGTAGGTAATTACCTCATTCTCTCTCTCTCTCTCAGTTATAGCTATCACCTTTTTCATACCTTGGTACAGATGGGTGAGAATAGTAATAATACACACATATAAAACATTAATCTTTTTTATTCTATGACAATATTTCTCAAAATTTTTATTGAACATCAACAAAACAACAATAATTAAATAACTAAACAACTATCTGTTCTCGGATAACCATGATAGAACATCTTTTATTCTACGACGACAATGTTTCTTAAAATTATTAAACAACTAGACAATAATCAAAATAACTAAACAATTATTATTAGGTTGAAATCTGCTCGGATAACCATGAAGACATACTCGTTTTTTCATGAAACATCCTATTGAATGCTTTGTACGCTTTGTTATGCCAAATATTCTTTTCATCAATGTCTTGATCTACTACTACTACTACTACATAATTGAAAAGAACAAAATCGCGTTTATCAGATCTATTTCATGAGTATGTTCCCCTGAGTATCCTCTTGTGATTTACATTCAATCACCCTTAAGTTTCACCATCTTTTTTAATAATTACTGTACATAAGGTATAACTCTTGTCAGCTTCACTTATTATTAACTATATTCAATTATCCTTATTCTTATTATAACTACACTATACTGACAAAAGATGATTGAACAATTTACAACAACAACTAATTACCTAATTATTACATTCTTAAATAATTTCGAATATAGTATACACAAAGTATAAACCTAGACATCATCATCATCATCACTTATAATAATAATTACATCAAGCCGAAGGTCGATCTCTTGTGATTAACATAACCCCCGACTACTGCTACTACAGTTGAACTGTACATGTACTTATTACTATACAAATATTTTGCTACTTAAGAGTTAGATATGATACTACCTATACAAAAATTTACAAAACTTAAAAATACAACTATACTACTACTATACACATATCTATTACTACAACGATTGAACTGTATAATAATTATATACGTTATGATAATATTTTACTACTTAAGATCTAAATATAATACTACCTATACAAATTTTACAAAACTTAAAAATACAACTATACTACTATACACTTACATATATACAAGAGGGGCTTTATTGTTTATACACGTGGTCGCTTGTTGTTGTTGTAGCCGAACGGAACGGAATCAAAATCTTCTATACGGCGTCTCTTCGCGAACGTTATCTTATAGACTTTTGATTCCGCTCGCGTTACAAGCTGATGGTCAGCCGTACGCCGGATGTTGTTGGACTCTACAATAATCTTTTCGTCCATACCTTCCAGCAGTCTAAGCATGGACTCAAAGTTTATTTTTTTAGTCGCGGCGTGGTTTAGGGTGATGCCCTTGACCTTGACGACCACGTGTATCTGTCCCGTGGTCGGTGAATAAACTTTGTAGGCGTAGTTCTTCGGCCCGCCTGACACAAACTCTATAATATACGATCCGGGACCGTACTCTTCGAGCTCGTCTGTGAGGTCGCCCAGGAAGCTTCCTGTTGGTAGCTCGAAGTCGCCCGGCTTCGAAACGTATATTACGGAATCTGAAACAACGAAAAAAAAAATTAACTCTAATATAAACGGTGTTGATGTTTGATAGTACTGAATGACTTACCTGTGTCATAGTATAATACTCTCTCTCCTAGCTGATCCAAATAGGAATACAGCTTAAGACGGGCCTGTGCAGTGACAAATGCCGCGATGACCACGTTAACTGACGACAGAGGATCTGCTGCTTCCTCTTTATGCTGCCAGTTAACCGCAATCACCTCGTCATTTATTTCCTGCACATGATTAACTTCTACGCCTGGGCTGGACAACAGGTCGAAAAACTCCTTGGACTCGCTGATTATGGCTGTTTTCGCCTGGTTCTCACGCTGACCAAATTTCCCTAGAATACAAAAAAAAAAATATTAAGTAAAGAAAACTACATAAGGTTATTATAACTTACCCCAGAAGGAATTCAGCATCAGTTTGGCCAACGATCTCAAACCAGGGTTCTTGACGATCTTCAACGAATCCAAGGAGACTCCCTCGTTCTCGAAGTAGTCATCAACGTACTGTTTCCGGGCTCCATCGATACCATCCGCGCCGTTGTTGTTGGCAGTTATTGAAGATGGCCAACCGCTGGCTTCCTGCTTCATCTTCAGGAACTTGTCGATGAAACCCGAAAACAGTCCCCCGGTCTTGGATGCTTTGTTGTACTGGGTTACATCGTACGACCAGATCTCTTGTATGTCCTGCACGATGTAACCCTTTCGTATGGCCATTACCAGTTCGTCCAAGACCCAGGTTCCGTTGATGACTCGGTCCTCTACGCCGTGCTGACATTCGACCTGGTTCAATTCTTCGGCGCAAGTGCGACATAGAGGGAACAGCAGCTTTTGGTGCATCTTGACGGGTAAGACCGGATGGTATAGATCTTGTGGCGGTAACATTGTACATTTTACCACGCCGTTGATGTTTTCCAGGCCCCCTTTATCCCTGATTAGATTTTCACAAGCCGCCTTGCCTACGTAAACTTCTGGATGGCCAACTGGGAATTTGGCGTACTTGCATACCCAAGGATAAAGGGAGCATACATCTACATACCGGATCTTTTCCCCGTCTTTTGCAACTCTCTTTAATTTTGCTGCCCCTGTACGGCCGCCGTAAAATGCCTCTCTCGGGTTTAAGGGCGTGTTTACTAACAAGGGATGTTTCTCAACCTGCTGTCTGAATTCGGGTGTTAACTGCCTTCGGAAGCGACATTCCCACTGTTCAACAACCTCGTATCCTAGCGACTTTAACTTCTCTGTTGTGGCTCGGGTCTTCTCGAGCCTCATATCCATGGTGTCGCTAGGATCGTCGTGTAGAGGCTCGTTGCGACGGGTAGTGAAGCAGGTGGGACATCCATGGAAGTAACACCCGTGAAATTGAAATATGGTATTACCATACAGCCCGTCAACCTTTAACCCGCCCACGATAGCTTCTCTCTGCCTGCCGACGTGTTGAATCTCAACGCCTCTTTGCTGTTCTTCCAGCAACAGCCATTGGAGAGCTACCTTAGACTGGTTATCTGCGCGTCTATAACCACCCTTTGGTATCAGTCCAATGGTGCTTTCTTTGAGGAATTTCCTCCGGAACATGAGATTGCAGGCAGAGGCGATGGTGATGGCTTCCGTGAACGGGTCAACGTCGCATTCCTCAATAAAGAGATTCCTAAAGTGGATACAGGCTCTCTTCAAAATATCGACGTCTGTTCGACAATATTCGACCAGGTCACGTTGCATGTCGAACTCCGTGATCCCGTCCCTGTTCGCCTCGTACCACTTTAGGAACGCTTTACGAGCCTGGGGTTTCATGGTGTCGGGGCTGTAAAATTTGATGTCCGGAAGAGGACCCACGTAATGGGCATTCGCCTCGGTGTTAAAGAGGTGCGGGAAGTATCCCTTGGGAGCCGGTAGATCGAACGCTTTAGGCAAGTCAGCCAGAGCCATGGGGAAAAAGTTGAGCGAGTCGATAATCTTTAGATTATCTAGTTGCAGCAGCAGAATTTTTGAACCGCGCATAATGAGTTCCGGGTGTAATGAGGTGTTGGTTATAAGATAATTTAGAATAAATTGCGTATCGAAAGCTTGCCCGTTATGGGCAACTGCTACAACCTTTTTGAATAATTTCCGCGAGTCTAGTAGATAGTTCAAAAGCCGATCGATGCATTTTCCTCGCAAGATCTGTTCTCGCAAACCACATCTTACACAACTGGTAGCAGTTGATGATGAGTCGTTGTTGTAACACTCAGAACAGACTTGCTGGAAAACACATAGATTCGGCTCGTGGAGGTTGACGCCGGGCGCAATTTCTTTCTCTTGCCGGGTCTCCAGGTCGAAGAACACAAACAAGGTGTCTTGCTTTATGTTCCTAGGCCCGGCCGGCTGTATGTGACAGAAATGGTTTTCGGGTTTATGACTCTGACAGATCTTACAATAGATCTCCCCGCACACGTGAGCCTGCTTCCGGGTCTTGATGTTGATGGTTTTGAAACATCCCTCGCATTTTTTAACTTCCAGGCACATGTTGCCCTCCTGATGGATGTTAAAGCAGGCTTGACTTTTAAAGTCTCGCCTGCAGTCCGGACACCTAATCAGCTGCGCTGTTCTTTCGCAGGGCGGAGAGCTACCACAGCCTACGCAGGACTTTTCACACCGGTGATCTCTCTTGTTGTTATACGGTACATGACAGTGCTCACAGAAATAACGGCAGACAAAGGCTGAGGTCAACGATGTTATGACGTTATAATGATGCTCGTGATACAACAACTTGATGTTCTTTGTTGCGGCATCATTATCAACGACCCCCTCAAAGATAAGTGAACGCCCTTTCGAGCCGTAGCTATACACTACTATCTTGTAGTTGGGGGCCAGGAACTGCTGGAACAACCTTAATTCATTGACCCCGGCTCCCTCCGGTGGAATGAAAGCTACTCCAGCAGCTCGCATCATTTCCTCGGCCTTTATCTTTTGCACTGTCTGATTATCACGGGTCTTCTTGTAATCAGCACTGTTATCTGCGTGAGCCCTGCCTACGACCAAAGCCCTGGGTAGGCATAGATTGTCACTGGTGGTGTTGTTAATCGTGACAATCCCTCTGCGACGGCTACACTCTTCGGCAAAGGTGCTGTACGTGCCGTTACGACAGCGACCTTGTCCGGCTGGTGGTGTTACGATTGTAGCTATTAGTCTGAAGGTGTCCGAACTCAGGGCTTCAGGATCGCTCTGTAAAATCGATTCTAAAATGCCCCAGACATCATTGAAGGTGATTTCATCAGAGCGCCTGAGGCTCATGTAGCCGGGAAGTTTTTGTTTGAAACTATCAAACTCAAATGTGGCCCCTACTTTATCATTTGGTCGTGCTCGGCTTAGCACATCCCTTAGAATTTGGTTGATGGCCGATTTAAAATGCTCCAAATGATCTTCATCGACTGGCGTAACGGCTACTTTAAACACCAGTCGATGTTTCAGAGTGCCAAATTTCTTGATGGTGTACACGTTTTCATCGATAATTTCGTAGAGAGAAGACATTTTGTACAGGAGTAACAGCAACAATAGCAAAAAAAAATATCGCACTTGCACACTTAACAAAGGCTAAAACAACAAAGATTATATGTTGTTAATTTAAATAAACATTGACTAATTACTATTATTAAAGTTTAAATGCACTGCAAGCTGTTAAATATTATAAATTAATTATAAAGATCAATTTTAATGCAAATTAATAAAATCTTTTAGCCATTCTTAAACTTTTAATAGCAAGCTAATTTAAACAAATATAGAGTTTAAAATTGTTACTAAATCCCTTTGACAGATTATTATTATTATAAACAACAACAAAATAAGCTAAAATTGTTTGAAATATAACAGCAACAGGTAAGAAATCATATAGCGACAAATGGACAGATAAATCTTTTACCATTCACGAACTGCTTCTCTTAACCCCTAATTAAAAATAAAAAGCTTAGATGCTACGTGATGGTAAAAAAAAAATTGACGCAAAATAAACAATAACCTCTGAATGCAATGCAGGCTATTAAATATTACAAATTATTTGCTTTGACAAAAGTTAAAGGAAGATCAGTTTCAATGCAAATTAATAAAACCTTTTAATCGATATTACACTTTTTAACAACAATCTAATTTAAACAAATATAGAGTTTAAATTGTTACTAAATCCCTTTGATAGATTATTATTATAAAAAAATAAATAAGGAACGGCTAAAAACAACAAAGATTATATGCTGTTAATTTAAATAAACATTGATCTAAAAAAGCATAACCTCAAATTATGATTTAAATAACTATGTTACAACCCCTAGATAAACAACTAATAACGATCACACTTCGCATAAAACAATTACTACTTTAATCGATAATCAAACTAGGGAAATTAAAAAAAATATATAAAACTATTCCTGCAACTTAAATAATTATTTTAAACCGATTATGTTACAGTGTCGTGAAAAGTCATGCGAGAACGAGATTGCCGATTATTATAAAAACAATAATAATAATAAATCCTACCTTTTTGTTCGATTAAAGCTGTAGATTTCACATAGACTCTGTAGCAACAATTGGTAATAACAACCAAGAATGGCACAAATCACTTCAAACACAGACGTAATAATTAACAGTACGCATAAAAAACATACATGTGTTGATGTCTCGAGTAACCCCAAACAAGTGCTTGTCTACTTCTGTGGTTGGCTTTATAGGTTCGAATTGTTGCGCAATATTATGCAATAAGCTAAAAATAAAACTCGAGTCAATTTGCCCGCTTAACAAAGGAACAAAGCGTTCTCTCCGGTGAACACCTGCGTGTCATAAATCAGTTTGAAATGTTTTTTTCTGCACCAGAGTTGACATACCTTCTAGATTTTATCTATTAGAATAAAAAAAAAAAAAACGGTGTATCATTCTAACCCTCTGGGGATATAATTCATTCAACTGTCATACCGTTTTTTATTGAACGCAGGTGTGACGAATAAGTTATGACCCTGTCTGTATTAAATAAAGGTTACATTCGATATCGCCTTTTGTACTTTAGTGTCTTTCTCGGTTCTATTTGTGTTTAGATATCTGATAAATTTCAACGTATTGTGCGAACAGAGAATGCAGTGATAATATTATATTATTTTTATTAGGCAATAGACAGATTGTTGTCAAAATTCGATATGATTCCCTTTTAAGGATGTGTTTATAACTTTCACTTCAGAAATGAACGAGGCAAGCAGTTTAGGTTTGATTTAATTGTGTGCCTTTTTATTTAAAGAAAATTCTATAAAATTTAAAGTGTGTTCTTTTAAATGCTCTAAGAGACAGAAAGGTCTTTTTACCTGGAAATAACTTTAGAAATCAGACCCGTCAACGTGCGAGATTTACAGGTACTTAATAATACAAAGAGTGATGAAATGTTTGATTATTTTGCTATTACAGTATATCAATATTATAATCTATTGAAACTTTTCTGTTAAATGTGATTATGATAAATCAAAAAAAACATTTCTTTAAATAGGTATATTTTTAATAAAAAATGTCTAAAGTATGACAAAAAATAGTTTTAATGCTCTAACACAGTCAACCTTTATTTAGAAGATCGGTCACATAGATAAGAGCTACCTACATGGACAACGCAGGTGTTCTTTTATTCGTTAACGAGTTTCTTTGCTCAGGGTCCGTGTGTGTGTGTGTAATAAATTAAATGGTTATCAATAGACACATCTAAAAGTTTAATTTAAAATTTTAATGTTATAGTAAATTATAAAAACGACACCGAGGGTAATAAATTTAAATTTTTATCTAATCGTGTTACATGACAGTGCAGGTGTCGATCCCTTTTTTAACAATACCCTTTTTTTTTTGTTACGAAGGGTAATAAATTAAGATTTTATCTATTCGTGACAGTGCAGGTGTCTACCTTTTTAATGATATCCTTTTGCTCCGACGGTAATAAATTTAGATTTTATCTACTCGTGTTACTTTGACAGTGCAGGTGTCGATCCCTTTTTAACAATACCCTAAAGAACACCTGCGCTGTAAATGTAGGTAGCACTTATCTATGTGACCGATCTTCGAGGGTAATAAATTTAGATTTTTATCTGGTCTCAAGTAATTAATTGACAGTGCAGGTTTTTTTTTAACAATACCCTTTTTGTTCTGGTAATAAATTAAGATTGTATCTAAAATCATGTTCATTCGCGCAGGTTCGAAGTTTATAAAAGCTCAGTCAAACCCCCTTCCGTTTTAGTTTGGTCTTGACATCGGTTACGGTGATAGTAATATTGTTATTGTTTGCTTGAACTAGGTATGTTAAAATAATCATTTATTATTCTTGTGAGTGTTAAGTTTTTGTCTATTTTATTTTACATAGAAAAATGGATTTGCTAATACAACAATTGAACAAATCTCCCGTTAGCCAGAAGCCAATCAAGAAGTTATGTGATTACAAAATAAAAGAAATTGCAGAGATACTACAATTCAAAAGAGTCGTTTGCCGTGATAAGCGTCAAAGTGTGATTATTGTTGCTGAAAAGCATGTTACATTTCTACCAAAGCGAATCAGCGATAAGTTAACAGATCAAAGGGTTACAGAGCTTAACCAGCAGATTGAGCGAACATCCTAAGCTACAAATCCGGTAAGTAGTCATACTATGAGAGAGAGAGAAAGAGTTTCAGCTTAGTGAAAGGATCCAATCCCAGAGTTAGCGCTAAAATTCAAATCTGGTAAGATGGTTGCTTTAAGAATGACAGATTTAAATGACATATGCAAAAAAAATGACAAATTCAAAATGACAGATTTAAATGACAGATGCAAAAATGACAAATTTAAAATGACAGAAGCAAAATTGACAGATTTAAAATGACAGATGTAAAAACGACAGCAGTAAAATTGACAGATTTAAAAATGACATATGCAAAAATGACAAATATTTAAAATTGACCGATTCAAATTTAGCGCGCGCGCGCGCACGCAAGATGCTGTGATATAAAATGGTTGCCTCTCTGTAGTAGTAGTAGTAATACAGATTTCTTCTTCTTCTTCATGACACGCCACCTAGTAGTAGTACACAACGCATCGATAATACAGATCCCTTCATGACGCCCTCTCTTAGCAATACACACTAATTGTAGCATTACGCCCTCTATTGGTAGCACTCAGTTTGCCGGTAATACAGATACCCGTAATGGCGGCGGCGGCGGGCGTGGTAGCCTGGCGCCAGGGCGTGGTAGAATGGAGCCAGACGTTCCAAAATGGCTGCCTTCATCCAATCAGAAGCAAGGGAGGAGCTACAGGGGTGGGGGTTAACCAATCAGAGAGAAGTAGGCGGGGAAATCCAAGATGGCGGCGACCAATCAGAAACAAGGGGAGGAGCTACAGGAGTGGGGGTAGCCAATCACAGGCGAGGGGAGGAGCCATGCCATTGGCATGCCACATGGCATGTCAATTTCTGTCTGGGCCAGGTGGCCCAATACCTACTGACGAGGTTTCATAAATGGAAGAACTTTTGTCAAAACCCGTACATTGAAAAATTAACCGAGAAGAAAATTTACAACAATTACCGTATATGTGAAATTCATTTTAGTAAAAAAGAGGTAACTAGCACCGGGAGATTAGTAATGAGTGCCTGCCCTAAAGGTAAGATATTTAATGCAGATAAGATTTAAAGCAGACACAGTAAATGTTCCGTGGAATTTTTTTAAATTGTAGCCCAAGAACAATTTAGAGAAGATATTATAGGTATTACTGGTAATATTGAAAACAACACATCAATTTCGAATACACTACCGCATGTTCCAAAGATAATTTCAAATTTTGAGTCAGGCCAACGAAAACGAAAACTGTGTCCAAAAGCAAAAAAGTTATACCAAGAAGTTAAAAAGTTAAAAAAAACAATCAATACCACAAAACAAAAGTTAATTTTAAGTAGAAAAGCATTATGCCTCGCAAAGAAGTTTCAGTATAATGTCGAATCTAGTGGATTAAGTCAAGAGGCGGTACAGTTTTGTTTATCGCAGTTAAGAAAACGGAATATAAAACCAAATGGCCGAAGGTACAATAGGGATGAAAAGATTATGGCGTTGTCTATGTACAAATATTCTGGAAAGGGTTATAATTTCTTAAGGAACTTATTTGCATTGCCCAGTCGTCAGACGGTAATGAAGTTACTGAATACGTTACCTATAAATGCAGGAATAAATAATGTGATATTTAAATATCTGAAGAAATGTTCTGAAAAAATGAAGAAGAAAGAAGATAAATACTGCGTATTACTTTTTGATGAAATGTCTCTTTCTCACAGCATTTCGTATGACAAATATTCTGATTATTGGGTTTGAGGGCTTTGGAAATAAGCAAAACCTGGAGATAGCAAACCATGTGCTTGTATTTAAATTGCGTGGAACATTTACCAAGTGGCAGAAAAGTTTAGGGTATATTTTTACAAATTCTGGAATAAAGACCAAAGATTTAGTTGAATATTTAAAATTGTTTATACGTAATATTCAACATTGTAATCTTAAAATAGTAGCAACAATATGTGACCAAGGCTCAGCTAATCAAGCCGCTATTAACTATTTACTTAAAGAATCGAAAGACATTTACTTAAAAAAAGGAATGAGTTTCAAACGAAAATTAATAGTGAATGATGAAGAAATCACACCTTTATATGATACTCCTCATTTGATTAAGGGCATTCGTAATAATATGCTTTGCAAAGATTTAATATGGAAACAAGGTGAAACAGTTTTCATTGCAAAATGGCAAGACATAGTTAATGCCTACATGATAGATGGATGGAGAGGCGAATTTTCAGTTATGCCAAAATTAACTGATCAACATGTTATACCTACAAAAATTAATAAGATGAAGGTTTCTTTTTGCACACAAGTTTTTAGTCACACGGTTGCAGCTGCGATGTATTTTATGGCAAAAACAAGTTGGTAATTATATTTCTGTAAAACAGCATAATTCTAAATTTTAATATTTCAGATCAGAAAACTCCTGATGGAAAATTTACTTTAAATAAACGAGCTGAAGAAACTGCAAAAATTATTAAATTCTTAGACAAGCTAGTTGATAGTTTTAATGGAGGCACTCTAAAACCACATATTGGTAAACCTTTAAGAGGCGGAGTTACTTGAAAATCACCACATGTAAATTTCTGGAAAGAATCGATCGAAACATTAAAGTCTATGTCGTTCGAAGGACGCAATCCACCTTCTTTAAAAAATTTAATCACTACATTAGAAGGTTTTATTGAGATACATAAAGATTTAGACTCGGATGGATTTAATTTCTTCTTACCTCGTGGTTTTAATCAGGACTCTCTTGAGAATTATTTTGGTAAAATAAGAACACAAAGAGGAAGAAACGTTAATCCTACGTACCAACAATTTTCGGAATCATTTAAAACACTTCTTGTTCAAGAGGTAGTAGCTTGCTCCAAAGCTGGAAACTGTGAAGAAACTAATTTAACAAACTTATGTTCTTTTAAATCATTAATAGATCAACCACTAACAGGAAATCATAACTTCAGCAGTAACACAGAAATAGTCAATTTCAATGCTGTTAAACAAATCCCTTCCTTAAAAGACATATACTTTCAGAAGAATCTATATGTTAATGTTATTTCATACATATCTGGATGGGTGGTAAAAAAGTTAAAAAACTTGTGTTATATTTGCAGGTCGCAAATGTTTAGAAATAAAGAAAATATTGCAAATAATAGCGAGACATACGGTTTCATGTATGAAAAGGAATATGGGCGAAGTATACCATACAGATTAAAGTATTGTACCTTAGTATTTATTAATTGTATAAATAAGACTTACAAAATAACTAAAACATTATTAAATCATATAAGCGGAACCACAGGAAATAGACAATTTATTATACATTTTGTAAAAAATCATGTAAATTTTCCATTTTCTTGCAGTCATAAAGTTGATTTAATAGATACCATTGTTTGTAAGATAGTTGATTTAGCTATTTTTAAGTATGTTATAGTATATTAAGTATCAAGAACAGTAAGGACAGTTTACCGATCGACGACAATGTTTGGCGACTGAGCGAAGCGAAGTTGCCAATATTGGAGGAGATCGGTAAACTCCTTACTGTTTGAGATGCTTATACTATTTTTTGTACGATCACTATGAATACAAAGGTATTAACTAAGGAAATATCCCAAAGATGGTAAAAAATAGATTTAAGATAATTTATTTTTGCCCTGTATATCCACCAAACATTAAGTAGGTTTTGTCGTTACCATGGATACGTTTGTAATTTTATTTTTGAATGTCACAATATTTTTGTCGTTACCATGGATACGTTTGTAATTACTATTATTTTTGAATGTTACGATATTTCTCAAATTTGTGAGAAGGAGTGAATCTGAAAACGAATATAATTCGGATATTGAAGAGGTCTGAGCAAATTTAAATAAAAAACATACATTTTTTCTAATAGTCCAATTATTTAGAAAATAATGATTTTTTCGCGATCGCGAAAGAGACATCTAAAGATCATGCATTTGTTTTATAAATTACATATAATTTACTTACCGTTCAGTTCTGTCAAAAACAGAACGGTAAGTAATTACTTACCGACGCGTTTTTGCTTAGCAACCAGTAAATATAACCTACTGTTCTAAAACCAAGTATGGTAAACAATCTGAAATAGCATGGTCGTACAAAAAAGGAATTAACAACATTATGAAAGGCAAAGATAGTAGAAATTGTAAATACAAGTCTGAATTGTGTAACAAATCGCGAAAAATGTATTTGTCACAATGTAAAAATAAATTAATTTAAATAATTACTTAGATTTTTTAAACCAGCAGGAAGAAATTAATTAAAATTCTTAAAAATGAAACCGTACAGGTAAAATTGCATTTAGGATACTTATCTCCAAAAATACAGATGGCGCACTAATTATTATTCGAATACAGTGGCTTTATAGAGACAGTGGTGACAATATGAGTTAAGCTCCGCCCACCCGCCATGTTGAGGCAAATTTAAACAAGAATTCTAAGCTTATTTCAGGGGTTTTGGTCAGAAAATGAATATTTCTTGTGAAAAATAGTGGAAATAAAATAATAAACAATGTTGAATATTGTATAACAATGTATTTACAATGTATTTAAAATTATACATGAGCAGAGAGTGATTTACTAGCGAATTTTTTTGTAATATTTTTACATTTTTTTGAGCTAATTTTTAATCGAAACGTAACATCTAGAAATAATTTTAGTTTTCAGTTTATGGCAATTTGGTAAATTAATTTCCAAGCTACTCATTTTTTTACAATAGAAATCTCGAACATTAATATTTTGTGGGGAAACAACTTTGAAATATTTTTTAAAAATTGTTTTCATTTCCAAAAAAAATAAAAAAGCTCTTCAGTGCAGAAAAAAAGTGTGTTTTCTTTAAAACGCTTTATATTCGTAAATCTGGTAAATGTCCTGTGAATTGGAGTCGTTGATCCTGCAGCATTTATACATGATGAGCATGTTTTTGTTGTTCTCGTTATGCTGCGTAATATATAGCCATAAATGTTGTATAACGAATTTAACTCACTATAATTTAAATTCATCACTGGCTCACTTATATCAGCGGGAAGATGGATATCTTGGTATTGGGGTTTCACTTCTGTCAAGATATCTAAGAAACCAGACAGAAATTCCCTGTCATCTTCATCATAGCTACCTTTCGAAGAATTTGTTGAAAACTGCGACACACATATTAGCTTTAAATTATTTTTCACTTGAAGCGCATTGGGAATTATCTGTTTTGACCGTAACACACTAAACAGATTTTCCAAACAGTCCTGGGAAAACCGGCTGGTTAGGATGAATTTATAATTATCGTTTTCCAACAAACGCTCTTGTAGTTCCAACATCGACTGTGTTAAAATAAGGACACCCGTTTGTGATGGCTTCCACAACTTCTTATACCCCACCTCTATTTTTGCAAAAAGGTCCATAAAGTCTTTCAAAAATTGAATTGACACGTTGTATGTGTCCAAATGCATTTTGCTCAAAGCAGAGGATGGATGCCTGGACGTCATTAGATAGAACCATTTTTCTATTTGATCCACAAACTCTGTTGTGAGATACTCAGGTTTCCCAAGCTCTTCTGCAAGAAACTTGAGAGCACTGCTCACAGAGTGACTAATAACATTTGTTGAGGTCGAAACTTTCATTTTCGCAAAATGTGATGGAAGAAGGTCCGCTTCTGTGAGTTTTGGCGCCAATAGAAACGTATGCTCTTTTTGGTGGGCCATAAGTTCAGAAATGTGAGCTGCTGAAACTTCATTACTGACGAGTTCATGTTTCCTCACAATATCTTCGGGTATTACAATTATCTTATTTGTTATTAACATGGCTTTAATGTTCTTAAATAAATGTGGGACGTCGGCAAAAACATAAACAAACTGATCTGACCGTATTGGGTGAGGGATTTTGCTTTTTATTTCGGAATGTCTTCCTGCTGTAATTCCCCAGCTTCTCCAGAGGGCTTGGTTGCACGGTCCCATATCAGAGGTAATAGTTATATGTAGACCAATCTCTTCAGCCTTTTCAAATACAGTTTTAATAATGGTTGAAAACACTGAGCCATTAACGGAATCCGCCGTGAAATAATAGGCCACTACTTGTTTCCAACGTGTGTTTACACCACCTAAGAGGAGCACCAAAACATGAGTGGCCATGCCTGTATGTTCAGGTAAGGTTACGTCCCCAAAATATTTAGATAAGGATGTATCATAATTACTCCCGGGAGTAATAGCCATCTCATCTAAGACGAGGACACAGTCTTTTTCATGAGGTTCAAAACATTGAACCTTTATTTTCATAAATTGAAACACTTCACTCAAATTTCCGCAATCAAATTTGAGATTTTGAAGCCTTCGCTGTAAGCTCCTTATAGAAGGTAAAGGTTGGCCTTGCTTCAGCAATTCATGGTACCCATTATTACCACAACTAAATTTCAATTTCAAAGCTCTTGTAATGGTCGCATTCGACCATTTCATCAGCTTGTTAGATTTGTGTTCATTCTTTTTTCAAGTCCCTTAATTTGATCCACATTAAATACCTGCTTCAACAAAACATATTCTGCTTTTTTCGAGTCCGCTCTTTTTTCCAAGTTCTTCAGTTTTCTTGTTGTGCTTCTTAGAAGATTTTTGTACTTCCTAGCTTTTTTCTTTTCATTTAAATACATTTTCTCGTATCTATTCACTTTGGCAAGTAAATCTGCATCTAACTGAGGCGGTGACAGAGTGGAAGATGAATTATTTCCGCTCTCTTCACTTGATGCTGATGAGACCTGTTGTGATGCAACTTCCACAGCAACATCAGCACGAGATGTAGATGGGAGTTGGCCGATATTCACTTCTACATTCTCAGGCAGGGCTTGCATAACATCCACATTCACATTACCTATGATTATTATTCATGATTATTACTTATATGAAAATATAAAACACACATACCTGATACAGTCTTGCCCTTCCGAGAAGGCAAAGGTGCCCTCCTTGTTGGGGGTTTTCTCTTCTTCTCAGGTGGAGAAAATGCGAAAATTGTAGGAACAGCATTACTTTTCAACTTACGTGAACCATCAGCTCGTGTTTTTTCCCACATATCTGGAGCAAAGTGAACCTAATGAAATAAAAAGTGTTAACACTCTGCAAATTCAATGATAAACCTCATAACACACATACCTCACATAAACATGAATAATCTGTCGGGGTCCATTTGTCTCGTTTCATTTTCACGAGCCATTCTTTCCTCCTCCGGGGATCTTTTGGAAAACGTTTCATAAGAAAACCTTTCTTCGCTGAATTACTGCAATTTACTGCAGCACAACAAGGCATTTTACTTATCACCTAGAATTAGAACCAACTATGACAAATCGATATAAAAAAATTCAATCAACTTTTGTGGTTAGAAATGTTAGTAGCAACTGTTGTGTAGTGTGGTATCGGTAAAATATCTAATGATTTGTATAATATCACATTCAACAGATTAATAATTGACAGTAAATAGGTGGAAAGCTCACACTTTTCCTATTTATCATTGAGGATTGACTTTTGTAATTTGTAACCTCAAAAGTGAAAACTAGCAGCGTGGCGGTGCACAAGTGAATTACGTTAAATTAAGCTTCGTGATTAGTTCTAAACTACGGTCATTCGGTATTTATTAAATTATTCTAGGTAAATTGAAACAATACTTACACGTGTTTACACAGATTGATGATAAAACACGATGCACAACTCAGTAACTAACACTTTAAAAATATGTTCAATTCGAAAACTATCCGAAATAATGTCTGCACTTTGGAAAAACAACACTCAAAATCCACAAAACGGTATAAAACTTACTTCAAAACACCAAAACTCCACCGAAAGCAACGTAAACTTTCAACCAGTTTGCCTCATCATGGCGGTCTAGACCACGTGCTTTGACCAACCAATGAGAAGTAGCACCATCTATTGTCACCACTGTCTCTTATAAAGCCACTGTATATTCGAATAATGCTTGGAGCTTGCATTCTATATACGTAGTATATTATTATATTTTTATTGGTTTTCATCAGTGCCATGTAACTGCGAGTAGATCGTCAATGTTATTTTTTTTCATTCACAGCGGTACCTACTTTTTTACATCAAATAGCTTTGAGGGAAGTAGCTAAAGGCCAAATTCGGTTTTAAATGAGTAGAATTTTTAAATTTAATTTTTTCAAATAAATTGAGCGAATACGAATACAAAAATTGAAAAAAATACGTGCGTCTTCCCTATTATTGGTCACCTTGTAGATAGTTTCTATGGACTGTAAAGAAAAGTCAGCATGGCAACACTGTTCATGTATCAATCTCCCCGAATTGGCGTGGGTCATCGCATAGAACGAAGTACATGTGTTCATAGAATTATTACCATTATTACAATATGCAATCATCTATCAACTTGTAAGATTCCAATTCTAAGGTATCCTTATTTTATTATAATTTTTAATATATGATAAAGTTGCATAAATTAGCGTCCATTTATTATCATGCATTTTAATTTTCCGTGTGAAGTTAGCTTTTGTATATTTATATTATAATGGTGTGCTGGCTGTGTATTGTTTTAATAAAGTCAAAACTCAAGAGTAAACTTGAAATTGTTGACATCACAAATGCTAAAAAAAGACAAAATAAATCTTCTGCTTTTTAGGTGGATTATGCCAAAGCATTTGATGAGAATGAAGATTATACAGAGGAAAACATACCACAGTTACAAAAAGAAATCCAAATAACACCAATAAGACGTGGAGCTATGGTGAGTTTATACATGCAATAGTATTGTTATAAGAAGCTAAACTTTCAGGGCATGCAACTGACTTTGTTATATCTAAAACTCTTTGAGGATATATTAACAATCAATAAACCGATTAAAACCTCGTCAAGGGATGGCGAACCACCTAAAAAACCTGCCTGGATATAAAGTTTCTTGCAATGCAAAATGGCTAAAATTGAAGGTTAGTAAGTTGTTGTGAAGTAAATTGTTATGGATACATGGGATACCGTTTTTATTTATAAATAGTACTTTACATTATTAGCAAGGTAAACCTGTTTTTACTGGCGATAGAAGGAGATGACCAGCGAGCCTGTCACCTTGAGCCAGTAAAAACAGTTACCTTGCATATAATGTACAATATTTTATTTGTTATTCATTCGTAAACAACACACAACATTTATTGTATCTATAAAACCTGGTTTAATTTAATTTATGAGCCGTGGAAGGGTGGAAGTGTGCGTAGACGTAGATGTTATTATGACAATTGGTCTATAAAATAATGTCATATTCTACTAACTTGTAAAACTTTCAGTTTACAAGTCAGTAGCTCGTAAAAGTAACTTTTTCGTTTGTGTTGGGTTATGTTAAATGACGTTGACGAGTGAATAACAAATAAAATGTTTTTAAATAGTTGCCAGATATTTTTTCTATCTATAAGCACTATTATTCAACTAAAGTAATATGATGCTTTATGAAAACAATGACGTACATTCTTTATAAGTTAATGAAAATAAATCATTATGGAATCATTAAATGCTATAAAGCTATTTAAAAGAGAGGCGTAAGATTACCAATAAGTGAGGTGATGTACAGCTCACTGCAAACTGCTGAAGCCGTGAGCTAGAAATGTGCATTAGACTACGGACAGTTACTACTGTATCACTGGCTCTACTTTCTCGTTCTGTCGAACGTACCCTTCCTTTATCTGCACATTATGCTGCTTCAGCAGTTTGCAGTGAGCTGTATAGTTCCACCTCAGTATAAACTTATCCTGGAGATAAACTTGCGTATAAGTTATTAACAGGTATTTTGATCTCAGTATAATATTTAACCTTGGGGTAAGTCTCGGTTAAATTTATACAGTGCTTTTTCTCTGAATAAAGTGCCAACTGATAGATAAGTTTTTAAATTCTTTGTCAGAGCCGCCAATGTTTTTGTTATAGTTGATTTTCTTTTTTCATTTTCTTGTGAGTCTAAAAAAATGGACAAAGATTTTCTTGCTTTATTTAATTAGATGACGAAGATTTCTCCCTATTATACATAGTTCCAACGTCGTTGGACAACGCACAGATAATTTGGAAAAATGGAATAGCGGTTGTAAACCTTTTGGCGCAAATTGATCATTGTTTGCAATATAAGACAACTATAGGCATTATTGTTTTTGCATTTTTATGTAGATATGGTTGAAATTTAATGAGTTTATATTAATTATAGAAAATAGTGCTGTAACACCCTTGGAATCATTGCTGAGATTTTTTGGTATTCAAAAAAAAAACTATAAAAATCATACAACTCATTTGTGATGTATTAATGAATTTAGGAGAAAATAATATATACCTACCATGAACTCAGAACGATATTTGTACAACTCAACAGAAATTTTATCAGATTGCAAGATTTCTAAGAGATAGAGCTGCAGTTGATGGCACACAGGTTAGGATAGAATTGCCCAGAGGTTATACAGCACAAAATCTTCAATACCAAAAAAGCTACTTTTCTCTGAATATACAAGCAACTTATGATGCTTCTTTAGGTTTCACAGAAATTGTAGTACGTTGGTCTGGTGCTATACATGACAACACCATATTTGCCAATTCTCTTTTATGTGGAAGGTTCGAAAATGATGAATTTATAATAGGGGATAGTGATTATGCTCTCAAGAATTAATAACACCTCTGGCTGAACAACAAAATAAAACTCAAAAACTTTTTAATGAATAACACATAAGACCCAGGAACGTCATTGAAAGAGCTTTCGGCATATGGAATTGACGATTTCCTATTCTATCCATATGCAGATTAACGCTTATGCAAAAAATAATAGTTGCAATAGCAATGTTACACAACATTGTTAATCTATGCAACAAAATAGAGCTTTCTGAAAAAGATAATGAAATTGAGATTGCTGAAGATAATAACGAAATAGTAGTGGTTTTTCACTCATTTTCACACTCACAAAATTTTAATTTTCCCTGTTAGAGTTAGCCATAAAAGTATTGATAGTAAAATATGCTGTCGTTCTAGCAAATGAAGTAGTAAGAAATGAAAACTTTAATGATTTTTAGCTGTTAAATATTAAAAAACTAAAATCGTAAATGTGTAAACTTCAAGTAGGAAGTATCTAACTGAAAGATTATTTTATACTCGGCCTGCATTAAAATACCCGTTTGTATTTATACTTGGAATTATCGGTAGGATAAATATATCTGCTGGATAGCTATACTACAGTTATACAGAAGATGGAAATACCGACCCTAAAACAGGTTATTTTAAAGGGAAGCTGGACAACATACAAACAGTTTGAAGCACTGCTGTTTTAAAACTCAAACTTTAAATATCTGTTTCGCGTGTTAGTAATATTAGCAATACATTTTATATAACATATAGAGCAATTTTTGATACCGTTTGAGGTTATATCTTATATGTGTTGTCCAGGAACTTGATACTTGTGCTGCGTTCGGTATTTCAACTCTTTTTGCTGTGAAAGCTCTAATCTAGTGGTATAGTTACAATTATTTACAACAATAGATACTATGGAAACCAAACTCCTCAAGTAAATAGATGTGCAATACCGAATGTGACAATCTGGACTGCTTTATTAGGCAATCATGATGTTGGCGCCACAAAAACAATGACCTAGCAAAACGAAACCCAATTTGATGATGGTGGTAAACAATGCCTATTAATTAATTTAATTTTTGTAACACGTTCTAAAATGCCACAATTCTTTGTGTGCCAACCACACAATCTTGGTAACCTTGCTTGGATAACCTTAATCGGATTGCTAAACTCAATTTTTTTTAAATGAAATTACCGTTTAGCTTTAAAAAGTTAACTCGATCAACTACGTTTTCCAGCAATCTCCAGATTGTCATGCACATATGAACCCGGGACTCATATTACTTCGTCTACTATCATTTTTGTTAAAAGCCACCCTGCAATCTTTACTCTGAAATTCTTTTCTGTTCTAGAAAGTAACTCTCTGTTGTTGCCAGAAGTGAACTACTGCATCTGCATCTACACTATGCAACATTTCATAAAATTCTATTGGTGTTTCGTTAAACTGCTTCTTACGAGGTTTTTAGGTACTTTTATCAATGTCGAGGTGGTGTGAGAATTTCATGAAACTTGGCATAGAGTAGCTGCAGGTGCATACTTCACACTAATAACAACAAACAGCTACTTCGTAGACCAATAGAAAAATCTTGAGGTAAAAATGGCGGGGCATCCATTGATTTAAAATATTTCAAATGAATATAAGACAAAATATATAAACAAATGAATATATTTTTGCAATATAGGATAGTTCTTGAACTAACATCACATTTTAATACATAGATACAATAATTAAATGTTAGTCTGGGCGGTGGCTGTAATAACCCTGTAATTTCAGTTTTGTAGTAACAGCTGACTGCCGACAGATACAAGAAAGCTTGGTCGGCCAACCCCTATGTTGGTGGAATTGGCGTATGAGGCTGACTTTATCCCTCGCTCGGACTTTACGAAAAACTCGTTAGGTAATGAATAAAACTATCATTAATTTTTCATACTGAATCAGTGTACGAAATAAAAATGGTCTGCTGCGTGATATCTTGGAGGGTGGCGCTATCCGATCAAATAGAAGGGTAGATTTTAAAGTGCACTTTCTACTCATTGAGTTAAAGCATAAATTTACGCCAAATTAAGGATGCTTAGGAGGTATGTCAAAATGCTACGAAACGAACAAAAATTTATTATAATTTTCCTCATTTAATGCTAAAACTACAGTGAAAATTTCAATCCGATCGACTAAGCCGTTTAAAAGTTATTTCAATTTAAAGTAACTGTAATTTTACATGTGATCTTATGGAGATTCGCTCACATAATAGAATAAATTCATTTCAATTACAAGAAATTTTTAAATTACTTAACTTGAACTCCATAGAACCGATTTTGCATAGTTTTATAAACATTCACTAAACGGTTCTTGAGAAAAGAATTATAAACAAACCGAAGATCTGGTTTTTACTCCATAAATTAATTGGTGTGTAAGAAAATGCGGCAACACTGTACTCAGCTGAGAGCTATAGTTTTCGTTGAGCGCAGTGGCGTGCTGTTAAAAAGGGGCTTGTACATTCCAGACAGATCCAATATCCACTATGAGCATATGCGCTTCAATTCTCAAATAGCAGTAATGTAAACTACAAATGATGCCTATAAAGTCGTAATTTGCGTTAGTAGTTATAATTACTACAAATGTAAATAAAATAAAATCCTAACTACATATCCACACATTATTTGTAACTACTATGGTAGTGTGGAATCACTTAGCCAAACTACCAGTTATGACTCGATTCCTAGCCCGTGAACATGAAGACTAAACGTGACTGATTGAAGAAACTAAAAATGGATGTAATATTAAAAAACAGAGTCTGGTTGATGCAGAGATCGATACAGTTTTTACACTCTATTAATTAATTCGTAAAATCCGTTTAAAAGAGCAGAATTTCTTTATTAAATTTTAATCAATGACATAACTTTTTACAACTTTTTATTTATATCAACAACTCACTGACTTGATAAATATATTATTTTATAACTCACATACATGTAACTTAATAAATAGGAAAATAAAAAACGGGAGGGAAAATCAATCTATCCTAGCTTCTTTCACTAACATTCTTCATTCTCCCACCGTTTTTTCGGACATTCGTGGAGGAAAAAACTAACAATAATTCCAACTATCGTAACGATGTGGTTTAGCGATCTTTCTGCCATACTTTGACATTTGTATACTTCCGTCATCGGTGACAGCTGACTTTTCTCTTTTCGATATTTCTTTTGCAGTAACCGATGATGGCGGTTTATCCATCTCCGACATCTCCAATGGTTAGAGCTGTTGTACTGGCCGAAACTGAACTCCATGCGCTGTCCGATGACTCTACTTATTGTTTTGCGACTGCTTATTATGCAGAAGTGCTCCCTCAACTTCCCCATCAGGAATTGCGTTCTAGCATGTCCATATACTAGATGAACTTCCATTATTAACTGACTCATAAGGACATGTTTCTTTGGAAGCAAGATAGGCCATAAAAATTCGTGTTCGTCGTGCCGTTGAATTATGGCTGTCTTCACATGATAAATACCATCTTCCATTTTTACAACTTGCAGTCCTTTGAAGTTTGGCATGCCTTCAAATGCTTGCATCTGAATCTGAATCATGCGTAGAACGTCTTTCTCCGCAAAACGAATCTCTTGAAAAGTGATGTATGTAGTTCGCTTCCGAACTTCTGTTGTAACCTTGCAGTTACTTAAAAACCTACGTATCCATGCCATCATTTTCACGTTCTTCAGATAAGTAGAAAATTTTGGTTGGAACCAACTTGAGTTCGTTCCAATATGCATAGCTGAAGAGGTTTTTCTTCGTTCGCTTGCAATCTCCTCTTCGTTAACTGCAAACTCTGCACTCGGCCAAGTGTCTTCACTTTCTTTAAGCCATGTAGGTCCCTCCCACCATCTCGATGCCATTAGTTCCTTCGGTGTGCAACCTCGCGATGGTAAGTCAGCCGGGTTAAGCTTGCCTGGTACATGGTGCCATTGTTCTGCCGTTGTCAATTCTAGTATTTGACGGACGCGATTGCCTACGAATGAACCCCAGTCATCATTCATATTTATCCATGATATAGCGGTTGTTGAGTCGCTCCACATCACACTACGTATTTCGTGGAGTCCCAGGGCTTCTTTTACTGCATGGGCCAACCGAAATCCAATCAGAGATGAAAGTAATTCTAACCTAGGTATTGTCCCTTTTTTCAACGGTGTGATACGACTTTTTGCTTGCATCAACTGTAGCATTACGTCACCTTGCTTTACACTTCTGAGGAAGACTACTGCTACGTACGCTTCAAAACTTGCATCACAGAACGTATGAAGCTGCAAATCTTCATAATTATTCAAAACGCACATTCGAGAAAGATGAATAGATGCTAAATAATTAATTTCACCATACCATAGCCGAAACGATTTAACCATATCTTCTGGTAACTCTTTGTCCCATCCAATCTTTCTTTCCCATGATTTCTGAAGGAGTAGTTTTGGCGTGATGAGTGCAGGGCATGTGTGACCTATAGGATCAAAAACTTTACTCATAGTTGATAGGATAATACGTTTTGTTAATGCTGTGTTAGGAATATCACCATGAATGTGCTCAATAAATAAAGTATCGGCGATCTTGTTCCACGTAACTCCAAGAACTGTTGTTGATTGAGGCATCTTGCTGGAGTCCATTCCGGACTCCTCGTCGGGTGCATCGGTTCTGGAATCATCTTCGACAGTACACTCCCACTGCCGTAAATCCATTTTTGCTTCATTCATGATGCATACGACACGCTTCTTAAAATGTTCATATTCTTTGTATGTGTCAACTGATCCCACAAGATTGTCTACATACATGCTCTTGAGTAATTTTCTAGCGATTTCAGCCTCATTCTGGATTGACTTGAGGTGTTTTTCTAGAACAGCTGAGAGCAGAAAGGGGCTACAGTTCACCCCAAAGACAACACGTTGATGACGATAAACTTTCATAACTTCAGCATTCTTTTCCCACCTCAAGAAACGAAGGTAATCTCTGTCTTCTCGTTGCACCTCAATCATCTGGAAGACCTTACGAATATCCGCTACGTATCCAATTTTTCCTACTCGAAACCCTATTAAAATTGACGTTAGTAGCTCGACGCAGTTCGGGCCTTTATACAGACAGTCATTTAAGGAAGGAGTCCGACCAGACTTACATGAAGCATCGAATGCTGGACGCACTGGCGTAGTAAGACTATCTTTAAAAACAGGGTGGTGTGGTAAGTAGTGACATTCACTGAAGTCTTGGTCATTAGTCACTTCTTCAATAAACCCCTCCTGTAACCACGAGTAGAATACATTGTCGTAATTATTATACTTATCATTTTGTTCCAACTTCTTTGTGGTACTCAATAGACGTCGCTCAGCGATGACTCTGTTGGTGGGTAGTTGCTGCTGCCTATGTATCCATGGCAGCCGTACACAGTAACGCCCATCTTCATTACGTGTTGTTGACTGGAAAATTATTCGTGCTTCAAAATCCTGTTCTTGTTCTGTTTTCTTACTTATCGGATCTTGAATTCCAATCACGTCAAGATTCCAAAACTTGGAAATATCTTGCTCAGTTATAAGCATTGAAATTGTTTCATTTCCCATAGAATCGCGTGATGTAGGAACAGGACCGCTTAATGTCCATCCTAATATTGTTTCTGCTGCTCCCAAACCACACGGTAATTTAATCAATTTTCCGGTGACGATCTGCATCCAATAATCTCTACCAATGACGATGTCGATGTCACCACTGGAAACAAGAGATTTGTCGGTATCTGTTAAAATGATTCCTTTCATTTTAAGTTCGCTGACCCAAGGACCGTTTGGTACACACGGAATACTACTACCTAACTTGTTTCGTTCTCTCAAGATTAAGCTAACGTGATGCATACCATCTAAACTGTATAAAATAACATCATGTTTATTTACACTTTGAAATTGAGTGACAGACCCATCGAACAAGACGTTTCGTGTGACTTCAGTAGATACGGGCTGACTTTCAATTTTGGTAACTGTATCGCTAGATATATAACTACGTTGGCTTCCCTCGTCAAATAGGAGCCGTGCAGTAACGATTCGTTTTGAATTCATGCTCTTCAAGTTAACGCGGAGAGTCTTCATAAGAACGCTACTGATACATGCCACATTAGTTTGACCAGCAGTGGTCGTCGGTTGCTGTTGTGAGATTATTGGCTGGTGTTGTTCAATATCATCTGATCTTGATTCTGATGTTGAGTT
This sequence comes from Agrypnus murinus, assembly GCA_929113105.1. Lineage (NCBI taxonomy): Eukaryota > Metazoa > Arthropoda > Insecta > Coleoptera > Elateridae > Agrypnus > Agrypnus murinus. The sequence goes on along the minus strand of OV816026.1, from coordinate 105,236,295 downwards.
GACATTTAACTCTGGACACATGACAGTTAAATGCTTTTTAGGACATACGTAGCATACCACGAAAGCTTTACATTTCTTACTAATATGGGACTTCTTCAAGCATGTGAAGCATGCTTTATTTTCGCAAACCTTTTTACGTCGCTCTTCCATAGTCATTGACTTGGCCTTTCCACATTTTTCGCTTTCGTGCTTGTTTCCACAAAAGATGCATCCATTGTCTTGTCCATTGAATAAAACAGCTGCGGTAGGTACTGATGTATTATTCTTCTTGATTACTTTATGGTCACCTTGTTTGTTATTCGATACCTTGACGTCTTGAAAACTTGTTTGTGCAAGTTCAATACGTTGTCTGATTTGGACTTCGGCTTGTAGAAACTCCATCAAATAATCCAGTCTTGTTTTCTTTGGTGTCTCGTTTCTACCATCTTTGCTTGAAAGTGGACTGCGCTGCCATGCTAAAAGGATTTCTTCATTTAGGCTGGATTCTACAAGTGGATAGAGCCAAGTAGCAGGATCAGCTGACTCCAATTTTAGTGTAGCTAATGCACGTAAGTGAGATTCCAATTTTATATATAAAGTGTGAAATGGGATCTTATTACCAGATGTTACGTTCGTAACGACGAGTTTCAGCAATTCACGAACGTACACCTGAAGCAGTAAATCCTCATTTCCAAAACGAATCTTCAGGGCACTTACTGCCAATGGATAGTTATCTCCAGATAATGGATAGCCTTCGACAATTTCTCGTGCTTCAGTTCCAGGTTGCAACGATTGTAATAAGTACTGGAACTTGTCACTGGGATGCAGAGAATTGTCCTCGTTAATTTTTGAAAATTGAGCCCAAAAGCTTATCCAATTACGTAAATCTCCATCAAATTTCTGTAATTCAATATCTGGTAACTTCGTAGACCTGCCTTTATCTTTTGTAACATGTCTGACGTCTACTTCACTGCTGTTGCCCACTGGTGGCTCTAAGAATTTCACAGCTGACAGACGACACATGTGATATTTATCTTCGTAGTTTTTTATTGACGTCAACTCATCGCACAGTTGATCTTCGCTATCTGGCATTTCACACAGCTTAAATAGGATTTGGTCATCTTTTTCAGTTATCTTAGAATGAACCTCATCCATTTGTTGTATGTCACTATTGATTCTATCTCGTTCTGGCTGCTTGTCTTCCAAGATTGACTTAACTTCATTGACAAGCATTGTCATTTGACGACAAAAAGACTGCTCGCTGTTGGACTATCTTCTCCATAATTCACTGCCAAATTAAATGTATGATTTACGTTGATCTCGGTGGAACCTCCAAAAATGTGGAATCACTTAGCCAAACTACCAGTTATGACTCGATTCCTAGCCCGTGAACATGAAGACTAAACGTGACTGATTGAAGAAACTAAAAATGGATGTAATATTAAAAAACAGAGTCTGGTTGATGCAGAGATCGATACAGTTTTTACACTCTATTAATTAATTCGTAAAATCCGTTTAAAAGAGCAGAATTTCTTTATTAAATTTTAATCAATGACATAACTTTTTACAACTTTTTATTTATATCAACAACTCACTGACTTGATAAATATATTATTTTATAACTCACATACATGTAACTTAATAAATAGGAAAATAAAAAACGGGAGGGAAAATCAATCTATCCTAGCTTCTTTCACTAACATTCTTCAGGTAGCATGAAGCCGGTATTTAGTTATTTCCTACAGCTAATTGCTACCTTTTTGGTTTTTGTAAACATAATTTAGTTAAGACTATAATAAAGTAAAACAAGGATAATAGTATAATAGTAAGTTCTACTACCTATTTGGTATAGGTAGTAGAAGGTAGCTCCTGCTTGCTCTGGCCCTTAACAATAATTACAATAGTTTAGTACAAGTTTAATTACAATAAACTTGTGTTAAATTAAATAGGTTTATGAGTGACTGCTTAAAAAAAATCCTTGAGTTTTGGAAATTATATAAATGAATGAATTAATGAGTCAGCGAAATCTGTAAAGTTGAGAAATTGACCCCTATTTACCTGTTAGGAGTCAATAAATATTACAACATTTAAAGCTAAGATAGTTGCAGCTACAGCTTTCTGAGTTCTTCGATGAAAGCAATTTGTCCTTTTTGTTGTTGTAGTAAGGTGGTTCGGAATCCATTGAAGTACTTAGTTTTAGACTTAATCTACTGCTGGATATAAATGTTCCTAATACTCATTTGCACTACTACATGACAAAAACACAGATGTATTTTTATAGAATTTATTATAATTACATAATTATAATAGTACTTATACTATACTTAATTAATACAAGTAATTAATATTAATATATAATTAATATAATATAATAATATAATATATATAATATAATAAGTAATATTAATTAATAATAAGTTCTTAAGTTCTAAGTTATTCATTTTTAAATTTTAACATGCTTGTAACTCTGTTATGCCAGGACATATCCAGTTTTTTTGGTAGTTTCACGATGTATACGAATTGTAAAATATTTTTTTAGTATATGTTTAACTAATTGAGTAGTATAGTTATCTATTACTTCAGAATTATATAGATGATCACCACAGTAATCTGACAAAGATGAAGATAATTGGGATATGGTCTGAAGTATTAACTTGTTAATTAGATTGTTGTAGGCTTAGAAAAAGATTTAATCTTTTGATATAACCTAAAGACTTTTTCTCCTGTTTCACATATTTTAATTAAAAAGGGCGAAGCCTTTATTAAATTTTTGAATTCTTTCCTTGCTTGCAATGCAATTGAGTTAAGGTCTCTCCTGTTTCTAACATATTTAACATGTTTATGTGCCCCCGTCAGACGTTACAGCACTGACATACAAAACATGTGATAACCTAGCTTTATCATAATTTAGAATTTAGGTACTTATGAAATGATATTTGATTTTCCTTCATATCGTATCTTTTGCACAAAACATATTGTCGCACCATTATTTAAATTAAAATAGTCACAATAACCTAAAAAACGAAACACACAGAAAACAAATAAGCCAAGATGGAACATTCGTGTCGCGGCGAGTAAACCACTAAGCACTAGGATGAGATTTGGCTACGTTCGGAGCACACATATCGTTTCGTGCTATGTGTAAACAAACCATGCAGGCTTCAGAAAATACCTAAATAGCGTTCATCTAGTTTAAATACGTCCATAATTGCAATCAACAGCTGACTAATGCCCAAAGACTTTTCTCTCTTAATTATGTAAGAGAAAGATATACTTATGCTTAGTGATGTAAATGAAAAAAAACCAAAAGGTTTTTTTTCAAAAAAAAACCATACCTGTCTGTTTTTTTTCTGAATCTGTTTTTTTTTCAGATATAGACATAATTTTGAATATTAAGTCTATATCAGTCTATATGTCTATATATTATGTTCGTTATTGTTCATTTTCTTGTCTGAGAGGATTGTCAGCCATAATATAACAAGTGGTAAGATTATTATCAATGACATGTACGTGTGAAACCAAACTGCATTTCAAGGAGCGTGTATAGGGTGATTTGAATACGGTGCTCCAATTTCACAAGTAGAATCATCAATTATTCATCGTACTACGAGTTATATTCGATGAGAGAAAATTTGAATCAAATTATGTTCTTAGAAACAGATCAAAATAAGGTAATATGATCACTTGTTTTTTACTATTGGTGTGATAGCTTTGTAATTAAGCAAATTATTCCGATGGTTGATTTAACATCATGTGTCATATACGAGGCCATTATTTGCAAAACTAGCCCTTTGGTTTGAGGTTAATTGTTGGGAAAACAAAAAAAAACGTTTTGCTCCAAAGTAAATGGCATTTCGGCACTATTTTTTTTTTTGATGAATGGGTAAACAAAAACAGATGATAATACTGAATATTTGAAACCTAAAAGTAAAATCACTTCAACAGAAAAAAATTATTTAATTAGCAAACGGCCAGTTTTGAAAGTAAATTAAACATTTTTTGAAAATGCAACACTTAAATATTGAAAACTATAGAATTAAAAATTTAAACAATAAATCGGTCATCTTGATTTTGACATTGTTCGAGGTTTGCATCATTTGGTTCTTCTGTAACAACGTTTGAAAGATGTTTTTTGTAAAATTCCAGATCTTGAAGACTTCTCCAATCGCTGCCATAATGCTGAGCCAACAGTCGATCAATGGTACTCTTGTCCCCCTTTAATTTATTCGCCAATGGTAGTTCTGAAGGTGAAATGGATAGTAATTGTTTATTTTTCTTACAAATTCCTTTGGGTTTTCCAACGTCAGCGAAATAGTTGGGCTCACCTTGCACCACGACAGAACTGTTTTGTTTCTTAAAAATAAATCATTTTGCTTTATTGAATTCAAAATGCCATGATGCCGGAGTCTTCACAACCTTTTTTGTTTCTGACCTCCAGTCGTATGGAATCCAATCAATACCCATCTTCCGCACCGTGGCATGCTTCTTAATTATATCATCATAATGACTGAGCTGCACAATCACCGGTGTCTTTTTTATTTCTTTTTCGATTAAACCAAAGACCCGGTCTGGGGGAATAAAAGAATGTCCAACGATTGGAAACACCAGCTCAATTGTTTTAACATGCCTTGGCGATTCCTTTAGAAGCCAATAAGCCAACATAGTCATCATGATAGTGTTTTTGTTCTGATCGCCACAACCATCAGCAAACAAGTTCACTTTTTCAACAGAATCTTCAAAATCAAAATTGTTTAAAACATGTCTCACGGCCGATGCAATTGCGTTAGAATCTTTTGGAAAGTCAATTTTGGTCCATACGTATGCAAAGACATTCTGTGGCTTCAGCTGAGTTCTTGAACTACCAGACACCACGGTAAAGTTGTGGTAATTTATTTGTTGACTGAAATAAGCCGATTGGTCAGGTAATCGAGGCAAAGCTAAATTTTTTTGACAGTCGAAAGAAAAAGTTGCAGTTTTTGGTTTTGGATTCTTTAGTAGTTTGAAAAAAGCCTTTGCTTTCAAAATGTGAACATCATGTTCTGTACCAATCTTCAACCTTGTTTTTGCACATGTTGTCATCTTCAGAATTTCTTTTGTTCTTAAGTAAGTAGAACAGCAATCTGTCTGTGGGGTACCGAACGCGATATTGTAATGAGCATTTACATATTTTCTAAAGTAGCTAATATACACATGCATATTTTTAGGCACTCTCTGCAGGTATTGCGTAAAAAGTTTTTTAAAGTTCAGATCACATGGTAAGTAGAGTCTCACGCTTGTTTTACTTCTACAGTAATGTGACTCAATGCAAGTTACAGATTCTATGAAATTCTTAATGCACGTTCGTTTTTCATTGTTTTTTGGCCCTATTCTATCTCCACCTCTGCGTTCCTTAGGAATAGCTCCAAGATTTACATAATTTCGTAATATTCTTTGAACTCTGTCTTTACTCAAATTAGTTATTCCTAGGAAAGCATCTCTGCATACCCGTACCATTTTTCCTTCATCTACACGAATGTGGTATTGTATAGAAACTTGAGCATGCTTTTTGTTGCCCTTCTTTGGTTTATTTCCTGTACAACAAGCTAATACAAGCGTGTCCTGTTCTATTTTGTTATTTGACTGATACAAGTAAGCATGAAAATTTTTAAGTTGGTTCATTGTCAATGTACTACAATAATACGGCTTTCCGGGACGTCCATCATGTCCACAAATTGGGTACCTTGGCAATAATTTCGGCATATGCCTGCAATAATGAATCAACAATTACTACCAGTAAGGGCAACAGAATTTAGTATAGGTGTGTAAATTACAATAAAGTACATCAAGATACTTTTAAGCAGCCGATGTTCGTAATACAACACTTGATAACAATATCTTAGTTTTCAAATTGTAAGGATGGAGAAACTTACCGTTGTTTTTTTTTAATGCACCTCCCGTATTTTTCTGGTTGCGGTTTTCTTTTTCTTCCTTTCCCTTCTGGGCTAGGTGTAACACTTGTCGTGGCATTTAATTGTTCCATAACTTCCATAATTAGTAAATTAATAACAATTAAAACAACACTAACTTGCACTGCCGTTAATGACATGTGGTCTGCGGTGCAACGCAGGCGACAAGTCACGTGCTCGTGACCGACACTCATCATTGGCTGCAGAGCAAAGAGCGAGTTTTGCAACTAATTCTATGAAGTAAACGGCAAGTTTTGCAAATAATGTGAATTTTTGATACCACACTAACATATGAAGGAGCGAGTTTTGAAAGGAACTTTTGGAAGCATCAGATTCTGCTTTAAAAGCTGAACATTTTGCAACTCATATCCCATTTTCGGATTTTTTGGCGATTGGCGAGTTTTGCAAATAATGGCCTCATATAATACTACTAGTGGTCCCAATTTTGCCAATAATTTTATACCAACTTATAAAATCAACGTTGTTGTCACGTTTTCTATATTTTATAGAACGTTGAATTATTAATATTAAACATATTTATCATTTACAATTATAAAAAATAAACAATATTTTAATGTTTTAATTTACAGTAGAAACTCTTTAATCCGAACCGATAAATGCAAGACTAATTCGTATTAACGAGGAATTCTGATTACTGGATGTACGAATATAAACATTGCTTTAAGCCATGGTACTTTATTATAAAGAACTTAACTTATGTAATTTACTAATTTTATTACAAAATATTATTTTAAATTCAGAAAATCAGTAATTTTTTGCTTTAAGTTTTCTCTTTCTCCTTTTATAGCAATGTGCTCTCATTTCATGGTCTTAATTTCAGTGTTTTTCTATTTCCTGCACCTCTGTCAGCAGACGAGACATATTCTAGGATTTTAGTTTTGTTTTTCTTTATATCGCTGACTGTCGATTTACTGATACCATATTTTAAAGCAATCGTTAAACACTAACCCAACATTTACTTGTTGAATAATTTCTCTGATAGTTTTAATAATGTGTGTTTTTGTTTTAACATCTTTTAATTGAATTTTGAACGCCACGAATACAAATTGTGTATTAACAAAATTGAAAGAAAAAGGTTTTAAGGTAGATGATGTCATATACAAACAACTGCAGCAAAACTGCAATGTCAAAACATTTAGGGCGCCTTTGTGATGGTATCGTTAATACATTTATAGTTTATTTTTTATATTTGTAACCTTCAGGGTTTTTATTACTCTTTATATTAATAACAAAATCGTTTGTAATATTCGTAGAATTTGTTTACACCTGTCGGGTCATAACAGTATCAGCCAAAAACTGCATCAGCAATCTGCTATAATCTCATTTATAATTAATATTCACCTTCCAACAACGCTACATATCCAATTTTAGTTTGTACAAAGAACTTTCTTGTTCGGATTAAAGAGATTTGTTCGAATTAAAGAGGATTTCGGATTAAAGAGGTTTGTTCGGATTATAGCTTGTAAATGTTGCTGTTCGGAATACAGTGTGTTCGGATTATGGAGTTCCTACTGTATACTCAAGCATAATTAATAATTATATGTTCATAATTGATAAAGATTTAAATCAAATATGTTTTTGCCGAAAAGTTAAAATCAAGGCATATTCACTGCCAAAAACTATTTAAAATTTTTCCATGTTATTTGTTATTTTCTATTTCATTCAACATTATTAGTAAAAATACCTTTTTTTTTTCTTTTAATTAATATATTTGTTTTTAGCATTGTAACTATTAATTTACTTCGTAATGTGCTGTAAGACGAAGATATTCATGAATTTCTAATTTTCAGTACTTTTGCATCCGATTGTACCTCCCAAACATCCTTAAAGTTAAAATGTTTTACTTTTCAAATTTCTTAGTTATCCAAGTCACAGCCTGGTAGTTTTTCTAATCTTTAAAAAGATTATTCACTAACAAATAACTCATTTCCTAAATCATTCCCCAAATTGGTCCCCTCATGACTAGTCAGGAAATTACATGAAAAAAGCCCCATAACACTGTGCCCAACTTTAAATTAGTTAAAGCCTATTCATTGACAGATAATTAATTTTAAAAATTATCTCCTAAATTGGGAAAATCACCCATCACCTCTCAAGAGTTATGTCACGAAGTTAAGTATGTAAAAAATGAAACCAAAGTGCATAATAAAATGTATTTAAACTAGTCCACATTTCTGGACTAATTAAAGACCATTCGTTGACATATAATCCATAAAATCGACGACATAAAATTCGTTCGAAATCAACTCCTAAATAGAGAACTACCTCACATGAATAATAATAACAAATTAAATATCATAAAATTCAGGAAAAACCCATGCCATAATTTTGGATTAATTAAGGACTATTCACTGGCTCATAACCCATTTTTTCGAAATCGTCCCCTAAATTGATAAATCATCCGTATGGACTGTCACGAAAACAAAAATGATAAAAATGAGGCCCTAATTTTGGACTAATTTCGAGCTTAACTTTAACTAATGAGTACAGCTTTTTTTGCAGCCACCGTCCGGACTATGTATAAATCATCCTATATTTAAGATACCTATGTTCATTACACTATACATTTTGTGGGGTATACTTATTTTATATTTTAAATTAAAAGGCTCCTAGCAATCTATCCAGCATTTTTTTTTGAGGTGGATGTTTCCTATTGCTAGAGTGAAGTATTACTCCTGTACCCAAGGCGATACTCAAGGGGGGGGTTAGGGGGTCTGCCCCCCTGAAACTAAACTTAATACTAATAAAATTACAACAAAATAAAATTATTTTTCTATTCTGCTTCTCTCCGAAAATAAATTCCCCCAGAACCCCCCCGGAAATAAATATCTGGCTATGGCCCTGCCTGTACCTAATCTATGCCAAGGTTCATGGAATTCTGTAGGTAAGTTTTCTCACACCGTTTTTTCGCATCTCGAGATTGACAAAAGTACTCAAAAAATTTGCAAGAAGCGGTGTAAGGAAACCCCTTGATAGAATTTTATGAAATGTTGGATGGTGTAGATGCAGATAGAGTACTTCACTTCTGGTAACAAGAAAGAGTCTCTTTCTAGGCCAGAGAAGAACTTTGAAGAAAAGAGTAAAAAAATGAAGGAAACGAATAATTATGTATCGGGGCTGGTATAAAACAAGTATCCCGACTTAGTTTGTTATAACAAATGACAAATCTATGATTTATTAGTGCAAATAATTAGGGAAAGAATATAGCAAATACACTTACTAAGTATAATAAGCAGCAAAAACTAACTTCATAGAAAGTAAAATTTTTAGATTACTTTATAAAATACATTGTATACGAACAAAATAAAAATTTGTTTCTACTAATCATCACTAAACATTGCACATTAATTATTTATCGTACAGCTAGAATACAAAAAAAAATTACTTCACAGAAGAAAGGAATTTTTCTCTTTTAAGAATAGGAAAATCTGTATAAAACTGCTACAAATATCCCTAACTACTGGTTATATAAACGTACGATGAGTAATGTTCTAAAATGTTACACAGATTTGGTGTATTTTCACTAGTTGGTAAAAATTTTGTATTCGCTTTGTGTTGTATGTAATGTAAGTGAATTTATGGAATTTGGGGGATTCGTTTGTTGACGCATTCCAAAAACACTTTCCTGAACCACGAAGGAACACTTACAACCCTCAGTACTTAAAACAACTAAATTACATTATAGCTATGCATCAAACTATTACTAATAATTATTTTGTTTTTCAGAGAAACTACTGTCCATTTGGTAGCACGACAGGATAAAAAGACAGCACATTACTAGGAAACTTAAAATTAAGATTAAAAAGAAGCTAAAAAATTGTATTTTTATACCTGAGCACTAGCTAAAAATAAACGTTTGCTTTTGTTGTGTTTTATTTACCCATCATTACTATTGTAGAGAAGTAAGCATTAGAAGACTCTTCAAGAACTTCTGTTTTGCAGATGGAGCTATCTCCGAAAGTTATTAGATCAGGAAGCTACTGCATTCTTTTATTATTAATTAGCGAAATACATAAGAGTTTAAAGTTCTTGCCGAATTAATAAGTTTCTAAGTAAGATGCAATAAAGAAAAATCTAACGTAAGCAAGTGAGCATAAGTCACGGAAACATTCTAGTTTCTTTGAAAAAGTAATATTCTTAGTTAGAATAATATATTCTACTGCTGCGTATCTATTTCTGTATTAAAAGGAAGCTCCAAGAAATGCTATATTTGCATTTATTTAAACAAAGCATGAATAGGACTATTATATGCACCCAAATGTTGATTTAATTCTGTTTCAACTAATGATTTTAAAGATTGTAAACCTATTATTGGAACATCATGATCTACCATATATATCATCAGTACTTGTAATGCTGACTTAATTCCTAACAATAATTCTAGGTGTAGTGGAATAACTTGATTCATGATTACTTTTTGATTAAATAAAGGCATTGGTGCTATAGAGTACCATCCTTACAGCTGTGTACCATCCTGTAGGGTTGTATACACGTTCTATTTTTGTTCAATGTGAGCATGAACAGAATTGCACTCCTTTTGTGAGTGGCCTGGTTCAAAGAAATCGTTAATAACGGGTAGTATATCCCATTTGTAACTGCACACAAAAATATTTACAAAACGCGTTTTGTAAAATATCACTAGCATTACTTTGGCACAGTAGAGTAGGGGACCGCGAGGCACATTTGACATACTTTTCTAGATTGCGCTTTAGACTGGACACTGATTATTATTTTTTTAATTCAACAGGATGAGCAACACTTCTGTTGTGTTTTCAATTGAAACCACCAAAAAACAATGGTAAATTAATGAAATGAATATAATTATAATTTTTTTTCCTATCGGTTGCAAAGTGACAAAACAACCCCACCTAGGGGGTACATTTGACACATGGGTGGGGTAGTTTTGACCAATAACAAAACCATACAGAACTCAGTTTATTTTACGTTATAACCAGAAAAGTTGACATCAAAGGTAAAATATTTATGTTCCATAATTGGATCAGGCAATAATGCAATAACGTCTATTTTATTGACTTCTGAAATGTCTTCGATGTCCGGGTAATAAAATGCATTTTTGCTAAATTTTTTTCGCATATATTTAATTTTGAATTCTTCTCCTGCTTCAAGAACTTCTTCTATTTTACTAACAAAATAAACTACAGTGGATTTGGTCGGAAACTGTACCAAAACAAAGTTTCCAACCATTAATTTCTGATCATCAGTTAGCTCCATGATAGAACTTTCGTCGAAGCTGCTTTCTGATCTTAACGAAAGTACTGAATCAGCGTCACTTTCTTCATCAGATAATTCTTTTGCCTTTCGCTTTTTATTTCTTGCAAATAGTTTTTTCTTCACGGCTGTTTTCTTTTCTTCAATATCTTTTTTTCTCTGTGACTTTTCTAATATCTTTGCAAATTCTGGCGATTCTGTATAAACTGTTGATTTCTTCTGCTTCCCTCCCTTTTTCACATTTCTGTTCGTTTTATTAAGAGTTGATATAGGTCTGACAACTTCTGGAGAAATTAACAATTCCTGCGATTTTTTTTTTGCCCGATCAGGGTTTGCCGATGCTATTTCACTGCATGATGTCGAAGGCTGTGGATCTTCTACATTATGTTCTGCAGTAACCAACAAATCTGGAACCACACTCTCCCCGGTCTCTGTGTTTTCTTCACTAATAAAGTCTGCATCGTTAAATACAGATGGGTTAAATGGGCATATGCCTGGTTTACGAAAGGCTGATAATATATTTTTGGGCTTGAAGGATTCCAAAAATGGATTTGTGGTTATTTCCCCAATGTCGTATAGAAAAACTCTTCGGCCGGGGTGATTCAACATCCAGTTGTTCAATGATTTTTTAACACAAGCTTTAAATGCCCCAAAAACTGCTACATCAAGAGGTTGCATCTTATGTGATGTATGAGGCGGGAACGATAATAAAATTATACCATGCTCACGACAAAACTGAATTGCACCAACTGTTACATGGGTGTCATGGTTGTCCATAAGTAATAAAACCTGCCTCCCTTGTTCTGGTTTCGGATGTTTTTTAATGTGCTGTAATACTTCCAAAAATAATTCAGCAGTCATCCACCCACTCTTATTACTCAATCCCAAACTACCAACTGGGGTACCTTTCATAAAGCTGTCTTTCAGATGAACTCTTGGAAATATATATACAGGAGGCAAGTAGTTGCCTTGAGCGTTAATGATGCCCACAAAAGTTATCAACGAACCTCGTTCCGCAGACACGGCTTCCGGGCAATTCACCGAAAACAGTTCGCCGAAAACAATTTACCTAAAACAGTTCACCGAAAAACAATTTACCGAAAGAACAATTCACCGAAAGCACAGTTCACCTAAAATGCCTTATATTACTTATAATTATATAATATGTACCGAGGGGTTAATCATTTTTTTTCACTACTAGCTTTAAAACATACTATTATCTAGTCTGTTGTCACCTTGTGAAGTTAGTCTTCTTGCCTAGTGGTAAATAATTTTTTATTATTGACTACTAGTCAATAATAGTTAGAGATGTGCGTTATCAATTCATCGAATAAATTAATTCCGTAAATTCATTTTCCATTACGTCTATTTAATTAAAAAGGAAGTCGATAAGATCGATTCTATGCATATTACTGGAAGTTTTGTAACCGAACCAAATTTCCACATTCAAGTAAGTAAGCATGTAAACTTTGCGAAAACTTCCCCACTCCCATCTTTAAACTGTAAACATCGCGATCGCATCTCCATCTCGCATTTCTCGCGTCACCTGTCAAACGAAAGGTGTGTCAACGAAGTCGGCAAGAAAATGAAAATAGGGCTTTAAAATTGTGCTATGGGTTCTCTGTGACTAATTTGGCATAATTTGTCCTACTTATACTTATCAGATTTTGTCATTCGTGCATATTTCACTCTTTCCAGGTGCTCTAAATAAAAAACAACCTCAAAATGTAATTTTTATGTTGATTTTTATGATACGTTCATAATTTTAAGGCTTAACACAGTTAACGGAAATAATAATTGATTGTGCAATTATGGCACGTCATATTAATGCTAGATGCACCAGTGTTAACTGATGCAATAGGAATGTTAAGTTGAGTATTATTCTGTATGCTTGATGATAATGTCGGAACTTGATCTTGACTGGAGGAAGCCACAGCTGACACAGTTTCCAGTGGAGCACTAGTGCTAAGACGAGGATTTTCAGTAGAGTTTCCTTGCACCATACTAGCTATGCGTTTTTTGTCGTCCAAGGAATCCTCCACATATCCCTCGGCCACTGTTGAGCTTTTCCAGCCCCCGTGGCGTTTCAGAGATAAAATATCTCCGCCATTATCTGCTAAGAGGGTAGCAGATGTCCTCCGCAGGGTGTGGCCGGTGTAACTGTTTATGTTGGGCAGTTTTAAGTAAGCAGCTACTTTTTTTGGGACACCACCAATTGTGTTATGTCCCATGTTTTGTCTTACAGGCTTTCCAGACCTGAATCCAATAAACAGTTTCTCCATATCTGGAGTCGGCCTTTTGCCCAAGTACTTTTTAACAACACTGACCCACACAGGTTCCATTATAACAAATTTCCGGGATGTTCCATTTTTGGAAGTGCGTATGTTTATAATTATCATATCTTCTCTGACATCCAAGTCTGAGAGTTTAAGATTGCAGAGTTCATCCGTTCTGCACGCCCCTGCTATGCCAATAATAAGAACCACCTAAAAGTTATTATTGGTAAGTTTTTAACAATTCCTGTTTTGAGTGAAGTAATTTACCTTATCTGATAAAAAAGCTTCATCTGGAGCTTCGTTAATGAAGAGTTGTATCTGATCTTTGTCAAATACCGCAGCCTTCTTAGGAATGTATGAATCATTTTGCCTCTTTAAAAAAGCTATTACTTTGAAATATTTAGAAATATCCAAATTTTCTTTCAGCTTTATTGTAGCTTTTAGCATTGAATAGGTAGCCCATAAGCTAGAAGCCTTTTTATTTTTCGCTCGTTCTTGAAAATACACCAACAGTACATTCTCAGACACATTGGCGATTCCTTTTGATTCACACCAATCTTTAAAGGCACCATACACTTTTAGGTAAAAATCTTTGGATTTTTTGGGCAATAATTCGTCCCCCACACTTTTCGCCTTTTCGCGAACCTCGGGAGGAGTACAACTTTCTGTTTCATCGATCATTTTTTGACGAAACGACGCGTTTGCGACGTAAATGTCAACGAAATTGTAATTATTCTTTTGTTTTCCAATGGCTGCTATGTTTTTTGGGGATTTTTACAAGCACTTTTATAATGTCTAATTAATCTTTATAGGTATTATTATCGCGGACACGGCATTTTGCCCAGATTTTAGTGTAACACGGGGCAAAAATACATCAAATGTGTCCCTTTATACACTGGCATCCGGGAAAAAATCCGTGATCGCGATAGTACGTTTTTTATGTGAGAAGAATAAAAGGAATAAAAGTACTAGTAGTGAAAAAAATAATATATACACCACGGTTGTGAAGTGTTTTCTAGAGCCTCTCATCTTATATCCCTCGATGCTGCGCATCTCGGGATCTAATAATGCTCGGCTCTAGAAAAAACTCTTCACAACCTTGGTATATAATATACTATTATATTTCCTGTACACCGAATTCAGAATTCAGGAAGAATTCATGAAACGGAAAATGAATTCAAAAGAATCTGCCAAATTATTGAATTCAGACGAATACACATAAGTGCATTGAGAATGCACTTGAATTTACGCGAATGCAAATGAATTCAGATAAAGTTCGAATGAGTTCAGACAAAATCTATCGAATTCCTAGGATTACACTTTTTTGAAATTAAGTTAAATAAATCATTAACGAATCTTTTTTTCAATCAAGCTCCTAGAATACAAGAAATCATAAGACAAAAATCATAAAAAAAAGTATATAATGTAAACTTGCCTTTATAGTTGGAATAAAAAAAAATCTATTTAACCTCAAGAATTGAAAATTAACTAAGTATTATCAGGCGTCACAGGTCGAGAATAATTAATAGCCAATCATTTTATTATTCTTTTTATTAATTAACGTACTTTAAGAAAATCTACATAAACTTAAAACAGTTAATACAGTTTTTAAACGGATGAACAACTTAAAACTTACATAAAAAATTAACGAAAACAAAAAATTCTGATTTATAAAAATATACCTACTAAGCTATAATATTGTGTGAAATAACCAAAAATAATAAAGTAAGTAATTCATTTTCCTATCACTCTCCTCAATCTGTCGCTACTTTGACGACAGTGTGAGTTTCGAAGTAGCCAACAGTAAGTACTTTTTTTTACTTGAATATTTTTGTTGCCATCTTTGACAACAATTTTAGAGTGATCTAAGCTCGTATCTAAGGTAGTTTCGTCATCAGTCTCTTCATCATTAAGTTCATCGCGATCATCAAAACTTTCTTGGGTTTCTTTGGCAAATTCATTCTCACTAAGGTCAGTATCGCTACAACTGGAGTTATCACAATTGTCACGGTCGAGATCACAGTCGGTTGTTCTGTCGTTTCTAGTTTTCTTATCTAAAGTTTCTACAAGTTTTATTTGAGGTAGGAAGTCCTCGTCCTTTAAAAAAAGATTCATTTCTTGAAACATAGTTGTAACATGATGTTTAGCTTTTTCAATGGTTTCTATAATAGCTGTGTCACTAGGTAAATTCACCACTTTGTTGCATTCGGCATGTTTCTTTGAAGGAAACTGAAATCCATCCATATCATGTTTGGAATAAAGTATCTCATTTTGCACTTGCAATCTTTTTAACCGATGAAGTATTTCCAAAATGCTGTAGTTCACCATAGTGCAATTCGTTGAAGTCATAGATCTGGTTATCCGAAAAAAATTTTCACAAGTCTGGCTGCTGAATAGTACTGGAATAAAATATTGAGGAGTATTATTTTCTCTTAAAATCTTAACTAAATTTACAATTGCATGAGCGTTTATTTCTACACACAAATAGGCGTTAGAAGTTATGAAAACATCCATTTTAGTAGTTGGTGTTTTGGTAACCAATGATTTCCATCCTCGGAAAAAGAAGACTGCAGTCCAAATTTTAAAAATTCTTTCGCTTGGGATCAGATCTTTATCATTGTACGCCATAATGCAGTTTTGAATCATTTCAAGGTAATAAGCTGTAGCTGTCGCTTGGCGTCTCCTAAGAATGTTAATAACATTGGAAGAAATTATCTTTTCTACACTTCTGTAATTCATTTTATCCCTTATGTCTAAATCGGTCTTGCAGAGTAGATGTTGTGATTTGGGTAATTCTTCTATTACACTGTATAAATCTTCAACGGAAATCTCATTTTGTCCCAACATCAATTTTTTCTGTGTTGTCGTTTTAGATGTAATAATGCCTGTTTTCAGCAATCGATTCCTTAATTTGGTCGCAATATGCAGTGTCTTGAACACAAATACCCCGTGCCAGAAGGAAACACGCAAAGTATTTGCAAAATTTTTCTCCACATGTATCGCCCATTTTCATTCTATATAACATTGCCTTTAGAAGTCTTGTGTCGCCATCACTAGATGTTCCTAAAATTGTTATATTATATTTTGCAGCTTCCTGTAGTACAAAGTCCCATCTATGCACAACATCCTTGCTAGTAAATTTATTGTCAGTTCCAAATAAACTGATGCAATAAGGTGGAGCCTTTTCTGCAAGTGGTTGCATCATAATGATATATAGTAATCTTGATGCCTTTTCGTTTTCAAAATAACTCTTAATGGTATTAGCATCTGTTGCAGGGTAATTTTGAGTAACAGGAAACCCATTATCTCCAATCGGCAAAACAAATCCAACGACTTGATTTGTTGTTGGATCAAACTGAATTCTACCTGTCACTCCAGTTGCGTCTTCACTCATCCACAAGACTCTGGGTAAATTGTGCTTAGTTAAATAATCACTCAATTTTTTGAAATCTACTTCTCCTTCTATCACAAAATTTCCAGTATCTCGAATAGATCGTAAAACAGTTGATACGGATGGAAGAGGTAAATTAGCTGATAAAGTTTGATACGCAGACCGTCCACTAATAATAAATAAGTAAGTTGAAAAGAGTTTTAGCGATTTCTCAAAACGATTAGCTTTAGAATGAGACTGTTTTTCCGCAGATTTTATTAGAAGTTTCAAAAAGGTAGATGTGGAGTTTAAGTCCAGTGAGGTAGCTTCGAGCGTAGCTTCATGTTGACTTTTAGATCTGTTTCCGTCTTCTAAGAACCATGAAACAGTTTTTCGCAATTCCTCATTCTCTTTTAAGACAGTATCCATACGATTCAAAACAACAACAAAAGAATCTAATTTTTGACAGCTTTGAGCTACTTTATCGCGTACCCGTTTTGACCGCTGACTACGTGAATATCTCGGATCACGCCAGTTTTTCTTTTTATTTTTATTAGTGAAGACAGTTGTTTGTAGAGCATTATTTTGATTGCACTGAACTGCTCTACTTAATTCAATGCAATTTCTCCTTCCCCCGACTTTTCAGTTACGTATTTGACCAAAGGTTCATCATCAGAGTCTTTCACTTCAGTCTCTATTTGACTTGGTTTTTCAAATTCTTGTTCCAAAGCTTGATTTACATTCTCAGGAAGTGCTACTCTAAATTCAGTTGATGCCGAGGTTGATGCTTTTTTCATCTTCAAAGGCACAGGGCTTATATCTCTGCTTGTTTTGTTCTCTTTGACATTGCTATCTCTTCGATTTGTATACTGAATCAGGTCCTCTGTTGACTCTCCCACTAACGAAGTACTTGTTTGGCTACTTGTATCATATGGACTATCTACTTTTTTGACAACAATGTGTTGCAAAATAGAAATTTGTTTCTTTTTAGTATTTTGATTAAGTTCTTTGGTTTGACGAATATTATGCTTCTCTTTGTGGTCGTCATTATGTGCCTTATTTTCAGCGTGTATCTTCACATGTCTAACAAAATTTGAGATCACCCAACGTCTCCCTGTTTTCAACGACGAACTTACGACCGTAATAAAGTTGTCGTGTTTACATAAAAGGCACTTTATTTTTGCATTTTGTCCTTTAAGCAAAATATCCGCAGTACTTAACTTAGCAAGTTCTTCTAATTTTGATCTATTATCTGTCTCTAAAGACATAGAGTAGTTCTGCATCCAAGTACAAATTTGTTTCAAAATTCGTTTTTTTTCTTGTAAACAATCTTCAAATTTTGTACCTTCAGAAAAATTTTCTGTCCGGGTCAGTGTGTTACTACTCTTACTATTTGAAATCTGAAGAGTTTTTGCAAAAAAAACGTTAGAATTAGTAAGTAAATAATTTTTCATTGCAAAAATTAGCTTCACATGTCCAGGCAGTATTTTAAACTTTTCTTTGTTTGTATGGTAGATTCCATAAAAATCGGCCATAGAAGAATTTGGTTCGATGAGCAACTGCATGTCAGTTCGTGCAAACTCTTCCATGTGATGAATATCTGACATTTCAATTTGTTTTATAGATACGGGTGTATCAAATCCACAAAGTTTCATTACATTTATTAAATACCTGGGAAACTGACATTGTAAGCACCGTTGCATCAATTCCCAAAACCTATTTCTGTCCTCGTTTCTGTCAGTAGATGCTTCAGGTTGGGACTCTTGCATTTTATTAACACTGGCCTGAAAATAAAAAAAAATAGTTTATGCAACGAGTTTCTATGTAAATTGAGCTTTTCTAATCGCCACGAGTAACCAGATTAAAATATGAATTCAACGAGTATTTTAAGACCCCGAGTGACAATTAGTACATATCAAAAAACACTGTAACGTCCAAGTTATGTTTTATTTTCCGTGACTGTACTTATTATTATTATTTAACATAATATATTATATTTTTTACGTAGCTAAACAGTGAATAAATACGACGTGAACTAAGATATTTGAAGAAATTACAGCTTTTTGTTTCCACAAATAGAAGACGATTCGTATCAGAATGCATCCGCGTATTTACATACAATAATCCACATAAAAAACGGTAGGTACTTACCTCTTTTTCTGTGTTGTTACCTCCAATCTCGCCAACACTAGTATAACCTCCAGTATCACACATCTTGCGCAACAAAATTAAATGGTCGAGTAAACCATATAAACAGGTAGTCTCGAAACCTACCCACTTGCTGCTGAATGGCGGCAAAAAATCTTATTGGATGAGCCAAGGTCAAAGGAATTCATGAGTTCATCGTAAATGCAAAAGGAATTCACGTAAATTCATAACGAATTCACGTGAATTCACAAAGAATTCAAGTGAGTTCAGAAAGAATGCAAAAGAATACTCAAGAATTCACGAAAGTTCAAAGGAATTCATTTGGAATTCACCTCGGATGTACACCTGAATTCACAAATGATTAACCCCTCGATATGTACACTTCCCTTCACACTTTATCAAGGCTTAGGACTTGCAGCAAATGCTGGCGTGTTTAAAAGTTTTTTTTTTGTCTTTTTATAATATTTTTTTTTGTTTTTATGAAGTTTGGTCAATCAAGATAAAAATCCCAAATTGTGGCCTATACTATGCTATACTTGCAGCAAATGCTGGCGCGTTTGAATTTTTTTTTGTTTTTATAAAATTTTTGTTTTTTTTGTTTATAAAAATTTTTGTTTTTTTTTTGTTTTTATGAAGTTTTTGTTTTTATGAAGTTTTTGATTTTGCGAAGTTTATTCAATCAATCAAAATCCCAAATTGTGGGCTATACCGCGTAAGAATTCATTCGCATTTACAATATTGTACTCTTCAACAATTCTTAATATCCTGTCGGCACAGTCCCTGTATTTCTTGCGGGCAGGCGTGGGTTCGATTCCTGCAACATATTGCTCAACTTGGAGTTCGTGTAAACTTTGCTCCCTCTGGATGGCTTCAATAAATTTCCAAATATTGGGATGTTCAGAGGAAATTTGCTGCTCAAAACCTCTATGCCAGCCTTCTATAGCATTGTTCGTTTTGGGCAAGCCTAGACGTACTCCTTCTACACAGTTCCACATGTCGTGCGGAAAATGTGGTGGACGGCGGCGAAGTCTTTGTGGACGTCCAATCCAGGTGTCTTCGAAATAGTCGACTACCGGTTCTGCTTCTGGGGGTAAAATGTTTTCGTCACAAAGCATTTCAAATGCACGAACCATGTCTGCTGTAGGAACAAATGCTATTGCGGCTAATAACCGCATTTTCAGAGCAAAATCTGCATCAGTTTCATACCTCTGTTTAAGGCCTTCGGATTGAATCTTACGGTTTATGCATTGCGAAAAATGGAAAAAACAGCCCCGATGTCTGGACTGAGGGAATTCTTCAGCAATAGCGCTTATCATTCCACTTTCAAAATCAGTCATAATTGATGCTGGTGTAACTCCTGGGAGAAGCTCTTTTATTTTCTGGAGTAAGCGAATGTAGGTAACTCTGGTTTTGTCCGGTAGCAAAGCGTAGATGAGAGGAATAGCTACATTACTTTTTAAACCATGTATTGTATAAAGCTGACAGAACAGGTGCGGTACAGTTTTAAACGTACCATCTGCGTACCAGTGGTCAGCCTGGGCTAGAATTTGGAGATTTCTCCTCGTACAAAACATCAATATCCGGTCTTCATCGAGTCCTGAATCGAACATCAAAAAGTTTTCTCCGTTTTTTGTTATTGTATATTCTTGTGGCAAAACAATGTCGCTGCGCCGAATGGGCAATGCTGGGGCAACCTGATCCCTGGTTCGTATTTTCCGTATTGTTCTTTTCATGCTGCTTACCTTCCCAAGCCTACTTGTTGCTGCGTGGCTGACTCCATTTGATGCATTTGATATGATGTAGTGTGGTGCATCTCGAGTTCTTCTGGCGTTATCGCGTATGGTGGTCAACACTTGCATTTTTTCTACATGCGCAGCATCAGCGAGATGGTTATGTGTTCCATTTCTTTTAATAACACTATCATCCAGTGTTATCATGCGTGCAGCACACTTAACTTTGTGCGTATTCATATGCTAGGGACCGTACTTGGATGTAATTCAATCCGTAATTTAAGTTGCAACATTTTTTTTATGTAATCTACTAGTAATAATTCTTCTGTATTTGTAAATACTTGTCGACTGGTATATTTTGAGGTAAATTTATTCGCGTCATTATCCTCACCCCCTGAATCCGAGCCACCACCTGGCTCCTTTAGCTTCTTCAGGCTATACCTATATTAGAGTTGTTCAATTTATATTATATATGACTGAGGCCCGTTTGCAAGAATATTTGCCAGAAACAATGTCATTTAAAGCCTTCTTTGCGTCGTCCTCATTTATGTCGCACCTCGTTGTCCTTTTGTAATTTCGGACCATTTTTGACACTAGAAATGCGAACAAATAGTTAGAATGTGATCTGAATTTCAAAAATTGCTTTGTAAATTATAAAGGGGACCATTAAACATGTGACCGGGGCAGATTTGTCAAAATGTCAAATCTGCCCCACCAGCACTATGTCAAATGAACCCCACTGTGGTTTGCAAAGCAGTTTTATTTGAAAACATGTGGAAAATAAAAATGATAGAGGTTATGTTTGGTGCATTATCACCGGTAATTGTGATGTTTTTGAGGTATTGTGCACATGCATACAATAATATAAAGTTGTAAAACTTACCTTCAATAATCTAAATTCGAAAACTAATTCGTTTTGTTGCACTTTTTGAATTATTTCCATAAACCTTCCTTACTTGGGCAATACTAAAAAAAAAACAGAACAGGATCATGCAGGTACCTAAATTCTATCATCCTCATGAATGCCAACTGCCTAACACAACATTATGGCGGTATTTTTGAAAGAGGCAAATCTGCCCCACTGTCAAATGTACCCCGCGGTCCCCTACTGCTTCCAAATTAAATAGATTCTGCAAGATGACATTCACCGGCTAAATTTGTCTCTTTAATGCTATTTTTCATGGGTCTGGCAAACTTTTTAATTGCAAGTCTTGATTTTCCGTTTTTTGTCCAGGCGTCCGTCGTATTTACCAAAAATCAAACATCACAAACATTTTTTTTGGAATTAAAGTTTGTGTTAAAACACTTTTCTATAATAGGTACTACCAAATCTCCTTTTTTGAGGCCCCCTTTTTTCTGAAAGTGTTGATGGTGAATTTGTTGTTAATTTTCTCAATTTTGGCAACATAGTCTTTCTTGTTTTGTGGTTGAAAATTTAGATATAGTCTTCTACGTCTAAGTTACTATTTTCTGTCACATTTAGGTTTGTTAATCCTTCATTATGTTTCGTTCTATATACGACGTAGGCAAGGGCGGATCTAGAGAAAATCTGTGGGGGGGTAAATAGCTCTACACCGGTTGATTTTGGATACTGACCGCCGACGGGGGGGTCCGTTCTCCGTACTCGGAAAATTTTGAAAAATCTTAGGTAAAATACACAATTTTACGCAACAAATTGGCCCTGATAGACAGTCCGCCCTTGTTTGGGAAGTATATTTAAAAAATAAGTCAAACACGAATTTTACAAGTGCCTTTATTCAAGTTTTTATGGAATAAAAAATAAGCATTTTCAAAAGCAGCAAATAAACATCAAATCTAAAAGGTACAATAAAATCAAAATGCAATTGAAATGAAATAACACAATTTACAAACATTATTGTTAATTACTATAACAATTAATTATAAAGGTTAACGTATACCTACGACCTAAGTATAAAAAATTAGAATTTACAGAAACGCTAAATACAAAGTATCTGTGTCACTAATAAAAAATAATAATAAAATAATGCAACGTACAAAAAACTTAATTAGATAGCATATTAAGAAAATCACAGTAGGTACCTACTACGAAAAAAGAAACTCTTCGTATTTGTAATAAAACAGAGGACAAAGACAAACAGACCTAATAATAATAATACTATAATTACAAAACAAAATCTAGTTTCCTTTTTTTCGATTTTGCAAAACGGTCAATGACATTTGAAACACTTATTTCATAATTTCTGTGAATATGTAGACGGGCTAGCCCTGTCGCCCTGTCAGTCTATCATCACCCATGTTTGAACGAAGCCAAGTTTTCAGCCGTTTTAAAGCAGAAAAGCTCCTTTCCGCAGAAGCTACACTTACAAGCAGAGTACACAATATGTGTAACATAACTTTGATAAGTGGAAACATATTCTCGTTACATTTAACATAAACAGATAACGCAGATTCTGGTAATTTAGCATTCGAGTTTGGTTTTTCAGCTGCTACGTTTTTCCAATGTTTAACCCATAACTCAAATTCGGAATTTAATTTAATAACAAATCTTCAGGTTCATTAATAAACGTTTTAAAATATTTAGCAATATTTTTAGTACTCGTTTTAATATCTTCATGCAATTTAAGAACACATATTGAAGGTACTGCCAAATTTAATTCTAAAACGTTAAATATTTTATCGTTAAAGCGAAATTTTAAATCTTCAATTATCCAAAAGTGGTACATATATAGTTATTCTGTAATATTCCTCTGGATCTTCTGTTTGAATATTTGCCCTATATATTTCTTTACCCACTTTTCTAGGTAGAGAAATTTCAGTGTCTGATTTTTTGTGAATGTCAAGGATATCTTTAAATATTTCTTTAAAGCAATTTTTCGCATTTAGCCTGTTTTCCTGTAATAATTCAATTATGGAAACTGATAAGTTATTAGCTATTTCAATGGCAATGGTTTCTTTTTGTAAAGTTTTACTAAAATTTACGGTGATTCCTAATATTTCACTTAAACAACACAGAGTGTTTTGAAAACTTCAAGTTCTCGGCGAAGATGTCTTCTGCTTTTCTTTATTAAAGGCAAATATTACACCTTCTATGTAGCTGCTGCACAACTACATGCACTTTCTCGTAATTAATGAATATATTCTGTGCGTTGCAAGAAATAAAAGAATGCTTTACCCTTTTTAAAATATATATTTCAAACAATACACCTGAATTAAAATTTAAAACTAAGTAACCGTCTTAGTCCGGGAGTAAATTGCAATAGTGAAATCTTATAAAATAAAAGGCACGTTTTGCATACGTGTTTGTTTCACTAAAGCTGGAAAACTACTACTTAATACATATAATCAGGGCTGCCAATGCAAACGAAGTGTATAATCCGTTTCCCTCTCCAAATTACACGATTTTGCGCAGTTTTACACGCGCGAGAAACAAATTAAATTTCTACTGTTTTACACACAGAACAGCAGGAATTTGGGAAGAATTAACTATTAAAGACAATTTTATATTAAAACTTGTTTATTACAAAAAAATACATAAATTTTCTTGTCTATTTCCAGATGTTTTCGCGTAACATACTTTGATCTGGTTCAAACTGCAGTATGCCACCGGAATTTTTTACTTCTTCTTTTGTATATATTATTGCCCTAACAGTGCTGGTGCTTAAACTACTTCTTAAGTCCGTTTTTATGTCATTTAAAGAACTGAATACCCTTTCTACAGACGCATTCGAAAATGGTAATATTAAAAGTAAATTAATAACCACTTTTAAATTTGTAAAGCCACATATGCCAGCACTATTTTTTAAGTCAAACACTTTCTGCCAATATATTTCAGCTGGGTCTGATGTATTTAAATCAAATATTTTGAAGTCTAACAATGCATGTTCACGCCATTCATTATCAACTGCCTGGTAGTTAGTAAAATCTTTCAGGAATGGGAACCTAATAAAAACATTATTCAAAGACTTAGTATTAAAGGCTTGGGCTTTTGCTGGGTCTACAATTTCAATAATATCAAATATATCATCATTAAATTCAAACCGTGTTTTAATATCAGAAACCAGTTCAATGTAAAACTTTAAACAATTTTCAAAAAACATTGTTACGTCAGCTGTTGATGCATTTGAATCTTGCTTGATTTCATTTACATATTGGGTGGCCTGTATTCCTAAATACAACTGATCAATGTCAAGAAAATGTTCCGGGTTTCTGTGATTTAATGTAAATATATTCTCATTTCTCACACAAGATGGTTTCATGTAATTTAGACACAAAATTCTGATCATTTTCTAAATTTCTGGTTTTAGTTTATAGAGTAATGGTGTCTCACTCTGAAACAGTTTATTAAAATCTGTGAGAATTTCTAAAACATAGCTTAGAAAATGTAAATATACTTTTGTGAACTTATTGGACATAGTGGTAATCATAGATTCAGTAGTTCTTGAAGGATCACTAAATACAGTTTCTCTTAAATAGGCATGCAGGGGCTCATATTGTTCTAATACTCTGTCAACGCAAGATTTCAAAGAGAGCCATCTTGTGTTTGCCGGAAGCAAAATTTTGTGAATTTCAACTCTGAAAAACAATTGAAATTCTTTAAGCCTTTCCTGTCGCCGAAAGCTCCTGCAAAAATGTGCACCTAAATTTCTTAAAAGATCTTCGATAGACCTTGGAAGAACTAAGCAAGCTTTAGACGCAGACAGATGTATTAAATGGCAGGAACATTTGATACAAACTATGTGGTACATTTTTCTTTAGCAAAGAGTAAACAGAATTATGCTGTCCAAACATTACGTTTGTTGTATCTGAAGAAAAACCTACCATATTAGTTATTGGAATGTTTTTAATCGCGATTACATTTTGAAGACATTTGAACAATTCCTCAGCTGTTCCCACACTATTTTCAACCATGTCAAAAAATTTGGTGACAACTTTTTTGGTATTGTTACAGTAGTATATAACTGTAAAGGCACACTGTTTAGTAGTACCTTTATCTGTGGTTTCGTCCATTATTAATGAGAAAAAGCAGCCTGGAGCAGATAAAGTTGAACACATTTTCTGGCTACATTTTTCACCTAACCCATACTTTAACATTTGTGTGGCTTTTGTTCTCTTCAGTAACAAGGATTTTGCTATTTGAGAGTCTGGAAAAATATTGGCACACAGAGGACTTAAAACATCCATGAGTACAAAAGGTAAATTATTTGATGCTAAAAGTGCACACATCTTCAACTCCGCTCTTCTAGTAGAGTCTTTTACGTTATTGTCATTATCAGAAAAGAAACTCATGTTTTTAATGTTTTTGTTAGTGACATATTGTCGTTTGTTAAAAACATGCTTTTCTGATTTGCTGTGGCGCAATATTACATGTTTATGTGCAAATATTTGTACATTACAAAGCTTACAAAATGCGAATTCATTTCCTTTTCTGGTAGTGTCAGATTTTACTAACCAACCTTTAAATTCTGGAATGTTTTGCCAAGATATACAAAATTTTCCTGAACCTTTGGAAATATTAACTTTACGACGCTTTGGGTTTTCAGTACTATTGAATTCGTCCAAAACTTCTGCATTCTGCAACAGATATTTGTTTAAGAATTTATTCAAACAAGATATTCATAGAAATGCCTCAACTTCAACTTCATCATCATTATTCTGCTCCTCATTTACACCTTCTGATGCCACAGCTTGATAACTCTATATAAAATAATGTAATATTAATATAAAATTGGTAACCGAAAAAAAAAATGGGACCTCCACTAGTGTTATCTCTGCAAGCGAAGTAGACTCGGAAACTCCCAGTTGTCCGTCAGAGTTCAAACAGCTGTTGCTTTTGCTACATACAGGATCAGGAATTCCCTCCACCGAACTGATTTTTCCTGCTCCCTCTATCTTTGTAGACAGTTTTATCAACCATTTATCCATGATTTAATTCTTTAATGCTAGGTACTCCAAAGCCTTCTACAAAAATCTAATACATATAACCGAACTGTTTATTGTAGGTGCAAATTTATAATGACTTACCACCTCAGCAGTCAGCTTTACGTTTTTACGACCACTACACCACACTTGAATGCATACAAAAATACATTCCTGAGAACACAATTAAAAAAAGTTAGGTTATGATGCCAGTGATGTTGATGGCGCGCGCCAAACCGATGCGATGACAGAGAAATCAGAATAATATCCCAGATCCCAGATCGCAGAATATCAAAATATCCCTAATCAGGAGTCAAGGACGATAGTGTCAAAACTCAAAACAAAAGAAAGCAATGAAAGCAACCGCACAATCGGTACAATGCGGTAAACCGCACAAACAAAAGTTACTAATTTCGTGGAAGAGTCGATTACACGATTTTACACGCACAAAAATATTACACACAAGGTACAATGAATTATCCGCAAATCGTGTAATTACACGCACATTGGCAGCCCTGCATATAATATACAAGAAATATTTAACTAAAAGAAATGGGGGTGACAAAAACTAAAGTAGGGTGATTATACACACATGTTCGGTGTTACAAATTAGGAATTTGACCTGGGAATGGCTCACATAGAAAGAAAAAGATTTTGCCCCTAACATTTTAAGTTTGTTTTAAATGAAAAGAAGGAACGGAAAGGTATAATACCTAAATAATGCTAAAATTAGCATGCACATTTTAAATTAAATCTGGTTATCTGAACTGATAAAATTACAAGAATCATTATACCTATACAATTACTAATAAGATTTTGAGGTACGAACACAGAGTGACTATAAAATTTGATTTTAAAATAGAATTTTTTAAACATTCTGCTTTGACAGACGATTCTCTTTCATTCCAGTTTGAAACTAAATCTAAAGATTCAATTATTTTTTACAAGCTGACTCGAAATCTTATAGGAGTAATAGATTCATGTTTTTCAACCTATCGCGTGTCGCATAATTTCAATAATTTATTATCGTTTGTATTTGTTAATATGTTATTTCTTTTTGATGAAGAATTGAAAAATGTAATTACTTCTTTTATTATGCCTACCGAATTTCTAACATCTTGTACATTGGAACTTTTGGAAATTGATAAATTTAGTGCATGGTTATGACAGGGACATTTTATTGCGTTTGTCATTACTTTCTGTAATTCTGAAACCGCGCCTTTTTGTTGCGACAGCATGACGCTACATCCGTCGGTCCCAATACCTACGCAGTTGTTTAAATTTAACCCATTTTTTTGTAGAAACGATACTACTGTTTTTGCTAATATTTTGCCACTTAGTACAACTTCTACTGTAACATCGTCATAATTTTCTTCATGACAATTAATGAAACTTACGAAATCCTCACAAATTTCTGCTTCCTCGTTTAAATATCTTATAACTAAAGACATTTGCGAGCTATGACTAATATCTGTTGTTTCATCAAATATAATACTATAAAATTTTACTTTATTAATTTTTTCTAATATACAATTTTGAATTTCATTCCCGTAACATTCAATTAATTCATTTTGGGTTGTTTTACTAATGTACGTTGCTCCAGATGATGTGTTTTTTAAATGATTTTTTAAGTTTTTGTCACCACTCGCAATACGATAACGTAGTAGTTCTCTACAATTGCCCTGATTAGTTACTGATTCATTATTTATTCATTCGTCGTCATCACGATGACCTCTTAACGGTATATTTTGTCTACCTAAAAATATTATTGACTCCAGTGGCGGCTCGTGGTCTTTTGCGTTGGGTCGGCACGGCAGGTCGGCATTAAGATCATGCACTAATTTTTAGTTACAATATTTTTTGTCATGACATTGTGATATCTATAAGCTGAATAAGCTCTAAGTCAGTCAGTGAATTTGTTTTTGTTTTTTTTTGTTATTAACAAATTACACCGATCAGCGAGAACCAACGGGAAGGTCTAGAGCATCTCTCGCCAGGGTGGGGGAGATAAAGGATTTTGGCGAGGTAAAATAAGGATATTAAAAATTAAAGTTAACTTCTTAAATAAAATTTAAAAAATTAATAAAAAAATAAACTACATATTCAAAAAACAATGAAAATTATAAATACACTCTACATAACGATAAAAAAATAAAAATGATTCTATAAAAAAGTAAGTGTCAACAACAAACAACACTTTTAATTCTGTTTCATGGGAATTAAAAAACAAATAAATTTTGCATGTATTATTAGATATGTTTATAAATTAGTTCAATTCTCCTGTTTTTCTGAAGTGCAAAATGATCTATTACTTTATCATAAAATTTAGAATCACGTTCATCTTGTAATGTTTTTACTAATTCTTTTTCAACTGCTATTTTGGACAAACTATTTAATCGCGTTTGACTCATAGAATTTCGAACAAAATTTTTAATCCTCTTTAAAGTGGAAAAACTTCTTTCAACTGAAGAAGATGTAGACGGAAGTGATAATACTAAAGATAACAATGTATAAATTTCGGGAACATCACTCTGCAATGAATTAGAATAAATAAAATAAAGCATATTAGGTAAATCAGGGGATTCTCCAAAAATTTCGTGATCTGAATATAAAACTTGTAATTCTCGAGTTAATTTAATTTTGTCGAATAATTTTGGATAACTTGTAGTTACCAAATCAAGTAAATTGTTGGGAAAATGTTTTTGAGATTTTGAAAAATTATTTTTATCGAGAAGTTCGAAAAATTTAATTTTATCTAAATTGCCAAACCTTGCTTTTATCTGAACAACTGCCATATCCAAAATTTCATTAAATAGACGTCTAAAATAACTTTTGCCATCATTGTCTAGTCCATCAAAATCAGTTTTCCACTTTTTTTGGGGAGGGCCTAATTGACTGACTACATCGTCAAATATGTTATTGAAAAATTTTTCTTCATTTCTGAACCCGTTTAAAGTTGAAAGTAAAGATTCAATTCGCTTCTTACAGTAAGAAATGTCAGTAGATTTGCTTTGTAAAATAGAAAAAATTATGTCCGTTTTATCAAAAATTAAGTTGAAGGTATGCAACAAAAACAAAAAATTAAAGTTGTTCAACATTTTCTTAAAACCTACAGCTTCACGGATGGTGTCATGGTCAGTCTTAAAATCGTCATGACTTAAAATGGTATCAAAAACTTCGATTAACAGATTTTTGTATTTTATTACTGTTCCAACGATTCTAGATTTAAAATTCCAACGCGTTTCCACATTAGTTGGTAACCTTTTGTTACATATATCAGTTAAAATATTTGTCCGTTTAGTAGACTTTGAAAAAACGCGGAAATACCAACAATATTTGCAAAAAAATTCTACACTCTTTGATTTTACTACAGGTATCTTGTAAAATTAAATTTAATCGGTGGGCGAAACAATGAGTAAAAATTGCCTGAGGGGCAATTGTTTTTATTTTGGCTTGCAATCCGTTTATTCCCCTGCCATGACTGAGGCTCCGTCATAAGTCTGTCCCACTAATTTTTCAGAAATATTAAATTTTGTAAATTCATTAATCAATAATTGATATAAATCATCTGCTCTACGGCCTGAACTTACATTATAAAACCCCATGAAACGTTCAATAATTTTACCTTTACTTGTGAAACGAAATATTACCGATATAATTGTGAAAAACAGGAGATATCCGTAGTCTCATCAATTTGCCATGAAAAGCAAGGCGTATCTTTTAACTCGTTTTCAACCGTAATCGTTAACACATGATTGATACTTTGAATAATATCATTCTGAATTGTTTTAGATAGTCCGGTAAAAGTTGTAGATTCATCTAAAAAATTATTGAATTTATCATCATAACGACCTAATAATTTTACAAGTTCTCTAAAATTACCCTGATTAAATGATTGTTCAGTTTCGTCATGTCCCCTGAAAGCAAGTTCTTGGACTCCTAGGTATATGGTAATATCAATTAACCTTCCATCACTGGCGCGCCGTTCTCTGAACAACGTTGCTGGCTGCGGACTGTGACTCCGCACGGAAATTTTTTGCGCGCATTTGTGAATAGTGTTATATATGGTATTTATATCATTAAAAAATGCGAAAATTATCATTTATCAACATTTGTATTTCATATAAAAACTGAATACAGTAAATATTGTAGTAATTAAAAATCAGAAAACGAAAAGAACACATGAATAAAAAACTAAACAATCCAATCTTACATAAAAAATTATAATGTATGAAATAAAACGTTATGGTAAATAGCATTCTGTACATACACAGGTTAGATGTTTGAGGCACATAAACTTGCCACATGCCTGGCATGAAAATCGTGTTGGACGATTTTTTTTCCTGTCGCAATAACTGCAACGGCCCCGTATATTTGCAGCATTCGGTACAGGTTGGGTATTTTCTATTTCAAGTATTTCTTTGAGTCGAGCCGTTATAGTTTTGGGGATGTTGCTTTGGATTGCTCTAGCACGAAGATAATTATCAGCCAATTCGGAAACCAGTACATGTAAAAATTTTCGTCGAGGAATTTTTTGGTCAGTGTTTTGCAAATAAAACAGTACCATAGAATTCACTCCGGCTATATTGAGTAGTGAGTAAAATATTACCATTGGCCATCTTTGTGTGTTCCTGGCACAATCGTATGCCGCACACTTTTGTCTAATGTGTCCACTCCACCCTTAGACTCATTATAATCGATAATCATTTCAGGTTTTCCTGTTGGTTCGTGGATCTTACTGTCATGATGAAGACTTGATATCACTAATACATTCTTCTTTTTTTTGGGATATATGACACTACTGCTATATTTTTGTCGTATGCAAACATACTGGTCCCGATTGGCCTTGGTGTTGGATTTGATATCTCTAAAGGCAATTCTCGCTTGTTCTTTTTGATGGTACCCAAAAATGTAAGCGTGAAATCTGTATATAAAGTACGCACCAATGGGAGGCTGGTGAACCAGTTATCACATGTTACATTTCGTTTTGAATGTCTAATTGGTTCAACTGGTCTTTGAACAACCGCTGGGATTCTCCGTAAGGAGAATTACTCAAGGAATAAGGTCCATCTGGTTGGGTGCCGACATATAGACCTCTAAATTGCTCGTGTAAAAAGTTTTCGAATCCACCATTGCAAAAATTTTGATGCCATATTTATTGGGCTTACTCGGAATATATTGGCGGAAGCTACATCTGCCGCGAAACGCTTCCAGTTTTTCATCAATGGTGACGTTCTGGAATGGTGTATACGCAGATTTACACTTTTCAACAAATGAGTCAAATATATCCCTGATTGTAGCCAATTTATCAATCTTTCGCCTCTCCACACGTGTATCCATGTAATCAAATCGTAGATGTTGCAGTAAAAAACTAAACGAAATTTAGACATGGTGAGGCGGAATTGTTCAACACCAGTCCCATGGTTATCCCATAATTCGTCTACATTTAGACGACTTGACTTGAGTACTCCCGCCAAATAGAGTAAACTAATCAAAGCTTGAATTTCAACTATGTCGGTTATTTTCGCATTTCTTTCACGGGCGTAGTTTTCTTTATTTCTCTCAATATGGATGTTCGTACATTCTACAATTTTTCCTAGCATGTTCTCATCAAAAAAATGTTTCCAAATTTCAGAAGCACGTTTTAAATTTTTCACAACTGTTTTAGGACCCGGCAAACGTGTAATCAGATTCTCTGATCGGGTCCTAGTTGTAGGGGGAACATGTTTTGACCACTTGGATCCATCTTTTCCAATGAAATATGGTAACTGTGGAGGTGGCTCTTCTTCCTCATTATCAGAAACTTCCTGTTCCGTGTCCGAATTCACCTCTTGTACTTGTACCCTATCTTCTTCATCGTCATCATCATGACAGTCATTTATAACTTCAGATTGATCATTTTCTTCATTCAAGGACTCTAACATAAGTTTATGCAGAATCTCCTGCTCCTTTTCGTAGGATAATGTAGGATAATACATCTAAAGTATATTTACATGTATATTCTAGTTCTAAGTATGAATACACGTGCCTTACCTTTTGGAAAATTCAACAATTAAATCTAAGTATAAACTTTCAAAGAATGTAACTGTTACTGGCCGCGGACTCTTGCTCCGCAAAACTTTATAAAATGCAAACTACCACACTTACTCACTTCCAACTCTCAACTAATGATCTTTGAAACTCTCTCGAGCAGGGTTGCCAACTCTTGATTCATGATAAGCACTAAAACTTGATGGAAAAAGCACTAGAAAGCACTAGATGGCGTTAAAATTTTTTCAAAATTTAGTGCTTTTTCTAGTGCTTTTACGCAAAAATGTTCTTATTTCTTTGAGATAAATAAAGCACTAGAAATAACTAAATTTAAGATTTCTAGAATTCCACCAAAAAAGCACTAAGTAAACATAAAATTCTTTTTTATAGGAGTATTAAAGAAAATTGTTTTATAACATTTTTATTGAAAAAAACAAGGAATATAAACAAAAACTGAGTAATAAAATAAACATTTCTTCAAATAAAACAAAACACTTAAACTTAAAAAAATAATAATACCTAATTGTCTCTCCATTGTATCTCATTTAAGTCTAATAAGTCTTCTTCAGTCTCATTTGTTACTAAAGACGTACGGATATACGCTTCATTTGTACCAATTTTTTTAAGCACATCGTTTGGTAACACATATTTATCACAGCATGAATTGTTTGTTAAAAGGCCAAATTTTATTTGCAATAAAGCATTTGAACTTTCTAAACATAATTTGTTTCTAATTTTGTTTTTGAAATGATTCATGTGACTAAACACACGTTCTACCGCAGCATTTGAGTGCGGCAATGCAATGGCAGCTTTGGCTAAATTACATAACTCTCTAAAAGTCTGCCTTCCTCCAGCATCGCGGTAATTATTAACTTCGGCCCAAAAGTTTTCTGTATTGTCTGAGTTATCCCATTTAAACAGAGTCAAATTTTTCCATTGATCTTCAATTTTGGAAATATTTTCTCGATCATCATAAAATAGTTTTGCTAAATCTGTTATTGATTTTTTCAAATTCGGGTATTTTAACGATTCCTCCACAGACAAGATAGAAATATTTTGCAGCAGGTCAACATTTGATGGTAATCTACTTCTAATTTCATCAATAAGACGTAATAGAAAGTCTGTACATATTTGCCTGATTTGTTTAATTTTTACTTCACTTAAATTTAAGTCTTTTTTTGCGGATTCAAATTCGTAACCGAAATAGGCGCTTGGATCTAATCTATCCCTAACGTTGCCAGAAAAAAAATCAAATCTATTTAAAGCAGATGGTATAAGAATTTTACTACACAAAAATATTAATAAATTACACAAATTGCAAATCAATTTAGTAGAATCCACTTTGTCGCCTTCGAATAATTTGTTTGTTTCTTGTACTTTTTGTAATACTCCTTTTAGGAAAATAAAATACAATTTATTAGCATCATCATTATACATCTGATATAAGAGATCAGCTGTATATGAAGCTTCAGATATTTTTGCCATATTAAAAAAGGTTTTTAATTCATCCCACTGCGACAAGATTCTTGTTACAGCTGGTTCAAGGGATATCCATCTAGTATCACATACTCGAGGGATGTTTAGTGGACTACTACCATCATTTATGGTTGCATAAATTTCTTTATATTTCTTCTGTCTACTAGTAGAGTTTTTGAACCAATTATATGTTTCCTTAGCTAAAAACTCTAGATGACGCGGAAGTGTTTTTTCAGTAGCCTTACTAAGAGCAAGTTGGAGCGAGTGGCAGACACAGCGCACCAATATTAATTTAGGTAGATTACATTTTTCTTTCATAATACCATAAACACCCCCAGAGTCACCTACCATGACAGAAGCATTATCACTGCCTATGCCTACTAATTTTTGTGTCAAATTTTAAAAATTTTAAATAATTCATTAAAGCTTCCACAATATCCATTGCTTTACCTGACTGAACTTCAATAAGACCTAGAAATGTTGAAATGACACAATTTTTTGATTCACTATAATATCTTATAATAATGCCAAGAGTTTTTATAGTTGTAATGTCAGTCGATTCGTCCAACAAAAGACTAAACTTTGAACAATTTGCAACCTCCTCACATAAATTAGAAAGAAAATGTTTACCAATCACATTCGTTATGATGTTACTACACTTGGTGCGATGCAATTGAAACTCTGTGGCTTTGCTGTCCGCAAAAATTTTGTTACACATGTTAGCTAAATGATCTACTGATCTAAACGTGGAATGTACTGCTATAAACATGGAAATACTAGCTTGTGCCTGAGCCTTTTGAAGGAGTTCCACTGATGTTGGAAACTTAATCCTTTGTTGATTCCTATTGTTGAATGGTGCCATCGATTTTGCATGTTTTTGCGTTTCCGAATGTCTAGTTAAATCAGCCATCCTATAAAATGATTAAATCAAGTTTTCGTTTAAGTTTTAGTAGGTATATTGATTTACATACCTTGCATACATTTCTTGTTTACAAAAGGTACAATATGCCCATTCCCTTTTTTTTCTCCCATTCCCTGCGATACTTTTGGGTGTATATTTTTTGTTGCGACATAATTCATCAGTTATGCCAATACACAGGAACTGGAATTTTTCTATCAACGTCACAAGGGAATCTAGGTTTTTTACATCAATATTAATATAATAACTACTCGTAACCATTACTGTTTGCAAATTTGCAATTGCATGTTGCATGACGTGACGGTATGATACACGCGACGCGCCACACACAATTGACATTTGACAAATTATACAGTGTTGCCATGTTGTCAAAAATGTCAATATTACTGGCGGCGATCGGAGTTGCCACGGTATTTGTCGGCGAAAATCGACCATCTTCGAGACCATCTTGCACTTTCGAAAATACACTAAAAATGCACAGGAAAATACTGGAAAAGCACCAAAAAAAGCACTGCGCACTAAACGTAAATAGTGTGGCACTAAATGGTAACAAAAAGCACTAGATCTAGTGACAAAAGCACTAAGTTGGCAACCCTGCTCTCGAGGAATACCTAGACGGGCCGATTCGAGAAGTGGGGGAATTTGAAACAAATCAATAACACAATATTGTGCGGACTGAGGGTCCGCGCGCCAGTGGCGGAAGGTTAATCGTTTAAGGGCTTCGCGATTGTCGCTAACTTTACGATTATGATCTACGATACTCTGACGATGTGCATTATCCAAGGCCGTTGCAATATTTTGTTTCCCAAATCATTTTAATTTTAATGCGGAATGAGTATGATCTTTCGAGGCACCATGCTTTTGAATTGCCCTACCGATTTCCTTAAGGTTGTTATAACCTGTGAAGTTCCACTGATTTTGATGCTGCTCCGAAAAAAGTAAACAAGGCCAACAAAACAATTTATTTCTAGTTTCGCTACCGGTAATCCACTGACATTTACCAAACCAAGAAACACAAAAAGCGCGATTAGAACTATTTTGTTTGTTAATTACTAAATTTTTCATGGCAGGGCATGGCCGCTTCAAGTTTTTTACTAATAATTTATCATCATACGAAAGTGATGAAAATTTATTTCTTAATAAAAAATCAACAATGTCTAAATTGTTACTCACCACTTCTCCAATATTTGTCATATTTATAAACTGTAAATACTTACAAACTACAAGTAGAAACCTGATCAAAACTAAAACACCACACGTTGGAAAATTAACCCTTACAATAACGAAATAACTTTAATTTAACCTCTTAAACTGCAAAAACAACCAGACTCTAGAGTCTAGACAGTCTAGACGAAGGATACCGATTAACAGGCCTATTTTATAACTTATAACGATGTCGTTAAGCACCCGTTACAATTCGATAATCGTTACGACAACGATGAATCAATGAAAACCTATTTTGTAATTTTTCAAACTCGTTACTGAACTATGAAATCGTTACGACATGATCGTTAAACAACGACACCTCTGCTGGCACACGTTAAGGAGCGGTTGTAGGTATCAGCTATCATTGTAACGTGATTCTTGATTGTTAAAATATTGTGCGATGAATCGGCATAACAATTTATTAGACATTTTGGCAGAGCTAGAACGGAGGTAAGCAAATTTTGTAGTTAAATGTATAGCTAAATTGTAGATTTTGTGAGCAGTGATCTAGAAAAGAGGTTATTTTCAGAGAAAGAAATCGAGAGATGAACAGATATTTGAGGGATGTAAGCGATCCTTTCTCTCTGCCAGAAGAAAACTTTAGAAAAATGTATCGATTAAGTAGA
Organism: Agrypnus murinus; assembly: GCA_929113105.1. Taxonomy (NCBI): domain Eukaryota; kingdom Metazoa; phylum Arthropoda; class Insecta; order Coleoptera; family Elateridae; genus Agrypnus; species Agrypnus murinus. Next base: position 105,199,442 of record OV816026.1, on the reverse strand, counting down.
GAAGCCGCAAGGGATTTATACTTGGAAGTGTCACCACATATGGACCGTGGCAGAAGAGTTACAAAAATCCCACCAGTTGTGAGAGTATGGATGTCAATTATCTTAAATTGAGTATATGACTGATAGGTACTTGAAACGTTACAGTTCATCACAGCCTTACACTTTTTTGCACATGGCAGCTATCAAAAATCAGTAGGCAAAGATCAGCACTGCAGTGTTTCACAAGGTGAAGTCAGCAAGAGCCTTCATGAAATTGTTGACATATTAGTAGAATATACTGCTGCAAATTATATACGGTTTCCCAGAAATGTGGCTGACGTTACCAGAGTTAAAACAGGGTGATGACAGACAGGTTGAATTTAACAATAAGACCCGTACTCATAATCAGTTTCAGATTTTTTGACAAATTTGGATTTCCAGGCATAGTAGGATGTATTGATGGAACTCACATATTGATTGTGCCACCACCAGCAGTGCATGATATCCATCCTGGTCGAATTTACATCAACAGAAATCATAGACATTCCTTGAATTGTCAAATAGTAAGTATACACACATAAGGTATACCTACATGTATGGCAATAATGATATTTGAAGTGTTTATTCACAGATTTGTAACTCTGACTTGCAAATTCTGTCTATCAATGCTAGATTTCCAGGATCTGTGCATGATTCTGCTATATGGATGATGAGCGGAGTACGACAAATTTTGAGAAATAATTATAATGGTGGAGACAGATCCACATGGCTCCTAGGTAAGTTGTGTAGCAATGGTATCCTTTACGTGATACCTAATAACAAATTGATGTAGGTGATTCGGGATACCCATTGCAGCCCTTTCTTTTAACACCCATTGAAGGAGCAAATCCCCAAACGCCAGAAGGCCGTTACACAAGAGCACACAAAACAGTCAGAAACTGTGTTGAAAGATGTATTGGGGTTTTGAAGTCATACTTTCGATGTTTACTGAAAGATCGTGTGTTGCATTACGCGCCAATTACTGCTGCCAAAATTGTATATGCATGTGCTATTTTGCATAACATTATGCGGCTTAGGAACATTGTGGATGACAACATTGAAATAGGTAAGTACACCGTTTTTTTGTTTTTCTTGTTCAACCAATTGTATTTAATACCTATTTTGAATTTTTAGTTTATGATGATGATCACCCTCCACACAATCTCTTAATCGAAGACGACGAAAACTGGCTTCAGCAGGGACGTGAAATGAGAAATCATGTAATATTGCAACATTTTAGATAGTTTATTATTTGTGTTTATACCTACTTGTAATAATTATCATAAATAAAAAAGTAAGATTTCTGCACACTCAAACAACTTTGGTAACATTAGTTTCTTATAAACCCCTATTCACTATATGAACACATTAAACTGAAATAATAATTCTATCTGCATACAAACTACAAAAATATTTTGCAACCTCATCAAACAGGTATGGTCGGTGGAAATAAAATCCTGGGACACGTTACCGTGTAAAACGGGTCGATTTTCCATTTGAACCGACCCATTTTACACGGCAACGTGTCCCAGGATTTTATTTCCACCGATGGTACCTTATAAAGTAATAGTAATACTATTCAGTCATTATCTTCTTGAAATTGAAATTCTGTATCTGGAAAGTTTAACTTTAATTGTATTTCGGCAATCAGCAGTTCTTTACGCTTGAGTTCTACAAGCGTTTTTAACGTTTCACTTATTTCTTGTAAATACTTGGTAGTGGACGTATCCTGTGCCACAAGGGTTCGCACAGAGGATGATAGTGTTGGCGTTTTGTGCTGTTGCTTTTTTGATGATGACAGCTTGATATTTGTAGCTTTAGGAGTAGTGATATTTGTTTCTTCTGGAGTAGCATGTGGTGTTCGAGGTCTAACTGGAGTAACTACGGGTGCAGGTGGATTTTCTGTTGAAATTAGTATATAAACTTTATGTATGACATGTACACACTACAAAGGTATCCATACTCACCTTCTATGCCCAGTTCAGGAATTTCCGTTACACCGTTGATAACCGCTCGTCCGGTGAGATCTAGCAAACGCTCTTCTATTTCTGTCATTGGAACCTCTGGTGGTCCACCACCAGTTCCCACTCGCGACAACTCCAGTTTGCGAGCTTTTTTTCGCACGTTGCATTTCCAATCGGCAAACCTCTAGAAAGTGATTATTATTTTATAATAAATTATATCCAGTCAGATGAGTGTGACACCGTGACACATACCTCTTTCCATTGTTGTACTGTTTTCATTGGTCCCCCAGCTGCATTTAACTTTCTGGATAATGATTTCCATGATTCCTCCAGAATATCTGGTTGCTTTGGATTAAATTTATTGGTTCTAAACATTTCATTGGTTTGTAATTCTTCCAGGTAAATATTATACTGCCCCACAGTAATTTTCGCGGAACGTTTTCTTTTTTTGCTACTATGGGAGTCCCTATTTTCAGTTTCCTCTTCAGCCATTGCGATTATTAGAATAATGCACTTTTGGTTTTACACTAATCACCAGGCACAATTCATAAATTATTGTAAATTAAACGCTTTTCATTTTAAACCCCTAACTACACACAGAACCGCGATTGACAGGAACGACAGTTGACAGTTGTCAAAAATTGCTCAAACGTCTACTATGAAGATAGCTAAAAGTGTACTATTCGTCCTACAATTAAAGGTTCATCGTTGAACAGTAGCGTTCAAGGTCCATCCTCAACGATGGTAGTTACAAAATAAAATTTTGTTCCAAATCGTTAGCACGATCGTAAATGCAACTCGGAACGATTATCGTTGCCTAACGCATCGTACCGTAACGATATTTTATAAAATACGCCTGTAAGGGCGATTGGTAGATCGGTTTTCTGAATGAATACTTCGTACGGCCAGTGGTTGAGTGGTACGGCTTGCCGTGCCGAGAACCGACCCTGGAGAGTGGGGAATCCGATCACCGCACTGTATTTACCATTTAGAGGAACAATATACTACTATTATTATTTTTGGTCATTAACTAATTATATCTTATATCTGCAATAGTTTTAAATCATAAAAATATAAATTACAAATGGTACATTAACAGATATTATTAACTCATTCATTCATCGATCGTCGATCAATATAAATAAACAAAATTTGTTTATAATTTAATTCTTATTTTTTTTCTACATCAGTTTTAAAAAACAAATAATAATTGCAATATGATAAGGATGAATAATAATAATTCCTTAAAGTCCTTTGTTTTCTAATTTCTAGCGTTTTATTTATGTGGTAATTTTATTAATTTAATAGTAACATTTAATTTTTTAAATACATACTAAAATAATGTGGAATAACATAAGAATATTCTATAAACAATTGTAAATTTTATTAATCTATCCTAAAGTGACCATATTATTATTTTCAAAAACTAGGACATACTTTTTATTAAAATAAACAATACATATTATTAATAGCAAAGAAAAAATACATATTAATAAACAATGAAAAATTAAAATAAACAATAAATTAAAGTAAAAAAAAACAAAACAAAATATAATTTCTCTACTTCATTCTAATCTAAACAAATGGTTTATATTTTTCCGAAGAGTGAATTGCCTTTAACAACCTCTCATTAGTGAGCAACATCTCATAAAATTGGACACAATTCGAATTGAAGTTATATTTAGTTATTAGCAATGATTTTAAAGTTGACACTTTTAATTGGGATTTTTCACTTGACCAAAGCTGGTTCATGGACGAAAAAATTCTTTCTGTTGCAGCGTTCGTCCCTGGTAAACAAAGACAGTATTCCACAAAGGTCGAAAGATTTTTCAAAGACGAATCATGTTCTTTAAAATGTGAAAATATTTCCACCCAACGGTTACAAACTGGTATTGAGTTATGTTTCCAATTTGCAATTTTTTCATTTGTTGCATATTTTATAACCAGCGAAGTTTCGTCAAATAATTCGCCTTCATCTAGTTCAATTCCAAGTTCAACTAATGTTGTGGCTAATGCTTTATGGGATTCTTGTACATCGTCATGTGTTACTGCAGAATTTAACAATACCCACTGAAATTTGTTTGTAAAGTCAAAATGACTTCCCCACTCTTCCAAGTATTGATAACTTGTATCATAAAATAAACGAGCACTTTCGTTAAATGAATCAATAATCAATGTGCCGTTCTCCTCTTCGATTTTTCTCAAATTTTGCTTCACTTGCAATGGTAGAAATATCTGTTCTCTTCTTTCAAAAACTTTTAACTTTAAGTCATTGTACACTCGAGCTGTCTCAATAATTGATATATCCTCACTCTCAATTTTTAAAATGGTACTTTGAAAAACAGAAGATACATTGTGTAAAAAGAACAACCAACACTCAGTTGCAGGATTTTCAAAACCATTCTTAATTAATATCGGACATTTATCATTTGATAAAAAATATGATTTCAGGGCTGGATATATTTGCAATACCCGTTCAACGGCAGGTCTTAACGCTAGCCAACGCGTAGCACTGTACCCAAGTAATCTTTTATATTCTATTTGAACGAATTCGCAGAAATCTTTTAGTTCATTCACACGAACTGTATAAATATAAAAATATAAGTAGATCTTTCTGATGAAAGTCGCAAGATCTATAGGTAAACAGTCGGCTGCAGTTTGTATAGAATTATTAATAATGTGGGCAGCACATCCAATACCTATCAAACTCCTGCCTAAATCATTCTTTATTTTGTGAAATATATTCCCTGTTCCATGTCTTAGTCGACCACCAAAGTTGCTGTTTGTATTATCTGCACATATACCCATCACTTTTGATTTTAAATTATGTTCTTGTAGAACGCCTAGAATGTATTCTGTCATAATACTTGATGTTTCGTCAGGAAGATCTTTTAATTCTAGAATTTTGACATGTACACCAGTTTCAGGCAAAAAATACCTTACTATCACAGGCACTATTTTAATTTCTTTGTGATTCGAACTGTCAAAATATACTGAAACAAAACGTGTAGTTTCTCTATTGAGTTCTTCATTCAGTACATTTTGAATATACGGAACAAAAACGTTGTTTATTATACTTTCACATTTTGTTCGGGCACATCCAAATTTTGGGTCAAAACACTGTTTGATTAATTTGCATGTGCAGTCCATAGACCTAAATGTTTGATTGTGAATAACTGTGTGGTAGGCCCAGGCGCCTTCAATAGCTGCGAGTTTCTTTTCATTATTTTCAAAATTCTTCTTTCTGAAATATGATTCCATCGACGAACAACCGATTTCAGCACTAACTGCACGCTTGTGTTTCAAAGTTTTGATGTGATTTTCGACATCGCTTTTGCCACTGTTTGCAATTGAGAACGTAACCTTACATTTCACACACTCCACTTCACTGCTTATTTTCGTGGATTTTAAACAGGGATACTTTTGTTGTAGTTCTTCATTAAAACAACACTTCCTTCTTTTTGTTTTTGGCATTATTATTACAGATGAGCCCTAAACTAAACCTAAACTGCTGTCTTTACTAGGTACTAACCTAACGTGCTGATTACTGTTTAGACTTTAGTTCGACCTGTTGACCATCCCAGACAGTCAGCTCAGTGCTGCCATCGGTCGAAGATTAAAACACTAAATACTAAAAGGTTAAAGTAAGGTTACCAACTAAACACCGATTAAAATTTTTAATACAATAATAACAATGGACAAAAAAACATATTATTTATAACTATTATAATTAAATTATGGTAAGTATGAAAAACCAGGACAAAATCCAGGACATAGTTTAACCCAGTACAGAGACTCCGAAAAGAGTACTGTCCTGGTAAAATCAGTACGAATGGTCACTTTATCTATCCATTACTTATTCGAAAACAAATAAAAGACCATCAGCTGTGTGGTATATGCGAGTCGAATACGGCAGGCCGCACCGAGGTGCCCTGTGTGTGATTCATACAAACCATTCCACGCATATGTTGTCTCTGTCAGACTCGCATGAATTCCTAACATAAAATCTCACACAGTTGTGCTCTCTTAATTCACCCACGTCCATTCTGCCGACCCTGGCGACTTGGAGCGTGGTGGCTTGCGCTCGCATCCTATGCGTTGATGTTTGAAAGTTAAGGAGTTCGGACACACGCATTTTTTTTGATACTTTTTTAATAATTATGAGAATTTTCATTTAAAAATTTAGAAAACTAAAGAAAAGTAGAAAAACATATTTTTTTTTATTTCTTTATTTGAAAAATATCTGGGTCGGCACTGCCGTACCTGCCGTCCCTGACAAGCCGCCACTGATTGACTCTAATGTTGGAATTAACTTGTTTCTATTCGCTACCATCTGCTTTTGTCTCTCTTTATTTAGAACATTTTGTATTTCCCTGTCCGGAAGTGTTAATAAAATTTAGTGCGCAGTTAACTGATTCTTTGTGGTATGTATTTTGTTCGTGTATTACTAGAGCACCATCTTTTCCAAATAATTTGGAATAGCTATTTAATGGGGCTTTACTAATTTATTTAAAGGAGTTTTTCTGTTTATTCCACCATATTGCGCGAATAAGAAACAAAATTTACAAAATAATCCTTTCAATGATACAGAATACGTTAACCAATTAAAACGTTGAAAATGTTTTTGGGATAAATATTGCACTTCTTTTTTATTTTTATTGTGAATTGAAAATGGAAAAGTAAATTCTTTATCAGGTAGCCATGCAAACTTTAAAGTATTGTATCTTTCTAAATCTGTAAGTTTTTCGGATTTAATGTAATTTCCAACGTCTATTTTCCCTGTGTATAAAGCAGTTCTAGCTGAATCGGTTTGTTTTGACGTAGATGGTATATTACAATAATTGTTATATTCATTACCAATTTACAGTATCTTCTTGTGAGAGGGACCGATGTGAGGATGTTGGAGTTAGCGGCGATAGCGATTTGGATTCATGTTTCATATTATTTTCTGTAGGCACATCCTCCTCCGTCTTCATTCGTGCCTTTTCCATCTTTTTTGCCGGTTTAAGTAAGAAACTATCTAAGGTTGATAGTTTTCGCTTACTCATTTTTATCTATGTTTAATGGAAACGATTTTCCCTGAACAAAATAAAACCAATATAGAGATGCTTTTAAAATCAACTATGTTAATTCTTACCTTATAAACTGCCTAAATGCTACAACGCAACACTTGACCAAGTCAGATTTTTACACAATTTATAACACAATTTATTTAACAATTTAACTTCGTCTGAGGTCAGACTCTAACTGTTCTTGGACAACCCTTTACATTATCAACATTATTAATTTGAAACTAGAGGGAATGAGCGTGCTTGTTTAACCACCCTGTTGTTTAACATCTGGCTTGGTTTTTCCAAGAAGGCCTTTGGTATGCTATGCTGGAAATTGTGTCATTATCTGCCGCTGTAACTTTTAAACTGGGATCGCCCAAGATATGGAGTAATAAAACAAAGTAGGAGGAGTTAGTTGCGCAGAACTCTTGTGCACCGCAGCCCAATTTACACTGAAGCTATTTCAAAAATCCAAATGATTGAGAATTTTCTTGGAGGTAGAGAAAACATTGTAGATTTTTTAATGCACAATAATAATAATAAATACTAAACATGAAAATAAGGTAAGAAAACGCATTTTTCTAACAAAAATTTAATCATCGTCTGAAAACTCGGAATCGGAAGTGGAGTCATCCTCTAAGTTTATAATCAGGGGCTCCACTACCGTATCTAAAATTACATCTAATCGCCACATTTCAATTTCTATTTTGTCAACATGGCATTTTGCCAATTTAAGGCTGTTACATTATTGACAGCTGCATGAAACAAATTTTCTACATCACTAATCTTAAAAGTGGTATTCTTTCTTGCCACCTCACCCTTTATTTGACCCCATATTAATTCTATGGGGTTCAGTTCACAGTGATAAGGTGGCAATCTGAACACAACCCTGTTGGTGGCTTTAGCCAATTCGTCAACAACATAATTATTGGTGGGTGGTCGGTGCTCTTTTACAAGCGCCAGTAATTCAGCTTTTACCATGTCGTCCTCATAGGCTATCCCCCTTCCAGTCAACCACTCTTGAATTTGTGCCTTCCTAAAAGAAGTATTGGGGATTTTTTCTGCCCTTCGACTGTGGTACGAAGCATTATCTAACACAATCACAGAGTTTTCCTCTAATTCCTCCAGTACCGCTGTCCACCACTTCTCAAATACATCCGCGTTCATTTCCTCATGATAATCGCCTGTTTTCTTTGACTGAAAGAGTAGAAGTCCATTGTCCACAAATCCACTGTCCGAGCCAATGTGTAAAATGATTAATCGTTGACCTTTGCCGGAGGGGTTTTTAAGACCTGTAGACAAACCGCTGACAAATGCTTGTCTGGCCGACTTAATAGTGGTATCCACCCAAACTTTATTTACAGTGTGACCTGCATTCACCCAGGTTTCGTCTAAATAATAAATTTTTTTACCTTCCGCCTTAAATTTTTTTATCTGACGTAAATAACGTCGTCTCCATGCAATTATTTCCGTTTTCTCGCGAAGTATACTATTTCGTTGTCTCTTGTTGTACCTACAAAAGTCATGTTTATTTAACTATTCAAAATAGTTATTATATTTGTCAACTAACCGAAAGCCAATTTCCTTTAATAAGGTTTTCATGGTGGTTTTCTTAAAATTTGGTAAATCTTCATTTTCGTTAACCCTTGCCAAAATTTTAACAACTGTAGGTGGTTCATTGTTAAAAAAACGAATGGACTATCCGTCTTATTGCACTTTTGGTTTCATAATCAATATTATCCAAAATTGGACGACTTCGGTGGTATACTTTTGGTCCCTGCAGCGTTTGTGTCTCAGTATGTTCCCGAAGAATGTTGTACACACTTGCGTTACAAACACCTAAAATAATGCAAATTGTTTAATACACTTTAATACCACTTAGTCTATGTTATTACCTACCGCCCTTGCCGTGAACTCCACATTTTGAGTTTTTGTGGTATTGGGATTGTCCATTTGGTAAGCTTTAAAAATATTTAACACCGACTCCTTGTCGCTTACTGAAAAGGACCGTGCAGGTCGCTTTTTTGGTGGTCACAAAGCCATTACCAAACTTAACCTCTGGAAACAAATTGGTTAAATTTGCCACAATTAATAGGACTGCTGTACATATAGGGCTTACAATACCGAACTAAAATCTGAATACCGGTATTTGATATTTGAAATATCGGGATACCGGTATTAAAACCGGTATTATTAATAAAAAATTTACTAGTTATATTTTTACTTACCTCAGTTGTTATATTGACTTGTTAACAAATAATATATGAAATCCAATAAATATTGTTCTGAAATGAGTAGATATTATTTATTTTATTACATAGAGAGTAGGAGTAGATAGATACAAAAAAACGTGCAAGTAAAAAAAAGTACACCCAGACAGCACACAACATCCAAAGGATATCCTTCAGATATCTATTGCAGATATCCATTATATCCACTGGATATAGATAGATGTTCTATAGATATTTTATGGACATCCAAATGTCCGTCTATATCCAGGATATCCATAAGATATAGAAAAATAATATCCCTTAGATATTTGTTATGTCGATTTATACTATATCCTATGGATATTGACAAAGTCATCTATAGGATATAAATTCTGATTTGTTATAAATAATAATACGGGTGAAAAAATTCCAAACGCTCAGTTAGAAAAATGTATGTATATTGACCAAAATAGTTTATATTATGTACTCGTATTTATTGTATATAGTAAGCCTACTATTTATTGCCTTCATGTCCTGGATCATCACGATTCTTCTTTCTGTAAAAAGAAAAAAAGTTTAGATGTACATTGTATATTCTATTGAGAACAAAAAAAATTGAATTAATAATTAATAATAATTTAATTAAAATACACATTAACTATCGGACATTTATTTCCGTTTAATAAACTACTGCAGAATCTTTAAATAACCAAAACGAAACAAAAAGAATAAATCTTCTTGTCCTAATAGGTACCTATTATTTTTTTGTGAATATTTCCCAGGAATATTTTTGTCTTAAACGAGAAAAGCATTGAAATACATATCTACTATATGGCTATTCCTAGAGTCCCTGGATACAGCTATTCCCAATACTTACTGACTGTTGCTTAACCTTGCTGAAGCATGTCGTAACCAATGTTTGACAGCTGTGATGATGTCCTGCTCAGTTATTCTTTTGGCATTGGCATTTGGACTCTGTGCTGCAGCTTCTGCAACAATAAATAATGCAGGTTAATTATATCAAAAATACACAAAAACAATACAGAATACAGCCTATTGAAATCAGAAACTTACTTCTTATACAATCTGATACTATTAGGGCGGAAAACATTTTCTTGCCTTTTTTTCCTTCCCAGTTATATAAAGAGGCGACAAAGTCTGTAAAAAGTCTTCTTAATATATTTTTCACAATTGTGTTGATATCATGACCTCCAATTCGAGCAAGGAATGACACCTGTAATTAATGCGTACCTAAGATTAACATCAATCTAAACAAAAAGTTTATGACTTACCAATTTTTTTTGTTCATCTTGCGTACCGAGTTGTCGTTCCCATGATTCAACGTCATCTACAGTTTTCATAGGCAGTTTTCCTTCATAATTCTCGGCAATTAAATTTTGATTTGTTTCATCAGCGGTTAATGTCTGTGATCTGAGGTCTCTTTCCCTCAGTATTTGTAAAACCGCTTTTAGTTGGCTTTTTATTTCTTTTAATTCATTTTCAGTTTTTATTTTGTATTCTAAAAAAAAATTGTAAAGTCAAAATAAAATGTAGATTGGTGCAACATAAATTATTATTATACCCTTGTCAAACTTGCAGCAATGTGTACAAAAGTCTGGGATTGGCTGGATAGAATTGCGATTTGTAACAGTACTTCCACTTGCCAACGAATAATCACTGTTCACTGGTGTCACACTATTTCTGGGCGAGGGATAGTCATGACTTGGACTGCCGTTTGTGGTACGTGGCGAGCAATCATGATTTGTGGGTCGTACAGTAGTTCTGGGTGATGGACAGTCGTAACTTGAAGTAGCATTTGAAGTACTATTTCTGGATGAGGAGTAGTTATGATTTGAACGTTGTAATTTATTTCCTGCATCTTCAAAGTAATTGTTTGCTTTCACCGTTCTCTTCTGGAGCTTAGGAAAAGGCTTAATTCCAGGTATTTCTTCATCGGATTCCTGCTCTTCATCGTCGCTTGACGGAATGATTCTCTTCCTACATGAACGGCTTTTCTTTGAGATCTCCTCAGAATCGGTATTTAAGTCCGATTGAATTTCCGCTAATCTTAACTTAGGTATCGCCAATTCGTACGAATCTAAAATCATGTACATAAAAGTCTAATTAATTTACATTTGATTGATATTAATTATATTACCATAAACCCCTAAAATCCGGATGCTGTGCAAAAGCCATGTCTCCTCTGGTTTTTTATATTCCCTCACAGACTTTTCATACATCTTTTGAGAATTGGCAGTACTTTTGAAAGTCGTAGGCCAGTAACACATATCTCCTTCTATCCATAGTTGAGGAACAATTTGTATGCCATCTTGAAACTCAACCACGCACCAGTGTTTGGTCATAATTTGGAAATTATATTAACCTACCAAAACATTTTAACCAAAAAGTAATAGATACCTATTTATGCATTAAGGAAGAGTTGGCTGTTTTTTACCCGAGGTTGACGTGTTACAAACCAAGGGCCGTAATCTAGCGAGGGCAAAGAACAGAATATCTCCCATAATGCATTAAATATTTTATGTCATACTAGAAAACACGACAATTTGTAACAAAATCGAATGACACACACGTCAAGTGAGGTAGGTTATGAATACTCGTACAGTATCCCGGCAAACAAATTATTTCTACAATCAACTACAATCACAATTCGATAGCAACGCTCATAATTCTCATGGGAATTAAAGGCTCTTTTAGTCGCGTGTATCGAAGACATTATGAGCAAATAATAGACTAGTATGACATAAAGTAAATAAATGAAATAGATGCTGTATTATTTAAAGTTAGTTGTAGGTAGTCCAAGTATTATTTGTGTAGTAGTGGGAAAACTGCAAAACCGCCAAGATGCGGTATACTCAAACATTTTGCAGTTAATTGAGAAATATTCCACATTTCAAAAGCATTGCATAGGTCCTTCACATAAAAACACGAAATATGCGATGATGGACATGGTTTTTTATATATGTCTGTAACCGTTAAGAATTTCTTTCCTATTATTACGTATGAATGGTTTTCGTTGCAGTATGCAATGTTATGTATTTCTATGACTGACCCGTCTATAATACAACAATTATCAGGCTTTTTTAGTGAAAAAGACCAATTTGAAAATTGCATTTGTTTTAACTGATGAGCGAAAGTATGATTAGGAATCAACGGGCCGTCTGTGTGATACATATCACTCTTCGAAGTATTATCTTCCTTGTCTTCTACATTTTTGCACATATTCAATGTTTGTATTTCTATATATCGCCTATGTATTTGCTGCAGAGGTTGCTCTGGTTTACTAATAAAAGTCTTGAGAGTTTTCATAAAATTTTCAAAAGGGAACGCACTGAATGAGTCAAGAGGACCGCCAAGATGTTCAACGTCATCTTTAAGATGAATTAAACCATGTACATTGTGCGATACAAATTGTGTTCCATAAATAACAATAAATGATTCGATAAAATGTTCGATCAGCTTATGAGCGTAGTGGACTTGGTTCATATCTTTATGGTCTTCAGTGCAGAAAATTCGAATTGCTACATGTAGTGTCATAAAGTGACTATATATGCTAGATGGTAACACTTCAAATAACACCACAGGACTTGTATATAGAAGAAACTGACGCAATTCGGTAGCTTTCCAATTACTATAATTAGTGATTTCTTGAGGTTTTCTTGCAAATTCTTCAGGAATAAAAGGCTTTATATCAAGCAAACTTTTTGAGATCGCATTAACTTTCGCAGCTGGCAAACGTGTACCTAACGGACCCTTCATCCACAAAGAAATAACTTTTTTAACTACTCCTATGCAAACTAAATGCATGTAGTCGAGTGGGATGTCAGACACTATATCAAATCTAGGAATATTGAGTAGAATAGATGAGCCCAGGTGGTGCTCAGCATTCTCTTGTGCGATAAAAGATTCTTTTGTTCGTTTTCGACAAGAATTCAACGGAAAACTCATACGACCTTCTACATAGTTACCTTCCTGTTCACATTTTGTACAGCTAAAATATCCTGCATGGCCTTTTGTCTTTGTAATAAAAGACTTTGCTGATGCATCTGCTATTAAACAATAGATTGAAACTTTCAACTTTACACCCTCATAAACCACACCTTCATTTATTAAGTGAGTAATATCATCCACAAAATTTTGTAAAAATTGGTTAGAATCCGCTGGCTTGTTATAACCATGGTAAACACTAGGGATGCCACGAATATTCGGTTACTATTCGGTATTCGGCCTATTCGGCTACTTTTTGTAATATTCGGTATTCGGCCGAATGTTGCGTACTATTCGGCCGAATACCGAATACTAAATCAAGAAAGAAGAAAAACGCACATATTACTCAAAAATGTATTTATTTTTGTATGTAAAAATGTATAAATTTTTAATCACAAATTATTACATTTAATACTTAAAATCTATCAGTGGTAAGTTGTGATGAATAAAAACAATCTTTTCAGCATTTGTTAATAGCAAACGATTGCGCTTTTCCTCGTAAACTATACCTGCTTCTGAAAATAGCCTCTCACTATATACACTACTGCCGGGAGACGATAGATAAATTCTAGCGAATTCTGTCAGGCTTGGATACTGTTTTGCGTTTGCTGACCACCACTTGTAAGGGTCTGCCGTCCGATCTAGGCGAACAGTTTTCATATAGAAATCAATCTCATTTGCAGTAGCACTTTTCTTCTCCACATCCTCATCAATTTGTATATTTTCTGTAGCGACTTCCTCAAAACAGTTCCAGAAACTGTCGTGTATTTCAATGGTTTTATCATTTTCATTGATATGTCTTTTCTTACAACGTGGAGAAGAATCATCATCGGTACTATTAGACTCATCACAACTAATTTTCAGAGCTTCTAAAAGAATTTTTTGTTTTGCTCTTTGCGCTTGAACTAATCCCAGGAAACTGGTTTTGAAACGGGGGTCAAGAAAAGTTGCAACTAGATATTTGTCATTCTCATCAAAGTTGAACCGTGTTTCAAGCTCAACTTGTAGCGAAGATCTCATTCTCAATAAATTTGGTGTTCTATCTGCAGTCTCTTTCTTTCCCAGGTATTTCAACAATGTGACAACATGTGGAATCACTTCAGAGATGCAGGAAATACCTGAGCTGGTTATTTTCGTAATCTCTTCGAACGGTTTGAGGAGTTTGATACATTGTTCCATTAGCTCCCACTCAGAAGGTGTTAAATTGTTTAAAGTCTCGTGATCAGTGATGTACAAAGAAACAGCTCGCTTTTGTTCTAATAATCGCTCCATTAAATAATATGTAGAATTCCAACGTGTGCTTACATCTTGTATTAGTTGGTGGTTTGGCAAGTTAAGTTCTTGGCGAATCAGTTTCAGCTTTTCTTGTGCTATACCAGAGTGGTTAAAATGGGTAACAATTCGTCTCGCAGCAGCTAACATCTGTGTTATTTCCGTTTGAGACTTTAGCGATTCCTGGACAGCTCGTTGCAGTGAATGAATAAAACACTTGGCAGAATCATATTCTGCGTCTCGTACACCTTTTATCATATTGGCTCCACTGTCGTGGACAAGTAAATGGATCTTGCTATGAGGAATATGCCATCTTTCTGCAATAGCATTGAGTTCTTTTGCGATATTGGTACCAGTATGTGAGCCGGCAAACGGCTTCATCGCTAAAACGCCATGTTCAAGAATAAACTCTGGAGATATCCAATGCGCAGTGAAACTCAAGAAACTCTGGTTGTTGTGCTGACATGTCCATATATCAGATGTCACTGATATTGCTGTTGCTTGCGAAGTACTAGCTTCAATTTTAGAGCAAATTTTATTATATATATCAGGAATAATTTTCTCGGTCATGTAAGTGCGACCAGGTATTTTGTATTGAGGTACTGCCTTTTCCATAAGCCTTTTAAAGCCGACTCGTTCAACAAGTGATAATGGTTCGTTGTCTAAGGCAATCATTTCACCAATTAAATAATGATATTTTATTGATTTCGGATCATTAATATCCCATAACAATTTCCTTTCAGTTATTTCCTTCAGAGTTAACTGTTTCTTTCCTGACATACCTGGTACTCTCAGTATCTTGGAATCGGTAAAAGTAAGAGTGCCATCATTTTTGCTGTCACTTGGCGAGGGAGCAGCAGTTAACGTAGCGTACTGCTCAGCATGTTTGCTTTTAAGGTGGTTTTTCAAAGAAGTTGTAGCTGTAAACAAAAGAAAAACTAACACAGTAATTAAGTGAATAATTTATAATTTGCTTAACTCAAACCAACACTCAAATTGTTAGCAATTAATTAACTCAAATCAATTTCTGAAATCAATTTATAAATTATCAAGTTATCAATATTTAAAAATAGGACTTATTTTATCAAGTTTATCAACGAAATACTACGTGTGAAATAAAGTGCCGGGCAAAAAAACAAGAAATAAAAAATTACAAGCGCTAAATACTAAATAAAATACGACTAAAATTGTTTCACTTAATTAATACGTAATAAGATTTTACTTACTTGCTGTCTTTCCTTCTCCACCACGTGAGATCTTGTTGTTACACAGCAAACACACAGCCAGTTTATTATCTTCACTACAAATTTCATAATATTCCCAAACAGGCGATTTTTTAATAAATGGTGCCATTTTGTAAAGCTTTTGGCGAACAAAGAGTGATATTTTTAGTAATACCAATAATAACTATTACTAACACAATTTGATGTAACAACTAACAATGAACAAATAAAAATAATGCGTGTTGTGACACGATCTGCTAGCAATACCACGCGGCGTCGCGTCGTCGCTAGTAGCGTGCAGTAGCGACTCACCGCAATGTCCGCAATCAGACAGGTCGTAACACTCGTAACCTGTCACCCGCGAAATGTACAGATGTACACCTACACATATTTTGCCGAACATTCGGCCGCCGAATATTCGGTGCTTCGGCCGAGAGCGTGGCCGAATATTCGGTATTCGGTATTCGGCAAAATCACTATTCGTGGCATCTCTAGTAAACACCTATTATAAAAATTCTAGACGTTGGATAAACACAACCAAGTATAGGCCATAGCTGGCTGGAAGTAGAGTCAGATATGGGTAACCCATCTATACCAATTTTCAAACGAATCTGTTTAAATTTGTATTTTACATAGTCTAGTTTTAGAACATCCAGTATAGCTGAAGTAATGTCGAAATGACAATAATGTCCTGGTGGTAAGAGTTTGATTGATGTGTTACGAGGTGTTTTTAAGAGAGTCCGAGAATCCTTTGGAAGATCAGCAGCTTCAATTTTATATTTACGTAATACTGTCAATAGATCTGAAACTGCACCACGTTTAATTTTATGTTTTGTGGCCCAACATCTAAGGTCTACATGTAATGACTGATTATTTTCTTTCAGTTTTTCATTTACGTCTGATAACTTATCACAACAATCTACATCACTTTCATCCGTAATAAACACACTATTATACTCAACTTGAGTTTCAAAAGGTTCAGTTTCGTCTCTATCACTATTATCCTCTGCCTGGTGTCCAAGCAAATCATTCCCTTTAAAAATAATATGTTCTTGTAGAATTTGGTTTGAACTATTTCCATCATCATATTCAGCTGAAAATCTATTGGTAATGCTGCTGGTGGTCGTATAATTATATATTTGGGAATCATCAGGTTGTTTTTCAAAGGATTTTGTTGTCTTGTCATTCTGGATATTATTGGTGCAAATGAGACGCCGAAAATGTCTTTTAGATAAATCCAAGACTGATTTTCTTTTGCGGGACGACATTTTTCTGTAATACGAAAAATCCGTTGTATGACTCAAGAGAATTAAATTAGTATTTATAATGCCCACACCAAGCTAAGAATCCGCTATAATATAATACGATGTACATAAGTAATACGAAAATCCGTTGTATGACTCAAGAGAATTAAATTAGTATTTATAATGCCCACACCAAGCTAAGAATCCGCTATAATATAATACGACGTAAGTAATACGAAAATCCGTTGTATGACTCAACAGAATTAAATTAGTATTTATAATGCCCACACCAAGCTAAGCATACGCTATTTTTTAAGTTCAATAATAAGTTTTTGAAATACCTAATAACGCAATATCCATTAGATGTCCAATGGATAGCCAATACAACCCAAACCAATCTCCCGCGTAAAAGCACCCACGAAATGCAACAATTAGGTTATTAGGTTGGTCTTATTATTATTCTCATGTTCAAGACCTCAATAAAAATTGAAAATGTCAAGTAGCTAGCACAGAAGCAGAAAAATGGTTTGATTTTGTTCTAAGTAGCGTGTTGCGACATTCGCATGGACACAATGCACATTACACATAGGTTTGTTAATACTGACACCACACCACAATGATAAAATGTAACATAAAGTAATTATTTACTTACCCAATTGAACCTGCTTAATAAAAATTGACACAACACAAAACTATAAAAGATGGTTTCGTTGGCGTTCTTGCTTATAACCACAGATCTTATAACGATAATACAAAATGGCGCAAGAGTCGCAAGAATCAAGACGGCAAAACCGACTCGGATCGGAAGTCGGAACTCGGCTCGGCTTGGCACTCGGCTCATTACGTTTCGGTGTCGAACAGCAGTGGGCATGCGCAAACCGTATACCATTTTATTGGATATCCATGGATATGCAGTGGATGTTTATTAACCATTATTGAAAAATTACCACCATTTTCTTGATTTGGAAGATAAAGCTGTAAAGGAATGCCACAATATTCAAGATATTGCTTTTCATTACATTTTCAATTTATTTTACATTAAAAAAATTTATTTGAATCTCCAAGAAATATATCTTATGTATATCCAGTGAACATCCACTATGGATTGGACGTTCAGTGGATACAGGGATATCCACTGGATCTCTAGTGGATATTGTGTGCTGTCTGGGCATATTAAATTCTATGTTACATTTTACATATAATAGGCTCGTATGGCATTATATAATTAAAGAAGCAAAAAATATAATTAAATTGAAAGTATTTATGAAATAATATTAATAACTTTCGTTTTGTTTATTAAAGTATGCTCTTAAAAAACATAAACAATCAATCGTTTCATCATCAAGCGAGGACCGAATTTTCGTAAAATATAACCAGCCGCCGAAAAAGCTCTTTCTGATTCTACACTTGTCGGCACTGTTGTGTTTTCCACAATTAATAATAATACGCCATTACATTAACTCAACCTTTATTCGTGTCATCAAAAGAACAAGTGACAGTCATCATACATTAATATATATATATACAGAACGCAACATAACAAATATCCTAGTAGTTATACAACACTTTATGCAAATACACAACACCTTCCTCCCTGTAATTGAACTAAAACTATAGAGTACATTGAATGCTAATTTATTATTTATTTATAACAAAAGAATTCAGTTTGCTTCCTATTTCTATTTGATCTACGTACAAAATTAAGATTTGGATTAGTAACAGTTTTTAAATGAACAGAAAGTAAATTATCACTAACATTTCTTTTCTTTAATTGATTTTGGTGAACAAACTTCACCTTACTATGTACAATGATAAGATATGTATTTGGACTTACTATTTTAATTATTTTTGCAGGTAACCATTTTACAAAATTGTCATAAACATTTTTGTACAATACATCTTCTCCCTCTTTAAAAAAAGTTTTGTTGTTAGTTTTGATACCCTGATTACTATTGTTACATTTGTTAGTAAAATTATTAATTTTTACATTTTCAGTTTTCTTATAATTATTTAATATCTTGCTGTTTAATAAATCAAGATTATTTTTTGGTTTAAAAGCTAAAATTAATTCCAAGGGTGATCTAGCTGTAACTGTAGAAGGAGTATGTCTTTGATTAAACAAAAATTGGTTTATTTTTAACTGAATGTTTAATTTATTTCCACCTTGGATGCATGCCTTTTTTAAGAAAGATTTTGCAGTTTGTACTGCTCTTTCTGCCAGACCGTTTGACTGTGGGTGATATGGAGGAGAATGTAATAACTTTATCCTTTTTGCTTTACAAAAATTGTAAAAAACATTAGAATTGAACGGTGGACCATTATCAGTTACAATTACTGAACAATATCCAAAGTTCAAAAATAATTTTTCTAATTCAGAAATAAGTGCCATACTGTGTGTAGAGTTCATGTGTCTAATATCAATATATTTGCTAAATGCATCAACCATAATAAGAAAAGTTTTTCCCGCAAAATGGAAAAAATCAAGATGAAGCCTTTGGAAGGGACTATTTTCTTTCGGCCAATTGGATTTAACAATTTCCTTTGGAACATTCATAGTTTTTTCACAAACTTCACAAGACTTAACAAAATTTTCTATGTCTTTATCAATAAAAGGCCACCATACATATGACCTTGCTAGCATTTTCATTTTTACTATCCCTATATGCCCATTATGTAAAATATTTAAAATTTTACCTTGAAGATTAGGAGCAATGATAATGCGATGACCATAATAAATGCATCCATTTTCAATTGATAAACTGTTTCGTTTTTTATAAAATTGAAGTAAATTCCCACTGATACTAGACGGCCAATGGCTTAAAAGATACTTGTAAACTTTACTTAAAATTGTATCATTTTTTGTATGTTCCCTAACTGATTCGCTATCTATTATATTTTCAGATCCGAAATAATTAATAGGATTAACTTCTATATTTGACCCTTCATTTATAGGAAGACGAGAAAGACAATCTGCATGACTCATAGAAGAGCCCTTTCTATATTGTATTTCATATTGATACTGTGACAGGATAATGGACCATCTTTGAAGCCTTGCGGCTGCTACAGAAGAATTATGTTTATTTGGAGAAAATATTTCTCTTAATGCTTGATGATCTGTACGAATTATGAAAGATTTTCCATAGATAAAATCATTAAACTTTTGTACTGCAAATATAATTGCTAATGCTTCTTTATGTAATTGTGAATAGTTTTGTTCAGTTTTACTTAATGTTGCTGAGGCAAAATAAACTGGTTTTTCCCTACCATTAACAATATGAGATAAAATAGCGCCTACACCTACCGGACTAGCATCTGTTGAAATGATGATTGGTTTATCGGGATCGTAATATTCAAGAAGACTATTGGAAGATAACAACTTTTTACTTTTTTCAAATGCATTTTGACATTCGGGGGACCAAACGAACGTTTCACCTTTTTGTTTCAATTTATTCAAGGGCCACACAACACTTGCTAAATTAGGAAGATACTGATGATAAAAATTGAGAAGACCTAAAAATGATTCTAATTCGTGCAAATTTTTTGGAGCAGGTGCCTCAACTATGGCTTTAACTTTCTCATTATTAGGACTTAACCCTGAAGCACTAATCGTGTGACCTAAATAATCCACTTTATCTACTAAAAACTTACATTTTGATAAATTAATGTGAACATTGTGTTGTTCAAGTCTTGTAAGAACGACAAATAAATTATTCTTACAATCTTCAATTGTTTTAGCCCCAATTAAAATATCATCTAAGTAACAGTTAACATTTTTTAATCCTTCAAGAATTCTATCCATAACAGACTGAAATATTCCAGGAGCACTAGAAACGCCAAATACTAATCTTTTAAATGCAAATAAACCCTTAAAGGTATTGATGACAAGTAATTCTTTTGATTTATCTGTAACGGAAAGTTGCATAAAAGCTCCTTTCAAATCAATGACGCAAAAATAAGCACACCCTGATAATTGTGCAAAGATATCTTTAATTTTTGGAATACCGTAACATCCTGTTTCTATACACTTATTAATTGTAACTTTACAATCTACACAAATACGTACACCCTCTTCCTTTTTAGGGACGATTACAATTGGACTAGCCCAAGCACTACGTTCAATAGGTTCAATTATGTCATCTTTAATAAGATTATTTAATTCTTGTTCAACTTTATCACGTAAACGATATGGTACACTATAAGCAGAGTGAAAAATAGGTTGGGCATTTTGTTTTAACACTATTTCTGCCTTATATCCTACAATAGGATCTTTTAACGATTCGCTAGTAATTTTTGGAAAATTAGATTTAATCAATTCAACCATATCAGAATGAGTAGAGTTTAAGGTATTACCTGTACTTATAGAAGCAATATACGGATCATTAAATTGCTTTCTCCAATGTGGGAACAAAACATTGAGCCAATTTCTACCCAATATACAAGTTTTTGGTCTATCTCCTTTTACAATTATTAATTTTAAAGGATACAAGTCACAGCCAAATCCCACTTCTACATCGATTGTACCTACTTCGTTTAAGGAATTTCCTGTAATAGAACATAAATTATTTTGTGAAGCTACTACTTTACAATATGAAAATTTTGAAAGATACTCTGATTCACTCATAATGGTTACCGAAGCTCCTGTATCGATTTCTACTTCTACTGGAGTATTATTAACAAGAAGTTGACAATGTTGAGGCTGATTCTCGCAACCCACGCTGTGTATCTTCTTAAAACTCTTCTTGTATCGGCACATTGACACAACATGACCAACTTTACCACATTGAAAGCAGACCCAAGTTGCTGCTGGACAACCTTCTTTTAAGGAATGTACTTTACCACATCGTGTACACGGCTTATTATTCAGTTGTCTGAACTTCCCAGCATTATACCGATTATTATTTGAATTTCTCTTGTATGAAATTCCTTTTTGACTTTGATAAACAAGATTTTGATGAATAGGTTGAATATATTTTGATGCATTTTCTGAAGACTCCATGTTTAACGCCTTCTGACAACATTCTTCAAAACTTAATGAATCGTCGCCTAATAAGAATTGTTGGATTTTCCCATTGCGAAGACCCATAATAAACCTGTCAGTTAATGTTTCATCAATGTATTTTAATTTGTATTCGGTTGCTTTTTTTAATTCTCCTTTTGGAACTATTTCAAGGAAATCACCATAACCACATGATTGTGCTGCTGCTTTAAGCCTTACTATAAAATCATTGATACTTTCTCCCGCTTCTTGTTGTACTTTGTGAAACTTAAATCGTTCAGCTCGTTTATTTTCTTTTGGAGCAAAATGATCTCTTAATATTTTAATTAGTTCATCAAATAATTTTTCGCTAGGTAAATTTGGTACGGTTAAACTCATTAATACCTCATAAACTTCAGCTCCAATGATGGTAATGAGTAGTGGAGTTTTTTTATCTTCTTCAATGTTGTTTACCTTAAAAAACTGCATTAGCCTATCTTCATAAGCTTTAAAATTACTTCCGGGAACAAACGGTTCTATGTAACCTAATAAACGGGACATGATAATTTTTTAAATATACGCTTCTTTTTTACGCAATTAATTTTTTTCTTATTCTTCTTATATTATTACAACAACCACCACTAATTTCTTACTTATTTGATGTAATAAATGTACTTCGATACACATTCAATAAAAGGCGAACATGCGGCGGCTTCTTAACCTTACTTTCTTAATCTGCTAACAACCTCTTCAAACTATTATAATCTTCTTCAATTATATACGTAGTTTTTATATACTTTATTTCCCTAATTACGTTTATTATGCGTTTTCACCCTCGTCGCCAAATTGTTGTGTTTTCCACAATTAATAATAATACGCCATTACATTAACTCAACCTTTATTCGTGTCATCAAAAGAACAAGTGACAGTCATCATACATTAATATATATATATATATATATATATATATATATATATATATATATATATATATATATATATATATATATATATATATATATATATATATATATATATATATATATATATATATATATATATATATATATATATATATATATATATATATATATATATATATATATATATATATATATATATATATATATATATATATATATATATATATATATATATATATATATATATATATATATATATATATATATATATATATATATATATATATATATATATATATATATATATATATATATATATATATATATATATATATATATATATATATATATATATATATATATATATATATATATATATATATATATATATATATATATATATATATATATATATATATATATATATATATATATATATATATATATATATATATATATATATATATATATATATATATATATATATATATATATATATATATATATATATATATATATATATATATATATATATATATATATATATATATATATATATATATATATATATATATATATATATATATATATATATATATATATATATATATATATATATATATATATATATATATATATATATATATATATATATATATATATATATATATATATATATATATATATATATATATATATATATATATATATATATATATATATATATATATATATATATATATATATATATATATATATATATATATATATATATATATATATATATATATATATATATATATATATATATATATATATATATATATATATATATATATATATATATATATATACAGAACGCAACATAACAAATATCCTAGTAGTTATACAACACTTTATGCAAATACACAACAGGCACTATTGTCATTAAGAAATCATACACATTTTGTAAATACGTTCCTTTTGTTCCTGTTTTTTCAAAAAAAGTAATTTCATCTTTTATTTTTTGTTCCAGACCTGGAATTTTTTTAAACGCAGGCACGGGTGAAGTATTTAGTGTTTCGTCTATTGCTGCCTGTAATTTTTTCTTTAATGCGTTTACGTTTATCTTGTCAGATTCTAATACTGTTTCATTACTAATTTGGGAAGATATTGGAAGGGATGTTTCTTGCACAACTTCCATATCTTCTGTATCTTCTAGATTTTCATGTGTGAGCCGTTTAGTTAAGCTTACAATTTTTTTAATGATTGTAAATTTGGATATGCGTTTAAATACTTCTCCAACATCTTGTGAGCCCTTTTGCAGATACTGAAGTATTTGTGATAATTCAGTTCGTCGCAGTAAAATTCGAGATTTTAATGCTTCCAATAATTCTAATGCAATTGCAGATTTTTGCTGGGAAAGAGTATCTAACATAAATGTTAAAGAAGCGTCAGCCGTCAAAAGATTTGCATCTTTTCGGCATATTGCATCTACTGTTAATTTTACAGGAGTAAGCGCAGCAATAATTGAAGATAATAAATTAAATTCTTCGTCAGAAAAATGAATATCGGAACTAATGTCAATAAGCGCTTTTTGAATACAAAATTTAATTTCTTCAAATTTTTCTAACATAAATAACATAGTGTTCCATCTTGTTTGACAATCTAATTTTAGCGCTGTTTCTTTACCTAATTGTTCTCTCACGTACTTTTGTAAATATTTATCATTTTTAGAAGGTGAATTTTTAAATGTTTCCACTACTTTCCGAATTTTTGAAACTAGAGATGATATACCAGTATATGTCTAATATTTATATTACTTGTAGTAATACTAGCATCTAACTCTATAATAATTCCATTTCCATCTTCTTCGTCGATATCGTCGTCATTGTTATCATCGTCATCGTCAACATCATTAACATCGTCATCATTATAATTTTGCTCCACAGCATCAATATCCACACTCGGGTTCAAAGTTGACTTATACAAAACATCAGTAATTGCTAAATTTATGCAATGTGCCATATATTGTTGATGTTCAGCCTCTATAATTTTTCCTAATTTTACCATAACCGACGCACCGTCAGTAGTTACTCCAACTATGTCTTTAGATATATCTAAATTAAAATGTTTCAATTTTTCTTCTACAAAGGATAAGCATTTTTTTGCTGGAACGGATCCGTAAGCGCGCACTAATCCGATATTCCACATTGTTCCTCCAACAGAATGTACATTAACCCATTAGTGTATGAAGTTGATCAAAAGAAAAAAAAACTTTTTATATAAATTTATCTTTATTTAACATATAAAATACAAAAGTAAGGTCAAAAAGTTATAAAATATTTAAACTAAGAAATTATGACCCGTCCCTTATAGGGGACTCTATACCGGCAGGGCACTACAATGTGTGAAACGCTTTAAAACATATTTTGGGATGTAAGCCTACATTACACTTTGTACAAATAAAATTTGCTTTAGATTTACAATATCTACAGCGTGTATCAGTTACACTGTATTCCGGCCAGTGGTTTATACCATCAAATCTTATATCGTCTGATGGAATGGGGATTGTTTTTCCTCTCATCGAAGGGGTACCAAATGACTGTAGTAAAGCTAACGCTATGTGTCTTCGAAATACTAAAAGGCTAGCAGCCCGTTCGTCGTTTGGGTTCAACTTTTTCATAAGCAACCATCCGTTTACTACTGATACATCAAACAAGTATGCAAAAATTGGCCAATACCATTTTCTTTGCCTCATTCTAGTTCGATAAACCGCAACAAGTTGATCAGTTTTATCAACGCCGCCCATTCCTTTATTGTAACTGGCAAAAAGTTGCGGCTGGACCACATTGATTTTTTTCTTCTTTTCTCGGCACCAGCGTCTACACGTTTCCTCTGGAGTATCATAATTCGTCGCCGCGGTCACTACTTTATTATCCTTCCATCTTACCAATGTTATGGTTCCATCTGCGCTGCTTCTGTAGTCGTATCTTCCCTTTGGCTTTGCTTGCATTGTCTTCTTGTCACTCAATGGACAATTTTGAGTTCTGCCATCTTGGATTGTACCTGTTGCACAAAATCCCTTGTCTGATAAATATTTCATCAGTTTCACAGATGTAAAATAATTGTCAAAAAATATTTTGAAACCTTCATTTTGTGGTATTTGGGCTTTCTCTAATAAGAAAGCAACAGTATCGCCTCCTATTCCAAAAACTTTTTCTTGCTGTTCTTTTTTTCCCATATAAATATCAAAATTTATCATATATCCGGAACTACTACATATTGCCCAATTTTTGAAGCCAAATCTTATTGGCTTGCCACGTATAAATTGTTTTGCATAATGTTTGCCATAATATGGAATCATACTCTCGTCGATAGACAGACACTCTTCCAATCCACCATGCTGTCTAAATTTCACATTGAGTTCCTCAATTAGTGGCCGCAATTTATATAAACGATCGTTTGCGTTGATGTGATCGTTGTCGTTTAGATGAAAGTTTTTTATTATTGTCTCAAACCTATGTAGTCTCATACTGTCCGATAATATTGTAGGAACATCTTTTTGATTTGACCAGTACATACGTTTGTTAGGGTATTTGGCATATCCTGATAATAAAAGTCCTCCAAACAACACATATAACTCGTTAAGTGTTAAATTTATTGGGTTATTTTTTTGTTGTGAATACTGATTCGTTTGTTCGACGATAAATTTACAAAAGTTTTCGGAAAAAAACAAAGAAAAAAAGTCCGTTGGTGTCTTGCAATTCTTTGCTTCTTCTGAAGGTTCCACTTGTCTACAATCTATTTTTATGTTGTACTTAGGTTTTGATTTTACCCATTTGAGATTCACAGAAGTTGATTTTGGTGCTGCTGGTTTTGATTTTCGTGATGAGCTTGATGCTGACAGTTTTGAAGTTGATGGTTTTTCAGTTCGTGGATATTTAGAAAGTGGAACATCATCACTTGAATCATATTCGTCAGAATCGGAATCTAATTCGTGCTCAACTCGTTGCATTATGCATTCTGTTCTTAGCATATTAGGTCCTAAATGATTCAAATTTGCTTCGTGTTCATCATCGCTCTTGTCACTGTCTTGTTCGGTTTCATTTCCGTCTTCAGGTGGAATTGCAAAAATTTCAATGTTACCATCTTCTTTATCTTCTTCTAAAGCTTCTAAAAGCTGATGAAGACTAAGTCTGAAATATAAAATACACTTTATTACAAAAGTATTTAGCAAAATAATAATAATAAAAAAAAATGATCTAACATTGCCCATTTAGTACGGAGGGACACGAAAAAAGAAAGACTGTACCGAGCAAGCAATCATAATAATCAACTTTGTTAGAGGTTATGTTTATTCCTTATAATGTCTGCAATCAAATGATATGAAACAAACATCAATATATTTATCAACAATAAACTAAATAAAAAATTACTTACCCGCCGTGCCTTGTGTTGTACAAACTTTCATCCATCGTCGACAAATAATTAAACTGCACGAAAAACAAACCAACCACGTCGTTCGAACGGCTATAACTGAGACAAGTAGGGACAAGTGTAACAGTAGAAACCGACACATTGTTGCCAAATTTCATGGAGAAAACGCATTTTTATGCGCGTCCCTTAACAGGGACTCTATACACTAATGGGTTAATGTTTATGTAGCGCCGATTACGAATAGATGTCCATTCGTCAAATGTGATACTGAAACGTTTACCTTCAGATTTCAGTCTAGAAATTTCATGCACTGTAGACTGTTTAATAATTTTACTATATTCAAGTACCATATTTCTAATAGTGACTGCAGATTTTGGTATGTCTTTGAATCCTCTTGCCTTTAAGCCTTCTCTTATGTCATACGATTTTATAAAAATATTAAAAGACAAACCATCGCTAGCTGTCATTCGGGCAAGCACTTCTGAAAGTTTTTCGTTTTTATTATTTTTAAAATAATTTGTTATTAACAATTTAGGCTGTTTAGAAACACTTGATTCGATAACATGGGGGGATTCACATTTCTTTTTAAGATTTAGTCCATGTATCGTTTTTAAGTGAGTATGAAGGCCACTTGTGGATCCTCCTGTACACTTTATTACTTTCGCGCACTTTTTACATTTAGCAACCTGTTCGTTTTTTTCAATCAAAAAATGATTCCAAACTGAAGTTTCGTCCTGTCCTTTTCGCAGTGCTGCCAGACGAGTCTGAAGTTTCTCCCACTTCAAATCACCAAAAATCCCTCCTACAATTTAAAAATCCCTCCACAATAGAACTTCCAATTTTTTTTAGGTAAAAATACTTTTAATTCATACAAACAACACAATTTCTGTAACAAATTAATAAAACATAAAACAAAAAGAAACGGCATCAGTCTTCGTTTATAATTAATATACTATAAGTAGTTAAATAACATTTTATATAATTATGTATGTATGTAAGTAGTACACTGAGTTACAAAAAAAGTAAGTATATACATGGTATGTACAGTTGAATGCAAAAAAAGTAGACAAACAATAATTTTGAGCTGTTTAAACGTAACTTGTAAGTAAGCATTTTAACTCGAAGTGGCTTATGTTCTTCAATATCGTGAGCACGATAGGAACCTCTAAATCAACCCCACAATAATTTATTATAATTATGATCGAAATTAAATATTTTTCGATCATATAATTGTAGGGTTGATTTAAAGGTTCATATCCTGTTCACGATATTGTTTAAACGTATGTACTTTACTGAACTATCAAAAACTTCACTTGAGTGTCAGTCTGGTAATCTTATCACTTTCAAAAACAGTTTTGACAAGCTGATTCCGCATAGAGAAAACAATTACATAGAAATGTTTTTGTCTACTTTTTTGCATTCAACTGTAGCTGTTAACAAAAAATAAAAAAACAGGTAATACTATATCAACTTCAATCAGTTTTTATTTTTATAAATATCTGACGAAAAAAGTTTCAAATGCTGTTCATTTGAACAAAAACTTGTACAGTCTATCCCGTCACATTTGAATGAGGACCTTATTATGCATAAAGCATTTAAGGTATCGTCACCCAAGGCATTCCTCTTTTTTGTTTTAATATCATTTACTACTGAAAATGTTCGTTCAGATTCAGCATTTGAATGTGGTAATGTTAATATTATATTTGCCAATTGACATATATTGACAAATTTTAAGTTTTCTGAATAATCTTTAACTTTGGAAATTTCTTTCCACATCATATCAACTGGCAATGATGATAGATGTACCACTTCATCTTTATCAAAACTAAATGGTAAATGGCGCCATTCTTCCATAACCGCATTAGAATCATTCAAGATTGATTTAAACATATTGACTAGATTACTAATATCACTTAGAATAATTCTATTGCTGTTAAAAACATGACATGGTAGCAAGAATTCAAACTCCTTGTATTCATGACTTACAGGCAATCTACTAATCATTTCCTGAGCTAGAGTTACATAAAAATCTAATATTTTCAGACGAACAGAGTTTTGATCATGTCCACTTAAATTATTTTTAATAAAATCGTCACATTCACTTCCAATAAACATTTTATCCAATTCCAAGTAATTGTATGGATGTAATAGTCTGTCATAAGTAATGTCAGTTTTTAAAAGTATTGGTTTAATGAAATTTTGGAGAAACTGATTCAACAGTTGACAAGAATGTTTAAATACAGAATGGATCAGAATACCATTAGATTGGAACAAAGCATTAAACGAATTCATGTAATTTAATGCATATTTTAGAAAAAGAAAATAAGCCTTTATAATATTGGACTGTAGTAAATCCAGGATTGTACCTGCTGATTGTAAGTTATCTTCAAAAACCGCTATTCTAAAATAGGCTAGTAAGGGTTCCCAATTTATTAATACTCTGTCGACACACTGCCACAATGATAACCATCTTGTTCCAGACAGTTTCAAAATCTTGCACTGAGAAAAGTACCAGCAAAGAATTCTTTGCTACAGTTTGTTTTTCTGTCACAATAGATTTTCTTTTTATGATTGCATATTCATTTTGTTGCCATAACAAATATCATTTTACTGAATACTTTCTGCTACGCCAACAATATATTTAGCTATGATGAGAATTATCACTTTACTGAAATACAAATGTACGTTTTTAAGAAATTAACTTTCATCCATTAATAAATTTATTAGCGTAATAGCAGAAAACTTTACTACGATTGAAACCTAAGATTCATATTAGATATTTGAATAAGGATTAAGAAACTTCCTTTCTACAATTGAAAAAAGCGCTTTGCTAAGAGTAATAATAAGACAGACAATATCGTATTACAAATATTGCGTTTGCCTTAATAAGAGTTCGTGACTTTACGGCAAATTTCGGATCACCTACACGGATAGTGGCAGGTGCATGCAAGATACATATAATAGAAGCATAAAAGGCAGATTGCCGTTCATCTTCCCGCGGCTGACGCCAATTTACGATTATTTAGTTTGTGGGGTGCTGGGAGTGCATGTGATATTTAAGTTTTAAATCTTAGTTTTCCATTACATAAATTTATGTGCACGTTAAATGTAGGTAAATATAATAAATTGTTTTCCCCTTTATGATGACGTCATTGTAAAGTTAGAAAAAGAATACTGGACAAACTATCTTTCATTGTGGGTGATTGCTTAAATAAAGGGTGACCACAGTTGTTTTATTTGTGTTTGTTAAAACCAATATTTAAGTTTTTTTTTATTTGCTTTTAGAAATATTAATTTTATTTCCTTTTGTTAGAAATAAGATATATCTATGTTTGAGTTTTAAATAAAGCATATGTTTTCTTTCACCCTTGTCATTTTTTGGTTAAACAGTAGGCTGTTTTCCAGTTGCAGAATATAAGAAACTCTTAACTAACCTATGTGAAGGTATACTACGGGCCTGAATCTCTGCTGACAGTTCGGCTCGCACAATACTTACATATATTGTAATGGTTATACAATATAACATTAAGAGGAGAGAATCCTATAATACAAAAAGTCATGGAAGGGAAAATAAGGAGAAGGAAGGCACATGAAAAAAGACTCAAGAAATTCATATCACAACTTTTTTGAGAAATTGCAGTTAGTTTAGATGGTCTTCGAGCAACTTGTGTGTAATTTGCAATTTGTTAATTGCCATTATTGAAAACTAATTTTGCTCTTACTGCAAAATAATTTTGTTAATATGTACTACAAGAAACCTTGCTGTAGATCTTGTATAACTGACTAATGAGCACAACATTACTCGAATTAATTCAATGAAATGATTTGACTTTTTCATTATTAATTAGAGCATGCCAAACTTCTTTATTATAGTTCCTAAATATTACAAAAGATCATGTAATTAATAAAGAAAATTCTCAACTTCGTTTCATTATAATAGCAAGAGTAATGTTGCAGTCTATAATAATTAGCCAGTATAAAAAATCCCAGCAAAGTTACTCTGTTGTAGTAACATGATGATTACCTTATAGAGAGAACAAAAGTACTTTTCAATAACAATCGATAACTTTACAGAAACAAAAGAGTACTGTACAGCTATAGTAAAGTTTGTTTATAATGGTAGCAGAGTTATTTTATAAAGCCAGCAAAGTTGGTTCATAATGGTAGCAGAGTTACTTTATAGAGACAGCAAAGTTAGTTTATAATGGTAGTTAGAGTTACTTTATAGAGACAGAAAAGTTGGTTTACACTGCTAGCAGAGTTACTTCATGGTGGCAACAAATTACTTTATTATGATTGAAATATTGTTTTATAATCGTAGCAAGGTTACTTGGTGATGACAGTAACGTTTACTTTACAGTGTTAGCAAACTTGCTTTCCAAATACTGAAAAGTAGTGCTTTGTAAAGTAAATTTGCTATGATTATAACCTCATAATAGCAAAGCAGACTTTACTATCATAGGGGAGTATTATACTGGCGCCTATTCTATTAGAGTTTTCTGCTAGTATTACATATTTTTTTACAATGATAGTGAAAAAATTCTCTCAGTGTGTAATGTTGGACATTGAAGTAGCTTTGTATTTCTTTTAGTTGCCCACATCTTTTCGAGCTTCCAGAAACATATGAGTAGATTAACCTAATTAATTCTTCAGCTTCAGGTGGTAATTTAGAGCAAGCTTTACTAGTGATTAATGCTGCTGAGTGGCAAATACATTTAAACAAAACTGCGTAAGGGACATCTTCACGAATGTGAGAAAAAAACGAGTTGTTTTTACCAACCATAACTGAGGCTCCATCTGAAGCCACCCCTACAATATTCGTTAGTGGAATTTCCAGAGATGTCAATGCTTCTTTAAATTTGATGTACATGTTCAATGCTGTTGCTTCGGTTCCTATATCAATTAGCTGTAATAATTTAGTTGCGATTTTCCCAGAGCTTGGGCACACATAACGAGCAAGGATGCACATTTGTTTCTTAGTACTAATATCAGTTGTTTCATCAAGAAGTATGGAAAATTTTACCTGTAAATTGTAAAAAGAATGTACTTTGTGCTAATAAGTTATTTATAACTTACCTCTCTTAAAGTTGAAACTAAACTGTCCACTTCATATTTTCCCAATACATTCTTAATTATAGCGGTACACTTAGTCCTTTTAAGGTTTACGTCTTTAGCTATCTGCGAGTCAGGAATCTTATGTTTTATAATTTCTACTAAATGATCGATTACTTGTATGGCCACGTTATGTTCAGCTATTAGAGCACACAAACTTAGCTCAAGATCTTTTACGAGTCTCTCATGTTTTTCTTTTTTTGCTTTTTCAGATTTAACAGAATCTACCAGTTTGTCAAGAGTTTGTTGACGAGTTTTATCATTAGCGTTCTTTTTTACATTTGTCATGTGCAGTGTTGTTTCTGAATGGCGAGTTAGTTCTGTTTTTCCACACTGAAGCACCTTATTGCAAGCTACACAACGACAATGTTTTGGATCTTTATCATTTTTTGTCAACCACCCTTTGAATTCTGGAATATTCAGCCATTCATCAGAAAATAATTTAATTTTCTTGGATGATGAAGCCATTGCACCTGAATTACATAACAATTTATTATGATGCGTACCTTCATTCAAAACTACTATTTTATGAATCTCAGTAGTCACTTTATAAAAAAAACCCACCTTTATAACGGCTTAACCTTAAACAGAACAATATCTTAAAGCGGCAGGATACGCACCACGCGGTTTGCACGTGTGTAGGTAGCGGGAAACTAAATATGAAACTAAACTAATATGGAACTAATTGCGCCGGCGAGCGGCGCGAAGGGGGAAGGCCGAAGCCGAAGGTTCGATATATTTTCGGTAACGTGGTGGTACGCTTGGCTTGATCAGGTTTGTTATAGTGACATTTCTTTGCGCTTTCAGTCCAGTGGCGGTTCGTGATTTCGTGATGGGTCAATTCAAAATTATTAAGATTTAACTGATTTACAGAAAAGCGAAAAAATCCCACTTATCGCGCCAGACACTAAAAATCCCTCCAAAGAGGGATTATCCCTCCCATCTGGCAGCACTGCCTTTTCGGTGCTCCGTAAATGTATTCATCTTTCAGGGGGTATAGCAGTTTATGCCTATTAATTTTAATATTTGTAAATTAATTACACTCTAACTTACATTAATACAAATATAAACTTACCGTATCATATAATTCATATGGATTAATCAGTATTTAAATACCGTTATATCATTTTCAATTATTAGAAATAAAACCAGAAAACAAGTGCACATAATCCACACACCACAAGACAACGGAATGAAAAATAAAATTGAAAATATAAAATATAATTTTTACTTGTAAACACTACAGCTGATTTGCAAAATTGAACAATCTAATCTAAACTATTTAATAATTTTTGTGTTACACACTTTATGTATTTGTATAACGAGCCCTATTCATTGGGTAGTAGACGTAAAACATAAACAATCGCTTTATATTGCAGACACCGCCGCTTCTCGATGGTGCCATACTCGGCTCGGTATGTGTAATAAATGTGCCTGATATAGATTTTAATACAATGAAATTGTTTGTTTATCTTCAAAAAATATCTTGTAATTAATTAATATTATTTTAAATTAGATTTATATTGTGCATAAATTCAATTTTTATCAACTAATGTAATACCAAAATACCGGTATTTTAACATAAATACCGGTTTTTAATAACGGACAAAAATCGTCCGGGATTCCGGTATTCGGGATCCCGGAATCCCGGTATTGTAAGCCCTATGTAAGGGAGGGTTGCCACGTTTGGGACAAATTTCATAAATGTGGGCATTTAATCCTCTTTTTTTAAGATTTCCGTGTAATTTTTTTTATCACATAATTCCAAGTATTATCCATCATTACGACGATAAAGTTTATTGAAAAACAAAAGTGTGAATGTTTAAAAAAATTAAAGACGGTGCATGCAATTTGTCCCAAACCTACAACCCATGGTGTCGTTTGGGACACCAAGGTGGAAGCTTTGGGACACATTGTCTTGTATGGAACAAAATGTTCTGGACACTAAGATTTTTATTATAATTATAATAAAAAATAATAATAATAATATAATATTTTTGTTACAAAAAATTATCGCAGATTTGCGATATTAGTTATCTGGGTAATGCTGAAAGTGTAGCAGTTGCCGACTCTGGATGTTCCCCCAAAAGTGGAAGGGGAGCTGAGTTTTTTTAAAATATCGCAATCATAAACTTCTTGGAAATCATCGATTTCTGGAAAATGAAATTTATTTGAGATTCCTCGACGCCTCAGAAATTTTATTTTGAATTTATCACATTCTATTTTGCTTTCAATATCTCCAATAAAATGTATCACTTTGGTTTTCATTGGGAATTTGACCACGACGTAGTCATTATCACTTAAAAGACCATTGCAGGAAGCATCGGATTCTGCATCGCTATCGTCATTTTGAATCTCAAATGGCGAATCATCACTTTCTTCGCAAATATCATCTAAGTTTGGATCTTCTTCATCTGAGCTTTCTATTATTTTTCTTTTTACTACTTTCGCCGCTTGATTTAACTTTTTTTTTGCATTTCTCTTTTCTTCTAATTCTTGAATTTCCGTTTTTTCGGGTGTCTGTAAGAATTCTGGTCCTGCCAGGTTTTCGGCCTCCTTTCTTCTTGCGAGGGGACGCTTGAGGAAGTGGTCGAATTAATTCAGGACTAACAAATGGAGCTGAGGAGCTTTCTGATTGATTATTGTTATCAACATAAGAAGTGCTTGGACCGCCAATTGAGGCATTTTCAGGAGTTCGTGATCTTTCATTTTCATTATGAGTTGTCCTAATTGCATTTTGTTCATCAGGAATAGGTCTATCGGTCACTGCACTACATAAGAATTCATCATCTTGAAAAATATCAGGGTTAGTGGGGTAAATACCTGACTTTTTAAACCCCTTTTGTATATTAATTGGCGAAAAAGCACGAGGGAATGCCTCCCCAACCAATTGAGCTATATTATATATAGTTATAGTTGATCCTGGATTATTTAACATCCAGTTGTCTGCCGCCGAATTATAATAAGTTTTCAGTGGCCCATACACTGAGATATCCAAAGGCTGGAGCTTGTTGCTACAATGGGGGGGAAAGGTTAAAAGATGAACTCCATTTTTCTTAGCCATATTGATGACCTCGATGCTTATGTGGCTCTCATGGTTATCATACAAAAGTAAAACAGGTTTCTCAGTTGTCGGCTTTACATGAACCAAAAAGTGTTCGAAGAATTTAACGAAGATTTCAGTGGTCATCCAGCCCGAGGGATTTGCAGCTCCTATCGACCCCGGTGGTGCATTAATTAACATGTTTGTCTTGAAATGCACGCGTGGAAATATAAAAAATGGAGGCAAAAAATTCCCCATCGCGTTTACCCCACAACACAATGTAACTAGTGTGCCGCGTTCTGCTGAAGTCACTTTGCCGATCTGTTTCAGTCCCTTAACACCTAACATTTTTCCTGGTACTTGAACGGTAGTTAGGCCTGTTTCGTCAACATTCCATATTGCTCCAGCTTCAAAATGATGACGTGACAGAATATCCCTCAACTTGCTGAAAAAATCACCTACATTCTTTCTATTAAAACTGGTTGCCCTAGACAGCGAGGTTGGCTCGGGTTTTCTGAGAGACAACACTTCGTTTCTTTTCATAAAAGCTCGGAGCCAGTCTTTGGTAGCACTTTGTTTTGTGTGCTAGTTCGCCGGCATTTTAATTTTATTTGCCAAGCCAAACTCGAACGCCAGTTTTGTGGTTTGACTGGTAGATAAACCATAATGCATTCTGCACGAGACGATTAGGTACTTACAGAGCATGGATTCTTCCGCGGTTGTAAAAATTTGAGTGGAAACATGTTTAGATTTATACTTGTTTGAGAAGTCTTCAGGTATTCCCCCTTTCTTTACATATCTCGATAAGGTACTTTTAGGAATCCCATACTTCCTTGCAGTTTCTCGAAGCTTAGCTCCATTCTGAATTTCTAAAATAGCTTGCTTATTGATATCTGGAGGGATTAATTTTCTCTTCCGTTCAGGCGCCATTTTCTGTGAATACAAACAATAATATAGAAGATAGGTGCCTAGCTATTAAAAAAATCATAATAAATAT
Source organism: Agrypnus murinus (assembly GCA_929113105.1). Lineage (NCBI taxonomy): Eukaryota > Metazoa > Arthropoda > Insecta > Coleoptera > Elateridae > Agrypnus > Agrypnus murinus. The sequence goes on along the minus strand of OV816026.1, from coordinate 105,162,986 downwards.
TACTCCTATACTTATAAATCGTAATTTTTTTGGGACACTGTCTCAAAGCTATCGCCAAAAATGTCCCAAAGGTGTCAAGCTTCTAGATTTGTAGAAATATCGTCCTAGCTAAATTATAGGTTAAGAAACTACTAATTAAACTACGAAAGCTAAACATCAAAACTATTGATTAACTTACCTTAAAATAGTGGCCGCTAATTTGCACAATTAATAATCGTATAGGGAACGCTAAATCACACTAATATTTTACTCGGATTTTACCAAATTCGTTAAACACTTTCATGACGCCGGCATTAGCAGTAACCAATATAATGGAGCGAGCGGTTGGTAAGACTGTTGAACGCTATCTAATGGCGGTAAATTTTTGAATTTAAATTTGGTTTTAGCACAAGAAATGACGGTGTCCCAAACGTGGCAACCCTCCCCTACATACCTGTTTCAACAAAAAGCACAAGAATGGAAGTCTTGAAAAAGACTGATTTTTAGTCAATACGCGCAGCGGATAGACGAAGAAACAAAACGATAAAACTCAAAAAACAACTTGTCAGCTAGAAGCGTTAAAACAAAATGGCTGAGTCGGAGCGTCACCTTCATCGCGGCTAGAGCGCATGTGTTTGGTGTTGTGTGGTGCATGCTGTGTGTAACTTTAAAACAACCAATAGTATGTCGAGATTCAAATAGAGCGGGCGCTTGTGGGCGTTTTTATTACTCTATATCTTGGGCGACTCCAGTATAGTTACTGCAATATTTTTCTGCAAGAAAGCTATTAGGCAGTTGTTTGATCAGCTTTATGCCTCAAGCGCGAGCAAATTTCGTTAAATAAAATGCTAATATAACAAATAACCCTTCATTTTGATTTTTTTCCTTGCTCTGGGGGGGGGGGTAATTACCCCTACTACCCCCCGTAAATCCGCGCTTGGACGTAGGGCGGCAATAAAGTACCATGTGCCACTATAGCAAACATAACTGTTGTGTTGCTTTTTGAAGTGTCAATTGTCATGTGAGTGTGCTTGATCCTATTTTAGTAACCACAAAATTCGTTTCGTCGAGATTTATGATGTTGAAGGGGGAGATGGATATCTGCTATAGATTGCTCTGGGTTCTGGGAATATGTCTGTATCATCTCATAGCTTAAATCCAGCTATGACCCGCTTGGTGTTCTCCGCTGATTTAATGGTTAGTTCCGGATGTCTTTTCATGAATGTTTTAAACCAGTCCAGGCCTGGAATATTGTCTTTGAATATTTTTTCAATCAGCCCCAACTTGTTTAGATATTGTTCCAAAATTCCTCTGATATCATTTGATTTTAAAGGAAACCTCTACTCTGCGCATATTTGAAGTGATTCTTTAATGCGCGCTTCTTGTTTCATTTAGCACAGGTTGGCGACCATATTTTAGAGAATGAGTTTGGTCATATCGCCTCTGAACGTTGCTAAACGGTACTCCATATTGCTCGGAAGCTTTTCGAATGGACATGCTGCCCCGGGGTCGGGCCGCCGCCACTGTTCCACTTAACATTTGCTCAGGTCCACCAACTTTTTTTTAGTTTCTAGGCATTCTATAATAAAAATACAGCTTTAAACCAGTTGAGAATGCGCAGAGCTAGCATTGCCATGACGAACAAAAACAACTGTATACTTAATAAACTAATTTATTTTTGGAAAGTAATTTTGACCTAACACATTAGTTGTCATAAAAACTAAAATTTTAAGTCCTAAAATTCTTCGTCAAAAAGATGTTGCTAAAAATGTTTATTTTTTCGTAAATTTAAAAAAAGTACACAATTTTTCATTTTTCAAGAATTTACCAAAATCTTCGATGGTCATTTTGACCACTTTCCCGAAGAGATACAAAAAAAAGTTTCAACCAAAGTTTCTTAGAATTTGATGTACTATAAGATTCCAAAGAAAAATTCAAAAAAGTCAACATAGAAAAAGGCGACAGACCGACTTCACGAATTTAGAGACGAACTTTTTGTTCGTCGAAAATTATTTTAGGGGGGTAAAAATAGGGGTAGTTTTCGTTGTAGTCTCGAGAACCCACCCATAACGAATGTCCGTTAAAAATTAATTTTTATTTAATCTCCTGTCCATTCTTGTTTATTTTTGTTCTATTTTGCAGCTGATTCATTTTACCCCTTTTTTCCATTTTAGGTTAAAAAAAATTATAGTCTTGAAACCATATAATTAAAATTAAAAAAACCTTCCGAAATATGTTACCTAGATAACTAGGCTAACCTCTTGTCAGTTATACCCCTAACACATGTCTCCTTGCTCATCTTGCAACTAAAGGTTTTCGACTCCTAAAAAAGCGCGCATTCAAAATACCTTCATACATGGCTCATCTGGAGTGCGTTCAGAAACTAAAGCGTTTGGTGGAGTGGTTTGAGTTTGAGCGATGTAATGTAATTCTGGAGTGTCCCTCGAGTGTTAAGCGTTTATGAACGGCATTGAGTCGTTAACATAACCTCACTATTTAAGAGTGAAAATCGAGAGTGAAAATGGAAAACCAAGCGACGTTAACCTGCATTTCTATATTTGGCGCAGAACAATTATTAGGCATTCCTATATCATTTTCTGAAAGTGAGGATGATGAAAGTAGTGAGGAAGAAGAAATAGTACTTTTATTAGCTTGTAAGAAGAGAAAACTGAATGCCCCCGCACGAATTCAACATTACATTGAAAGAACTGTATCAAGGTACACAGCCCAGGAGTTTCAGCAACATTTTAGAGTATCCATTGTTGCTTATTCACATTTATTGCGACTAATTGGCCCTGCGTTACTTCGAGAAGCTCCCACAGGAAGACCCACTATTGATGCTGAAAAACAATTACTATCGGTTATATGGTTACTCGCCACACCAGATTCGTATAGGTTAGTAGATGCATACTGTGTATCTAGCATCAATCTATTAATAAATTTATCATTTTAGATCAGTGGGTGAAATGTTTGGTTTAGCAAAGTCATCTCTTTCTGCATCCTTTGTCAGAGTTATTAAAGCACTCAATTCAATAGCTCCCCAAGTCATAAAATGGCCAGGTGGAGAACGTCTTGATAATATTAAAAGAAGATTTCATGCTATTGCGGGATTTGATAAAGTTATTGGGGCAGTCGACGGTACGTTTATTGAAATTAAAGCACCTACTGAAGATCCACAATCTTACATAACACGGAAATGTAATTATGCATTTACTTTGCAAGCCATATCAGAACCATCATTAAAATTTACTGATGTATATATTGGCTATCCAGGATCTGTCAGCGACACCAGAATTTTCAAAAATTCAGATATTTATGGATTAATTAGAACTCATGTGGCAAATTACTTTCCTACAGACGAGTATATAATTGGAGATAAAGCTTACCCTGTTTTATCATGGTGTATTCCACCATACATCAACAGAGGAAATCTCACACCGGCTAGGGTGCATTTTAACACAGTTCAAGCACAAACTCGCCAAGTAATAGAGAGGTCCTTTGCTCTGCTGTTCGGAAGGTTTAGAAGACTGAGATTTCTTGATATGAACCGCACTAAGTTAATACCAGCGACAGTCCTAGCTGCCACTGTGCTGCACAATATATGCCTAGACTTCCAGGATCTGCTCATTGATGACTATATTCGTGTAGGCATGAAGGATGTGAGAAATAATGATGACGAGGATAATATTGCTCCTATCAATGCTGTTGCTGAAGAGGGCAGGCTTCGACGTGATGCATTATGCCGACAGTTGTATGCCAACCGAAATTAGCTTGACAAGTTATCCAGCAATTAAATTTTTCTCGTTCTTATATAACTATTATCATGTATGATTATTGTCATTGTATTCTTATTTGAAATAAACCCATATATATAGCTTTGGTGTGTGGAAAAGTAGGTACATACTTACTTATATTTTATTTTAAATAATGTCGACAGTTAAATGATAAAACAATAATAATAATTCAGCAATAGTTCTTAAACCTAACTGTGATATTTTGAATTTATGCGGGATTATGTTTTTCCTTTTCCCCGCCCCTTTCCAAACTATACCATTTCCGGTTAGTTATTAAGTTAGTTCATTCTGTTTCTGTATATGGAGGAAATAAAACGTTACTTTAAATTGATCCGTTTTTATTCTTGGTAATCTGTTGATGTTTAATTAAGAATAATAAATGTGCTTAAAAATAACAAGTCTATTATTGCAAACATCACACTAACAAAGAAAACAATAATAATTCAGAAATAGTTCTTAAACCTAACAAACAGAAAAACAGATTTATTGCATTTTTTAAAAATTAACAAAATAAGTCAGTCGAAGATTCCTTAATAGCCTAACGCAGACAGAAAAATGTGTGTATTTCAGTTTATTTATCAATTCGTCCATTTTTGTGGCAAACACAGCCACGGCATTTTGTCTCGCCTGTAGAGTTTCTTGGTGACGTTTTGCTCAATTTTCTTCTCTTGCCGCACCTGCAGCGTTTATTGTGTTGATCACTTCTTCAAAGGCAGTTTTTTTCCTTGATACTGTTGCTGTTACTACACTCCTCACTTTTCTTTTTTTGGTGGAAGTTCCACTTGATGCAGTGTCTACAGCAGTTTCTTCTTCATCTGCACTACTAACTACAACAAGCCAAAACTCAGTCAATATAATAATTAATTCAATGCATCAATGTACCTGTATCACCCTGTATTGAAGACGCCACCGCAATGGGTGTGACGTTGTGTTTTTTCCCCAAGAATGCATCCATTACTTCGAAGTATTTGAAATCAATGCGCTCACTGCCTGACTGTCGTTCGCTCATATTGTCTTTTTTGGCGGCGTATCTGCCTTTTAAATATCGCCATTTATCATGACACTGTGTGGACGTATAGCTAAAGTTATGTTTCTCCGTCGCAGCCGCCACTTTCTTCCAAATAACTTCTTGTTTACATGTGGTTGTTTTAAATTCATCATCAAATTTCTTGCGCATATTGATTAAGCAACAAATTGCAGAATCACCCCATTTCCGTGTTGTTGCCCCTTTTTGCGAAGGTTCTTGGCACTCTGGTTGTAACTGCTCGACATTACTGAATCCTGGAATGTTGAACATCTCCATCAACTCGTTGCTTCTTTCAACCGTAATTAACTGTCCATCTACACACGAAAAAGAATCTTATTACATTTTATCGATAATTATTTTTACTCCAATATTTACCTGATATGTTTTGCAAATACATTTTACCGTCGTCGGTCATTAGGAACCCTTCACCCACTTGCACGAGCCTATAGTTTACATTATCTATCACCCCTTCCATTTTTACTTCGCGCCAGACAAAATTATTAGAACAAAATGATAACAAACATTGAATAACAAACACAACAATAACCTTTCACTATAATAATTAATAACATGTGATCGCCAAAATGACTGACAGACAAGGTTAGTATTTTCACAATGCGCATGTCGGGCGTTCTTTCACCACGATTGCTACGATTTAGAGGCCGGCGATTTGCGAGCACACAGAGCCTTTTAGAGCGACGTTTATGAACGACGTTTTTGAGCGAATTCTTGTCAAGGGTTGAGTTTATGAACGGTTTGAGTGAAAATTTACACACCAAAACCGCTCGAGCGTGGTTTATGAACGCACTCCTGTTTTTGAGAGTGGCGTGACACTACCCCAGCGACAACAGTAAACATACTAACGTACAAATAGGTATCACGCGGAAACCGTATAGAACTCAATATAGGGAGAATGTGAAATTCCCATTAGAATCTGATAACTGAAGCGGTTTATTCGCTTTATCTATACTGATTCAGTTAACCTCGTTTAACGGTACAATCCTTACGGCGGTGTACCACCCTGTAGAGGTATATATTCACATTCTTCTTTTTTGTTCCATGTGAGGATGTGAGCATGAACAGAATCTCACTCCCTTTGTGAGTGGCCCGTTTCAAAAAAGAAATCGTTAATAGCAGGTATATCCATATTTGTAACTGCACACAAAACCATTGTAGTCATGTTGAGATTACGATTTTGTTCTCCACATGTATCTGAAAAAGTAACTTATTTTCCAGAATCTTCAATATTAAAAAGGTACTTCCAAATGCACGAGGCTGTATTAGGTGAATCCCGTTATACCTTCGTGCCACATGTAGCAGAAGGCGTGGCTGGTTTCAACATTATAGACAGTTTGATTTGTTAACGCCATTTGTAAAATATGATTTTCGCATTGACTTTGGCACAGTTAGACTACTGCTTCCAAATTAAATAGATTCTGCGAGATGACATTCACCGGCAAAAGCTTTTTCTTTGACGCTATTTTTCATGGGTCTAGCCAATTCTTTCTTTTTAATTGCAGGTCTTGCTTTTCTTGATTTTCCGTTTTTTGTTCAGGCGTCATATTACCAAAAATGAAACATCACAGACATTTCTGTAGTGCCATAACTTTTCGGGTTTTTTTGTTCTTGTGTCTTACGCCGGTTAGCGTTTTAGTAGTTTGCCGGAAAAGTTGAGCGAACATGTTCAACATTCATTGAAAAGTTACATTATTTCAATTCCTGTAGTAATTATATTTATGATATTGCGCTATATGGTATTTTATTTATGAGTATGAGGTACAAACAAAAGGTTCTAAAGAAAATCTTTCATTTAATCCGCAAAGTCTGAGTAATCTTAGAAAGGTGTTAATTTCTTCTGAGCATACAATTATCTGGAATAACACTCGAAATGGGATTGAAAACTTATATTATCAGAGTTATTTGGCCTTCGGAATTCTTAGGTTAGGTTTATAAACTGCAAGTGTGTTTCCATCCAAAAAATAACTAGCAAAACGCTAAAAATTAATATAAATATTATCACCGGGATCTTCAGAATCAAATATTATTTACTGGTCACTCCTGGTGTTAATTGCTTAGCGAAACTGTATATGCGACCACAAGTCGCTGGTTTGAATTTTCATGTAGGTTCCCCTTATATTTCGGTTAGTAACAACTACGGACGAGAGGGAATAAGAAAATTCGCACTCACCTGGTGCAAGTATCAGCTTCACTCTTGTTGGTGCGGGGCGCCTCCAGATGCCTTTTTAAATATAATGGTCACTCACTCTCACATAAACTAGACTTTTTGAATACTAGTGTTTGTTCCTGGGTTTTTTTTGACAAGATTCTGACAAGACCCCGTTTTCTTTTCACGGCCTGTGCGATCCACCTTTTTCCCTCCAAACGCGGAAAAAAGGCGCGAGATATGAATGTAACATGTAGGCATTTTAGCCGTTGCAAGTTTAATTAAGGGGCCAGATTAAAGGATTGAACACCTGGTACATGTAAACTAAAAATTAAGTTTACAGTTTAACTAATAACGCACTACTAAGTTAGAAGCGACAAACTATTCAATAGTTGTCATTTTCATTTTTAGTTGCTGATTAGAGATGGTATTGCATAGTATTGATAAAGCCGCATTCAAAGTCAAATGTCAACATCAGTTTTCTCATGAACCGTTACTGAGCCACTTTCCCAATCTTCCTCGCTGGTTGTAGTTGTGTGAGCAGTAGGACGTTTTTCTTTCCAGTTTTTTTTAATCTGAAGCATGTTGATGCTGACGCTTTCCTGCACGCTTCTGCTGTGGTACGCTTGTGTTTGTGGCAGGGCCAGGTTCATCAGATTCCATCTCAATGACTTCAGAAACAATTGCAGTCTCTAATACTTCTTCACTTATCGATGGCAGCTTTGCAACTGGGGGCTTCTGGAATTCAGCGACTTCAGGTTATGACTTAAAATTAATTTACCAGCTCGTCAAGTCCGAGACGATTCAAAGTGTTGAATGTGTGTTCTGTTGCTGCAGACGTAGTTGGCAGTCGTAATATTGCAGACGCAACCTCAGAAGGTCTGAACATTCAGTTTTTTTGGGTACATTTCCAGGTGAACTCATTTACCCAAATATCAGCTTTGCTTTTATATTGTTGGCTATGTTGCTGATGAACTCCATTCCATCAGCATGTTCTGATTCACTGATCCAGAACATTTGCAACCAAGTGAAATGGTGTCGTTCAAAAACCTTTACGATTTTGAAGAGCTGCCATCATTATCAAAGCAGTGAGCAATAGATGCCCAACAGGTTTTCGCAGACAATTGTCGAGCCTGCTGTACGAGATTACAAATTTCTAACCAGACGCTTCCTCTTTCGGAGTTATTTGGTTATGGTTTCTGGTTATGGCAACCAGATACACATGTAAAATTCTGAAAATAACTAATTAGAACAATTAACTCCCAAATTTAATGGGTCTTTAAAATCGGTTTTCATTTTGAATGTAAATTTTGAATTTACATTCAATGTTGGTTTAGGTATAGTATAAATAACTTCAAGCAAAGTTTTAAAAAACTTCGACAGATTGCAATGACTATTTTTTTATTTCCAACTGTCTAAATTTGACAATTTGGTAGCAAGGCCCGTCTCAATCAACTCCCGAGTGCTAGTCTGCGGCTGCTAGATTCACTCCGGTTTATTTTTTTCATTTTTTGGTTGCACTATAGATACTTCTATATTTGGAGTTTGTTGAACCACATGTTTTTCAGAAGTTTGATAAGCTATGTCTTCAAATACATCAAGTTGATCAAGATTTTGATTGTTTTCCAAATTCTGATTTTCGAATATTTTTCAATCGTAGTTTTCGCTAGAGGAGATGACTAAGGTGTTGTAATAATTTGAGATGCACCAAATGCTTCCATTTGTCTTTCGGAAGCATTTTTTGAAGTTGACGTAGAAGGGACTTCATCTGGAAAAGCATAGTACCTAGGCTGATAAAAACTATTACTAAATGTTCTATATTATTCACGGAGAGTATTATTGTTTTGTCGCCAACTCTTGATTCTGTTGTAGCTGTACTCTCTTCATCCATTAGGCTTTTCTACATCATGCACGGATAGTATTATTGTGTTGTCGTCAACTATTGATTTTGTGGTACTTGGTAGTTTCGTCGTTCACAGGCTAATTAAGATCTTCAAAATATTTTATTTCGTTGGTAATCACTTGAACGTTTAAATATAATAGTCGTCAAGACGCTCTTCGATCGCTTTTATGACTTTTTCTGTCGCTCTGAACTCAGAGCGGTTCAGTTGAGAGGTTCAGTCGCAGACTCCCCTTGTGTTTTGTTTTTATTTTCTTCTATCAAAACAAATTGTGACCGAGAGAGATGCGACTGTCGGCCAGTGCACTCACTCTTAATTTGGTTTTTTTAAATAAATAACCCATATTTATTTTGACGGTCGATAACTGGCGAGGATTCGTTCTTAGTTTCATCGGTTTTTTACTGTTGTAAAAACTGGATGTTAATTTCATTGAGCTGAAGAAGCCAGCAGCTATTTCACATGCATTTTTTTATAATTTACGTAAATTAGTACCAAAATAATTCCAAGTGTTGCATCCTGAATATGAACTGGTATTTCTTCTTTCCGATAATCAGTAATAAACACAATCTCTGAAATATAAAGTAGTAGAAATATAGGTGTATTTAGTATGTGAAAGCAAAATACCTTCAAACATTGCAAAATTAAATCCTAACCTCTATTTTCTGAGCAATTTTTCTGATTTTTAAATCGTTCCACTGCAATTAACATTTTATATACAAATTATTACCTTTGTATTTCACGTAACTTCAAACCATAACCTAGATGTATCGTATTTTGTATTGGTATTTTGTGATTTTGTCAAGCAGCTGCCTCAGACTCTCTCATTTATGATAACTAGCTCCACGAGCATGTAGTGTTAAAAAATTTCATATTGACCAATTTCGCTACTTGGCAGGCTTTTAAAACAACGATTTTTAATCAACACGTTATAAACCGTCGCCATTTTTCCAGTGTCGCCTCCAGTTTCTTAATTTTTGGAACTGCACTAGCTTTCAATCTACACCAGGGGTGTCAAACTCAAAGGCTAACTTGGGCCAAACAAACAAGGTTTAACTTTAGGTGGGCCGCAAAAAAAATCAATATTCATAGAAACGTAGGTTTATTTCGAATAATACTAATACTAATAATTTCGAATTATAATAAACATATATAAAAGAACAAGAAAAATTTAATGTTTACGTCCTGACACTTGACATCTCTTCCCTGCTACTATCTTTCCTATTTCGGGAGAAATTTTGTTCGCAGTGATTACTTTCAAAACTGACCCAAGGTGAGCGTCATTAATACTGTTTCTATCAGGAGACTTATTTCCTTTCCTAACTGAAAATAACTGCTCGCAACGATAAGTACTTCCAAACATAGAAATAATTTCATATGCGAATTTTCGAGTATTTTCAAACGTGGCTGGTAAATATTTGTAAAATTCAGGCTCACTTCAATGAATTTTGCCTTCAAATTTGAGTCGCACTTAATCTCGATCACCTCCATTTGCATATGGTTCTGAGTCTATATTTATTGAGAAAATCGAAGAAAACAAACAAAATTTGTCTTCCAAAGAATTAAAATCTTTAAATCTTGTTTCAAATTCATTTCTAAGATTTGAATTTTTTTCTGCATCTTTTTGATACGATGCAGTGTCATCTAGACTTGATTTGTTCATGTTGCACGTCGGGAAGTGCGTTAAATCATTCTTCAGTTGCTTTTTCCAAAGAACTAGCTTAGATTTGAATGCTTTACTTATGTCAAACATGTTCCTAATGATCTGATCTTCTGATCAGATCTGATCCTTGTAACGATAAATTTAAATCGATTAAGTGTTTGGTTATATTAACCATGAAAGATAAATCTTGCAACCATATTGAATTGGAAAACAAGTTTGTGTCTTGATTTTTAGTTTTTAAAAACTGACATACTTCTTTCAAATCCCAGAATTGTTTGAGAATCTTGGAGTAAGATAACCAACGTACCTCGGTATAGTAGGACAAACCTGAATATGCACTATCTAACTCAAGAAAGCAGTGAACTGTCGCTGATTTAAGCCTCGAGATCTTATAAAATTTATAACTTTTTTTATATATGACGAAACATTCTCCATGTTTATTACCTTCGTGCATAGTACTTCTTGATGTATAATACAATGCGTATGATGAATATTTAAACCGTGAATTTCACTTAGTTTTTTTCGTAGTAATGCTACGAAGCAGTTGTTTTTCCCGTCATTGAAGGAGCGCCATCTGTAGCTACAGAATTTAATTTTGACAGAGGTAAATTAGATTTCTGTAGAAGTTCAAAAACACAATTAAATATATCTTGACCTGTAGTAGTACCACGCATTGGTATTAGTTCCAATAATTCCTCAAAAATGTGAAATCTGTGTCGCAAGCACGAAGAAACACAGCTAATTGAGCTATGCCACCAATGTCCGCACTCTAGTCACAGGCAGTGGAAAAACTTTCGAAACTAGATGATTTTGCTTTGATCTGATCACTTACATTGGCGGCCAAGTCAGTAACTCTTTCCGCAACTGTATTTCGAGACAAAGAAATTGTTTGAAAATGCTTCAAATTTACAGGACAAACAATTTCTCCTGCTTCAATTAGGCATTTCTTGATAAAATCACCTTCAGTAAAAGGCTTCGAGTGTTTAGATATCCACTCGGACAAGACGTAGCTTGCATGTACCGCCGCTTCACTTTCTTGCAATACTTTACTAAACATTAACTGTTATTTTTTCAGACCTACCTTGAGCTCTTTCAATTTTTCTTGTCTCATTAATCCTTCGTAATTATCGTATTTTGATTTATGTTGTTCGTAGTGACGTTTAATATTATATAACTTTGGTACTTTAATAGCATTTTTACATATCAAGCAGATTATTTTATCTTTTGCTTAGCAAAACAAAGAGTATAATTAAAAAAACGTTCAGCGAATTCTACCTATCTTATTTGTATTCTGCATCGGTTTGTTATTTTATTATATATTATTGTGTGCCGATATATTGGCCGGGCCGCAAAAATGTTCGTTGTGGACCGAGGGGCCCCGAGTTTGACACCCCTGATCTACACCGTCCCCACTGATTCAAAAATAATCTTTAGTATCGAAATGCATACTTTTGGCCTGAAGGGGACTTAAAATTTTCTTAAATAACGTAAGAGTAAATTTAATAATCTGCTTGATGAATTAAAATTTTTAAAGAATTAACATAAAAAACCTTTTAATTTTCTACGTCAGTAATAGATGATACTACATATTCACAAACAATATACAATTTGTCTGCTCGGAGATTCGTGTTACGTTAAATTTGAATCTAAACTAAAACAAGAAGGGATGCAATAAAACAAAAATGTGCAAACTCCAATTTGAAACCAAATTTTGAAATGCCACACTTGTCAACGAAGAGATAACTAGCGCCATGGCAGAAATATGTACTAATTGATTATGTGTCAAATAGCTCTACTTGGTAGACTTTTAAACGTTTTTTAATCAACGCAGGCGACATTATGAACCACGGCCTCCTTGATTTGTGAGAGACGAAGGTCTCTTACACGGCCGTTCGCATTTGTAGTTCCAGGCATTATTTCTGTTTTGAAGGGGGCGCCACAATACAGAACATCCAGGTTGCGTATTATCAAACTTTCTTTTGGAATATTACATTACTACCTGGTTGCAAATTCTCAAAGTTGTTAATAAAACATAACCTCTCTTAAAATTCGCACTTGCATATTGTAATAAGTTAATATTAATGTCGAAATTCGATTATAAAAATGAAAAATCGCAAAGAAAATTCAACAAAAGAAACAAACAAAGCCTTCTGTAGAATCTGATGAATTAAAGCAACAATGCAGTAACATTTTAATCGTGAGGAATATTAATATTATGCTTAAAATCCTTATTTATTAATTTATTATGGTTATAAATAAATTGAGCAATAATGCAAACGATTAAATGCAACGAAACCGGTTTGTTGCGTTTATCGAGTGGACTGTATAATAAACAATAGTAATTTTTGTTACTGGTTATAATTTATTATTTCACTTCTAATGCCTGGTTTATACAGTCATTAACAACTAAGAAATTATCACTGGTCATTCTCATTATGTAACTAATGAAAAGTAGACCGGTTTATACAGTAATTATAAATTAACAATCACGCATGCGTATACAGACAAGTGTTTACAGTACTGCCAATAACTTCAACTAATACTTCGAAATTCGAGGTTAATGTATTGTTATTACAGCTGATTTGTGTTGTGAAAAAATGAACAATTGGTCTGATGAAGATGTGGCAATTACTGGAGCAGTGCTAATTACAATAAATTAGTGCTGCGTATTTAGAATTGACCAAAAAACGCCGAGCAAAGCGGCGATTTAAAATACGCCCGCTAAATCGCTATAAACACCGTCAGGGACATTTCCATACAATTATACCGTCTATGCAACAGCATGACGAAGAACAATTTTTTAAGTACACCCGGATGAATTCGGTAATGCTTGAACATCTGTTGCAATTAGTGGGGCCCCGACTACAAAAAACAAAATCAAAAAACCCACTAGCTCCCAAAGAACGGTTACTGATGACATTGCAGTAAGTACCTTGTTTTTTTAGCACAACTGTAATAAAAAGTGATAATCCTAATAAATAATAAAAGTTGTATTGTTTTAGTTTTCTGGCAGAAGGGTGCTCTCAACAACAAATCGCCTGGGACTATTGTGTGGGAAAAACTACAGTCCACAAGATTGTTACCGAAACATGTGATGTATTATGGGACATGTTGCAAGGCATCTATTTAAAGCCATCAACTGAATCAGACTTTCAGCAAATAGCTGAACAATTCTTCAAAAGGTGGAATATGCCAAATTGCCTTGGGGCACTCGACGGAAAGCATATTGTTATTCAGGCTCCAATGTATTCTGGCAGCGATTATTTTAGTTACAAAAAGACATTCAGGTAAATAGTGACACTATTATGAACATCCAGCTTAGTAACTTTTATTTTGTTTTAGTATTGTACTTATGGCTATATGCGATGCGTACTATCGGTTTTCATTGGTTGACATCGGGGCACCTGGTTCACTACATGATGCCACAGTATTTAGCGATTCAGCCTTTGGAATGGCAATACTACAGAAAAGCACACACATTCTGAAGTTAGAAAGAAAGAAAGAACATTACCAAATTCAGAGGTACAGCTGCCGTATTTCTTTGTTGCGGACCAGGCATTTCCTCTGCATGAACGAATCATGCGTCCTTATTCAGGAAAACACTTAGATGATCCCAAACGTATTTTCAACTATCGTCTGTCACGTGCTAGGCGAACCATTGAAAATACGTTTGGTATCTTAGCACAACGCTGGAGGATTCTGCGGAAACCAATCATTGCTGATGTAGATAATTGCGTGAAATTTGCCAAAGCAACGGTGGTGCTGCATAATTATCTGCAAACAGCGGAACTGGAAATACCACTTCATCAGAGAAGGTACTGCCCTACAGGATTTGCAGATAGTTTACATCCCGACGGATCCATCACCGAAGGATTATGGCGTGTAAATCCAACTTTAGGTTCAATTGGTCGTGTTGGTAACAACCATGCGGCCCTCATATATCGGCAGACAAGAGATGCCTTAGCAGGGTATTTCTCAAGTGACAGCGGATGCGTGCCCTGGCAGTACGAACACATTTATAAAGGCGCTGTGCCAGTGGTTTAGTTATAAGGTGTCACTTAGGTGCAAGATCTACATATTTAAATTATTCCTGCATTTTTGGTCATATATCAATTTTTGTATTGCTGTAATTTGGTTGTATGTTTTATAAATTGTAAAATTGTAGAAATAAATTTATTATTATGTAAAATGATTAGTTTTTGTTTGATTTCACATTTTAGATATTTTAAGACGTCCTTGTGTTCATTATAAGCCTTTGTTCATTATTGCTCAAGACCAACAGTGCAAAATTGAAAAACAGTTTTCATGTGTGTGTGTCAATATTTCGATACTTATTAGTTTTAAGATTTTAATGGGTGTGCCTTAGCCTTTTAGTTTTTATACTTTCTGTATTATCTTTATAGTTTTAATATGTCTCTATTGTTTATTATTTTGATTTTATTGTTTTGATAATTTATTGTATGGTAGAAAGTATCTGTATAATAAAATAACTTTGTTGAGAGAATCAGAGTACGTATTTATTGTTCGAATTCCCTAATTCAACTGCTTGTTGTGCAGCAAGTTACATCAGTTTGGCGCGCACGCGCCATCTATTTGGGCGGCAGCTAATACAATTCAAAATTGAAATATAAAGCGGTAACATAAGCCGCCCGCCTTGAAATGTCTTAAATATTTCCACATTTTACAACATTACAAATAAATGAAAATTAAAATACAAGTAATATTTATATGAACATATCAAACAGAGTAAATCTTAATATTTAAAAACAAAGGTAAGTATAAATTGTAATACATAGAACCTTTTTCAAAATGAGGTAAGTAGTAAATCATTTATTTTTCACAGGGAAGAACACAGATTTTGCTAATTGACCTTTTAACTTCTCCGTTGGAGCACTTCACTGTCACTACTCTGGTGATGCCGTCTACGCCTGGGTGCAGTCGGATGATTCTTCCAAGTCGCCACTGGGCGGGAGGAACATGGTCTTCTTTCATTAACACTAGTTTTCCAATCTGCAACTGATGATGAGATGTTTGTTTCCATTTTGTCCGTTGTTGTAGCTGATTTAAATATTCCTTAGACCATTTATCCCAGAATTGAATATTTAAATGCTGTATCATCTGGAGCCGTGATAATCGAGACACTGGTGTATCCTTGATGTTTACGTCAGGAATATTAGTGAAGGTGCGGCCAATCAAGAAATGAGCCGGCGTTAGAGCTTCTAAATCGTTAGGATCGATACTTAGCGGAGAGAGGGGTCTGGAATTCAGGATGGATTCAATTTGGATTAATATTGCATTAAATTCTTCGTAGGTAAGAGGCGTATTATTTAAGATTCTTTTTAAGTGATGTTTAACACTTTTGATTGCAGCCTCCCAAAGCCCTCCAAAATTTGGAGATCGAGGTGGAATGAAGTTCCAATTGATTCCAAGTTTTGCCGCAGAATTTTGGATTTGATCAGTATTAGAGACTAGAAATTCTCCAAGCTTTATTAATTCATTTTTTGCACCGATAAAATTCGTGCCATTGTCACTAAAAATATTTAAAGGTTTGCCCCTTCTAGCAATAAAACGTTTAAATGCTAATAAAAATGTATCTGTGGATAAATCTGATACTAATTCAATGTGAACACATTTTGTTGAGAAACAAATAAATAAACATATATAACATTTGCTTGTTTTACTTCCTCTGCCTTTCCTGTCTTTAATTTGGTAAGGACCTGCGTAGTCTACGCCTGTAGTGTGAAATGGGTACATGAGTTGGGTTCTTTCAGTAGGTAAGTTACCCATAATTTGAGTCATACCCTTCGCGTTATGCCGAAAGCATTTTATGCAATTTCTTACTATTTTCTTTGCGAGTACTTTCCCCGAAATCGGCCAAAATCTCTCGCGTATGCTGCTCAGTACTAATTTCGGACCTGCATGTAATAGAGTTTCGTGCTCCCGTTTCATTATTAATTCCGTTAAATAATTTCCCTTTGGTAAAAGAACGGGGTGCTTTTTGTCGTAGTGAAAATTGGACAAACGCAATCTACCTCCAACTCGAATCAAACGTTTAGAATCTAGAAATGGAGTTAGACTAAAAAAACTACTTTTTTGGTTTGCCGTTTTATTGTTGCTTAAATCTTCATATTCTTTTGGAAACCACTGTTTCTGAACAATTAAAATTAATTTTGTTAAAGCGTTCTCAAGTTCGAAAGCCGTTAATGGACCGAGAGTCCTACTTTCCTTTGGTGATGAACTGTTCATCGTAAACCTTAGGCAGTATGCTATTATTCGTGTCAATTTGTTTAATGATGAATATTTATTTATAAAAAGTGAATTTTCATTTTCAGTTATGTTAAAGGTTTGAACTGTACGCGCTTCGGGTGGATCTTCAACAGCATTGAAGTCATCTTTTAATGGAAAATACTCATTCTTTTCACATAACCAGGTTGGCCCGTTTCACCATAAACTGCAATGAACCAAGCGTTCGGGTGCTAAACCTCGTGAAATTAAATCGGCTGCGTTGTCATTGGACTTTACGTAAAACCAATCGTGTTTATCACTTAAACGCTGTATTTCGGCAACGCGATTTGCAACATAAGTTTTCCATCTGTTTGAATCGCCTTTTATCCAACACAAGGTTATTTGGGAATCACACCAAAAGAATTGCCTATTAATTTCGATTCGCAATGTTCCTTTGAGTTTATTTAACAACTGAGCTGCTAGTAATACCGCGCATAGTTCTAAGCGTGGTAATGTAGTTACCTTTAGTGGAGCAACTCTAGATTTAGCTGCCAGTAACGTGACTTGAATTTCACCTGTTTCACTAACTGATCTTAAGTAAATACATGTTCCATATGCCCTTTCGGAGGCATCGGAGAAAGCGTGTAATTCAACAACCGCATGATTTTCAATTAAGGCATGTCTTGGAATAGAGATTTGATTGACATAATGTAGTTTATTCTTAAAGTTAACCCATTTTTGATATAAATTGATTGGGAGTGACTCATACCAAGTAATCTTAAGTTGCCATAATTCTTGAATTATAAGCTTGGCAATTATAATAACTGGGGCAAGTAAACCCAAAGGATCGTACAGTTGCGCTGTGATAGCAAGTATAGTTCGCTTACTTATTTTTCCTTGGAGTTTGATACCTTCAATTGAATAAGAAAAAGTATCTTGTGATGGGTCCCAACAGATACCTAACAGCTTATGATCTTCGTTTAATAAGATAAGTGAACCTTTATCAGTTAGGTTTTCATCGATGAGTTGTGGTATGTTACTATAGAATTTGCGTAATTTAAATCCTACTGTGCTCAAAATATTGCAGAGATTCTTTTTTATAGTACATAATTGATCTAAACAATTTGAGCCGGTTATCACATCGTCAACATAAAAATCTTCCTTTATGATTTTTGATTCTATAGGAAATTCAATTGAATAATCTAATGCTAATTGCATTAGGCACCGAATTGCTAAAAACGGAGCTGCGGTAAGGCCGTAAGTTACCGTGTTGAGTTCATAAGTTAATAATTCTTTCGTCTCATCTTCTCTCCAAATTATTCTTTGGTATTTTCTGTGATCTGGATGTACCCACACCATTCTGTACATTTTCTCTATGTCCGCAGTGAAAACATATTTTTGTAACCTAAACCTTGCTATAATTGAGAAGATGTCATTTTGTAATGTTGGTCCCGTAAACTGCACATCATTTACATTTAACCCGTCTTCTAATTTACAAGATCCGTCGAACACAACCCGTATCTTTGTCGTTTCACTCGTATCCCGTACAACTGCGTGGTGAGGTAGATAAAAACCCTCCCCTTTCATCATTTTGAATTTTTGACATATGTCCTAAAGTTTGGTATTCTCTCATAAATTGAATGTAGTCAGACTTTAATTCTGGATTCTTATTCAACCGTTTTTCTAACAAACTGAACCTAGACAAAGCTACTTCGTACGAATTTCCTAACTGATTGAGGGATGGCTTAAACGGAATTTGTACTACAAATTTTCCACTTCACCATGTATAGTTGTGTCATTAAAATAATCTTCGCAATAATCGTCATCGTTTGTTGGCCTTTGATCGTTTGACATAAATTCATCAACTTGCCAGAATCTTTCTAATTTATTATCTAACTCGCGTAACGATAAGCAAGAAACACTTTTATTATCTGAAAGATATGGTTCGTTTATTATTTCGCCGCATACCAACCAACCTAATTTAGTTTTCTGCAATATTAATTCATTAATTTTGATTTGCCCTATAGATAGTAAGGACCAGAAGATTCCTCCACCTATAAGTAAATGTACTGCTTGCGATTTATTGAATTCGGGATCTGCAAGTTTGATGTTTCTCGGAATTTCGAAATTGCTACAGTCAAACGTCCGGGTCGGCAATTCCGATGTGATACGCGGAATAACTAAGCAAGTCATTGTAGCTTTGAAATTATTACAACGTGAATAGAAATTTAGCGTTACTTTATGCGTTATGTTCAGGGTTTCTTGAGCTATGCCTAATACGCTCATGTTCAATGGAGTTCGCTTTAGCTTTAATTTACTGCATAATTCCTCGGAAATAAAATTTGATTGTGATGCACTATCAAGCAATGCTCGAACTTCATATAATTTGTTCTCGTGATCAACGTTTACAATAGCCGTTGATAACAACGTTTGCGACCGTAAAGTAGCCGATGATAGACTCGTTACAGTTTCCGTTTGCTTT
The DNA here is from genome assembly GCA_929113105.1 of Agrypnus murinus. Taxonomy (NCBI): domain Eukaryota; kingdom Metazoa; phylum Arthropoda; class Insecta; order Coleoptera; family Elateridae; genus Agrypnus; species Agrypnus murinus. The sequence goes on along the minus strand of OV816026.1, from coordinate 105,143,754 downwards.
TTATCAGAATCATTTGAATTCGATTGCTGATTATTTTCATTACCTACTTTATTTGATTCAATATGTAGTAACGTATGATGCTTTCTCTTACATGTTTTACAAACCGAAGAAGATTTACAATTTGAAACGAAACGATTTCCCCTTAAACAATTTAAACAAATTCTTGACTCGCGAGCCTTTTTATTTCTTTCTTGCGCGTTCAATTCTAAGAATGCATCACATTTTTGAATTGGATGCTGCTTTGTGCATTGCGGGCATGCATTTATGTTAATGGCGGTAAAAACCTTACTCGCTGTGCGCTTTGTCGGTTGGGTACCCTTAAAAGATTCAACAGGTTTTTTGCTGCTTAATATTTCTAGTGTGTTTTGTTTGTTAACTAGAAATTCGATAAAATTTGTTAGTGAAGGAACATCATTGTTTTTATCCATTTCATTGTTTAATTTGGTTTCCCATTCCTTTATCGTTAAACTGTCAAGTTTACCTATAATTATAGGAATGAGCAATGCATCCCATGAATCAACCGGTTGCCCTAAAGAACGTAAACAATTTACATGATTTTGTAGAGTATTTATTAATTCCCTTAATGAAATTGCTGATTCGCGCGGAATGGCTGGGATGTTTAATAATTTTTGAACATGGTTGTTTATAATACGACGCTTATTGTCATACCGTTTATTTAATGTTTCCCAAGCAATTTTGTAATTTGCATTGGTAGTTTCTAACGTTGCAATTAAGGCTTGAGGCTCACCCTTTAAATATGATTTTAAATAAGTTAACTTTTGGAAATCACTTAGCTCATTATTTAAATTTATTAACGAATTGAAAGAATCGTAAAAACTGCGCCACGCTGTAAATGTGCCGTCAAACGTCGGCAGATTCACAGGCGGTAACTTGAAAGCATGCTTTGTCGTACTTAACCGACGATTTCCTCTACTGGTTTGCGAACTGTCGGAACTACTCGAATTGTTAATTTCTTGGAAACCTATTATGTTTTTTGCTTTGCTTATTATTGCAAAATATGAATTTTGAAATGTTTCCCTTTCGTTTAATTCACCTTCGAGTGTTTCTTCGTTTTCGCTAATTAAATATTCTATTTCATTTTGCACGTCATTAAACAAATCTATGATTGATTCAAATTTGTCTAACCTTGCTTTTATTTCTATAATTACCTCATTCGTTAAATTATCTGCTTTTTTGTTTAATGCTTTTTCAAATAGAGTACATTGGGCTTTGAAACTGCCGCGTTTTATTCTTAGCGATTTTAATTGATTTTCATTCTCACTTGCCTCTGTCATTGTTTACAAATGACGTTTACTTTAATGCAATATTATTCAATTAAAATAGGAAAATTATATGGAAGGACTTACTTTGATGTTGCTGGTAGTGAATAGCTCTTGTGGTTTGCTTTTAATGGCGGCGTCCCCTTGTTTGTGAATGCCGGAACTTTCCTGTTGATTTCTTTGTATTTCTTCAGCCTCGAGTTTTCTTTAACTTTGTTTTCTTTTCTTCTCTTTACTTCTAATACATTCGTGATTCAAATCCCTTTCAAAGGACCAATTTTTATGTATAATAAAATAACTTTGTTGAGAGAATCAGAGTACGTATTTATTGTTCGAATTCCCTAATTCAATTGCTTGTTGTGCAGCAAGTTACATCAGTTTGGCGCGCACGCGCCATCTATTTGGGCGGCAGCTAATACAATTCAAAATTGAAATATAAAGCGGTAACAGTATCATTCTTTCAAACTTAAAATTAAATAAAAAGTCATTTACAGATTACTTTATTTTATTTTTTTAACAGAATTTCCATTATTTGTAGTTTTGTTTTATTTTTTGTTTCGGTATCCATCGTTTTTAGATGGCCTGCCACCGTTCTGCCGAAGAGATCATCCAGATCTTCCACAGGAACCTGGCGATTCGCCAGGAACCCTGAAAATGTACTCAGAGTATTTGTTAGTGTGGACTGCAACTCTGACTCTGCGGGCCTCTTCCTCTTCTTTGCAAACGCCTCCGCCCGCAGCTCTACAGTCCTGTCCTGGTGAGCAGCTGCCCTTGGTTGCGTTGAAGTTGGGGTGGAGGTGCCCGATCCTCCTGCTGATTGTGCTGGTGAACTTAAGCATAAAGAAAGTGAATCCCAGGGATCGTCTACGGACGCTACTTCCTCAAACTCCTGTGAGGTTCCCTCCATTGGGTCCACCTCTTGCTGGACATTTGTAGCTTGTATCGTGACATTTGTTGCCACTCTGAAATGTACAATCATATTATGGATGCACTTTAAACATGCTTAACTTTCATACCTTCGTTGGCGAATGCTGCCCATAGATTAAAGAATATATATTGTTAGGTAGATGGCCGACTCTACACGATTCCGGTTTCGTTCATTTTAGTTCTTACGCCCGTCACAAGAAGCGCTGGCGTTACTTTCAGTTTTAATGCTCATCTATAGTTTGTTTCAAAATGCAATGGCTTTTTACACTTATGATAGAAAATGCCGCGAACCCTATTGCTAATTCAACGGGCTATGGCAGTTCTATCAAAAATGTAATACAACATTGCATTGTGTGATGTAATTGTCAAGGAATTAGAAAATTCAACAAAAAGGAGTTACAATTCACCAACACTTTTTATTTAATTAATTATTACATATTTACAAGTAATACAATAGGTACATGACATTAAAAAAACAGATAAGCACACTATACATATACATACATATATTTACAAATTAGCTACTTAATTGTTTTTCCACACGAATTCTATTTGATTTGGCCTTATTTTTCATGTGCAGCCGCAGTGCCTGTTGCTTAATAGGGTCATTAATGTTTACAGATTGTAACCCTTTTAAAATTTTATTAACATTCTGGACCCACGTAAAACAATAAAAATTTATAAAAAAATTGACAAACATTTTATATAGTTCATGGTCCTTACAAGTGCCAAACCATTGGTTGTCAATGTTAGTATTAATTATAAGAAACAATTTCCTATGTAAATTGTTTTCATAACAAATACGTGGCAGCCAATGGTGTGTTATCTGGACACATAAATTAAACAAAATAACTAATTTTGTCCTAGGTCTCAATAGCGCATTTGCGGTATACTCTCTGCTTCGAATTAGACTATGTTCCACAGTTTCTTCCCGGGTTATTAAGTCTGTTCGACAAACAGCACAGGTACCAATGGATTTTAAAAGTTTTTTAGCCACATACCCAGCCAGATACCCGTGAAGGCCCACAATGGTGTCATTAATATTTGACTTTAAGGATATACGATGTGTGTCTCCATAATTGAGTGGCACTACGTGGTCTTCACTAACGTGCGAATTATTAGGGTCTAGGAAATAGCCTAAGCTATCTAGAGCACCTTCGGTGTGGTCCTCTTCACAATTTGCATTCAAGGAATGGGAAGCCATGAAGTTGTTAATGATCAACGTTTTAAATGCACTGCGAAATGCAGTACACGATGGATTCACATTTCGAACTCCATGGCTTCGAATGCTGCTGAAAAAGTTCTCCAGTGGATCCTGGTTGAAGTTGCGAGGCAGTAAAAACTCGAAGCCAACCAATTGCAACTTCTGCCACAATAAATTCATATTTCGCAGACTCAGAATCCAATTTGTCACTGTTGGAGGAACAAATTCCTTGCCATTTCCAAAGAATTTCATGGATTCAAGGACTTTGATGGCTTCTCTCCAAAATGCGACGTGTTCTGTAGCCTTAGTAACGGCACGTCTTAAAATCTTTCCGTCTTTTGGTTGTACACTTGATCCATTTACACTGTCGAACAGCTTATCCATGAACAAGACAAAGTTAGCTGTGCCAATAGCTTCGTCTGACATCAGTCCTTCACGCCCTGAAACAGTAAATTAGACTTGCGATAATGCAACATCAAACACAAGCCTTACCATGTGTAACAAGCCCTCTCATTGTTGACTGCACCCGATGCGAAAACACTTGAGCAGCATACTTGACCTTCATTTTCTTTATTTTTTTTCTATCCACATGCGCGTCAGTCAAACGACTAAGCATGCGGAAATCGTCATCTGCATGAAAATCTATTTCGTATAGTTGTTCCACATGTCTCCAAGTTGCAACTTGTTCATTCTCAAGTTTCCATCTAAAGCGAAGGTCATACTTCAACATATTGTTTCTAATACCTTTTAACAGATGAGGGAAGTCAAATAATGGGAATATCTCTTCACCATCAACCAAAAACGAATACCCTTCATGTGTCCGACCTTCTCTAACAGCATTCATTTTGGTTTCCTGTACCAACATATTAATGGCTGCCTTATTGTACTGGTCACAGATCGTTGCGTTTACAACGAATCCCATATCCAATAAATGGTGTACAAAAATTTTAACATATTTTGCTATTTCAGCATTTGCCATGCCATTTTGGGAAAAAAAGAAAGCAATTGGTTGTTTCCATTTTTTCGCTACACCTTTGAGCATAAACACCATGGCGTGGTCAGCGATCTTAGATGAATCACCCTCAGAGGTGTTTTTCTGGAAACCTTCTATTGTCTCCTTGCCTTTGTGATACTGTAACGAGGGCTGCAACGAAATCTCGTCAAACATTAGCACACAGTGTCTGTCCCGCGGGTTTAACTGTTGCACACTTCTCCTCAGGTTTTCCAAAATAGACAAGTTGACTCCGCAGTCAAATGGAACTTTCGACAGCAAGGACATTAAGTCTTGCGAGATGGTACAGCAAAGATTTTTCTCAGCAGCTTATAATTTCTTGGTCCTTGTTTTAGCAAAGCCAACGCAAGAATCTTGTCTTCTCTACTATAGCGTCGTCCCCTTGGCAATTTTCTTTGCTGCGTAATTTGTGACAGAAGAAAGTTGTATGTGTAGCTATTTACTTTATTCTGAAATATTGCGCCACTCTCTGCTTTTTTTATTGCAGCTTCCACTCGTTCTTTGTTACTAATTACAACTTGCTGCAACTTACGAGCCACATCCTTGTATTCATTGGCTATATGATACAGTTTGCAGGCTTTGGGAGTTAGTTGCGCCTGTTTTCGCAAATTCACTTCCAACAACAAATTCCTTCTCTTCCGTAGAACATACGATGAACTAGGGGTTCTTTTCCTTAAAGATGTTGCTTTCGCAACACTTTCAGTTGCCACATCAGGTTCCCCCGGAACACTTTCTTCCTTACTGCAGAGTGCTGGTATTCCCTCCGCATCTGCACAAGCTGTCACTGGTGAAGTTGCGTTGATCATTTGCTTTGGATCTACAAATGTAAATAAATAGAATTACTATCCTGTACCGTAAAGACTTTAATGTGATTTGTAATGAGTTAAGACTTGCGGAGCAGTCTACTGCTATTCTACTTAAATACCAATATAATTATGAGTATTATGACCAATATTGTAATTACCTAGTGGTAGGTGGAGCGTTGGAATACTTCCTACTTTCAAATTTGTTCTGTTACGCACGGTGGGAAATTTCGCAATGTCTGCAAAATGGACATCACAAACTCTATAGCTTTTCCGAACTGCATCCAACCCCCTCTGCAACAGATTTTCTCGACCAATATTGGTACACCAGGTCCGGAATATCTGAAATGAAAGATTATTATAAGTGAAACACCCCCAATGTACACGAATTCAACTGACTTGTCCATAGTTTCTAACATAACCTCACATACATACTACCATAACATGTTGTTATTGACCATGTCGTCATGTTGTAAACATAGGTTTATATTTATTTTGCAGTGCATGCAAAGAGTTATTTTCTTTTATTTCGCAACTTTCAACTTTAAATAGGGTTATCAAACCAATATTTACTTTTGCCTTGGCCGAGTGGCTAACATAACAGTGCGATAGCATAACAGCCAAGTGAGCAATATAAATAAGTATGCATACAAATTGAATTAATGAGTGGAAGAAGGGTTTAAGTTCAAAATTTATAATTTTCAGCAAACATATATAACTGATTAATTTGCAAACTAATACAAATAAGGATTTTATTATCCACAGATAAGTTTATACTTATGGATCTAAGTAATTATGTGAGCATAACTAAATTTTTGTAATATTTTGTAAAACTAAGTTACGATCAAAAATAATCTCAATTTCAATTTATTTCAGCTTTGGATTTGCACCGTTCTTCCACTCACCGATTCAATTGTGTATAAGTAAATAATAATAAAACACGATACCTTACCTGTTCATCAGGTGGAAATTTGTGCAGAGGACGTTGATTAACCTCACACAAAGGTACACAACACTTTGAAGGCATTGTTAATATTAGGGTGCGTTAATATTAACACCAAAATAATAAGTTCTAACACAAAACAACAACAACTGACTCACTTGACAGCAAGACGCTGAAAGAAAGAGTGGGCCTTGGCGAAATTTCAAATTGGTGGTAAACAAACTGAGATGAGCGCCACAAGTGAGAGACGTATGAACTAAAATCAACTATTCAAATATAGGGGGGAGTGCGCTACCCCTGATGCTGCCTTCGAGGAACTGCATTCTGACTAGCGTCTACGTCCCAACGTTTCTCAGATTATCCCACCAACTGCGCATGACACCTGCAGCGAATTTCAAATTATTATTCATATTCATGCAGTAGGGAGCATCAGAATTAAACATAACTTCTTATGCAGATCAGTTTTTAAATTTTATCGGATAGTGATATTCATGACACATGCACATAAAATAAAACACATCTAATTATAATGAACATTTATTTACCAACATCACCATAGTAGTTACATCGGAGTATTGTACATATTATAGTGCCTATATTAGTTTTTTATGGTATTAATTTACACATTAAATACATTTTTTACAAATAAAATCAATTTTGGCAGGTACTTAACGGAATTTGTAACAGTTGGGCAGTTGTGAATTTGAATGAAGTATGCCAAACATAATAATTGTCATTTTTTACCAAAGTTTTTTACTCAAGTGAAATTACAAAAAGAATATGTTAATATATTTAAATTAAACTGCAATGAAAAATTGTAATCAATGTTAATGTTGTTTATTGTTTCCAGCCTTATTTTGTGGAACTCCATAATCATGAAATAAATAAAGATTATTAAAAGTTTCACAGTTTTATTAAAATATACCTGACAATATTGTTTCGACAGCTATGCTGTCATTATCAAAGGTAATATAATTATAAACAAACACGTCGCTAAGGTAGATACAAAATAGGTAACTAGATAAAATAATAATAATAATAATAAAAATTAATAATAAAAATCATAATTAAACATCTAATACTTCCAGTAACGTAAGTAATTAAATTCCTACATTTTTGTAATAACAAACGCAAATTAGACATTTTAGAAGCCTTTGAGATATACAAACACAAACTCAGGGTACCTTTAATGAATGAACAACTTGAGCTCAGTAATTCTCCGTTACTGGAAGTATTAGATGTTTAATTATGATTTTTATTATTAATTTTTATTATTATTATTATTATTTTATCTAGTTACCTATTTTGTATCTACCTTAGCGACGTGTTTGTTTATAATTATATTACCTTTGATAATGACAGCATAGTTGTCGAAACAATATTGTCAGGTATATTTTAATAAAACTGTGAAACTTTTAATAATCTTTATTTATTTCATTTAATGTTAATGTTATTAATTAATAGGCACTGACACTTACGCAAAAAAGACGCAGCTAACACGTGTGTTTCAGCGGAAGAAGGTTTTCTAATATTCTTCTTCTTATTAACGCGACGTTTCTGCGTTGAGAACAGTCTTCTCTGAACATTAATTCTTTTATTGGACGGTTCTGAAATAGATGATTTTGTTTGGGTAAAAAATTGTGGAGTGTGCCTGGCATTTTCCATAGCATTTATTGTGGGCGAAATTGGTGTCAACATTTTCTTAAAAACCCTCAACTTAGAGGGTGAATTAGTATTATGTACTTTTTCTTCCAATTTTTTGAGTAAATCAAGTACTTGGCGTTTATCTTCTTGAACAGTTTTTTCTCGAGGTATATTGTTTCTACTAAGTTCATTTAAAATATTCCCACAATGTGCTCTTCTGTCACTTAATTCAGTATCAATCTCTAAAGGATCTTCATTTTCGTTCAGTACTAGAAACACATAATCAGTATTAAAAACACATTTACATCAACAGTGAATTATTATTGCAACTATTAGATAAATATTTATGAACCAAGACCACCAATACAAGTAGGATGTAAGTATCTATACAAATCCTTGCCGTACCGACCACCAAGCAGCAGATACCTCAACCAAAAAAAAGGCAAAACTCACCGTCAGTTTGAAATTAGATTCCACATTTCATAAAATAATCGTAAGTAATGTAAAAATAACTATGAAGACTAATCGCTGAAATAATTATTGCTTGTTGCACATAGTCGTTCCTATACTAAATGTAATTTATAATATAAGGTATCAGATATTATAAAATATTGTAAAAAGTACTGCAGACATATTATTTAAAATAATAGGACTTACCAGCAGGCATAGTATTATAGTTTTCGGCTTTTTCCTTCATATATTTACATAGTACGTGTATATGTTTACACATATTCCACCTTACACTTGAGTCAATGCAGGAACAAGAATATTGATGTAGACAAACTTCAGCATCGGTGCATATGAGTTGACAATCGCAAACATCTATTATTCTCTCAATATGGTATACATCAAAGCAATTTTTTGAACTGGATGGAATGTCCCAGCCTTCACCATTCTCCACTACCAAAGTCTTATCTAAATTCAAACTTTCTCGGTGTCGTCTACGAAGATCTCTGATTTTGGTAGTAATTTTTCCCTTATTCAACAAAATTAACCTATCAAAAAGCTTGTCTCTGACGAATTTCATAATAGCATGAAGCGATTTATCTAATCGTTTTACTTTTTTTCCACCCAGGTATATGTACTTAATCGTCCTATGCATTCTTTCTATATGCATATTTGTATTTAGACCTGCCTGCAGCCTATGACAGTAAGCCCACCGTGTAGCTATATTCATATAATTATCTCTAAAGTAGGTGGAAAATACTTTAGTGTCATCATTTGACTGAAGATTACAGTAGAACTTGTCAATCATTTTATTAAATGCCATTGCGTCAGTCTCTTGCAGAATAGTCCTGAGCGACTTGTAAACAGAAGCCTAGATAATGAAGAAGTTTCTTGAAGTAAGTATAATAAATTGAGTAAGGGCCGAATTCACCAACGTCTAGTAAATGTATCCGTAAAATAAACCCACAGTAAGAATTGTTATATGGGGTGGTACAAAATTAAAACACTTCGAAATTCAGAGCATTGTATTAAAAGTTAGAGTGTTAAAGTTCGAAATTTTGAACCAAAAATTGTTCTTTAAAATTATTTTGCTTTTATTAAAATTTATTTCACGCTGGTTTACAGGGTGTAACAGAAATAAGTACATTAATAGAATTCATCATTGGGTCGTATGATTTTCCTTTCGTTAAGCCATTCATTATCTAAAATTTTAATTAGAATGAGTGAGAAAATACGATAAAAGCAGCTATCAGACAAAGACAAAAAATTTAACGAACGTCTCTAAATACTAATGAATGGGAAATCATACGGCCCATTAGCAACAACTTTTCTAAATAAACTTTTGTCGTCAACCCTGTAGTTATCGAACTAAAAATTGTTGAAAATGTATCCCAAATTTCGTACCCGCTCATGGAATACCTGAAGGAAATTAATAGAGGGCGAACAAAATGTCGGCTACCATGTTACGTGTGAATTTCTCCATTATTACTATGTTTAATATTGATTATTATTATTAAAGAAAGCCATAAGCAGCTCATCAATTTATGGGGGAATAAAAATGCAAATTAAAAATACGTTTTCGAAAAAATGGTATATAAAAAAGTTGTTCACTTTGACGAGTTCTGTTAGTGGTTAAAATTAATGTACTTATTTCTGTTACACCCTGTATTTATTTTATTCATTTGCAATAAAATCCATAAATTAATTTGTTTTTTTAGTCTGTTTGCGTGTTTTGAGAACAAAATTTTGCAGTCAATAATGTGTTTGTAACTATCAAAAAAAATTAAGATTGAAAAATCGAAAAAGCATCAGAAGGACTAGCATTTTTTGGTTGTTCCAGGATGTCCCTCCTGCAACGTTCTGAACTCAGAGTGTTTTAACTTGGCAACAACCTGGATCCGTAGTAACGTTTGTTCTTATTAAGTAATTCATTAATTAACTATTAACTGATGATGGTGAATATGGCCTATATGGTGTAGGTAATACTTTAACCTGTTTTTCCTTAGTGTTAATTTTCGATAAATTTTTCCTCCATGCTCTGTCTACATGCCACGTACAATACAGTCTATCAGAAAAAAATACTGTTTTTTTATAAAAACAGATTATTATTGAATTATCTATACCTACCTTAGTTTAGGTGTTCCCATCACAGTTATCCAAGCATTATAGTAGGCATCCGCCATGTCAGACATAAAGACCTTAGGTTCAATGCGTCCAGCATGTTGTTCAATATATGAGAAAAATATCTTAAAAACAATTTCATCTGACCTATTACTCACTAAAAACGCACATGGAAACCCTTGTCTCATATTATCAATAATTAATAAAGTATTCATTTCAAAATTATACGAGTTTAAGCCATGAGTGCCATCTAAACAAACACAATCAGAACCAAACATTTGTAGCATTTCAATTTGGGCAGTATTCATTAATACCAGCACAAAATCTTCACTTTTTAATTCTGGATGCTCAGTTGTGATGGTATCTTGTGGCTTGTAAAATAGAACACAGTCTTGCTTAACCTGATTCACCCAAGATTCTACGCTTACAGCATCATTGGAATGTCTCACAACAGTGGAACTCAAATTGAAACATTTTTCAATGTTATAAAGATCCTTCCTGTTCAACAGATGAATTCTCTTGAGGTCAGTCCCTTCAACTGTCTCTTATTTCATCAAGTACACACTCAAATGGCATTTTTGTAGCCAGTTTCATGACCAAGTTTCTTCTTTCATCTTGACTCAGTTGAATATGTTGAATTTCATTTTGATGACCAACATGTGTTGTTGTAACTTGAGTTTGACATTTCCCCTCTTTATCAATAATATTTTTTATACCTGCAGGGCAAAATCCATTAATTTTTTGGCTTCCCTGAGTTTTAAGATGCCTCTGTCCTTTTCCTCTTGTTTCATAAAAACCAGAACGGTGACATATATATTTAGTAATTTTAAAATGTTTGGATTTTTCAGTTTTCTCCAGTACAAATTTCACAACTCCCTCTCTTTCAAATGCAAGTTTCCATGCATTGAAGTCTTCAAATGAAGAAAACTCCATCTTTTCTATATTAACTTTGATGGTATGCTCTATTTCAAAATGTTGAATAATATTAACTCTGGTAAAGGAACTGTATTCACACAGTGGACATTTCTTTTTACCACTGATATTATTGCCATTATTTTCTTCAGAACTATGTACTTTTTTATTGTGATGGTTAAACTTGTAAATATTGTTAAAATATTTTTTGCATTCGTCACAACTATATTTGTAATTGTCTTTAACTTTTGATTGCAATGAAGGAGCTAGCTGCGTCTGGCTAGAGTGAAAACGCTTAATGTGACGTCTTAAATTATATAAATTAGAAAATGTCTTGTCACAAACACTGCAAACGTAACTTGCACTTCCGTTATCCATGGTTAATTTCCAATCTTCACACCCTGTACGATAATGTTTCAATGAAAATAAAATTGTGAAAATAAACTATACATACCTAACCATCAATAATAACCTTTGCTATTATAACACACCTACAAGACATCAATTATTGCACCAATAATTATTATTAGAAATAATAATTATAATTGCACTTTTACAATGATTAATGAAGGACAATAACGAAACGACTGAAAGAGAAAGGTTTGCATAAGGTTTGTAACAACTAACTTGACGTCTTGTGACTGCGCACTAAAGTGGGATAATCCGAGAAACGTTGGGACGTAGACGCTAGTTGCATTCTGCGGTAAAGGGCAGACCAGTGTTGCCAACTAACGAATTTGTGAATAGCTAACCACAGAATTCAAAATGGCCAAATATGGCTAAACAATAATTTAAATTCAAATGAAATAATTACGGAAGATTTTTTAAATATTTATTATGAAATAAAACAAACAACGAGTAAAATATAAAATAGGTATTTCAAACATAAGATAAAAATGTAAATAAGAAACTCATTAATCTCAACATATTAACATTTTCACTAAAATAGAAACTTTCAAACTTTCTTTGGTCAAACACAGAAAAAAATCAGTCTTTAAGTAACAAATTAGGTACTATTAAATACTTATTAGGTCAATTTCATCATCATCTTCTTGATGTTCTTGTTTAAAAGAATACATTCCTTTGGTGCCGATTTTGTTCAGAATATCTGCAGAAATCGTATAGGAAGCACACGTCTGTTTCATTCTTCGTAATCCTGCCCTGATAGCCAGAATGGCTTTTAGCGTAGGATTCAACATTCGATCTCTGAGCTTATTCTTGACTATGCTCATCTGGCTAAAGAGTCTTTCAACTTCTGCATTCGAGCTGGGTAAAACCAGAAAAGCAAAAGCTAAATCAACCAACTCTTTGAAGGCACATTCACCAGTGGCATCTCTGTACATTTTTACTTCTACCCAAAATTTCATGGTGTCAGTGGTATTTGTCCATCTAATAGAATGCAAATTATTCCACTGATTCATCAGTTTATCTATGTCTGATTCCTTAGTTCCTATGTATTCAGCTAATTCAACAATTGACAATTTCATAGGACGTAGGCAATTGTCCACTGATAATAAATTAATTTTCTGTAAAACAGATAAATTATCAGGCAATCTTTCTCGAATTTCTTTTAGCAGTTTATAGGTGAAATCAATACAACGTTTTCTAATAATCTCCTTGATCTCAGGCTCCACATCATTTAACGCTCTGTTGAATTCATGTCCCAGATATGGATCAGGATCCAGATAAGAATCCAAGTTATCCTTAAAAATATCAGCTCTAGCAGTAGGATTAATTATTTTACTGACAAGAAACCGATATAAAAACACTAAACTGTCTAATTGTTTAGTGGGGTCAACATGCTCACTTTCGAAACATTTGGTTACTTTCTGAACCTCATGTAGAATCGACTTCAAGTAAATCATATAACAAAGATTAGTTTGATCTGATAACATATTGTAGATTAATTCAGCAGAAAAACAAGTTTTTCTGACTAAACTGAAATGCAGTTTGAGCTCTATCCACTGTTCCAAAATTCTTCTTATTGCCGGTTCAATCGATATCCATCTAGTCTGAGCTGTTTGTGGTATTTTCAATGGGTTTTTATTGTCGTTAATTAGTTTATATAAAGAACTGTACTCCAGTTGCCTCAAACTTGAACAACCAAACCATGAATAAATTTCTTTGATCATGAAATCTATATTACGTGGCAAAGTTTCTTCATAGGCTCTTGATACAGCTAGTTGCATCGAATGGCATACGCACTTTATTAAAATTAGATTTGGCAATTCCCATTCTTCTTTAATTTTTTGATGGACTCTATTAATGCCAGTCATTACACTGGCATTATCCGTACCAACTGCTTTCAACTTTTGTTTATCCAATTTCAACTTAGTCAGTGACTCACCCAATGCCTTTACAATACTTTCCGCTGTACCATTCTCCAAATCAACAAGGTCTAAAAACGTCGAGATTATTTCTTGTCGAGAGGCACTGAAATATCTGACAACAATTCCCAGCTTTTTTGTAATGGACAGGTCTGTAGATTCATCAATAATGAGGCTGTAAGGTCCATTAGAAATATCTGCTACTAAGGCATTTGAGAAATGTTTACCAAGGACATTCTTTATAATTTCTGTACATTTTGTCCTGTGGAGACTAAAATCACGAACAGCTTTACTACCCTTAAATCTACTTTTGCATAGAACTCCCAGGTGATCAATGGGCAATATTGCACAATGCTCTGCTATAAATAAACACAACGAAGCTTCTGCCTGTCTATTTTCCACAGATTCCTCTAATTTCGGAATATCAATTTTTATTTGTAGACTATCAGAAAATGGGACGGCTGCTGTTCGATGTTTCTGTGTTTTAACATGTTGTTTTAAATCATATAACTTAGCTTTAAGTGTGATTTTGCAATAAACGCAACGAGCTTGACTGTTGTTTGTAGATTCAGGTTGTAACCAGCCTTTGAATAGCGGATTCTTTTCCCACTCCTTTCTGTAACTTTGTTGATATTGAGGTTTCGGCATATTTTTAATATAAACTATTCCTCTGGAATTACAATTTATTAAATATTAATTTATAACCTTGACGAGGTATTAGTGAATTCTCTTACCCAAACCCAATTAACAAAAAATTCAAAACTGCAATAATGATGAGATGGAATGATGAATTTTAAGAAACAAACATGTCAGATGTCATTTGTCAAAGTGAAATTCGTTATGTCAATTCAACGAGCATTGATACCAACAGCAAAACTTAAAAAACACCAGTTGTATTTGATTGTCAAAGGTAAAGCTGTATGCCAAAGGAAGTAAAAAAAAAAGAAGCCATATTATTGCCAAAAATGAAAGTTTGTGGCTGAAAAATTATTCAAAAATGGCTAGAATTCCGGCGTCCTGCAAGTTCTACTAAGTTATGGCCAAACCACTGGTCAAAAATGCCAGATTTAGCCTTAAATGGCTAGGGTTGGTAACACTGGGGCAGACGGCTCGCTGGGCGCTCCTGCCCCAGAATGTGTGGCTTGTTTGAGTTTGCGCAGCTCTGTAGCAAACCTATTTCGGAGCACTGTCCACCTTTGCTCGCACTGTTCAGCTAATAAAACAATAATACCAGTCATTAATAGTTATTTATTATACAAGACGATAAAATTTTACTTTATCTTCGAGAGCGTTTTTTAGCGTCGAGACGTCAGTCGAGACGCTAATTACGCTCAAGAAGATAATGTGATTTTATCGTCGTGTGTAATACAACATTTTTTTCTATAGCAGGACTTCAAGTTCAAGGGAAAAATAACATTTCAAAGAAAATTACAATTTTTGTCACAAAAATCGCAATTGTGTTGCTCCGTTACTATGGATTACTTTGTCAACAAATTTTTCATTCTGCTTTTTGCGTTTTGTACGAAATGTACGGCAAAGATTTAAAAGAAGAGGAAGAAGAAGAAAAACTGCCTTCCGACATCGAAGATGCGGTGTTGGAGGCGGAAAGCTTATTGTTGCCTGAAAAATCTAGGAAGATGTATGAGAAGGAATACCAGTCCTTTAAAAAGTGGAAAAGCATCAAGAATATCAATAGTGCGAGTGAAAAAGTGCTTATGGCGTATTTTTCTGAAAAGGCAAAGAAAATGAAGCCATCGTCACTATGGTCGTATTATTCGATGCTGAAGCGTACGTTGTTGGTGAATGAAAATTGTGACATTTCCAAGTAAGTAATGCTTTCGAATGTAATACCATATGATATCATAAAATCTGTACAGATTCGGCAAGTTAACTACTTTACTGAAAAACCTGAGTGGTGGGTACAAAGCTAAAAAGTCCAAAATCTTGGAGCCAGATGACATTATTAAATTTCTGACAGAAGCTCCGGATGACGTTTATTTGTTCATGAAGGTTAGAGTTTTATAATAATAATTATTATTGCTGGTCTATATTTGTGTTTGGAATTGCAGGTTATTGCTGTTTTTGGTGTGCATGGAGCGACTACGTCCGATGAATTGCACAAGTTAGAAGTGTCAAATGTGGACGACAGAACATCGGTGATAGTCGTTTCATTATTTGATACTAAAACTAAGCAGGATAGGTCTTTTTGTATTACTGACAAAGAATGTGGAGTGAGTTTCTTGGAAATTGTGAGAAAGTACATAGCCTTGCGACCCAAAAACGTACCTCACAATAAGTTTTTTGTCAACTACCGACAGAAAAAGTGCACTACGCAACCGGTGGGGATCAACACCATATATAAGATCCCCAAGAAGATTGCGGATTTCCTGAAGCTACCAAATTCAGAAATGTACACGGGGCATTGTTTCCGTCGTTCTGCAGCCACCATGTTGGCAAACTCTGGTGCTGATCTGGTTACACTGAAACGGTTGGGTGGGTGGAAATCGTCATCCGTTGCAGAGACATATATTGAAGAGTCGGTAGGCAGTAAGATTGCTGTATCCAAGCGTATACTTGGTGGACCAGAAAATACATCCAGTACCACTGTACAATTGTCAAAGCAAACAATTACAAGTTGTGCTGTTCCAAAAATAGATGTTTCTAATAATGTTAATTGTACAATTAAAGTTATTGTTAATAAACCTTCGAATTAATATTAATTCGAAGTTAATAACCCTTCAAATTGATATTAATTCGAAGGGTTATTAACAATAACTTCAATAATTGTACAATTAACATTATTAGAAACATCTATTTTTGGAACATATGTTGAAATGTGTGTAAATCAATTGAATAAAAAAAAGTTAAAACATTTTATCTACCCTTGCTGTTAAAGTGTTACTTTATCTACCCTTGCGGTTAAAGTGCAACTTTATCTACTCAAAAAAGTTGATAAAGAAGTAGTTTAACATCTGCTATAGAAAAAAAGTTATTTCTTCATTTTATTATTTAATAACTTACGTGTTAGTTGACAGATTTCGCCTATCGTTATCCAAGCGTTTTGTTTGGCGCTTCGGTCTTTGAATAATGCATGCGATTTTACCCACAAATGAGTGTACTGATGTACCAAATCAATAATGGTTTCGTCAGTATTATCCATTGATTTCAATAAATATATGAATACAAATAAAAATGAAATATAATGAAATTAAAAGATTAAAAATAATAATGATTCTAAAATAATTAAAACTGCTACTTTGTAATTATATACACAATGAATTAAAATACTAATAAAAAAAGACGATTATTTACAACAATATAAAAAAAACACTAATAGCTAACCTGAATAAAAAAAACCCTAAGAATAAACACTATCAACAGAAATTAGCAATAAACTTATTAAATAATTGATTATATACAAAACCTATAATATAAAACTACACAACTTGAGACAAATTATTAATTACAGAGAATAAATATAAATAAAAATCAGAGAATTAAACAAATTAAAGAACCTACGTGATAAATAAATAAAACAAAAAAGACCTAATACTAATAATAATAAAAATGAAAACTATGTTATAGAATAATAATAAAAATCACCAATACAAAACCAACCGCTCTCGCCAAACAAAACAACGCTGGAAAAGTGACGCTTGTTAAAGTTTAAGGTTATGCCGCGTGATTTCCGTTCTTCGAGATTAACGACAAGTCGACAAACGTCTAGTCGCTACCGGTAACAAATTACCCTGAGAGCCGAACGAAACCGAATGAGCCGACTGGTCGGAAAAAACTTCTAGTTTGAAAATTGAAGGGCCGATTTCACCAACATCAGTTAAATTTAACGAATAATTAAAAATAATCAGTTTTAATACCACGAGAGCAAACGAAAATAATCGATTATACCTACCGAGCGACGAGACGTATTCTGCGAAACACCACGACAGCGTAGCTGGAGTGGTGTTTTAAGGAATACGTCGTGTCGCGAGGTAGGTATAAGATTATTTTCGGTTGCTCTAGTGGTATTCGATACGATTATATAACAAATAAAATTTAGAATCAACTATTATTTTTATTGGTATTAATATGCTTTTTTGATGCTTTTTTGACAGATTAATTTAATTTATTGCATGCACAGGTATGTCGATGACTTCAAAATAATTGTTACTCTGACAACGATTGCTTGAACCAATAGTGTTGCAGGCTTGGAAATACCGAAACGATTATACAACGTCGTGAAGCGTATATTCACTTATCTATATGTGGTAACTAGGATAATTCGCAACTACTATTGGCTAATTTTATTATGAGTTGTATAATCGGATATAATATCACAAGAGCATAAAAAATAATCGATTATTTTACTTCCCGAACAACGAGACGTTTTCCGCGAAAAATCACGAAACGTCCAACAATAATAATTGTTAGGTACTATGATAATTCACATTGTTGGAGGAGGCGAAATACGAAGAGGAGGCGAAATACGAAAACGGTTATATAAATTTTACTTTTAATGGGCAGTATGATTTCCCTTAATACTCCTATTTAGACATTCCTTAAATTTTTTGTCTTTGTCTGATAGATTCTTTTATCGTATTTTCTCACTCATTCTAATCAAAATTTTAGATAATGAATGACTTGAACGTTTAAAATAGGCTGCATATCATCCCTTGTCACATGTGCACATGTCTTCTTAAATGAAATGGATTGCTGAAGCTTGAACCACATTTTAAACAAGTAGGTTTTGGTACTGTTTCCATTGTTTTATTTCTGAAAATATAAATATTATGGTGTTTTAGGTTAGGTTTTCACGGTGAATGTAAAACTTTGAAAATAATAAATATTTGAGTGCTTTACAATATTAGATTTGTACTTACATTCATATGCTAATAACTAGGTCTGCGGTTTATAATAATTTTTACAACGAAAAACACTTCCCCAATAATGTTATTAATATTCGGGCATTGTTCGTGCCGTCTCACGCTGTCACCGAGTCACCGCACTCACCGCGCCGCGCGTCTCCTTCGTTCGGCATCGCTCGGCTCTCAGGGTAGTTTGTTACCGGTGGCGACTAGACGTTTGTAGATTAACGTAGTGGCTAACCTGTTTCTCTTCCCAGCAGGCATGCGCACTTGCGATTGACCTTGTATAATTATCAGAAAAATTAAAATTGAACCAATTCTTAATTCTTAGTTAATGATAGTAATTTCTTAGTGAGTTGTATAAACCGATCTGAGTAAACACCATCTTTTAATTCTCAGTTGTTTAGTGACAGTGATAATTTCTTAGTTGTTAATGACTGTATAAACCAGGCATAAATTGACCGAACTTAGTTTACTGGACCTACCTTTAGGGCTGGAGGTGTTGAGAAGATCTTTCGTAGTCTTGTTAGGAACCATCAGCGGTAACGGGTTTTTCATATAGGTAGCGGGATATGGCGAACGTTTTTCACAATTTTATAGAAAAACTTGACATTGACACAACACTCGTTGCTTGGCGATAGGGCCCAATACAAAGAGCGGTCAATTTAGTGATTATTAATGTAATTAATAATAAAAATGTAGTATGAGAACGCAACATTCCGGCCTTTCAAATGCAGAATTGCATTTTCAAAAATAAAACAACAACGATAACGGTATAGCGATACCCAAAAAAAAAGGTATAATAGTTTAATGCGTAATAACTTAAAAAATATTAAACAAATTAAACGTAATTAAACGGATATGCAGTGAATACATTTCTGCATTCCCTTGAGCTAATTAACAAAAAAAGAGAACGAAGAAAAAAAGGCGAAATAAACGTATTTTAATTATTATTATTCTCGCCTGAGATTGGCAGAGGACAAAGTTTCACAAGTGGTCTCCGTAAAACTCCGTTGGCTGTCTTAACAGTTGCAACTCGAGTTATGCCGTCTTTACCAGGATGCAACAGCAAAATTCGGCCTAAGCGCCATTGTAGAGGTGGGATATCCTCATCTTTCAATAACACTAAAGTGTTGACAGGCACTGCAGTTGTGGGTTCCAGCCACTTACTGCGTTGCTGGAGTGTATATAAATACTCTTGTTTCCAGCGGCGCCAAAAATCTTGATGCAACTTTTGCAATAATTGCCAGCGAGATAAACGTATTAAATTTTGGAAATTATGTTCAGGGACAGAGGAAAGCGGTTCCAAAGTTAAAAAATGGCCAGGTGTTAAGACACTAAAATCGTTTGGGTCTGAGCTAGTAGCAACGAGTGGCCTCGAATTTAAAACTGCTTCGACTTGCACGAGTATTGTATAGAATTCTTCATAGCAGAAGATTTGATCACCTATTATTCGTTTTAAATGAGTTTTGACATTTTTTACTTCATATTCTCACACTCCTCCGAAGTGTGAAGCGGCGGGAACATTTCGAATGAATTCAATTTTTTCATTTTCTGCGGCTTCCGACATTAAGGCGTTTAAATAGGTACTTATCGGCGCCAACAAAACTTGTGCCACAATCGGAATATATACAATTACATCGTCCGCGACGTGCTACAAAGCGTCGTAAAGCGGCCAAAAAAGCGTCGGAAGTAAGGTCAGAAGCGAGCTCAATGTGTAAAGCCTTTGTGGACATACATAAAAACAGACAAATGTATGCCTTATAAGTCTTAGCGCCACGGTGTCGAGACATTGTTAATTTGAATGGACCTGCATAATCCACGGCGGTTTTTGAAAAACATTTAACTTGAGAAATGCGGACCGAGGGTAAGTTTCCCATCGGAGGGTAATAGGCGATTGGTTTGGTACGAAAACATTTAATACAGCGAGATAGAACTGAGCGAATTATGCTTTTAGAAGCGAGAATCCAAAATTGCTGCGAAATTAAAAATTGTACAGTTCTGATACCTGCGTGCAAGTATATTTTATGAAAATGTTCAATTATCAATGTAGTTAATGGTGATCTTTTAGGTAGTAAAAGAGGGAATTTTTGATCATAATTTAGATGAGTTGCATATTGCAATCTTCCCCCCACTCGAATGAGACCTTTGTCATCAAAAAATGGATTAAGTTTCTTCAAATATTTAGAGCGAGGTTTTTGATGTTTAAATTCTTCTGAAAAACTTATAGATTGTGTGTATTTTACTAATTGATGTAAAGCATCTCGTTCTTCGGAGAATGATAGAGGTTTAAATTGCTTATTTTTATTTTTTAGATTGAAATAAAATCTAAAAACATATGCTAACACTCTTAGAAGTTTTGACAGGCAAGAGAATCTAGTTAAAAAATAATCAAAAATATTATTTTCCTGAAAAGTGGCTAAGGTAGTAATCGGTTTTTCTTCTGAAATTATTAAAGTCATATCTATGTTTGGAAAATTAGGACAATATGGTTGTTCGCTTAATAAGAATTCAGGACCGTTCCACCACAACATATTGGAAATGAATTCAGAGGGATATTGCCCTCTAGAAGCGGCATCAGCAGGGTTTGAGCGGGATTCGACATATTTCCAAGAAGAGGTGGGTAGTTTATTTTGCATAAAGGAAACTCTATGACACACGAATGTTTTCCAACGATGTGCGGGTGACCTTAGCCAAGAAAGAACGATTTGAGAGTCTGAATAAGCCACAATTTTTGTTATCAAAAGCTGTTGCTGGTAAACGTCCATAACATAGCAAACAAGTTTTGCTAATAATACGGCGGAACATAATTCAATGCGTGGAATTGTCAAACGTTTAGTAATCGGAGCGACTTTAGATTTTGAGCAAATGAATCGTATTTGATAGTTGCCTTGAGTATCGTGAAATCTTAAATATAAGATAACTGTGTATCCGCGTTCGCTGCCATCACAAAAAGCATGCAATTCGCAGGATTGATCTTGTAAACAGCCAATATGACGAGGAACTTTGAGATTAGTTAAATATTTCAGTTCAGATTTATACTGATTCCAACAACGAACAATTTCTAGAGGCGGCGGGCCATCCCAAGAAGTATGTAAGACCCAAAGGCGTTGTATGAAATACTTACAAAAATGTGATAGGTGCTAACATACCCAAAGGATCGAATATGCGAGCTAGTTCTGACAAAATATTGCGTTTTGTACAAGATTTGTCAATAAGATTTACTTTAAATGTAAAAACATCCGAAGTTGGTATCCATCGAAGTCCCAAAACTTTAACTGAAACTTCAGCAGAACTATCAAATAAAAGTGTATCAGTACTCAAATTATCTGTAGGAAGATACAGTAAAAGACTCTTATCGTTACTCGCCCATTTGTGTAATTCAAACTGACCTTTATTAAGCATTTGAATTAATTCATTTTGTAGCGATTTAGCATCTGAAATGGTATCTGCACCACCAAAAATGTCATCCATATATGTTTGGGTACGTAATAAATGCGCAGCGCGAGGGAAATTCTCACCTTCCTCCTCCGCCAGTTGAAGCAAAGTACGAATTGCTAAATATGGAGCACACGAAGTTCCATAAGTCACGGTATTTAATCGGAACTCTTGAATCGATTCCTCGCTAGAAAAACGCCAAATAATTCTTTGGTAATCGCGTTGCGACGGTGTAATCAAAATCTGTCTATACATCATTTTGATATCTGCTAAGAAAATATATTGAGAAACTCGAGATTTTAGTAAAATTGCTACTATATCTTGCTGTAACTTGGGCTCAATAAAAAGTTTCTCGTTTAACGAAGGTTCTTGTGGTAATTTTGCGGAGGCGTTAAAGACCACGCGGAGTTTAGTAGTTAAGCTGTCGGGTTTAATTACACAGTGATGAGGAATGTAATACATAAAATTCGTTACCTGAGAGTCCTTAACTGGGTCCATGTGACCAAATTCTAAATATTCTCGCATAAAGTTGCAATATTCTTTATACAAATCAGGTTGCTTTTGCAAACGTTTTTCTAAAGATAAAAATCGACCGAGCGCTAAATTGCGAATGTTAGGAAATTGCGGTTGTGGTTCTTTAAAAGGCATTGACACGGTAAAACGTCCTTCAGTATTCCGAAGAATAGAATCCTTGAAAAGGGTTTCACAATAAACATCGTCTGGATGTAAGGAAGTAGCTTCGGGGACAGATTCAATCTCCCAAAATTGTTTCAATGTAAAATCTAATGACTCAGTAGCGTCTGCGTTACAAAGAAAGGTCTGAAGAACAGATTTATTATGATTCCTTAATTTGCCCATTAATACATAACCAAATATGGTATTTATCGCATCGGGTTGACCATTATTACCCGTTACGCGTCCATCTGAGATAATTTGTGAAAAGATGTCAGCGCCTAATAAAAGATCTATTGAGCTAGGAACGTTGAAAGTAGGATCCGCCAACTGTAAATTACTAATATGATGCCAATTACTTACCTCTATGCGAGTACTTGGTAAGTGTGAACATATCGTAGGTAAAATAATAAATAGCATCTATATGAAGACGAGGAAATATTTTATTTATGCACAGATGCATTATAATTAGACTATTATTGATAGATCTATCTAAACATAACTGTCTCTTTATGCCCCAAGGGCCTCTTTATGATCCGACGGGCAATAATGAAACGTCAATTAAATGTCAGAGCTGTATTTGTAGAACTTGATTGGTTCTTAATATAATTTGTAAACTTATCACCAATGAAAATAAGCTGAAATTAAGTATTTTAGATAGTAACTATAGTAACGTACTTCGTATATATGCACATAAGTATACGTACAGCGGCTTGATGTAACCTACGTACTCATTTAATTATATTTTTTACACAATAATAGATTTGAGATAAAAACAATCTGTGCATAAAATAGTGTATGCATTTCGGGCATAACTTGCTTTTATGGCCCTACAGCCTTTTCCTAGCCCTCGGCTGACGCCTCGGGCTAGAAATAACGCTTCTGGCCATAAAAGCTTCTTTATGCCCTTAATACATAAATAACTATTATTGGGCGTACAGTTAAGGTGACACTGCCATTGACTTCAGTTTTAGTTGAATTTATACCTTGAATAGAAACATGCGTATTACATTTAGGAAGGCCTAGGCGATTAGAACATTTCTGTGAAATAAACGAAGACTGTGAGCCCGACTCTAAAATTACACGCAATCTCTGATAACATCCGTGGTTATCTAAGGCTTCAACAATCGCGGTTGCGAGCAAACCTCCATTATCAGAAGGCACGAAGAAGGAATTACTATTAGAAGAGTTATTTTGCGTAGACGTCGTCCCCTGAACAGAAGGGTTTACATTTGATGAATTGACAGTTACATCTCTGTGAAGAAGCGTGTGATGTTTTTTGGAACATCTTCTACAAGTTATAGTAGAACGGCATGAGCGAATATCATGACAGTTACTCAAGCAGTTGAAACATAGGCGTGCATTTTTGCAAAATGTCATCCTGTCATCAGGCGTTTTGCTCTTAAAATCATTACACCAGTACAAAGGATGAGCAGCATGACATAATGGGCAATTATGCGATTTAGCAGGCGTTGCTTTTGAGAAAAATGAATTTTTAACATTGCTAGCGGGTTTTTTCGAATGCGAAGACGTACTGGCATTAGCATTGTCATGAACGTTACAACATGTATCCAAAAAGTCAACCAGATCATTAAAGGACGGCACATTTTTAGATTTATGATGTAATTCAAAACTGGTTACTGTAGTTTTATATAAGCGTTTAAGTAACATCATTGTGAAGACAAAATCCCAATTATCTGTGGGGTATCCCATATTTTTAAGGGCGGCGATATTCTCTTTAAAGGACTCTAGTAAATGTGATAAAGCGTTGGGATTTTCGGAATTCATTCGCGGTATATTTTCCAAGTCATTCCAATGACTGGAAGCGAGGCGTCTCTTATTAGTATACTTATCAACTAAAGTTTGATATGCGATAGGATAATTTGCGTCCGTAGGTTGTATACGTTGGATCAGAGCTAATGGAGGACCTTGCAGAGCGGATTGCATATAACAAAACTTTTCTACAGGTGAGATTGCGTTATTATTGTGAACTAAGGCATTGTAAAGATCGATAAAGGGTGTAATAGTAATTTACGTTATAAGTCCTGGAAATGGAATTTTACAGTCGAGTAAGATGTTACGGACAAGGCGACGAAGGAGCCGAGTCCGGAACATCGAAACGAGACTGTAAGACCATTTCCAGGACGTATGACGTAATGTGTTTTATTTCATACTGCAATTATTAGAATATTGGTTTAATTTTAAAAAAATTATATAAAATAAATTTCCGAATGCAAAATATGGACATCTATGAAGAACGAGTTTCCATGGTAACTGATTACGTACTAAAACGTTGTCCACTTGATTGATTGTATTTGCGTCCGGTAAAATTTTTTACAGTCACAAGTCCTGTAATAGTATTTAACGTTACTAGCCAGGTATAAGGGTGTGGAGCTTTAAATGATGTGGAGGTTGTCGAAAAATACATTATTATCACATTACGAGAAACCAAAAATGGAATTACTAGAAGGTTCACAATAACAGACGACGAGTGTATGTTTAAGACATGTGCTTTATTTAGAAAATATTTAACGCTACGTCCTAGAGGAACTGAGCATCTTCGTTTGTTCTTAACATACCGGAATGGTAAATGTGTCGCCCTTAATGCAGGTCAACATACTGTAGGCGGAGTACCTAAGAAAATTGCGCAATTTTTGGGATTAAATCAGCCTGAACTGTATACAGGTCATTCATTCAGGCGAACTGGAGCTACAAGAGTTGTTGAATCAGGGGGCGATTCTTTGACTTTGAAACGTGCAGGGGGCTGGAAGAGTAGTAAAATAGCAGAAAGTTACGTGGAAGACTCAATTAATAACAGACTTAAAGTGTCAAAAAGTATGTTCTCAACAACAGAATCCACGCCATCCACGTCCACGCTATCCACGTCCACTTCCACAGAAATTCTGCAAGTAGATTCAAGTGAAATGTCAACACCTGGAACCTTTAGTTTCAGTGGAATTCACAATTGTACGATGATATTTAATGTGTACGATAAAGATAAATCATTTTAAATGTTAATGACAATAAATAATCGCTAAAAGTTCATTATTGTGTTTTATTGTTGATAAAAGTGACGTCCATAACTGGCTAGCCTGTTAAATGACATCTATAACTGGCTAGCCAGTTATGAGATGTTTTCAATGTGAATATAGTCACTTGATAAATGCATGTTTACAAGTGAGGTACAAACAAAATTTTTTACAAGCATACTAGACCGTAAAATCGCATGTTCTGGACTAAACAGTTTGACGTAAAACTGACAAATGTGACACAGTATGAAATAAAAGCTTTTATTACATTTAGTATTTCAAACAATTGTTTATATACCATAATTAGTAAAATAAAGTATATCTTTATCTCCGTTGTCAATGACACCGAAGTTCAAGACGTTCTTGATCTCCGTTGTTGTTGGCAACGTAAATCATGCATACCAGCCATATGTGACATGCTGCTTTACAAATCTCCTTGGTTACACGTATAACGACTCAGACAAGGCAAATGCTTCTTTATACAATAAATTCGGATGAATTTTAAAAGGGAAAAATTAGGATTGAATTACGAAATAAAATAAAACAACTTATGCAATACGTAGATCAAGCTTCTTTAAGTCCTCGAAGATGTTATAACGCCTCGGCGTTATAATACATCTTCTCGGATTTAAAGTATCGCTTGATCTCCTAATTACATAATATATATTATATCTCCTGAAAATTTATGCAATTCTAATTTCGGCAATTTTACGTTAGACTTGGTGGGATCGTGATGAAGCGTCGTATCTAAAGGTAGAGTCTGATCGTCAAAAAGATCTATATAGATAGCACGAATGTCGAAATAAGCTGAATCAAAAGTTTCCCGAACCTTATCTTCCGTATTTATATCCGCGTTATCAGTAGTTAACAAATTACTAATAACATTACCGTGATATTTGTTAAAATCTTCACGTATTGATTCTATCTGAGTATATCTGACTTTAAATAAAGTTCGTTTATCTTTATTAGTTATAGCAGTGACAGCAGCCGCATGTAGTTCAGTTAATTGATTCATTATGGTTTGCCTTAAGAACTGATATCTTTTTACTTTATCAGCCATAATTGCAGAACAGGGCAAAAACAGAAAATCCAACTTTTGTGGAATAGAAGTGACCACCTGCAAACAATACTTATCTTATTTTGATGGGCAGTTAATATTCTAAATAGCTCAAGATAATGCACAAAAGTTATCTAGGATAGTGATAACTGTCAAAAACTTTCAAATATGACAATTAAAAGTAAGCGGTTTATAGCGGTATAAATTAGCGTTTCTATTTAGTAATAGAAAAGGAAAACTATTACACAAGGTAATATGGTCCTACAAGATTCGAAGAGTAAATTAACAGTCGATCAATTAATAATAAATTATAAATCCGGGTTCGGAGGAACAAAATGTTGCGTTTATCGAGTGGACTGTATAATAAACAATAGTAATTTTTGTTACTGGTTATAATTTATTATTTCACTTCTAAATTGACCGAACTTAGTTTACTGGACCTACCTTTAGGGCTGGAGGTGGACAAGATCTTTCGTAGTCTTGTTAGGAACCATCAGCGGTAACGGGTTTTTTATATAGGTAGCGGAGGTAGCGGGATATGGCGTACGTTTGACGTAAAACTTGACATTGACACAACACTCGTTGCTTGGCGATAGGGCCCAATACAAAGAGCGGTCAATTTAATGATTATTAATGTAATTATTGATAAAAATGTAGTATGAAAACGCAACACGGTTGGTTCATCAAACAATAATAGATTATATCCACTGTAAAAATCATTGTGCCTTATTAACTATTACAAAAATAAGAAAAGTGCTGATATACGATCATACTTCTAATATTATTAAGAGCCGGACTTCCTTAACGAAAACAGCGTTGCTTGAATTATCCGACTGATTCGAGCGATCCTAGCGGGGCTGGCTAAGCAATTTCCGTAATTATTTAATTACTTACAAACTATTTGAACAAATGAAAAAGTGAAACAACAGTTATTTTCTTACCTATGAAACCATTATACTCCAATTTTTTTACGTTAAAATATTTGGTATATTGCAAGCAATAGTTATTTTAGCAACAATTGTAGTGCCTTTTTCAAAATTTTTTTTAGCGAGCAAAATGACCGGAATCGTATTTTCGAAACAACAGTCGTTTTATTCAAATTCTTAACCACAATGTTTTTTTTTTGACAAATGCTATCAACTTTTGTAGAAACTAGAGTGCTTTATAAATTCGCTTTTGAGGGAGTTCCGCCTCTTAAAAGTGATTGGGAAATTAGTGATTATAATTTATCCTCTTATAAACTTATAAATCAAAGTACATATTACCTACACTTGGATGTTTCCCTGATGTACTACTGAAACTATTGTTAGAAATACCCACACGCACAATGGGCGATTCAAACAATATTTCAAACTGTAGACCAATATCATTTCTCCGAAAATCTTGGAAAAATGCCTACCAAAACCAGTTATGGTTGGGCTACTTAAATAAAAAGCAACTAGTGTGAATCTTTTAAAAAACATTAATATTAGGTACCTATTCTTTTTTAGATACCAGCAAAGTTTTTAATTATGTCGACCATTCCATTTTGCTAGAGAAATACCTGTATTATAAATACATAACATCATTATGTTACTAAGAACTTGTCCTCAAAACAAATTGCAAATAGTACAACTGGAAAATAACCTTTCAAACAAAACCATCTTAAACAATGGATATCCAGCAGGGCTTGGTTACAGGACTAGTGTTTTATGTACTGCATATAAAGTTTATTTTTTTTCTGACAACATATCTTTGTAGATGAATAGAAATCTACAGAAAACATGGGAACTGCTAAACAAGACACACAAATGTTTTGGGGCAAATAAGTTATACCTTACAAAACACGCAAATGTATCAATTCTTATCATGTATCATAATTATAAACATCATTGGTATTTCTTTCAAGCCATTTATGTAATCTAGTGCTTTTAGTACTACTTACTTTACATTATTCCACCAAAGTATATGTCACGGTCTGCTTGGGATCATAGTGTTTCCTGCAATAGGATTTTCAGTTTACTTGTAAAAGCTATAAGACAGCGGCAATTACTACATACCCTTTTGGGTAGTAATGTTCTGTTAGCGAGAGGTAAACGTATAGTGTAAGTCATTACGAAGCAACTGGTGCTTGCTAGCAAAACACCCAAAAGGGTACGTACGAACCACCGCTGCTATAAGGGTACTCTACTTTGTATTTTAAGTTGTTAGCAAGTAGACTTATTAATATAATTAGACATCTATTAACAATGAGATTTTCATATACAGCGTTGGTAAAACTTTGCTTTGCATTTGAATTCTCACATGTGAGCAAAGGAAAAATAGCAAATAACAATACATTTAGAAAGATAGAATGTATCACATACTTGTGAAGCTTTACACGTAAGAATGACAAAACGCAATTAGTTTTAAATTTTTTTACCTAGCAAAAATGTTACTTAGGCAAGGATGCCATAAATATCTATCCTCCTTAAATGTATTATTGCTATTTTTCCTTTGCTCACACATGAAAATTCAACCTCAAAGCTAATTTTTGCCAACATGGCATATATATGAAAATCTATTGTTAGTTAAAAAATGTAATGAGTTTTTGCATCATAGTAATGTGTATGAATATAACATAGACTTAAGAAATTTGAGCTAGGTCCTACTTTTATTTATCTATAAACTTATATATAAACTGATATGAGAGGATAGGCTAAAATATATCAACCGTCTTGGCAGTCGAACCAACAAAAGGAGCTCTTTTTCCATATAAAAATTGTGGTCCTGAAAAGGGCCTTTTTTCATTGAACTAGATGAAGTTTGGAAATAAAGCTGGACCATTTTGATCACAAATTGTAGAAATTTTTAGATTAGCTTAATTTTAAAAGCTTTCTCTTCTTGTTTCCGTACTGCTTCACTTTTTGACTTTCTGACATACAATAGTTTGTAAGAATTGGGGATAGTACTTTTCCAACTATTATGTTACAAACTAGTTTATCATGAAGTTCACATTGAAACATGGGATTTTCTTGTAGATAGCCCACAAATATTGTTTTTAAAATTGTACTGATGTTTTCTTTTGGGAGAGCTGGTAGAATTTCTACAATCAGTTGAACTACATATTCTATTAATACCACAAATTGTTCATTCGGATAAATCAATTTCCCCCATCCTGATTGTAAATTAATTTTAACAAAGGATTTGTCTTTACTGGGGAACTATCTCGTAAAACGGATAAACATTGTTGGCAGTCAATAAACTCTTCTATTTTCATGATGAGGTAACCACATAGAAAAGCTGTAGCTGCTGCTTCAATATTAGATGACGTACATGGACTATCGGGTACAACTGAATGTAATTTTTCCAATTTTTCAATTTGTTCGTCATTTAGTGTTATAACTATGTCGGTATTCTCACAATCATTATATACATTCTGGTTTGTAGTTATGTCACTGATGTATTCAGTCTCAGAATTATTTAGGGTATTGCTGTAATTTACACTTGTTATTAAACCTGTTCTCAGAATCTGTCTAATAGCGTGTTCAGCAGCTTTGCAATCTGTAAGATCATTGGATCCACCACGAAGTCTAACATTGGCAAACAGTGATTCGACAGCATCCGAACTGAATTTTCTAGTCAAAACTTAATAAAAATTAAGGTCTTCAATTAGATATGTAATACATAAATAGGTACTTCTTGAGGTAAAAATTAGAGCTTCAGCAGTCTCCTTAGTTAAGCCAGTTGTTTGTAGTTGTGATGAGGTGGACTGAATATCATTAATATACTGAGGAAATACTTCATTCAACCAAACGAGGCGTTCATCGCTGATGTGAACATAAGGAG
This sequence comes from Agrypnus murinus, assembly GCA_929113105.1. Lineage (NCBI taxonomy): Eukaryota > Metazoa > Arthropoda > Insecta > Coleoptera > Elateridae > Agrypnus > Agrypnus murinus. The sequence goes on along the minus strand of OV816026.1, from coordinate 105,113,269 downwards.
CGGTATTTGCGTTATTCTGTTGAATATTCTGTGTTCTGTTGCTGACATCATGAAGTTGGAAGAATTTATACATGTGTTCCATGTATTCTCTTGTTGCGACAGCATCTTTAAAATGACTTAACTCTTCACCACCATGATGAATAAGATATGTTAACGATGCTGTAACGGAGGGGGAAAATATTTGAACAGCCAAATTTACTTTCATTTTGTCTAAATTGGATGGATATAGATGCTTTTTTGTCAAGTATCTAACGGGCTTAATTATAAAACTTGATTGAATTTCAAAAAGGTCTTTTAGGTAACTTGCTGAAATAATTCCAGATGATAAAGCCATGTCATGATGGAGAAATAAATTTCTTGTGTTCTTAAGGGCGTGACAATAGTCAAAACTTAGAAAAAGCTTAAGACCAGGATTGTATGGATGAGGGACAACGTTACGAAGTCTACCATTTCCAAAATGCTTAAATAGTGCTACATGATTTTTATGATTATCTCCCACAATCCGTACTACTTTAAATCCACATTCAGCAAGCAACTTTAAAACACCCAATGTTAAGTTATACAAATTTTTACTATATAACTGCCTATGGAAATAATAACTTGCAGGGATAATATATTTTGTCGATAAACCATAAATAACAAAACACAAAAGTTGATTTGCGACTACTGGCTTACTTCCAATATTATTGTGTGTTGTGGGAACAGTTGCTAGCCCAAATATTCGGTCTTCTGCCTTTGAATAACAAACTGTTTCTCTAACAGCCATATCATCTATTACCAGGGAACAGACTTTTTCTGCGTTGGTCAAAGATCCACTCTCTGACAATAATCTATTTTTAACTAAATTTTCATTTCTGTTGCCAAAATATTTTAGTAGTGTTGTTTTGCACGGCAATCTAAACAATACATTCCTGGGAAATTCGTACCCTTTAGGAGAACAAAATCTCCAGAAAATACAATGGCGGATGGTTACTACAGACCATCTTGGATGTTTTTTTTGTATTTTTTGATTTGATCAAGTATAAATATTGCTCTAGGAACCATATCATTTGCATCTTCTTGAATTTGTTCCATGCATTTCCATTCAAAATTATTGTTTTGTTTTTTTTAACTACTTCCATTTCTTGTTTCAACTTATTGTATTTCATTTCTAAGCGTTTTAATTTTTGGGTTAATGATTGTTTCGTATAAAGTAAATGCTTTATTTCTGCAGCTGTAAGTAAGGTTTGGGATGTACGAGAGTTATCGGATTCCTCAGGATAATTTAAAGATGGTAAATTCGTGGAACAATCAGGATTTTCGTTTGGAATCTAAAATGTAGGTACATTAAAATGATGGAAGATATTAAACATTAATAGAAAATACTTTAAATGGTATGGCTCCTGTAACTAGTCTCCATTGTTTTTCGGTTACAATGAAGCAGTTAAGTGCGAAATGTTTACTGCATACAAGTGAATACTCTGTTAATCGATTAATATCTACATAAAAAAAAATAAGAAACGAGATTATTTTGTTTTTGTTGCACTTAACAGTAGAAACTTTAGGAATTTAAGAAATTAAAATAATTTATAGATTATGTACCAGTATGATTAATTAGAGCTTCTTTCCATTTAGAATTTAATTCTACATTTGCAGGAAAACTATGGAAAGATACATATTCTAATTCATACGAGCTACAGTTTGTAACACAACACTTTCGAGGCATTTTTAATAATTTATAGAAAATTACAATAGATTTTACCACTAACAATAAGTAAATTATTGGTGCTAATGTTTATTAAAAATAAACAAGCGGCAATCTAGATTGCGCGCCAATATTGTTTAATCACTACAGGACTCGACAGATGGCGCCACAATACGTAACCTGTCAAAAAACAGAAATTTTTTCAATGCGACCGGCCGTCTAAGAGACGTTCGTCTCTCAAATCGAGGAGCAGTGTTGCCAGTATATAAATTTTAATATCAACAGACGACTCAGTCAAAAATCACCAGATCGGCTCAAAAAATCACCAGACCAAAAAATCTAGTGAGATTAAAGAAACAAATCACATTGCAAATAGAAAATTTATTTAACACAAACAAAAGATAATTAGAAAATTTATTTAACACAAACAAAAGATAATTCATTTATAAAACTCTGTTATAAAATGTATAATAAAATATAAAATAAAATGATGATGCAGTCGTTCATAACATTCTTTGTTCATAACATAAATAGGCAATTACCTACTGTTGATACATATTATACTTATGTTTAGCAATAATATTATTATTTATAGTAAATGTAAAACAGTTATTATTTATCAGCCTTTTGGTATGTAATATACCACTTAAAGTAGTACTGCAGAGTCGATTCCTAATTTTAGTCTTGTTTAAATTGATTTGACTAAAGAGTCTTTCAACAGAAGCACTGCTATGAGGTAGAGTAAAAATGATTGTCACAAGACTTATTAACTTAGGAAACATCATGGTATCATCTCCTTTTTTTAAATCAGCTATTTTATGCCAGAAATCCAGCACTGTAATATTAGCTACATCTTTACATATTTCGGTATTTCGTAACAACCGCCATTCTTTGTCTATCTCATTTATATCATCTATAAACGGTTGTATAAACGGAATGTTACTTACTCTCCAGAGACTCATAATTTTAGGCATATTTTTCGGCTCTAAGAAGTCTAGTTCTCGTAAGCTTTTCACAAACTGGTCAGAAAAAGGAAAACGTTTATAAATCTGACTAGACAGTTCAATGTAGAAGTCCAAACATCTCTGCCTAAAGTCTAGTTTATCTCTCTCAGTAAAATTATTTGTAGCAAATTTTGCCATGACTTTGGGGCCCAAATATATATCCTCAATTTTCATAAACAAAGAAGGATCTTTAAACTGAATTGCAGACAAGTCAGTACTTTTTAAATGACATGGTTTGATATAAAACTCTAAGACAGTTTTAAAAAGTGTGCTCATTCGTGTATATAATAAATGCACCTTGGGAGATTCAGCTTGAAACTCCATATTAATGTCTACAACAAATGGTAGAACATATTCTAAAAATTCTAAATAACACAGATTGAAAGGGTTACACAGCCTATTATAAATCGTTTCTGATGCCTGGATCCTATCAACCAAGTGTGCAGATTGGAAAAACAATTTTAAAGCATTATATTGTTCAATGACACGTTTCGTTACAGAGAGAAGAGACAACCATCGAGTTTGTGAATTTTGAAGCATTTTATGAGGTTTTACCTGAACGAAATGTTGAAACTCTTTGAATTTTTCTTGGCGTTTAAAACTCAATTTAAAATATGTGTAAATTTCTCTCACTAAATCTTCTACAACGCGAGGCAACTTGAGGCATGCATATGAAGCACATAAAGCCAACGAATGGCATATGCATTTACAAATATATAAATGAGGAATATCATTTTTAAAAAGAGTTTTCACTGAATGGTTAGCTCCCAGCATTGTGCTGGCACCATCAGCTGCTAAACCTATCATCTGATCTTTATAGTCAATATTATGTTGTTGGAAAACCTGTACTATTACATTGTATATATTATTGGCATTTGCTTCTGCAATTGGAATCAACCCCAAAAATTGATCATGTATAACAAGGTTTTCTACAAAACGAACAATAATTGCTAAATGCTTTGTGTTATAATAATGATCTTTAATATTGATTTCAAATATTTATTATAATCCAAACACAACTCAATACAATATTAATAAATAATCTTTCTAGAACAACGCTATTATAAACATAATAATATTGACATGACATAATTTCTAATGCGCATGACATACAGAATCTGTCAACTATTGCTACTTTACATATTGGTCGTTTTCTATAAAATATTTTACTTATAATATAACATCTTCCCTTCTTTAAAATGTCACATAGTCTTTAAACTTTGTTGGCATCTTGTGTTGTCTTGTAGGTCGTCTTCCATCTACCTCGGACTTTGGTACTTCAATTTGGTTTTCTTGATGAATACGATTACTAGGAATTTTCATCTGATTCTGTGGTATTTCTTCTGACGTTTCCATTGTTGTAGGTCTCTCTGGAACTTCTTCTTTTCTTTTCCATTCTGTTTCTTTCATACTGGTCTTGTTACTTTCGCTTCTATCTTCTTCTTCTGAAATCTGACAGGGTTTGATGTTTATGATGTTTCTTCGATAGTTCGTTCCATTAACATTAACTAAATATGATGAATCGTCTAATTTATCTTGAACAAATCCTTGGGTCCATATTCTCGAAGTATTGGGATTCAATTGAGCTACAATTGGTTGTCCTATTTTCAGTTCAGGTAAATATTTGCTTTTCTTGTCGTAGTAAAATTTGCTGTTTCTCTTGTTTAACTCGATGGTTTCAGGTACACGTTCCACTACTTTTGGTATAAATTTGCTTATCGAACAGGGTATTCCGGTTCTGGTATTTCTGGAAAATAATCTTTGAACTGGACTTGAACCTATTTTATTTGGCGTATTTCTCCAATGTAATAAGGAGTACCATAAATCTTCTTTGCCTTCATTAGCTTTCTTTATTAACATCTTGGCAATTTTAACACTTGCTTCTGCCTTTCCATTCCCTTGTTGATGATAAGGTGATGAGAATACTTGTTCTATATCCCAATTTTCACAATATTGCTTAAATGCTTGGCTATTAAAATTTGTACCATTGTCTGTACATATTCGGGCTGGTATACCGTGTCTACTAAAATTTCGTTTGCAACAACTTATTAATGTATGAGGAGTCATATCTTTCAAAATATCCAATTCAAAATAGTCGGAGTAGTGATCTACAGTTACTAAAATTTTTTGTTGTTTTCCTTCATATTCTGTAATAACAACATCCATTGAAATGTATTGAAATGGGTAGATAGGTATATCGTGTGACGTCATAGTAGGTCTTTGTTGGCTATACATAAATTTTGCACATATTTGACATTCTTGAATTTTATTTTTAATTTGAGTCGTCATTCCTGGCCAATATAAATTATTCTTTGCTAACTTCAAAGTTGCTTCAATACCGTTATGGCTTACATGTACATTTTCGGTCATAATTTTTCTTAAATTGAATGGTACTAGAATTCTATCATTTCTATACACTATTCCATCAAGAAGACTGTATTCATGTCTATATTGAAAGTATATTCTAACTTCATCGGGAACCATACTTATTGTTTTAGGCCATCCTTCTGTAATATATTTAATAATTTTCTGCAAGACAGGATCTTTTGCTGTTTCTTCTTTTAGATTATTTAACCTTTTGCTTGTAACTTCTAAATACTGTACAAAATCAGTATTTTCAATTATCTTGAATATGTGCGTGTCTTTCTTCTCTTGTTCCGTCTGATTTGAATAAACCATAGGAGCTCTAGACAGAGCATCTGCTACTGTATTTTCTTTTCCTTTTATAAAATTCAATTCTATATTGTATCTTTGAAGAAGCATTAACATTTTCTGTAGTCGTTTTGGTGCTTTGAGTAGAGGTTTTCTAAAAATACTTAATAACGGTTTGTGATCTGTCTTAACGATGACTTTGTTTCCAACTAAAATTTGATCAAACCTTACACAACCAAAAACAATTGATAACAATTCTTTCTCAATTTGAGAGTACTGCTGCTCGGTTTTATTTAATGATCTTGATGCATATCCTATAATACCTTCACTTTGGAAAGCTGCAACTCCTAATCCATAATTGCTTGAATCGCATTCAAGGATTACTGGTTCTTTGGTATTGTAATATTTCAATGTTTGTATGTCTGATACAATATTCTTTATTCTTTGAAATTCTTCTTCTTCGACGTGTGTCCATTTCCACTGTACATTATCATGAGTTAGTTTTCTTAAAATTTCCATATGTAAACTTAGATTCTTTATATATCTACTTAAATATGTTACCATACCAATAAATCTTAGAAGTGACTGTTTGTTTTCAGGACTGGGAAATGATTTAATAGCTTGGATTTTTGATTCATCAGGTTGAATACCTTTATCTGTTAACTTATGCCCAAAAAATTTTATTTCTTTCTTACAAAGAGTTAATTTGCTTTTGTTTAGTTTACAATTATTCTCTTGTAACCTTTTGAATAAATTTTCTAAATTGATGTTATGATCTTTTAATGCTTCTGCTTCAGTGTCTCCACATCCATATACAATTAGATCATCAGCTAACATTTCTACACCTTTTAAATTCGATATTACTTCTTGCATTCTAATTTGAAAGATTTCTGGGGCTGGCGATACTCCAAATGGTAGTCTCTTCCAACGGTATCTGCCATATGGCGTCCAAAATGTGGTTAATTTGCTGCTTTCTTCTGATAACTTAATATGCCAAAACCCTTTTCGAATATCCATTGTACTAAAGACATTTGCTTTACCCAACTCAGGTAAAATTTCATCTATGGTGGTAAATTGAAAATTTGATCTTTTCAAAGCAGTATTTAAAGGAATTGGGTCTAAACAAATTCTAAAAGAATTATTTCTTTCTACAACTAGAATATTACTCACCCAATCGGTATGTTTATCTTCTTTTATAATAATGCCATTCTTTTCTAACTCAATTAGTTCGCTCTTTAATTTGCTTCTGAGTGACATGGGTATTCTTCTCGCCCTTTGGATAACTGGTTTAACTTCTGAATTTACCTCCAAATCAACTTCTCCTGGTAAGGCTCCATAACCCTTGAAAATATCGTTATATTTCTCTACCAACTTTTCTGCTTCTTTCTTATGATAATCTGCGCCTTTCTCAACATTTTCTATTAAATTACAATATTTTACTAATTTTAGTATTTTGCATGCTTTAGCTGACAATAAAGGTCCATGTACAACATCAACTACTACAAATTTAATATCATACAGTTTGTTGTATCGTTTACATCGTAAATAAATGTCGCCTTTGATTGGAACATTATTACCTCCAAAACTCTGAAGTTTATGCTCTGATTTTGCTAACTTGACTATATTAGTATTCAGCATTTTGCATAAATTCTTATAACCAATGATGCATATGCTTGCTCCTGTATCGAGTTCACATTTTATCGGTAACCAAGTCTTATTTATCAAAAAGTCTAATTCAACTACTACATTTCCTCCTTGTAGTGATTTATCTATAATCTTATTAATTACATATAGATTATTAGTCTCTTGTTCTTGCTCGCTACTAGAATCTCCATCGGTGTGGCTATCTTCGGTAAGTTCTTTTACTTTATGCTTATATTTTGCCTTCTTATAATCTCTTTTATCTTTCTTCTTTTTGCATACCTTTGCAAAATGATTGCTACCTTTACAAAATGTACATTTTTTTCCGAACGCAGGACATGCCCCTTTCTTAAACGGATGAATGTTTCCACAAAACAAACAAGTTTTTGAATGACTTACGTTTTCTTGAAGTTTCTTTACTGAACTTTCTGCTTGTATATCATCAAGTCGCTGTGCTGTTAATTCCTCTATTTTGCACATATCTATAGCATGTTTCAGTGTTAGATCGGCTTTGGACATCAGTTTCTTTTTTAGTTCTTTATTTAGAATGCCTAACACAATTCGATCTCGTAATAAATCATTTTCAAAATCCTTAAAGTCACAGTTTTTTATTAATTTTTGTAATTTCAAAAGATACTCATCAAAACTTTCGTTTTCAAGTTGGTTACAACTATTAAAAATTGCCCGATCATAGATTACATTCTTTTGCGAACCTAACCTCTTTCGAATCGTTTCGATTACTGTTTGTACATTTACTTCATCATTTGGCGATAATTGAAAGCGATTATATTTGATTAAAGCTTTGCTTCCTATCATGGTCATAAATAGTTTTACCTTTCGTGGTTCATCTGCTTGTGACCACTTATCTATTCCACTTGCTATTTCATAATCTTTCCAGCTTAACACAAAATTCTCAAAATTCTGATATATATCTCCTTTGTCGATTTCTAAACTTGCAGGCCAAGGTACATTTGCTATGTTTTCTTGAACTGTACTGGTGCGTGCTGACAATTGTTCATTTAATAATGCTAAAGCTGTGGCTTGTTGCTGAATTAGATTTGCTAATTGTTCATTAGATAATTCCATAGTGCTGTTATTTTCAACTTATAGGAAGAACTTTGTTTATCACTATTCTGTTCTATTTGTATGAAGAACTGGAGCTAAAAGTTCAATGATTAATATCTCTTACTAACATTCTATTTACATGAAGAATGCCTGTGTTTTCACCATGACACCATGTTATAATAATGATCTTTAATATTGATTTCAAATATTTATTATAATCCAAACACAACTCAATACAATATTAATAAATAATCTTTCTAGAACAACGCTATTATAAACATAATAATATTGACATGACATAATTTCTAATGCGCATGACATACAGAATCTGTCAACTATTGCTACTTTACATATTGGTCGTTTTCTATAAAATATTTTACTTATAATATAACACTTTGTAGCCGAATGATCGGTCGATTCATCAATAATAATTGAAAACTTATGACTGCAATTTATTTACTAAAACTGAAAAAGAATAATCACCTAGAACATTGTTAATCAATGCTGTACATTTCGTCCTTTTTAATGACATATTTTTGGTTGCATCAGGATACTTGGCACACTCCCTAAGCAAACCTTCTAAATGGTCGGCTGTACTGATGGAGATATTGTGCTCAACTAAAAATGAGGCAGCACGTAGTTCAATTTCTTTAGTTTTGTTAACTAGTGTTGTATTTGAAGTTATATTCATCGATAAAACTGACCGTTGTTTATCCACGGCGTTAAACTTTAGCTTAATGTTTTGTTGTAGTTTCATGTCTTTTCACAGCCACAATGCCTCCAACAAGATCCACATTACAACATTTGCAAAAAAAGAACGTATTTCCTCGTTTACTTGCTGCAATCCATGACCGTTCTTTCTCCCACGAAGAATTAAATTTGTTGGCATAATTTAGTTTTTTTCTTTTGGGTGGGGTACAACGACCTGGATTTTCGTTATCGGACTCGCTGAAGTCCTGATTCTGTTGCACATCCATTATAAACTGTTGAGAAATTAAAATTGTGAGAAATTAAAATTGTATTTAATATATAATTTAACATACCTCCTTCAGCCTTCACCAACAATAAATATTCAATTGATTTCAATAATCTCGCATATGTATGTGTCATACTGCCAATTGTCAAAGAAAAAAATTAAAAATTTTTTCCAGATCCACCAGTGTCGTACTGTTACCGTTATAACATTAGGTAGTATTGAAAATCACCAGATTTTGTGCAATTTGTTAAAAAAATCACCAGAGCACCATTTCCTTTAAAAAATCACCAGATCTGGTACAAAATCACCAGTATTGGCGACACTGTCGAGGAGGCCGTGTTATGAACAGAGATATAGAGTAGGGAGAATAAGTGTAAATATGCGCGTACCGACTAAAATTGAAGTCCACCATTTTGACCCCGGAAGTGAGCGGTAAATTCGAATTAAATATCGCGATCAATCAAGGTAGTCTTACGAAAGCGTACAGGGGACATCCAAAAAATATTTTTTTTGACTAATTTACACTTACTAACTATAAATTTACACTTACTAACTGTAAATGTACACTTAGTAACTGTAAATTTACACTTAGTAACTGTAAATTTACACTGACTAACTGTAAATTTACACTTACTAACTGTAAATGTACACTTAGTAACTGTAAATTTACACTTACTAATTGTAAATTTACACTTACTAACTGTAAATGTACACTTAGTAACTGTAAATTTACACTTAGTAACTGTAAATTTACACTGACTAACTGTAAATTTACACTTACTAACTGTAAATGTACACTTAGTAACTGTAAATTTACACTGACTAACTGTAAATTTACACTTACTAACTGTAAATGTACACTTAGTAACTGTAAATTTACACTTACTAACTGTAAATTTACACTTACTAACTGTAAATGTACACTTAGTAACTGTAAATTTACACTTAGTAACTGTAAATTTACACTTACTAACTGTGAATTTACACTTACTAACTGTAAATGTACATTTAGTAACTGTAAATTTTACTCTTTAAGTTTAGTTACTGTACATTTTCTGGAAAGTGAAGACATCAACTTATAATTCCTGCATCCGACGAATTAAGACAAATGAAGACAAATTAGTGAGTGGTACAGTGCGAAAAGAAAAGCGTGCATGTGTAAATGTATTTAAAATGAATCGAAGAAATGATCTCGTGAGGCTATACTTCAATTTGGGACTAAATCACCTAGAAATATTATCGTTTCTAACACTGAGGCATAATTACAGTTTATCACTACGTCAACTTAAAAGAATTTTACGTAACTTGGGTTTGTATAGAAAGAAGCACTTTTCGAGCATAGAATTAGTGTCACAATTTATAGAAGAAGAAATTGAAAAATCAGGTCGTTTACACGGATATAGATGGATGCATCTTAAATGTATTCACCGTGGGTATATAGTGACACAAGAAACCGTAAGAATATTGCTGTCAGTTCTCGATCCAGTTGGTACATCTTTAAGGCGAAGAAAGCGATTAAGAAGAAGGGACTATTTTAACAAAGGTCCTAACTTTCTTTGGCATGTCGATGGATACGATAAACTAAAACCATACGGCATAGCCATTAGTGGTTGCATCGATGGTTTTTCAAGAAATATAGTTTGGTTAAATGTAGGATATACAAACAATGACCCCAAAGTAATATCTGGTTTTTTTATCACAGCAGTCGAGACGTTAAAGGGTTGTCCTAGATGTATAAGAACTGATTTCGGTACAGAAAATAGATATATTGAACAAATGCAAATGTTAATGCGTAACAAATTAGAAAATGATGCAATGCCAGCATTTATTTATGGTTCAAGCACCCACAAAGAATCGAAGCATGGTGGGGTATATTACGAAAGCACAGTGCACAATTTTGGATGAATTTATTTGAAAATTTGAAGGATCAGAACCTGTTTACCGGTAATTGGTTTGACAAAGCTTTGATGCAAGTTTGTTTTGTTCAATTAATACAGGTAATTGTAATTATAATGTTATTAAAGTATGCAATTCGTCACAAACTTTTTTAGGAAGAATTAGACAATGTACTTTTAGAATGGAACATGCACAAAATTTCTTCAAGTCGTAACAGAAGAGCTCCAGTTGGAAAACCATTTGTAATGTACAATAATCCAGAGTTATATGATACACATGACTATAAAGTTCAGGTATCTGATGAAGAAGTATTAGCTTGTAAAGAAGAATGTAAGTTTCTGACATGTCCTTCTCGAGATAAAGACGTTTATGAACTTGCCCAAATAATCATAGAAGAAAATAATCTTCAACTACCAAGCACTCCCGATGAAGGCGTTGAGCTTTATATTAATTTAAGGCAACAAATGTTAGCAATGTTAGAGATGACATGAATTTATGTTATAATCATGAACTAAAATATTATTTTTTTTACACGATCCACTATTATGTATAGTATAGTTACTACGTACCTATGGCCATCTTCTAAAGTAGTAGTTAATTATTTTGTTGTATGCAATAGGTATTTAGTTAACGTTAAACGGTTAAATGTAAAACTAGATTTAATGTTTATTTATGTGAATATACGAAGATAGTTTAATGAGTAACTTGATTTGATTGATATTAAAGACAATGATTGAATTTTATAAAGATACATAAACATAATCCTCTCGAAGCTCAACGCATTTGCTCCAACGTTTCTCAATATTCTTGATTCCTAAGTGAGAGAAATGCGATATTATACGCGTTTAAGAATTCCCACGTGCTTTATAATGGCATTTCGTTCACATGTGATATACAGCGTTTATCTTACAGGTAAATACAGAGTAACGTTGTTCTTGTCACAATTTGCACAAAATTGGTACTTGAAATGGATGCCCTATACCTACCGGAAAACATTCAATTGATTACATGTGGAAGCCGTCGTTTCCAGCGTTTCCAGTTTGTTTTATTAGTCACTGGTAGGGAGTACTTTATCTCACTTGTGAATAAAATTTGATTTCTCTCACAGAATAGTCGATTTTTGTTAACGACAAGTGGAAACCATCCGCTCGTTTGTATACCTTTGTATAAGTACACAGGGTGGGGTTAACTGATGCACAGCAAAAGTAGTGTGGAAAGAAAGGAAGCTGCTATTCAAGATAATATGGCTGCGGGAATGTATAGCTTTGAAAAAAATCTTGGAATACCCAAACGCCACACATTCCAGAGCGGTGTACTTCTTATGTGTAACCTTGTATGTAACACACTAACTACAATAATTGACAATGATAATTATAATTGTAGTTAGAATACATGTAGGGGTATATTATCACTTTCAATAATTTGTAAACAATTAATTAAATTTTATTAATAAAAAGTAATAGTACAAAAAAAAAACACAAAATATAAGAAACATTCTGTTTAACACAACTACATTTTCATATTATGTCCATAATCCAAATGTTGGAGTTCAATACAGAATTTATTTCCGAACGAAATTCGGGGTACGATTCATACGTCCGTGGTAGTTCTAGGGTCGAGGTACATGTTCGACCAACAGGACAACGCTCGAATCCTTTGAGATTATTAAATGTTATGAGAATACTTTCACCTGTTAGCATATTTGCTCCCGTAATAAAACGGATTAATTTTTCAAGAGTTTCATCTGAAGATTCTCGTATAAATTTTTTAACAAAACCGACAACAGTGTTGTCGTCTGAAAAATTTAGCAAAGGTAAAATGTTTTCCGGTATGGGAATACTTTTTTTGTATAATGTTTGTAATTTTTCCAAAGTTATAAAATTTTTTAATATTTCACTCCAACATTCTATGATATATTTAGGTTTTTGGACAAATTCTTTATGAGCAATATCAGTAAGCAGTGTCTCAAGATTATTGGCTGTTGGAATCCACTTACTTTCTAACGATTCAAGGATGTCAATTAAAGACTCTGTCTCAACACTTTCAAAATTTTCTAAACCTTTCTTTAATACTTTAGCGTCCCTAGAACTAACATATTGGAACAGTGAATCTTTCATTTTGTCTGAATGTCCGTACATACATTGTTCCATAAAGCATGGCGCAAGTTTTAAGGGAAAATAGTGACATTCAGTATATCCTTTATATAACACTTTAGCAATTGATTGCCAGTGTTTCTTTTGGAAATCATGACGAATGAACGGAATTTTGATTTCCGTTCCAAGAGTGCATTTTTCATAGAACGTGTCCCAGAATTCACTAAGAGCATCTTTTAATACACCTCCAAGATCAAGAGCTTGTTCAGATCTTCCATTTTCTAACATTTTTATTTGTAATTTGCCACAATTTAGTGGGAGCTCCAGAAAATATTCTAACATTTCATTGAAAATGTGACCGCGATGTACTGTTAAAAACAGAATGTGAGGTTCTTCTTCTTTTGGCTGCTCTTCGGAAAAACTATGTAAATCATCAAAAATGGTATCCGGTAAATCATCTGTAGCGTATGATGAAAAATAATTTCCTAAGTGAGAAGATTGGTCAGCTTCAGTGAAATTGTCGGCATGCGTTTCATTTGAGCTGCATGCTGCTGCAGCTTCAAAACGAAAACTGTTGTTTTCTGATTCTTTCTCAACAGTTGCTAAGTAAAATCTTAACTTCGACAAACCTGTAACTTTAAATAAGTCTTCGACAGTAATGTTCGATGACAAAGGATTTCTTTTAAAATCCCAAAGATCAAAAGAAAACCTTTCGACAGATCCTTTAGAAGAAACTCCATCTGGGAAAAATAATGGAATAGCTTTTTCTATTATCTGCTCTTTCTTGAAATTTTGTGGGACTAAAACATGCCGCGTTCCACCGCCGTTTCGTGTTCGAACTTGCTTCGCTTCTTCCTTCTTATTTCCATGAAACCAGCCAATTTCGATAAGCCTTTCTGTTTTTTTCCTTTTTGAACTTTTGTTAACAATTTCTTCTTCTTCACTTTCACTACTGTTGCTGGCAGCCTTCGATGATGGTTTATTGTGTTTTCGTAACTTTTTCTTCAGTCTTTCAAGTAAACTATTTCTTTTTTGCAAGACACAACCTTTTTTGCAAAAGTTCTGTACTGCAACGCAGTCTCCAAATTTGGGAAAATACTTTTGCAGTTGTTCTTCACTCATTATTGATATAACATCAACATCAATCTGAAACAAAAAGAAGGTAAAAGTCGAGGTAAAAGTCTATGTCAAAAATATACACATTTATAATGCCTTGTACATAATCTCTATCCACTTTGATTGTGACCACTATGTAAAACATAGGAGGCGCTGTTTTGCTGTGTGATGCGGATCGTAATTTAATTTAATTTAATTTAATTTAATGTAATGTGAAAATGTCAAAAGTGTCAAAATGATATAATGTAAAAGAGATTATTGTTTCATGGTTTCAATCGTTACAAAGTTTTCCTTATGCTTTTTCTTGGTTCTTTTAATAAATCTGTAGAAAAACACGAGAAAAATGTTAAAAAAATTCTTCCGATGCTTTTTTGTTTTTCCAGTTTTTTTACTTTTTTTTCGTAATACCCATGTAGTTGCAAGCACATTATTAATTGACTACGATTGAAGTAAAAATGTTTTAGTAAAATGTCAAATTTTTATCCTAAAATAACGTAATGATGTCTAAAAAAACATAATTTAATTAGAGAATATTATTGCAATTGAAGCTATGGTAGAATCCGTAAATATGTCAGGATTGAAGGGACATATACCCGTTTGGGAAAAACCTGATGTAATATTCTTTGGAGTAAAGGCCAATTCGAAAGCACGGCTAGCTAACGACGCGATATTATATATTGAAATAGTTTTTCCCGGATTTGCAACCATCCATGAATTACATTGTGAATTATAGAAATTTTTAAAGGGATAATACACTGACTTATCCAATGGTTGTAGTCTATGACTACAATGAGGTGGTAGGGTAAGCAAAACTATACCATTGTCCTTGGCTTTTTGTAGTGACTCGATAGAAATATGGCTATCATGATTGTCCATGATTAGCAATAACTTGTTACTAATGGAACAACCAGTATGTTTTATGAAGTGGTCTAAAAATACAACGAAATTTGCCGCTGTCATCCAACCACTTGGATAAGCTGTCCCAGCACTTCCTGGAAAAATGCAGATACATTTGCTCGATTAAAACTGGTGCAGCGTGTCAAACTGGTAGGTTCTGGAGCCCTTAACGATAAATTGGGATGTCGGTGAATAAACCCGCGATACCAATCATAACCGGCCATAAGCGTTTCATCCCATTTTTTTGGATATTTATTTTTATTTGCTTTTGCAAATTGGAAGGCAAGTTGGCGAGTGCATACAACTGTAAGACCATGATGCATTTGGGAAGCAAGAATCAAATATTCAGAGAGAATGTCCTCTTGTTCATTCGTGAACACCATGGCGCTTTTATAGTTTGGTGCATACGAAAGTTTATCTGCATCATTTTGAGCTGCGGTCGTTTTTTTTATATATCGACTCAGGGTTTGCTTGTCTATGTCATATTTTTTCGCAGTGGGACGTAATTTTGCCCCACTCTGAACTTCTTTTACTGCCGCTTTAACAACTTCGTCAGGAAGTACTTCCCGGTCCTTTTTTCTTATCCAGAATCGTGGCATTCTTGTTACATTCACTGAAAATAATTGTACCCAACCACTTAATTAACTTTATACCATAAGATGTTGCTTTGTTTTAAAAAGTTATAATTTGGGGAGGTTTGAGACGTCTCATTTCTCCCCACATGACTTGTCTCATACCTCCCTCAATGCACTTTTTAAGGTTAAATAAATTAAATTAAAAAAATATATTAAAATCTGTTCAATTTTTCGTATAATATAATATAGTACATACCACTATTGCGTCTGCACCGAAAATTGAGTGGAAATTATACCTTAAAGCACAGTTAAATTGCTGCTAAACCACCACGAAATTGTTACTACGCGCCCATGTTCACAAACAAAATTGTGCAAAAAACTCTGCGACGAAAAAAACTGTATTACAACCATCAGATTCAAGATTTTTAACAACTATCTTTATTCCGTAAAGTGTAGAGGGAGCTGCTAGTAGTTGTTTGAATTTTAGAGCCCATGTCTCAATCCTCCCTTGTCTCAATCCTCCCTAGTCTCCCCTACATTGAAACTTCGTACCTACAGGTTATTCACAATAATTGGGCTATTGATGGGCAATAGGGCAACAGACCAAGCCAACGAGCATGAACTACTGCGCATCGTGCGCATCTATGGTAGCAGCCATAATATTATTATGCGTCATCATGACATGCGTTTAGAGGAATTCGAGAAGGATAGATTAATATTTGTAATTTTTTGTTACAATGAAAAAGAGATGTGTGTGAGGTGTAATAATATGTTATACTTTCAGATTCAACAATTCAACGTACATACGTATGTAGGGAATAGCCGTATATTGTACTAATACCTACATACATCTATACGCTTTTGACACATTCTGCCAAATTCTAAAATCTGTAATGTGCAAAAACTTGTGTCGAGTGTGGCAAAGTCAGTGTTCGTTTTTCGTAAGACAGAATCATGCATATTGCACACGTTTTCAAATGCTTCAACGAACTCCAAAAGGCGATAATCAGAACTAGGCTGTAGATATGAGGATGGTAGGTATATTATTAAGCAGACCAGTTGGGTGACATTTTATAAACTTTAATTTTAGACCATTTTACAAAGCCAACATTTTTGTCACACTGTATGAGTTCATAGTGGCTGCAATTGTAGGTACATGGTTAATGTGCAAAAGACGTAAAATAACATGTAATTATAGAATTTTAATTTTTTTAAAATAAGGTAGGTATGTATCTAGAAATTGTTGCTGTAGTATAATAGGTTGCGGAAAACACATTTTTTTAAATACCCTTATATGGTGAATAACACTGGTAAGTATATTTCGTGTAACGCTCCATGAAAAAAATGACTTCAATTTGTGGTTAACTTGTAAACGGTGATTACAATTCTTACAATCTAAAATCAAAATTAAGTGTTACTTACCTATATTACCCGTCGTATTTTAGGTAACTAATAACTAAACACAAATTACACCCTTAATGAGGAAACAAACGTACACTAAATAAGATCACATTTACAGTATCTAATATAAATTTACAGATACTAAGTGTAAATTTACAGTTACTAAGTGTAAATTTACAGTTACTAAGTGTACATTTACAGTTAGTAAGTGTAAATTTACAGTTAGTAAGTGTAAATTTACAGTTACTAAGTGTAAATTTACAGTTACTAAGTGTACATTTACAGTTAGTAAGTGTAAATTTATAGTTAGTAAGTGTAAATTAGTCAAAAAAAATATTTTTTGGATGTCCCCTGTACGCTTTCGTATAGTCTAAAGCATTAAATTGAAATTTTTTAGTTTGTCATTCACCATTTCTGATAATTTGAATATGATTTTATCTACACTAGAAAAGTTTTTAAGTACAAATATCCCACAGGTATATATGTTCTTAATAAAATATTCAGAATATTCATATACTACAGCCAAAGAATTATTCCCAATTTCTGTGGAGAAAATAAATATCTATTCTGGAACCTCTAATTAATTTAAAAAGGAAGTGTTTAGATACCCCTAAAAATATATAATAAAGAAATTTTGGAAGAATTACTGCTGAAAATTATTGCTACTGCTAAAATGTCTCGCAATTTATTCTTAATTTTCAGGAGCAGTCTCAGTAGCTAATTTTCTTTAGGAAATAGGTACACATAAATAAAACACGTATTGTATTTACATAATTTATGACTAAATAAAACAGAAACATTTGTTGTAGCTAATATTTAATTAAAGTAGGGGTGCAGACAGGAAAAACCCAAACAGCATCATCCATACAGTTATACAATAATGAAAAGAGCATACAAAAAATGAACAAGTTTTGAAGTAATCTAAAAACTAAAGTGAACAAACGACATTTAACCGAAAATAAAAATAAATTGAAATCAAGTAATTACAAGAATCATTATAACTAAATAAAACATAATTAAATAACCAGTGGCAATAATAATAATATAATGAAGGTAAAAATACAATTCTACATTTTCACTTTAAAATTTAAATACATACTAAGGAAACCTCGTCAAGACATGACGGTCAAAAGCATTGAAGGATTTCCCTATCTACAACATTCGATGTGTGATTACAATCCTTCGGATTTTCGTGAGTGATTATTTAAATAAATAATAATAATAATAATAATGCTTTATTGCCCAACAGGAACACCCATTTACAGGACAAAAATCATACGAAACTACAAATTCAAAAACAAATACAAATGCAGGTATTCATGCACATAACTAAATAAAAACTAAATAACTACTAAATAAACTGAGATTATCCTAATAAAGTATTTCACATTAATCAAATAATAAATATACAATTTCAGTAGTTAATATCAAATCTTTACAGTAAATTTTATTACAGATGCCTATATAATAAAAACAGTTCTGAGTATGCTACTACATTTGTGGCTTTAAGGCGATATTACCCGTATGAATAGGACATTTCTAATTTTCGACATAAACGGAATCCACGTTCTTTGCAAGGGACGAACCGTAAACGCAAAATTATATGAAATAAGGTTTGACTGAAACTGACCGCGTGTACGAGCATACACTCTAAAAAATTCCCCTTGAAGTTGCCTCCATTTCTTGGGGTAAATTTACTTCAAAGTGTAATTTTCATAGGAAGTGGGAAATTTCAATATTATATATGCATGGCATATAATACCGAATTTGTTGAACATATGCATTCTATACGCAATTAAACAATGATTCAATAATAATTACATAGAATGTACCCTATTTTTAAATATTTATATTTATTGGACTTGACCTTATAGTGAAATTGTGCTCTAGAACAAGCACAAGCTTTTATAAAGTATACTTTGTTACCTCCATTTTTTGGGGTAAATTTACTTCCAATGTAATTTTCATAGGAAGTGGAAATTTCAATATTAGGTCAATATTAGGTAAAGTTATAACTTTACGCAGGTGTTTTAATGTTAAAATGAAATGTAAGATTGCATTGAGATCGTAATTTTAATCTGTAAATTTATTTAAAAAGGAAACATGACAATGCAAATTTAACCTAATATTGAAATTTCCCACTTCCTATGAAAATTACACTTTGAAGTAAATTTACCCCAAGAAATGGAGGCAACTTCAAGGGGAATTTTTTAGAGTGTAGGTCTCCAAAATTTCCAAATAGTATACGTACTCCGCTTGCAATAAACTAATAATAAAGTAATAAAGTAATAAACTCAGAAAAGAAAAAACCTTGTTTACAAGTTGGGGGCCAATTGCAATAATTCATTTATTGATTGAAGTTAATGTTTTAAATATATAACTAATTAAATATCTAATTAAAACAATATAAGTACATACGTAATAAAAAACAACATATTATGTACATGTCAAAAATCAATTGTCTGCCTAGACGTAAAAGTAAAAAGCAAGTTACAAAGCAACGGAAGCAAAGTGAAATATTTTATGTTTTATAATAGCTAAAACAATTAAAATAATATACCTAATAAACAATAAATTATGTACAGATATATAATATACTACTTAATAACACTAAAAAACTATGTTACAAGTTGAACCGAATAATTGTATTTCATTTATCAATTGAAATAACATCTAACAATTACAACGCAACCGCTATACTATACCTAATAATACAAAACAAATAATGTAATATTAAAAATCAATTGGTTACCTACTTACTGCTTGTTTACATGCCATAAAATACAAAGAACAACGAATTAAAAATTAAAAAGGAATTATTTTTAATAGTAGTTATAATAAATAATTAATTAAAACTATTTAAACGCCTCTTTAGCTTCAGATTTTAACAACTCCGGGAGGTAATGATCGTAATAGAATTTGTGTAATTGGTTTTTCATTTTATTGTTATAAAAATCTTCATCTTACCTAATTTTTTCGTAAAGTATACCCTTTGGAGTCCAAAAAACAAAATAACAATATTGCCGCCGTGCAATATGGAGCTGCCCTTGTATTTGATAGTAATAATTGTCATTTCTTTTTAACATAAATTTATTATCAATCCATGTAGCAAATTTCACTCCCTTTTTTTGTATAGAATCTTCAGGTTTATCGACACGAGCGTTGTACGGACATTTTATTTCTATGATGCCATCATGGTCTATTAGGCCATCTGGAGTAGCACCTAAATAAAATTCGTCTCTTTTTCCTACCAAAAGACCACATTCTAAAATTTCTTTTCCGATAATTTCAGAAAATTCTCTTCTTGCTATCGGTTCGTGATCTTTGCCCTAGTCCGTATATCGATTACCGATAAATTCGGAATGCAACATTGCCTTGATGCATTTTGTTGGATCCGTGGTGGCCCTCATCTTGCAGATCTTCCCAAACGCTGAGGCTGTAAGACGATTCCGTCTCTCTAGAAACCATAAATTTGAAGCAGATTGTTCTGTTGTTGCTGCTGACAACTGAATTATTTCTTCTTCTGTTTTTAAATGTTAAATAACAAGAAAAAAAATGTATTACAAAGACTCAATAACCACGTTAATGATTTCTTTCTTACTGTTATGAAATAAATCACATTGATGAGCGATTTCGTTAAATGACTTAAACATTACATTAACAGGTGATTTTAAAAGTACATTTCCAAACTTCTGCATCAAAACACCAGAGTGAATTTTACTAATAAGGTTTT
Organism: Agrypnus murinus; assembly: GCA_929113105.1. Lineage (NCBI taxonomy): Eukaryota > Metazoa > Arthropoda > Insecta > Coleoptera > Elateridae > Agrypnus > Agrypnus murinus. The sequence continues at coordinate 105,092,536 of OV816026.1, read as the reverse complement.
AAATAATCAACATTCAACAATTTATTGATTGCGAAATAAAATTAGTTTGGTTAGTTGCCTGCGAACTATTGGTCCTTGTATTGTAGCTGTGTGTTTTTTGGCTAAATTATATATTCGAATTCTAGCATATGCATTAACAATTGCTTTTATAAGGATAACATAATGGTTTTCCTCGTTTGGTGCTGTATCCAATATATGACTTTTTAAATTAGGAAATAATCGTTCACTAATTGGTACGAATTGTTGACTTGCTACAAGCACAAACTGAGTAAAGAACTGAGTGTCTGCTGGCAGTTTATTGTCTGTAGTCCGCAACAAATTTCTCAGATTAAGTTCAACAGCATTACAAATTTTAATAACACCTGCAGAAGGAGTTTGTAAACCACCTGAAAATAAGAAACACATATAGTAATTATTTCTAGTTTTAGGGTATTTTACCTTTGTTTTTGTGAATTAATAATTTATAATTAAATCCTTCTTCCACAATATTACTTGTGGAAGTACAGTTGTATACACAATCAAGGCAACTTATGGTTTTCTTCGGCATTTTGACCACATAGCCTGCTATATATGTTACAACATTTACAGCAACCTCATTTAGGCTAATAAATTCTGGTATAACATTATAATCGTGATCTTGTACACATAACATCTCAGGTTCGATGTTGTACTTTCTGCAGAAAGAAATATCTACTTTATTCTCCTGCGTGCTCTTGTCTTTTGCTGTGCTGGGAACTGTTAATATTGTTGTTGTGTCCAACACTCTACAGTTACCTCCTCTATCAGCAATCTTAGATAATAATAATAATCTTCGAAAAGATCTAACAAACTGCAATGCAGAAGGATTGTTGTTCCAACCATTTCTACTCCTAAAATACATTTTATAAAATACATAAACAAATTGTTTGCGTGTTAAATAATAACAAACCTTATAGAACAAAACCAGATTTCTAAATGGTCCTGACTACATTTATATGTTAGGATGTAATTCAATTTCTGGGTTTTAACAAAATCATCAAAAATACCACATATTGAAAGTGCAGATATAGCAAATCCTATAAATGGTGTTTTTTTGGGGGTAGAATGCAAAGGTCTGCCTCTTACATCTGTACAAATTAATAAATAGTTCACTGCATCTATGATAAACGGCCGCCAAATATCTTCATTTTCCATTTTTAAAGGAGCTTTATAATTCTTTGCCCATGGACTTCTTGAATTTGAAATGTCAAATAATATATTTATAATTCTTATAAATTTAATGGTTGCTTCAGAACCACTGAACTCAGGCAAATGCAATTCTACGTTTAAGAACTCAATTGCTGTTGCAATGCTCTCACTAAGGGTCTGAGCTGCTAAATGTACCTAGAACAAAATTTCAGTTGAATGTTTCCGATAATTAAACACTTTGAATATCTTTATAATACACACCTTCATTTTTTGTCGATACCATTCCATATGTGATCTTCTTAATTTATTTGCTATGTACAGGTTCTTTTTTTCTTGAAGATCATATAATTGTTTAATGTAGGACCACTTTACCATCTCACCATCAGGGTCTCGAAATACTTCTAAGCTAGCGAAATTATTTCTAACTAGTTTTAACATATGACATGCATCAAATATGCAATAAATTTTTTGCTTGATATTACATGGATGTATAAACCACGTTTGCATCAGAAAAGGATCTTCTAAGTGGCATCCTAGTTCCTTTATCATAGTAAAATTAGTAGACGGGCCATCGCAGGTTACAGAAGTAATAGTCACACCAACTTCATGTAGTCGTGTCAGACATTCCATAACAATACTTGCTTTTTCTCTCCCAGTCAAAGATTTTACAAGAAAATAGGCTATTGGAAGCTTCCAATGCGATTGATGTGCTACCACCATAACAACAAAAACTTCGGTAGCAGGTTGAAGCTCATCATTTTCCAGTGGTACACCAACATCCGGAGTCGTATAGTTGGGCCAGTTTACCTTAATGACCCTTGGCTTGAAAGATTACGTTGTTAATCGTACTGTATAGTTGGGCCAAGGGGCTGCGGTTCTTGTCTAGCGAGGCATATACAAATTTCTTGTAGGGGTAATAAAATTAAAGTTCATATTTATTTGCTGAAGCATATTTTGAAAAAAAATACACAGCAGTAAGAAAATAATATACATATTTATTTAAAAGACGATAAAAATAATGAGAAATTATATAGACTATCCACATAAGTACAACACAATAATTACAGAAGTTTTAGAAAAAAATATATATGTATCTACAATAGCTAGAACATAATAATATTAAAATTAAGATATATTTTTATCACTTAATTATTTACAAATGTTACATAATTGGGGCATATTTATAAGAAATTGTTTTTACAAAATCTAACCTACTTATGGTTTTAAGCATAAACTCTTCAATTTTACTTTGTATATACTTTTGTTTTATTCTTATGGTAGGTCTAACTGGATGAATATACCTATTAGAACTATTAATTTTTACATACACTTCACTTTGAAAGCTTAAAAGTTGATCTAAAAATTGAAAAATATTTGGGTGTGTGGCGTAAAAACTTTTATTGAATCTAGAGTGAAAGGATTCACAGGCATTCGTAGTTCTGCTAATAGAGGCACTTGAAGAGGCCCAAATATGTGGAGGGAACAATGAATCTTCAGTAATATAATTGTCAGTCAAATAATCACAAAATTTTTCTAACTTATTATTTTTTGGTATGTCAGAAATTAAATCAAAAGTAAAACAATCACCTACTTCAATAGGATTTAAAAATTGCAGCCCAAAGAAATATTTTAAAGTTTTTCCGACATCAGTATTATTGTTGTAATCATCGCTTAATCCTAAAGACAAAATTTTGTCTTCAAAAGTTGAGTTCTTCTGGACATGTAGATGTTATGTCGAATAAGCTCCAGGTCATGAGTAGTAATGGTTTCAAATGGACTATTTGCTCGAAGTTCTCCATGTATCAGTTTTGCAGGTTTCTCGTATAAATCCGTTGAAGCTTTTCGTTTAACACTGTTGCTTATTATTTGTCGTTGAAGATGCTCGTCGTAGGGATGATTGTGATTCAAGTCTGAATCAAGAATAACACTGTGGTCACCAGCAGGTGTGTATAATTTTGTCGGACACTTAGATTTTTTATTTACACATCTCCAACGCACAGTCTCGTCTTTTAGAATATTTGCGACACAAAACTTAAATTTATTAACTGATAGCAATTCTTTGCCCTTTTCACTATACATTTTTGTCACTTCCATAATTCACAAATTTCTGACTGAAGGTTTCAGAATAATATAACAAAATTTGCTAACAGTTTACATTTATAAGCCCTTATCCCCGCTACAGTCTCAAGATATTTTCAAAGTCAACTGGTAATTCCGTCCTAATTGCTTTTAAAAATAAATATTATTGGCCGAATCTATAAATGCATAATCAGGGAGGAGCAATGCACATTAGGGAAATTCGAAATTAGAAAGTGTCATTAGCAGTGCACCTAATCCCTACGTCGGACCGCTCTGACCCAACTAAAGGGTAGAATTATAACCTCTCCCGTTGCGCTGGCCCAACTATACAGCGCCCCCAACATCAACGTAACCCCACATTCTTTTGCCATCAAATTCGATGCCCTTTTTAATTGCCATCTCATCTAGCATTAAAGAACATACAAGCTCTCTATTCTTCTGGCGAGACTCTTCATATTTTATTTTTAATGCATTAAAAGCCACATCTATATATCCAGGACTGCAGTCGATGTTACTATACCATTTCCGTATTGTTGCTTGGTGGGGAAGTGCCAACATGAATTCTTTTCTTACCAACTCATATGCTTTACTTGAATAAAAATGTAATGTAGCTGCAAATTCTCTTAAAGGTTTAGGGTACGTTTCATGTGTAACAGTTTTATTTCGGACATTTTTTAAATGCCTACCCATTAACAGATTTGGTACATCTTGGAAACTTTTTTCTAAATGGTCGGTTGCATTTTCAGAGAGATAATTCCCATTTTTCAAATAATCCACTACAGATTTTAAATTATTAACTTCTTTTTTTAATTTTGTTATTTTTTGTTTTGCAGTATACAATTTCTTTCTGTAACCCTCTTGATGTTTTTTTATTTGAATAGTGCGAGCCTTCAGTTTTCTGGGTGAAACGCTGCAATAAAATTCTATTAGAATAAAAATAGTTGTAGGTAAACTCTGTTTTTTTTTAAGAAGGTAGTAGGTGGCAGCACCATGCGCGGTCACATTGACACTGGGAAATTTCATCGAGTTTAGCAGGGGCATGTTTCTAAGAGCTCCTTGCAAGCATGTACATTTGGCTGCCTACATGTTCAGGCGGGTGCAAAATGTACTCGTACATAATAAAACCTGGTAGCCTGTACACAGTGAGAGATTCAACTAATCTCACTTTTTCTAGCACATTGTTTTTGTTCAAAACAGCATGTGCTAGAAAGAGTGAGAATAGTTGAATATTTCGCTGTACAACGTATACCTATAATACCTATCTAAAAGAAGTAAAAATAAAGACGGTAATATGAGGGAATTTTTAATAGCACGTTAACATTTTGACAATTATTCCATGGTGACATCTAAATCTGTGACATCTCCTGTTTCAATATCCCACTCAACATCTGATTCGTCACTGGAGCCTGTATTTACAACAAACTGTAATTCTAATTCATCAATGGTGCTGTCCAGACCGTACAGTTCCTCCTCTTGTTGAATTACATGGCGTATGCAATTCTGCCAACTTTCAGCGGTAACTTGGTCCAGGCCCTCATTGAACAAAGTTGTAACTTCTGGTAGCTTGAATGTTCTGTTGTTCGAGGCAACATAACCTTTCACTTGCGCCCATACCAATTCAATAGGATTCAGTTGGCAATGGTACGGCGGGAGTCGCAAAACTTCGCGCCCGGTTTGAGCCACCAACGAATCGATGCGGTACTGGACAGGCTGGCGCATAAGAAACTCTCTGGCAGCTGCTAGTAATTCCACTTTGAGGGCGCCCTCTTCTACCGCAACACCTTTTTCTTGCAGAAATTCTGCAATTTCGGCTTTTCGCCATGCAGAAGTGGGCGTCCTTTCGGCTTTGACGCTGTGGTATGGTGCGTTATCCATAATGATAACCGCATTTGGCGGCAGTCTGGGTAAAATATTTGACATCCACTGTTCAAACACTTGACCTGTCATCTCCTCATGATAGTCATTTGTTTTTTTGGACTCAAACATTAGCAGACCATCCGCCAAAAAGCCGTCTTCATTGCCAATATGTGTAATAATCAGGCGTTTGCCTTTCCCGCTAGGATTGGGTAAGCCAGTTGATAATCCTTCCAGGAAAGCTTGTCGTGCAGATACAACGGTTTTATCCCTCCAAACCTTGGCTTTCGTGTGTCCCGCATTCACCCACGTTTCGTCTAAATAGAAAATGGGCCTTCCCTGTCGACGGAATAAACGTATTTTATTTAAATAACGTCTACGCCAGAGAATTATACCTGGTTTTTCAATTAAAGTACATTTGCTGCCACGTTTTTCGTACACAAATCCTAGTTTCTTCAAAACTTTGTACAATGAGGAACGAGAAAGAGGGGGCAAAGTTTCATTGTCTGTAACTGCCTACAAAATAAACAAGAATGAATAATAAGCAATGTCTCAAAACCATGAATTTACTTACATTGTACATTTTGTCCAAAGTCGGAAGCTCCTTGCGAAGGAAAAAGGAATGAACAATTTGCCTTATAATTCTTTTTTCATCCTCTTCTAATTTTTGGAAAACATTCATACGACTTCTTTTCTTCGGAGGTGATTTTACTGTTTGAGTTTCCTCCATTTCCTTAATCGTTTCCCAAACTTTTCTTTGACCAACTCCCGCTGATTGCGAAACTCTCTTCACTATGTTAGTTTTAGAAGATTCTTCATCCTGCTCTCTCATTGTAACGTACAAGTTATAAATCATCAGTTTCTGACCACTTTTAATTGCCTTGCCTCTGGGATTTTTCAATGGTGTGGTCACAACAGGGGCTGCTTCTTGCTCTTCGGCGAGATTAATCGGCTGCTCTGCCATTACGCACTTAAAAATACAGTCAAATAACACAAAAACAATGACGAAACCACGAGGGCGAATCTGTGTCGGCTGCCAGCCGTCACCTGTCACTTGTCAACACGCGACCACGTTGTCGACCGCTTGCAAAATGTCGAAATGCTTTAGTGTGAACTGCTCTCGTCACATGGTACAAAATAGACCAATCAGAGGCGCAGATTTTAGTCCCTATCTCTGCCAACGCTTCCTTCTTAAGAAAATTAGACTTTAGTTACTTCTTATACCTGTAATTGTGCATCTTTCTGACAAATTCAATCTTTCTGCGTTTAGTTCGGCTACTGTCACTAGCAGTTCCAGATGCTTCACCCCTAAACAAAGATTAAAACATTGTGATTGCAAATAACTATTATATCTTAGAAATTACATAAATACATAATAAACGAATGCAAAACAATTACTAAATATTGACGATTAATACAAAATTACCTTTTACTAGAACCAGTTGGTTTCTTAGTTGCTTGCTTACAAACGTCATCTGATGATTTCAACGAACTATTTGCAGTTCTACTACTGATATACGATGTAGATGGACCGTACTCTATAACAACGTTTGGTTCTAGGTTGACTGCATCGTCTTGTTTTTCTTCTGTATTTAAGAATAAACTTGGCACAGCTGAGGTACTTAACCTTATTTGGTTCCCTGCTTTTATAAAATCGCCGTCTTTAAAATGTTTGGAGCAAACGTACTTATTTTCAGACCGTTTAAAGTCCTCACTTAAACCTAAAGTTGTTATCCACTGTTTAAAAAGAAGACCACTTGGAAACCTGAAATTTTGCAATATATTTTTAAATTTTAAAAATTTCCCACAACATAATCAAGGCGAAATATGTAATAGGAGTAAATAATATTACCGATGAAAGGAAATTCCTTCGGGTCGAAATCTTTTACAATTCGTACAGCTTTTCGCAGCACACGACATTGTAGTACAATAAAATTGTTCTTATTACTCAAAGTTCATAAATATCAAAGCACCAGCACAAAAACACTTGATAATAACAAATCGATTCTAATAACCTCACAAATTACTAATAACAACAACTCTTGAGGTGACAACAAAAGTGACAACCAGGTTCAAAATGGCGCTGCCGTTTCCGTCCTCGTAAAATTGCATGCGCATTCGTCGAAGCGCGTTCTCCCTACCTCTATATCTCTGGTTATGAACAATTATGCTGTAAAGTATCTGCAATAGATGGCTCTGCTAAAAAAACACTAATAAAAATAAATTGAAATCGGAAAGTAACTATGTTGTAATTACACTGCTATTTTATCGAACACAGCTGTAAGTTAATTAATGTGACAAATTAGTATCTAGTTCATGCTATCGCCTAAAATTAATATTACTTAACATTTGACTAGCAAATATGAAAAAAATGTATATTATTAACAGTTATAGAAATAATTAAACAATAAATGATTTTTTAATTCACAGAATATAAAGATGTAAACAAAAGATAAGTTGCTAAAAATGTAAATATCTAAAAGATAACGTTTATCATACGTTGCAGGCAAGCAATCGCAGCGAATTAACGTTTTTTGACGAAGAAAGGCGTTTTTAAAAATGGTACTTTATTTTAAAAACGCAAAAGACGGAGCCCAAGTTACAAAATGAACACAGTTTACAGTTAAGTACAATAAGATATTTATTCGTCGTGAATTTACACAGTATGCACTTGCATAATCACTTAAATACTATTATACAATTTTAACTTAAGGCGTTATTTAAACGGTCACAAACCATCACCTGCGGGGCAACGGTAAGGGGACAACGATAGGGGAACCTCTCGATCTGGGCCCCCACCATACATTATTTCTTGAGAGGGATAGACTAGGTAGGGTCGGGTAGGGATGGGCGGCTGGGGTTGACAATTTTCAGGTTCACGCAAACATTAGTGTACTTGCACCGTTTGTTGTGTATGTAGCTTGGTATGCGGGATTCATTGCACACGTATTAACACGCAATTTATAGTTTTAATTCAAGGAATTACATATTTGAGCATAAATGAAAATATTTTTTTATTAAATTAAATGAATGTTCTTACATCTGAATTGAGGCATTATCAATATAATAATAAGGATTCTTAACAGCTAATTATTATAATAAATTCTTCGACTCATTAAACAAAGAAATCATCTGGCTGTATAATCATTACATATTAGTTATTTAATTGCACCTTAAAAATATATTTCTACGAAATAGAGAACAAAGGGCAGTTGAAAGAGCAGTTCTCATCATTTATTTTTAGTTACTTCTTACTTATTGTTTGTTCATAACTTCATAACCGTAAATTTTTTTAAATGTATTTGTAAGGTCGGAAATAATGTATTTCCGGATGCTAGAAAAATATACACAACCAGTAATACGGAGGCACAAAAAACCTCTTCGAAAACTTTGGAAGTTGGATGATTTTTTCTAGTTCTGTCTTTCTTGTCTGTCGGGGAACCACAAGCTCTGGTAGAATGCATTAAATATATATAAGAAGTCGGCAGCTTACGTTCCATTAATTTATACAAAAAGTTGTTTTCACGTTTTATCTAAAAAGAACTTGTACCTATGTAATTAATAATTACTTTTAAGAATTATTTTACCTGTGCGTATACTGCATCTTCAAAGGAGTCCAAACTATATACATGGAAACTTACTGTCATGGAAACAGAAAGGAACAAATAGGCTCGATAGTGCAAAAATTTTAGAGTATTAACAATTTATTATGTATGCTAAATTATTTATTTATATTAAAGTTATGTTGAAATGAGCGTTTTTGTAAATATTTGTAAAATTTTGCGAAATTGTAAACGTCAACATGATAGACAGCATGACATACAATGATGCCAAGAAATAACCGTAAAAAACGCATTTTTAAATGTATTTGCAATGCCGGGATCAATGAATTTCTAGATGCCAGAGACCACAGATAAACGTAACAGATGCACAGCCAAATGGGAGAAAATAAGCTTGCTTATTTAATTACAGTATTTTTCAACAGAGCGCGCTACATATAGAATTTAAGAGAAATTTACAGAAGGAAATAGGTTTTGCACGATTGAACATTTTAATCTTAACCACGCCTGTGACGCAGTGACGTATAGAGAGGAAAAAAGTTTGAGACAATTTGTTTAAATGCAATTTGGAATAACGTGGAACCTACGTAATAAATTTATTCATTATAACCCTTTAATTAATTAATAAGATTGATTCTAAGAATTACAATTAACACCAAAATTAAATTATTATCATTTTACAAGATTTTTAAAATTGACGAGATTGATTGATGAGAAAGATTGATTTCGTATTAGATAAAACCAAAATTAAATCAAAATGATTTTATAGATTCAAAGTTATTTTCATTAATTATTGTCATTCTTGTCAACTTTATAATTTAACTGCAAAGTATTTATTATGGTTAATAAATGCAATAATATTGTTGCAAATTACATCAAACATATATAATATATGCTATGCTAATATGCTGATAATTCTTGTTACATCAAAATAAAATAAATCAGATATAGTCGGAGAGCAGACCCTCTGAATTCGACACCTTCTATACAACTCACGAACACTAACCTAAAAAATAGGTAATCTAATGTAAAATGATCTGCTGAATTTGATTTTTTAGTTCGCCCATTGATTTGAGATTGCCACAACGGCCGAATTGCCAATTTAAGAAAAAAATTACAAATTACGTGTGTTGAGTTGTAGTTTGCTTGTAAGTAAGATATTTTGAATGTTTTCAAAGTTGGCGCATTTTAGAAGCGTCACGACAAGTTGTATTGAGTGGAACCTATGTAATAAATAAATTCATTACAACCTTTCTAATTAATTTTTTTGTTAAATATTTTGAAAAATTGATATTAATTAACACCAAAATTAAATTATTATAATTTTATATACGTAGTTATTACAGTTGATGACAAAGATTGATTTCTTATTACCAGTTAACTCCAAACTTAATTAAGATGATTTTAAGTATATATAATTTTCATCAAGTTAACTACAAAGTATTTATTATGGTTAATAAATGCAAAAATATGTTACAATTAACATAAAACATAAAATTATTCAAATTTACCATTGTCATATTGTGGTGATATTTTTCAGTGTGGAGGTGATTTTAAAACTGAATAAAAACTATAAAGTTATGCTCATAATTCTTTATACTGCAACGTTCTTTTTAAAATAATAACACAAGTGCTGTTTAAATCGTCTATTCACAAACAAATATTTATTTCTATACACTAATGAATACACTATAAATTAACGCTATGATTATAAACCATTAAAAACTATTATTTACAGACTATGAATTTCTAATACAATATTCATCTTTACATTCACTATTTATTTTGTGATACACAGTTAATGACTTGCTGTTGACTGCCTCTCTTTTATCCGCCGTCGATTATATACCCCCATGTAATTCTTCTAGAAGTCGCTCGAACATACCGGTATACATCGAATACACTAGAAGGTTGAGTGCATTGCGCTGCGGCTCCGGAATGTTCCACAACCCATTGACGGCCGGAAAAGACGATGCGTTGCACTCGTTACACTGCCCCCCTCTTCAAGTCTGTTCTGTCCCAGAACAGGTTTTATGCTCTGGTTCCTGTAGAATGGGTCATGACGATATCGACAGTCTTCACCTCGACTACACGTTCCATTACGGTAGAAATAACAGTCTACACTCTTCGTTGGCCTTAATGCGGGCTGTGGGTCAAAACTGCAGACGAAGATCTTGACGTCAGTACCTCTAAAGACAACTTCCAGCATGTTTCTAACGATTCTCCAATCCAGCTGGTCCCGCCCACAGCCGAGTTTGGGAACTGCCAATTTGTTAATTCCCTGGTAAGCAACTCGATCCTTAAATTCCATAGTGCCCTCCACAAGTCGGCGTAACTCGGTTTCTGGTAGTAAAACTGCTTGGTTACCAAGTAGTGAATGGATCGGTCATAATCAGGCAAGCGTAAGGATTTACCAACAGAGGGATTTTGTTCTCGAAGTTCATTCAGCCGTCCAAATTTATTTCTAAACACTACTGCGATCCCCCTGGACATACGGAGATCCTCGGAGACACAGTGGGCAATGGAATAATCACCAGGGACCCGGAAGAGATCTTGTTGCATCTCAGTCGTGACTCCGAATCGCGCTTTTCTAGTTCCAGAGAACGCAGCCATAAATTCTCTAAAGGTTGGCTGATCATCTTCAGGCCTTACGGTATTGATAGCCACCTCAGCCTCATCTTTCCGATCCGGGACTGCGTCATTATTTCCCTCATAGTGCGCCAGACGATTGGAGTGTACCACCTTTGGTTTCCCCCTTGGCAATTTCTGGATGCGATAAATCAAGTCATTTATTCGTTTCTTCACCTGGTATGGACCCTCCCAATTTCGCTGTAACTTTGGAGAATAGCCACGACGCCTTTGCGGGTTGTATAACCAGACAAGCTCTCCAGGTTGAAACTCTCCTTCTTGGGCTCTCACATCGTACGTAGCCTTCATCCGGTCACTCGCGATTCGACTATTATTTCGGGTTCGGTCGTGAATATCCTCCAACTTCTTCTTTAAGTTGATGACATAATCATTCCCGGCTACCTCCTGCTCTATAGGTGGAGACCCAAATTCCAGATCACACGGTAACCGTAACTCGCGTCCAAACATCACAGACGCTAGTGACTGACCGGTTGTTTCGTGGACCGATGCATGATAAGCCATCAGGAACAGATGCAGGTATTGGTCCCAGTCTCGTTGATGATCGGAGACGACCTTGGCCAAATATTTGCCCATTGTCCGATTCATGCGTTCTACCATTCCATCGGACTGCGGATGTAACGGTGTGGTCCGAGTCTTGCGAATGCCCAACAATCGACAGACTTCTCCAAACAGTATAGACTCAAAGTTGCGGCCTTGATCCGAATGCAGCTCCATGGGCACTCCGAAGCGACTGAAAAACTCTTTGACTAGTACGTCAGCAACAGTCGCAGCTTCCTGGTTTGGTAGGGCATATGCTTCTGGCCATTTGGTAAAATAGTCCATTGCCACTAATATGTATTTATTCCCATCGTCGGTTTCGGGAAATGGTCCGGCAATATCTATAGCTATTGCTTCCAGAGGACTACCCACATTGTACTGCCTCATAGGTGCTCTTCGTTTCCCCAAGGGCCCGTTACCAGTGGCACATAGTTCACATTTCAGGGAACCACTCCTTCACGTCTTCTTTACAGTTGACCCAATAAAAACGCTCCCTAACTTTCTCCAAAGTCTTTTTCACACCGAAGTGTCCTCCTGAGGCACCGTCATGGAGATGTCGCAATACTGTAGCCACTCGGCTTCTTGGAACCACGAACTGAGACCTAATGGTGGTGCCATCTTCACTCTCCAGTACTCGCTTCAGGAGATCGTCTTCCACCTTCAAGGACTCCCATTGGGCCCAATATGCTTTGAGCGTTCTGTTGAAAGGGCTGACGGCCTCCCAGGCAGGCCTTTTTCCCACGCGCTTCCATTCCAGTACCATTTTTAGTTCGGGATCAGCCTCCTGCTGTCGTTGCAATTCTTCCGGCAACCAATTGTCGTTGACGATGGTAGTCCTTAATACTTGGCAAACCCTCTCTTCCAAACGAGAGCAATGACGGCAATCCGTTGGACAGGGTCTTCTTGAAAGAGCATCGGCATTTCGATGACTAGTGCCCGCTCGATGTTCGGTGTCAAAGTCGTATCCTTGTAATCGTTCGATCCACCTTGCGACCTGGCCTTCAGGATTACGGAATTGTAGAAGCCATTTCAACGCTGCATGGTCCGTCCTCAATAAAAACTTCCGTCCGTACAAGCATTTGTAGAAGTGCTCAACGGACTTCACGACGGCCAATAGTTCTTTTCTGGTCACACAATAATTCCTTTCGGCTTTCGACAAAACCTTACTAAAATAGCCGATGACCTTTTCTTGTCCATCCTGTATCTGAGAAAGTACCCCCCCCCCAATGGCCAGATTACTTGCATCTGTGTCAAGTATGAATTTCCCTTCTGTCCGTGGATAGCTCAATATTGGTGCTGTTGTCAGGGCACGCTTTAACTGTTGGAAAGCTGTTTCACACTCTCCGCTCCAAACATACTCGCGCCCATCTTCAGTTAACCTTGTCAGAGGTTTCGCTATATTGGCAAACCCAGGAACGAAACGCCTGTAGTAGGTACATAACCCAAGAAAACTACGAACTTGGTGTTTATCTTTCGGTGTTGGCCACTCTTGAACTGCACGAATCTTATCGGGGTCGGCTGCCACTCCATTTTGTGATACGACGTGCCCGAGATATTTCACTTCCTTTCTGAATATGTGGCACTTTTTCGGACTCAGTTTCAGATTGGCTCCACGTAGTCTTCGGAACACTTCCTCTAGGTTTTTCAAATGTTCGTTGAATGATTTTCCGACTACAATCACATCATCTAGGTATACCAGGCAGGTCTGCCACGACAGCCCTCTCAGGATGGTCTCCATTAGACGCTCAAAGGTGGCCGGAGCGTTACATAGACCGAAAGGCATAACTGTAAACTGCCATAGTCCGGAACCAATAGTGAACGCGGTCTTCTCCCGGTCTTCAGGTTCCATTTCAACTTGCCAATAACCACTCTTCAAGTCCAAAGTCGAAAACCATCGTGAACCAGACAGGGTATCTAACGTGTCGTCGATGCGTGGTAAGGGATAGCTGTCTTTCTTGGTCACGTTATTGAGCTGCCGATAGTCCACACAAAATCTCGTTGACCCGTCCTTCTTACTGACCAGGACCACCGGTGATGCCCATGGACTGCTGGATGGCTCGATGACCCCTTGTTCTTCCATATCAGTAATAATCTTTTCGGCTTCTGCTCGCCTTGCTAGAGGTAGACGCCTCGGCTGCTGACGGACAGGCATAGAGTTGCCTGTATTGATTTTATGTTTTACTATATTTGTTCGTCCCTTCTGGCAATCGTCAAGAGCGAAGATATCTTGGTATCGGTGAACCAAACCCTGTACCTCTTTCACTTCCGTTCTGTTAAGGTCTTCGCACGAACTAGTAACCATACCCACTAATTTTCCACCATGGTCTTTGGGCACTGGTTTTGGAACATCAGCCATACACCTGGCTACTCGAAATACTGGCACACACTGTCCCACAAGGGTACTCTTCTTCAATGTCACCGGATCCACATTAACGTTCATAATTCTCACCGGTACTCTCTTTCCAACCTTGATCATCGCTTTTCCCACCAGTATGCCACTATGGATCTTCTTATCACAAACAGGCTCCATCATTCGCACACATCCTACCCGAAGATCTCCATCCAAACCCGCCTCGACAACCATCTCGCTTTGACCCGGCAATATCACATCTTCAGTCAGCAAAACCCTTACAACCGGATCCTCTCGTGGGTGCAACGGAAGTTCTTCGTTACCGACCTTCAAAACACCCTCTTTCAAATCCAACGTAAAACCAAATTTTCTCAGGAGGTCCATTCCCAAGATAAAGTCATCAGTGATATCGGCTACCAGCACCTCATGATCACGTTCTTCACTTCCAATGCCAATCTTCATCTTCACCACTCCGCGTGTTGGTATCACTTCACCCGTTGCTGTACGGAGTTGAGTAGTTGTGGGTAGCAACTTAATACTTGATCGTAGAACATCAGGGCGTACGATGGATTTTGTCGCCCCCGTATCAATAAGTAGTGGAACAGTTCGATTAGCAATCTTCCCATCTACAAACAAACTGCCGTTACTATTCTTCGATGTTACGGCATGGATCGTGATCTCCGGGGCATCTTCACTCGCCGTTAACGTTCGCCCCCTCTTGCCAACCACCTTTAACTTTTCCGACGGTTGTACTTTTCTTATTTTGGGACAACGGCGTTCTACATGTCCTTGTTCGCCGCAGTTCCAACAACGAGGCCCTCGAACTTCTTGATGATTCTTCTTACGGCTTTCTTCCTTCCGAAGAACTCTCAGTACTAACTCCTCTAGGTGATGTTTAGAACCTTCTTCCTCCACAACGGCCCGAACACGCCCGTGACCTCGGGACGCTTGTTTTGCAGCTTCAAATTCTAAGGCGTGAGCAAGCGCATCATCAGTTGTTCTTGGTCGTGCTAGCCTCAATGATTGTTGTGTTTCCCCGTCTCTTAACCCATCAATGAAGGTCTGCACAGCGAGCTGTCCCAGAAATGAATCGGGTGCCGTAGGGTACGCCAATCGGACAAGCCGCGCAACATCGGCTTCAAACTCCTGCAGGCTTTCTCCATTCTTCTGGATACGATTCTTCACTTGCCCGTGATACACTTGTTGAAGATGCGCGTCTCCATATCTCATCTCCAATCTAGACACTAACAATTGATAATCATTTTCCTGTCCTGCTGGGATTGTTTGCAGGACATTCAACGCGTCTCCACGCAAAGCCACAGTTAAAGAAACGGCCTTTTCCTTGCCTGTCCATCCGTTGGCCCCAGCGGCCGCCTCAAATTGTTTGTAGTAGGTGGACCAAGGTATCTTTCCATCGAACGTGGGTGGTTTTACTTTTATCCCTACGGCAGGAACCTTTTCTTCTTTAAATTGTTTCTTTACTTCATTAAACGGCCACTCAGAAGTTGAGCGAAACCGTAGTTGCCTCATTCTATCTTCCAGCATTTCGGTCATATCGTCTTTCTTAGTTGTTGGTGGTAATTGCTTCTTTTAACATTCTAACATTTTCTTCGGACTTTCTAGAATTCTCTTCGTGCTTTTCCAATAGTTCTTCTTTTAACATTCTAACATTTTCTTCGGACTTTCTAGAATTCTCTTCGACTTTTCTAGAACTTTCCAGTAACTCTTCTTTTAATATTCTAGAATTTTCTTCGGACTTTCTAGAATTCTCTTCCATTTTACTTAAAAACACATTGGTATCAATTGCGGGTCCAGGTATTTCGAAGAGGAAACTTTCAGGGTCTTCTTTCTGTTCCAAAAGCCATTCTCTTAGCCGATTTATTAATACGCTTTTGAGGCCCGTTGTTTCCAAGTCCCGTTCTTCCAGTTCGCGTTTTAAGTCTATTACCTTCAGATCTTTCAACAATTTCATCGCCATTTTAATTATTAGTTGTAATTGTTTTTAACACTAACAGTTTATTCTCACAGCACTTTGTTTATTTTAAAATCCCAACACCTGACACCACTGCAACGTTCTTTTTAAAATAATAACACAAGTGCTGTTTAAATCGTCTATTCACAAACAAATATTTATTTCTATACACTAATGAATACACTATAAATTAACGCTATGATTATAAACCATTAAAAACTATTATTTACAGACTATGAATTTCTAATACAATATTCATCTTTACATTCACTATTTATTTTGTGATACACAGTTAATGACTTGCTGTTGACTGCCTCTCTTTTATCCGCCGTCGATTATATACCCCCATGTAATTCTTCTAGAAGTCGCTCGAACATACCGGTATACATCGAATACACTAGAAGGTTGAGTGCATTGCGCTGCGGCTCCGGAATGTTCCACAACCCATTGACGGCCGGAAAAGACGATGCGTTGCACTCGTTACAATACAACAAAATAAAACCAATAAGATATGTTCGAGTTGTTTTATTAAAAATATATAATTGTGAAACTGTACGCGAAGTAAACACAATACAGGCCTCGAAATCCAATTTCCAAGTAACTTACAATTAGTACCATAGTTCAGGTAATAACCTTTTGAAAAGAAAAAAAAATTGGGAAAAGCTGAAAATTGGTATATACGCTTAAAATGTGGTGCTGAGAAACGTATCACAACTCCTCATGCGTGGGTGATCAAGGTCTTTTGATGCATGCATAATTCTATCTAAAGCACTAGGTATACATACACATGAATGGACCTTGGTGGGTCATGAACCTGCTGCGCCATCTTGGAAAAATGGCGGACAAAATGTAGCTGACAAGATTCCCCACAATTTAATTTTTTATCGAACCTCGTACCTTCAATAGTTTCTGAGATAGAATTTTTTTCAGCAACTGTCATTTTTTGACATTCCGAAAAGTGCCGTTTTTTGCTCGTTTTTCGTAAATATTTCAAATTTGGCTACTCCTACGTACAAAATGGATTTTATAAACGTTAACGAGAATTAAATTTCCTACAAAAAAGTTGGTTATTGAATGTCGCGCAGCTATTTTTGGATATATGATTTTGTAATAGTATATTAAGTATCAAGAACAGTAAGGACAGTTTTCCGATCGACGACAATGTTTGGCGACTTCGCTTCGCTCAGTCGCCAATATTGGAGGAGATCGGTAAACTCCTTACTGCTTGAGATGCTTATACTATTTTTTGTACGACCATTATTAATACAAAGGTATTAACTAAGGAAATATCCCCGAAAAAAATAGATTTAAGATAATTTATTTTTGCCCTGTATATCCACCAAACATTAAGTAGGTTTTGTCGTTACCATGGATACGTTTGTAATTACTATTATTTTTGAATGTCACGATATTTGTCAAACTCGTGAGAATGAGTGAATCTGAAAACGAATATAATTGGGATATTGAAGAGGCCTGAGCGAATTTAAATAAACAACATACATTTTTTTAAATAGTCCAATTATTTAGAAAATAAATGATTTCTCGCGAAAGAGACATCTAAAGATCATTCATTTATTTTATAAATTACATAATTTACTTTCAGTTCTGTCAAAAACAGAACGGTAAGTAATTACTTACCGACGTGTTTTTGCTTAGAAACCAGTAAATAACCTACTGTTCTAAAACCAAGTATGGTAAACAATCCGAAATAGCATGATCGTACAAAAAGAAAATTGTTATCACGAATGTTATGAGAATTACATATTTTGACCACTAGTAAATAAAAAACGGTTAGTCCGACATGGCTAATTCCATGCCAAATCACATAATTTAAAAACGTATCTCAGATTTTGTTCAATTTTTTTCCTTGCATTGATACATACGAAATTATATTAAATTAATTTTTTCAGATTTTTTGGATGAAAATGGCCGAAGTAGAAATTTTTTGAAAAATTTCGATTTTGATGCAAATTCTGCTACCAGAACATCATCTTACCAAAATTGTCATAACTCTTGTTTTATTTCTTGAGTTATCTGGCTCATCCAGGTGTCAGATTCAAGCTAGTTTCTAGATCTTTCAGAGAGGCTGATATTTTTGTACTCTGCAAAGTCGTTGCATGTTTCTTGATATAATCTGAAAGATCCAAGAACTAGCTTTAATCTGACACCTGGACGAGCCAGATAACACAAAAAATAAGAGATATGACAAGGATATAACAAATTTAATTAGATGATGTAGAATGTCGGATAGCAGAATTTTCAAAAAAATTCTGAGACATTGAAGCACATGGCTCTACTTGAATTGGCATGAAATTAGCCGAATGAAAAAACATAGATTGAGAAAGTAGTTTATGCTTAGAATATAAAACTATAGAAAGGAACATAATCATCTACAACATACGACCAAGATGGGGTCTCAATATGGCGAAGTAGGTGTTTCCGGTTTTGTAATGAGATATTTCATTGGCGGTTCTCACTGTCTCGAAATGTGCACATAAACTACATAAACTTAATTTTAAAACCTAATATCTTATATACTAATTCATGAAGACAAAGCTACCGGTCCCTTTTTCTCGGCTCCCAGACCACTTTGAAAGCTGTGGGTGGTCTTATTTTGAAGCTAAGAACCGCCTGGCGTAACGGATCTGGTTTTGTCGTTTTTTTAAATTCATAAGTGGGAGGAGGAGACGGAAGGAGACATTAAAAGTTTTGCTCTTTCAAGGACAGTTTGGTGCCGCGAGTTAGTCATCATTCCGACCTTATCGGCGGCGATTTCCACCGTAGCTGAAATTAAATATTTTGGAACAGTTACTATATTTACGTACTTCCAGTAACGTACAACATGTTTCTTGATTTGTAGTAAATAAATTCAACAAACATTATAAAATGAATTAAACTGTCGGTCTTTAAAAGCAATGGAATTTGTATCTATTTTTTACGGTTGCACATAAAAAGATGTGTATACCTTGTTCGCGAAATTCTTTAGCGCCCTCGAGATTATCCTGGCTTCGGCTACAATTATTCTCTAAGTACTAAAAAGAGATTTCGCGATCTTGGTATACAAATACTTAACTATTTTAAAACAAGAATGGAATCATAAGATTTATAAATGTTTGACAACTTTTAACTTATGTCTTGTTTTACTGTTAACTTTTTTAACACGTCTAGATTCACAAAGAGAATCTTTCAATAACTTAACTTTAATTAATAACTTAAGTAAATACTTATATACGATGTTCAATACATTGATTCACAAACCAGCTTGGAAAATGAAGATCGGTTTTCGACTTTATATGATTAATGAGTAAAATTGACAATTGTTTTTTATGTTTAATTGTTTCATATATCTCAACATAGCAGCTTAGTTGGAATTCGACAATTGAAGTGAATAATTCTGATGGAAGACACAAGTGGCCAGTAGTGTAATCCCTGTTGAGTATTAATAAGTCTGATTGTTGTTGTTCGTCTTTATCTCTTATATTAGTCAAAATGCAATTTTCACATGGAAATGCTTTAAGGCATTTAGTTATTAGGTATCCAGCATAATAGGAAATCGAACGCAGTTCTATAATAGAAACCTCACTATGTAAATCTAAATCGTCTTCTACTTCATTTATTACACACTCAACACTTAGATCTGATTGATTGGTTTTAGATCTGGAAGGCATATTTAAATTATCACGGACTTTTTGGGATTTCAAATAATCTGTAATTGTTAAAAGAGATTCTCCGTCGTTTTGACAATTTCCTTCAGTCCAACTTTGATCTATCCTGTGAAAGACAATGTTTTCTAGCCTATGCCTAAATTGTTGGACAGTAGGGTACATATTGAAACCGCCAGCACCACGAATTGTACTAAATAAATTTTCCAAACAATCTTGCGTTAACTTATTTGTTCCTAAAAAAGGAACCTCTACATTTTTTAACTCTTGCCACATCATAATAATAGCGTTAATAGTTTGCTGAAGTCCGGTAAAACATGGTGGTACTTTGTGTTTTCTATTGTCTAGTGTTATAACCTCCCAAGTCTCAATCCATTTAACGAAATAGTTTAGATCCTCTATTAATGTACTGCTTTCGCTAATTGCACAATTGTAAGGATTTGACGTTGATTGGAATCTACTATTTAGAATGTCTATTAATCGATTCACTTTTTCAATAAAATCAACAGTATGCGAAGCACCTGGATCAATCAATTTGCAATCTATGGCTGTTTTAATACCGGATGCTGTTCTATGGCTAAATACCTGCATTGCTAAGTGAGCGGACATTTTTTGAAAATTGTTAGGTCTAATATGTGCATCCGTCAAATGGCCTAAGAACTTTGCACGTTTTAATTTGATGTCAATAGCAAATGTATCGGCTATGTGTTTAAAAGATACTTTGTTATTTTCAACAAGAAAGTCGGCTTCAAGTAAACGATTTCTTATGCTTTTAATAAGATGTACGACGTCAAGGAGGGCATATATTTTTTTATCTGAGATAGCGAAATACGGTTTTTCCTGAGAAGCGCCTAACATTCTCATGAGGCTTTGGTTTGTACTTCCTTGGTCGCATACAATAGACTTAACATCGAAACCTGAATTATTTACAATTTCAATACATTTTGGAACACGGTTGACTAAACTATCAGCTTTAACAGAATTATTAGATAGAAAATAAAGCAAAGGTAATTTAAAATCTTTAACTATGCCTCGCATCATAAAAACCAATGCTTCCGTGGCATAATTCGGGTTTCTGCCCAAATGTCCCATATCTTCATATTCTTCAATAATATCTAGACTTGAACAGTACTGAACGTATTTGTGCAGACTCATTTCGTCAAAAACTAAAATAAAATCGTCAATTAAATGTGTGTTAAACCCTGTAGTAAAGTTAGGAATATTTGACCATAAACGAATAGAACTTTCAGATGGTAAATTCATCTGCTTATGATTTTTTAAATATCTGTAGCCACCAGGTGCACGATAATGTAAATCTAACGAAAATTTTTTCTCATCTTCTTCCCAAAGTGAGTTCTTTTTGTGTAGGAGTTGCATTTTGCAAAATGTCTTTGCCCTTTGCGATATATCTGATGAATCGATGGAATCTTTTAAATTTTTCTCATTTTTTCATTTCTTGATTTTAGTTGGCTCAATAATTTTGTATGCGCTTGTTTTAGTTTTAAATACTTTTTTCGCCACAGATCACTATTGCTTTGTTTTTTATATTTATTTTTACTCAATTTACTTTTAGTCGGTGTATAAAACTGCGATGAGTTTACATTCACAAGTCCCGTCTCTGAACGATCGGGTGAAACACAGATAGAAGCATCAGGTTTTTTTGGAAAAAAATCTGAAAATTTGCTGTAAGTTTTAACAGGATCTGCCCGGCTACAACTTGGCTTATGTAGGGATAAATTAGATGTCTCAGCTATTTTATTTTCTGCAGTTGGTATTGCATTTGAGATGAGCCTTTTTTTCGTTTTCAGTTATAACAAATTGGGAAACATCAAAATGTTCTTCGCATATAACTCTATAGCGAAGTTTTTCGTATGGCAATCCAACTAATTCAATCTTTCCGCAAAACTGAATCCATTTTTCTCTTTGCATGTCATTTTTTGGAAAGAAGAAATAATTCAAATTTGGGAAAAACCGGTTAGACTTTTCACAACCTTTCACGGCACATTTGCTACCTCTATTCGGCATTGTTACAACAAGAAGCAATTAATATACCAATGAATATGCAACTATTTTTTTAACCCACAGCTAAAACTGGTAACCAGCGTATTAAGACAATTAAATATTACCACAAATACTTAATAATATGAATACAAATTTAAAGTATAATAATTGCGAGAAATCCGAAGTGAATCGAATCTAAAACGACTAAAACAATTGATAGGTACTTAAAGAAAGTGTCGTATGAAATATTTAAGGAATCTAATATTTGCTAATGAACAATATTCTAATCGAAACTAAACTAAACAAAACGAAACTAAATAAAACAAAACTAAACAAAATGTAACTAAACAAAACGAAACTAAACTCTTCAAACTAAAACAAATTAAGAAGAAATACGTATTTATTAATCCACTCCGCACAAATACTACAAATGCAGAAAAAATATCAAATCGAGTCAAACACGCCAAGAAGAGCTCGCTGTAAGACAAATAATATTGTTAAAATTTCATCCCTTTATGTGTTTATATGTATAGTGAAGAATTCTATCACGTGTCAGACACCATGTGTGTCATACTGCTGCCGCGTCGACTGTAAATTCCCGCATGCAATAATAACGTCGCAGTCGACCAAACAATTAATGAATATTACTTCATTATTTGTATGGACAAATGTAGTTGCCCAGAGCACAGTCCGCCTAGTTCAGTTGCACAAACTAACGAAAAAAGATAGCGTATTTATTTTCATGAGGCTGCGTATCTGTTTATTATCTTTGCAGAGACACAAAAAGTTTTTTTTAGAAAACTTTCGAAGTCTTATGTGTCACGCGGAGGATTTCTAATTTCCATCTTTCTTGTATATCGGGGATCCACAAGTTCTGGTAAAATACATTTAATATAAAAAGTTGTCAACTTTTGTTCCATAAATCTCTGCCAAAAGTTGTCGTCCCTCTTTATCTAAAAAACTTCCTGTATCTACGTAATGAATAAATAATGAATAATTAGTTTACCTTTGTATAGTGCATGTCCAAGGGAGTCCAAACTACAAAGTAACAATATTGTCTATTGGTTATTTGCAACTGACCTTGTACTTGGAACATATAATTGTCTTTCTCTTTCAGTTGTAATCTACCGTCTATAATCTTTGCGAATTTTATTTTATTTTTTTCGATTGCCTCAAATACAGTTAGATGTTCGGCTGAAATCGGACATTTAATTTCGACTATGGCATCGTTCCCTACCAATGCATCAGGACTTGCACCTATATGTAGTATTGTATTGATTATAAGGTGTATTCTTCTATTTTTAATTTAGGGAGGCTGGGATTGGGACTCTTGTAGGTAAAATATTATTGAACAATATTATCAAACTTAAAAACAGCCTTCCTATATTAAAAATTAAAAAGTGTACACCTTTAAAATGTTTTAATTGCATTTAAGTAAGTGAAGATAGAAGAGACTATGTAATCATAGCATTTGCACTTAAAAAATCGCATCGTTGTTACAACATTCTGGGTAATCTGAACTATTGTTGAGTATCAGTAACTATTAGATTATTGTTTTTTCTTCTACTTCTAACCAAAAAAGAACCTTTTATATCTCTGGTAAGCATTTTTTAAATTAAATTATAAGTATGTAGGTACACATAATGTAGGTAACTACATATAACATAATAGTGACAACACATCAACAAACTTCAGAATCTTAACTTCTCGCATTCAGAAGTAATTGTATAATATTGGTTTCACATTCACGTTATTTTTCCGGAAATCTTTATACTTTAAAACATGGTCCAACTCACTGCACACATCAAACATGTTTCGGATCGAGCTTATATCATGTGACATTTTTATACAAGCGCTAGAGCATTAGTCTCTTATATATTCAGTCAACGATCTTACCTAAGAAGTTGTATCTAGGATGAAGGAATAAGCCAGCTTCTTCTGTTTTTAAGCCTGTAGCATTTTCAAATGATCTTATAGCGACTCGTTCGTGAAGATTCCCATATTTGGTTGCTCTGTTTCCTCCAAATTCAGAGTATAATAAATTTTTTACCACGTTGGTGGATGACGTTTTTGGCCAAAGTTTACATATTCGTCCAAAATTTGAAGCAGTAAGGCGAATGGAACGTTCTTGTCTCCAGATGGGATTACAATTCTGACCTTTTGTTTTTAGTTCCAGTTCTGTTCTCTCGTTGTCAGTTTTGACTAAAGTTGCTAAGAACTCTGCTTCTTTTTCTTTATATTCCATTTCCGGAAGATCGGGAGAACCACCATAATCTTCATCAGCTTCCTGAACTTTTTTGCGTTCTCTGGTCAGTTTTTTTTACATAGTAATTTTCGTCGGTAATATTGCGATCTGTTGGCTTTTTTCTTCTTGATAAATTTTTCAATATGTTGACCTGGACGTTTGCTAGTTGCAGCCTTGTAAATGCGCCTAAAATAGTATGGCCCCATATTATATGATATTACCGCTGCCTCACATCGTGTTTGATATCCTCCTTTTAAAGCAAAACTTACTCTTTTACCACCAACGTATTTACAAACAATTGAATTATAGAGTTCGGCTGAATTATTGTCCATGTCCAGAATAAGACTGTAAGCGTTGTTTACCAGTCTGTAGACGCAATACATAATATCGTCATATATTCCACATAGTCTAAAATCTGGAATTTTGTTGTCATCGTCTGGTTGTTTGTTATTACAAAAGTAGTTTAAATTGGCACAATTTTTATGCTCTCCCAAGATATGACTTGGCATATTTAATAAGTCCGTTTTCAAATTATCAACTTGTACATCTAGGGAGACATCTTCTTGCTTTCTATAATGAACTGCTTTTGTAACAGCCGATCTAAATCTTAGAACGTTTTGTTCGAGACATTTTCTAACACTAATCGGAACAGGTTGACTTTTGCTATTGAATCTCTTTCCAGAAATCTCTTTCAATTTTGAAACAAAGTTTCTGAGAAGGTGGTTTCTACATTCGATCTTCTCGACAAGTTGAGTGCCGTACGGTTTAGTTTGTGTCAGTTTTTTCATGACACTACTATCACCGTCCCCTACGAGTCTCTTAAAAATGATACCGTGTAATTGTATTGATTTCTGAAACCCTTCACATATAATCTCTGATTCCATAGAAGTAGAAGTCCCAAACCAGTTCTTGTAACATTTGTGCAGCAAGGGTTCTGTGCTTTTTGTTTCTGCACGAGCGCATATAGTACAAAATTTGTTTTTTATTCCCAGATATAGAAGTTTGCCTGTTCTTTGGCCTATTATACATGCCTATAAGATTAAAATCAGTGTAGTTGTATACATACGTTAGAGGTATAGTAAGTACTTACAACTCCCGAAGAATCATTGTAGTTGACTTTATAAGACCTCTTACACCAAGCGCCATCACCAATAACAGTAATGGTAGGTATACCCTTTCTGTCAACATTGCCTTCTTGTTTTGCAATGGCTGCTTCTTCTTGGCCTGCCTCTTCCATTGCATCCCAAGCTGTTTTTCTTATGATTTCAGCCATTTTTTCATGACTCTGACTGTACTTGTAAAAACTTAGACTGGGCATATTCATTGCTGCATGTTGTTCCACTAATTGAGAGTGACCTATTCCTATAGTAATGCATGATAGCACAGTCGCGTCTTGTACAAATCATCGGTTGCAATGTCCTGCACAAGATTACAACTTTTACATTTTAATCTGAATACGCTACATAACCTAATTTTTAGTTCAGAGATTATTGTCATGTTAGTTATGTTGCAAGTAAAAGGCGTATGTTCTCCCATCGAAAAAATTTGTTTAAATAGATATGCAACATCAACATAGCGTCTACCACTTACAGTTGTTAATATGTCATCATTACATGTTATAGACGTTTCTATGGTTTCCGCATTGATGGGGCTATCGGGATAATCTCTAAAAATATTAATATTTTTTAAAATTTGTTTTGAGAATAATTTTAATAAGATAAATAAACAAACCCAGTTGGTGTTGTGGTGTTTTGTGGATCACGTAATTGAGTTCTGTTTTCATTAAAAATGTTAGTATCATTACTAATGTTTAGGTCTTCAGATTCATCTCTAAAAATAGTAAAACGTTTGTAACACGATTTATATCAGGTATACACGGATATTAAATCGCATTTTGTTTGTTGAACGTATAACAGTACAGAATTATTATGAATTTAGTTATTTCCCTTGTTACCCACGAATCGACAGCTTTCAATACTACATTCGACATAACTATGTTATTTATTTATTTTTGGGCGAGGAATCAGGATGGCGGAGCATCCTTCGTACCTCATGGCACCGATTACTATGATTATTTGGTCGACCCTACTAGAATTTAGCCGAATCTGGGGGAATTCCTCCCCCAATAGGGATTTTCATAGTACCAAACATCGCATTGATACGGAGTTTTACTTCCTATCCGAGAAGAACGGATGTTTTTAATTGTTCTCCGTTATGAAACACATTTATTTAAAAGCATACTTTATGTGTATTTTATTACAAAAACTGCTGTAGTACTTATTAATAAAACAAAAATAACACGAAATGACATGATACACAAAATAAAGGTATAAACTATGCAATTATTATTACCTAGAAGTACTTGGCTGACTTATATAGTTAGTATTTGAACGTTCAGCATCGATTGTTATTGATTTTCTCGTATTTCGTACTCTGAAAAAAGCAAAATTTTCAAATAAGGTTAGTCTAAACATCAACATAGCAGTTAGATAGTTAGAATGTAAAAAGAATGAAAATAAGCAACAAAAATTCTTGTATTTACACCGAATGTCTAAATCTAACGTGGTAATAAATATTAACGAATTTCTGATTTACAAAGTTAATATACCATAAAATCACTTATACCTTAAAAACTATTTTACACAGAATGTTAAAAGGGGATGGTTTGTACAGTACTCAATAAGATCTACAACTTTGTTACAGTGAATTTTCCTCTAAAATAATTAGGGAAGCCAATATTTGAGAAATTGTGTTTTTACATGCTATTCGCCTATGTAACAAAATCGACAATACACCCTGTATATACATTAGGGTGACCGTTAAAAAAATGTTTTTTTTCGCGCACCCCCTAAAACGTTAGAAAATATATATTTTTTAATTTAAACCGTGCCTATACGTGCCTAAAACTGTAGAAGTTTTAAAAAATAGGTATTTTTATTTAATTTTATTGTTTGGTGTGTTTAAAAACCTTTGTAATAAAATAATTTCCTTGAAGCTATTTCTTTTCCATGTAATTGACAGTTATATTGACAGCTGTTAACTGTCCAAATTTTATCTTGACATCAAATTTGAACTCAGCGACTCGAGAAACTCATATAATGCTGTAAATTTCCTCAAAAATGCTCATTGTAGTTTAAAGACAACTGTCAAAAATTCTTTGGTGTTCAGATTCGTATTCAGCGACCCGAAAAACATAAAGATACCCATTTTGAAGCAAAAGCATTGCAAAACAATAAAATTGTGAAAAACAAAAAACACCTATTTTTTGTATATACATACATACTGTATGAATAGAAAGTACTACAGAACGTATACTTACATCTTCATTCTGTTTATAAAACTTTGACGTTTTGCACTCAAATACTTTTTCTTGCTTCCGCAGCTTACACGACCCATTTTATTCAAATACAACTATTATTGCACTAATGTCACTAATATCAGAAGATTCAAAAGTATATCTTTTGAAATTACCCAATACCGCAGTATATAAGTACATATGTGCTAAGACTAAGTCCTTCCAGCACGGGATAAAACAGATAATTTATAGCAAACCAATGACATCTACCCTGCACACTGGCGATAAACCATTGACACGGAATTTGCAATTTTCAAACTGTTAGTCAAATACGTAAAGGCGTAGCTCATCTAACTTTGATTAGGGAGGTACGCCTTTACGTATTTTCTAGCTAAATCTATTTTTATTATATGCAATGTTTATCTTGTTTTGTAAATTTGAACTTTATTAAAATGTTTTAGTAAAGTAGGAATCAATTACAACCATCAAAACCGACCGCTGAAGAAAAGTATATTTCTTAAATAATTTTTTAGTGAAGATTTCTACAAGTGTTTTAATTGTTTTATTGTAAGGAATATATTTCACTCGCAATCTACCAGGCAATAGTCTGGGAAATGTGAATTAATTAATAATTAAAAATAAAATTAAAGAAAGACAATATAATTAATTACACTAATTCTGTTCTGTTTAAAAATATTTAAGCCGTTTTTACGTTTTGAAAAGAAAGTAACTGCATAAAGTTGCCAGTGATTGCAATAAATGACGAGTATAATAAATGATGTTGAAAGTCTTTTTTAGCGATCAGTTTTCAAACCTATAAAATAAAATAAATAAAGATAATTTAAAAGTTTCACAGTTTTTTAAAGTATCACTTGACAATATTGTTTCGACAGCTTCGACAAGCTGTCATTATCAAAGTTAATATGTTATTCCCCTTTTTTATTTAGCATTAAAAATTTCAACTACATACTTCTTTAATTAATAAAATTACTAAATGTTTGTAAATAAATTCTGAGAACTATATTCTTTATAATGTCGTTCAAAAAGTTTGAAATTTTACATAATTCAAACTTGGGCAGATTCAGATCCAACGTAAAAGATGTTTACGGTTCCTTTGAATATTGAAATCATTCTCCGTGTTCGTATTCAAATGAAAATTGTAGGGGAATCGTCGGATGCTTGTAGGCGGGACTAATAGCGACACTTTCGCGTAAGTCATGCCGAGGGCGCCACATCTCAATGATTACATTTATTTTTGGGATTTTACTTCTAAAATCAAAATGGCGTGTAGGATTATCCTCAGATTTTGCATAGTGCTTAATAAGTATATTTAGAATGGCGCTACAAAGCAAGTTGCCTGAAAAAACTGCTAATTTGGATTTTCGAAAATCTGTAATGCCGAGTATCCGCTTTTAAATTAATTTGATAATATTATTTACAATAAATAACAAAACTCGCTGTAGCGCCATTCTATAAATAACAATAATTCCGAAAAACTTTGGTTTCTATAACAACTCTCCTTTGAATTTATATTAGAGGTAAACTCGTGTATATGTGGAGAGCACCGCTTCGCGACCATTCGAAAAAGCCCTTAAAGCTGGTAATTATGATGTTCAGAAAGACCGAGGTAAACATTTACCATGGT
This sequence comes from Agrypnus murinus, assembly GCA_929113105.1. Classification (NCBI taxonomy): domain Eukaryota; kingdom Metazoa; phylum Arthropoda; class Insecta; order Coleoptera; family Elateridae; genus Agrypnus; species Agrypnus murinus. The sequence goes on along the minus strand of OV816026.1, from coordinate 105,063,520 downwards.
AAACAGTTTCTACGGCTTTCTGGGTGAGTATTGCTTAAAAGAAGGTAAACATCTATCCTGATAGACAGTTTCTATCTTTCAAGCTTCGTCGTAACTCAGACTGATTTGTCCCACCTGTCATCAACGTTATTTTCTGTTCGTCTTTGCTGAGCAGGGCGCCCTAAGGGCACCTGCTAGGCAAAAGCGCACAGTGGCTACTATAGGAGAGTACTCCTCTTCAGCCGGTAAAACCAAAATTAAAATAGTGAAATCAAAGTCAAGTGGTCGTTAGGCGCGATCGTGTCCCGTTGGCAGCGCCGGTTGGATGTGCTGGGGCGATGGTGGAGTTGAGGCGCAGGAGGAAGGGTAGAAGGCCCTTGTGGTGGTTGGTGTTGGTGATGGGAAAGATGTTAAAGACTGCACCGATTAGTCACCAAGTACACAGCTCGAAGCCAAGCATTCCCCTGTCTAGTGATTTGAATAAAAGTAATGATATGTTAAATGGAAGTTATTAGGTAAATATTATAAAATTAGATTGAAATTTTGAAATTGAGTTGGAGTAAGACAAAAACGGCTTCCTCAGAACCGGCCCTAGGTGCGGCTGCAGCCGACTTACAGATGGAACAGCGCAAATCCCACATTTGTGTTACAGCTAAGGGAAACTGCAGAAAACCTTAGCCAGATCTGCCGGCACCGAGAATCGACCTCGGGCCGCTTGGCTGAAAGTCCAGCACTCTGGACATTACACTACCAAGGCTGTCGGGGGTCTCCTGGAACACCTGAAACAAAATAAACAGAACAAGGAAGAGAAAAAAAAATAAATAAATAAAATAAAATTGAAACGCTGTGATTAATAAAGTTAATGGTAATTGGTTGATTTATGGTATTAGGATTGAAAGAGTGATTGCGAATGGAGCAAAACAAGTGGTTGTTATTATGGTTTCGTATTGTATTGAAATATTGAACAGTTTTTGTTTTTAAGAATAATTAAGTGAATCAATAGTTAGATAATTATAAAAATAATAGTAGTGAAAATACATTGAAATGAAAACAAATAAAACAGGGGCTCTAGTCGGTCGACTCTCTCCCCTCTCTCTGCCTGGTCCAGGCCTACGGGCATCTGAACATCCATGAATCCCGGCCCCATAGGGCATCCCCTATGAGACGATCCCAGTAAAAAGTGTATACTCGAGGGAGCACGTTGGACTCTCAATATGGCTGACATCGCTCCCAGTCATGGATCCCCCCGATTGCTTCCCGGACCAGCTGCAGAGAGAGTTGAGGGCTGTTGACGTCGAGCACAAAGTGTGCGGTATTCCAGGGAGTGTAAATTGTATGCGTGTCAGTATATTAAATTCTAAAGATAATGGGTGCCGCGTGAAGCACGTCCTCGAGGTCCTCGGGGAGTGGGTTAATAAGGGTTGAATTGGACAAAAATTTAGTGGGAGGGTACTTTGGTTTTCTTTTGATACAGTTGGCTGTGAGGCAGGGTGTACGAAGAAGTTGTAGAACTGATTGTTTATTTTGATGGATCGCCCGGTTCACATAACGCCCCCTCAGGAAGTTGAGGCGCGCATCAACAGGAGGTATCCCGGCCAGGTCGCACACCTCCCGTGAGGGATGTAGGCGATCCAAGCCCAGAGACCCCCTGCAGATGGCCCTCTCCTTCTGTTGGAGACGCCTGATCACGTTAGGCGGCGCGGAACAGAAGACGGGGTGCCTGTAGTCAATCAGGGGTCTGATAAATGTTTTGTAGGTGTGGATGAGCGTCCTTGGATGGCAGCCTGGATTGCCTCCGCGTATCAAGGAGAGAAGAGACGCCCGCCGCTGGACCAGATCCAGACAGCGAGTCGCCTCCTCCCTCCATGACAGCGTCGAAGAGAAAGATATCCCTAGGTACAAGACCAAGGGGGATAGTTGAAGGGATGAGCCCCAAAGTTCCAGGCGGACGTCATCAAAATCAAATCGGGGGGATGTAGTGCGATTAGCGTTTCTGAAGACTGTGACTTGTGTTTTATTTGGGTTAGGCCTGAGCCTCCACCTTCGGAACCAGCTCTCCATTTGGAGAAGTGCCGGGGCTAGAGAGCGTGAACCGGCGGCAGATGTCGGGCCAGCGACCCATAGTGCGGTGTCGTCCGCAAATTGGACGAGTCTAACCAAGGGATTTCTGGGCACCGGAATATCATAGCAGAAAAAGATGAATAATAATGGAGAGAGAATAGAACCTTGGGGGACGCCGGCCCGCGGTTCGTACACCCTGGACAAAGCCTGGTGTACTCGCACGCGGTGTTGGCGGTGGGACAGAAAGCTGTAGATGGTCCTAACGAAATCTATGGGTACTCGGGCGACAAGGAGCTTATAGATAAGTCCCTCGTGCCAAATCTTGTCGAAGGCTCGCTCTATATCAAGATTTGTCCCACGAAGCTCCGGTCTTTATATACTCTTTCTGTGGTCGTAAAAATCCTTCAGTTGACCACACGTGGCCGTGGGCTGTGCCTACGTGATGATAGCATTCTACTTCCTCTAAGAATTCATAGAAAATGCATTAGATATAGTTCTGAGTATTGCAGCTGCTTGCTATGCACACACGTGGCCGTGGGTTTGATACTGCACCTGCAATCGTGGGCGCTCCGCTCGAGGCGTTTATCTTGCATACCTTTATAATTAGTTCACACTTCGCTTGACTAATGACTAAATGTTAACTAGCGCAAATATAAAACATAAAAAAAAACTAGAAACTATTCTACGAGTATGATTTACATTCATACGATCTTCTATTGTTGTAGATCGCCAGTACGGCTAATTTTTTTTAATTGAGGCATTGGTTTTACCTATATATTCATTGGTCCATACATTCACATCACCTAATTTTTGTTTAGCTAGCTTATATAAATGGTTTTTATATAAGCAATTTATATAAATAGCTTATATAAATTGCTATAACTAAGTAACCATTTAAGTTAGTGGCACATTTTTTTTGCCTCGGAAGCTTGGTCATCTGTCTTTCGTGTACAATAATCAAACAGACTAGATTGTGCTTCAGAGATTAAAAAAAGGCTATATTCTCTAGTCTCACCTTTCGACCATATAACCCACCTATATAGGGAATATGACGCACCAGTAGTGGGTGATATGGCTTATGGTATTTTAGTGCATTTTTTATTTGTCAGCTGGAATTAAATAATTTTTTCGTGTGTACAATTTTTATTGGCAAAAAATACAATATTAGTTAACGAAAATTGTACAATTTCATGTTTATTTTAAAATTGAACATCCCTAAAGTGCGGGTAGTGCCTGCGCGGCAAGGCTGAGGAAGTTTCCTCACTAAATCATGTTCTTCTACGATACTTTTCCTTTTTTCTCTTTTACTTGCCCAACAAAGTGAACCAATGTCTTTTTTCCAATAAACTTAACTATGATGAAGTCGTCAGGCTCAACGGGTCCAGGTTTGGGTATCTCGTCTTCTTCTGGTTCTGACAGACCAATGAAATCTGAATTTTCAGAGTCGTCATGAAGTGAAATACGCTCATCCTCATCGTCAGATGATGAGCTCGATAACTTAGGACGCTTTTTCTGAGAAGTGCATGACGAAAGAGATTTGGAAGCAGCTTTCCGGCTAACATTAAGTCGTTTCTGTCGTTTTTCGGTCTTCTCTGCTATGTATTCAGTCGTTGTTAGCAATTGTGCATGCTGCTTACGTCTCGTGTTGCTAAGACCGGCTACTGGCACTGGAAAAAGTTGCTGCAGAAGTTTGGCCGGCGTCATTACATCGATGACTGGCTCGGGTACTGTCTGTGGCGGCGTTCTTTGATGATCAGATGTAGTTTGTTGTGGTCCAGTTTCAGCCCCTGCCACCGCTGTAGCTGGAGTAGAGGCACCTGAATTCACAAGGAAGGGATAGGCCGGAATTTCTGAAGGCTGGAAGGGGTAGATGCCACACGCTCTGAATCCTGATGAACCTGTGGTAGCTATCGTAGCCTGTGCCCAAGCTTTTTGTAACAGTAGACCGAAGTGGCGTCGTTCGATCTTTTTGCCAGGATTGGCAGTGCCCCATGCAATCGCTGCGCTTCTGTAATAGGATTTTAATGGTTTGAAGAACGAACGGTCAAGGGGCTGCAAAAAATGGGTCGTGTGACTTGGAAGGCACAGGAAATGGACATCATGTTCAAGCGCTTTTGCGAGGATTTCCGGTGAATTGACATGGGAACCGTGGCCATCTAATATTAGAAGGCAAGGGCCAGCTGGCTTCCTCGGAATGAAATGGTTTTCCAGCCAGCGCATGAACAGTTCTTCGCTGATGTAGGCGGATTCTTTTCTCATTTCCAAAACGGCCCCAGGGGGCAGATTATCAAGCCAAGCTTGCTGTTTGTTCACGCCTTTAAAAATAATAAAAGGCGGCAAGAAGGTGCCCTCCGCATTGCAACATGCCACCACAGTCACTGTCTCTCCTCTTTCAGCAGACTGGCGGACCTGAACTGCTTTGCTGCCTTTTTCGGCGATGACCTGACCGGGATCATTGTTAAGTTGTAAGCCAGATTCATCTACATTGTAGATGTTAGACGGTTTGTTGAATAGCCTATGTTCTTCTAAAACGCTGCGTAATAGGTCAAAATATGCGTCTACCTCTTCTTTGTTCATTCCATCTGCTCGTGCATTGGACAAACCTTGCGCTTTCCTAATGGCGAGGGTCTGATTGCGAGACATAAAAGATTTTAGCCAATATACGCCTGCCATGCCTTTATCAGCATTGAACCTATGCTTAATACCCATATTGTTGGCAAGATTAAAAGCCATCCGCCTTAACCCACTTCTCGTTGGTGCATATCCAGCTTTTTGGAGACGTTTCACGTGGAGTACTATCTTTTGTTCGGCGTCCCAGCCTAGAACAGGAGGTTGTCCAAGGCGGCCTTTCTCCAGGTTTTTCAGTTGCAGCCGATTCCGTAGTGTCTTCTCCGGGATATTGTTTGCTTTCGCTGCTGCGCGGACAGACAATCCGTCGCGTACTGCTTCGGCAGCTTTTGATAAATCATCTTGGGACCACTTCCCTCTAATCCCCTTGGATTTATACTTGTTTGGCATCACTAAAAGAATTTAAAAATAAATCACTCGTATAAACAAAACTAAAAAAAGCAATGACATGGCCCTACAAGTGCGTTCACGGGTGATATGACGCGCGGCATATTACCGACAGCAACAATGCGTCATATCACCCAAACCTCCAACTTGAATTATTTTTCACAAATTTTATGAATTTATAATCAACTCGATATAATCTGGTAAGCATCAGGATTTTAAAGGCTTGTGAATTACTATAAATAAAAAAAACTGCGCCAACTCAAAAGGATGGCTAAGATGTAACGAGATAAAAATATAAGAAGAAAACTTCGGCCGCACTCACCTAGCTTTACGACGCTTTCACTCACAATGACGTGGCCGTATTCATCCATGGACGCTGCCCAGCTGGCGATCCCTGGTGAGAGCAATATGAACTAACAAGAAAAACCCTCGTTCACAACCAATGATTTACAGTTACTGAGATCCAAAAGGTGCGTCATATCTCCCTTAGCGTCATATCACCCCCGTTTACCTTAAATCCTCCAAGTGACGAAATAATCATATTTACACTTCTACAATTACAGCATTCGGCAACTGAACAATATTTCTTACATTTACTGGTCGTAACAATATTATTATTTATATAATATCTGTTCTTATAGCATAAACAAACGTGCTACGTTGTATTAACAGCGAACACCACAAAAGGTAAATAATTGCTGATGTTTTGTTTTCCAGTCGAATTGTTCCGGCTGCATTACCTCGTAATTAGAACAATGTTAACATTCGATTTGTTGCTAACCGAGAAAATTACAACCGTGCTATTGACCAAACTCAAATTATCTAATCACGCGGATGTTAGCAAATTCCATTTCGCTTACAAACCTTACCATTATGTGCAGTGTACCAACTTTCTAGTTATACACCACAACCTTAAGTGCAGCAATAACAGTAGTGACATATAATTTTCCACGCGAGCCTTGTCAACTCGACATTACAAGTAATCATACATTGATAATGTTCAGCTAATCAATCTGAGTAGCATTTGGACCTACCAAATACGTGTGCTACATGGATCGAGCTTCAAGTATTCATTCTCAAATATCAGGATTCAAGAATATTCAATCATACTCTCCAACGGACAATTTCACCTAGTATTTCTACAACCTTAGGAAAATGCTATGAATGCTGCCTTCGTTTACGAGATACAATCAAAATTCTTCCATTCCTACGGACAAAATGGGTACAACTACGTTTATCAATGTTAACCACAAACTTACTACTTAGGCTAACGCTTTTAAATTAAATTACATAGTTATTTTTAATTTTGAAAGTTACAACAGATAAATCGTAACGCAAGCATCACTTGTTCACGAAGTATTTATTATGTTGTTGCTTGGTTTTGTTCACGTTTCTAATTTTTGTCCCTTTCGTTCTAGTAAGATTTACAGAACGTCTTTCAAGTGATTCCTACACCACCAAGTTTATTCTAATTAGGTTAAGTTTGCGATATCATTTTGCCATCAGCAACATATGTTCTAGCCATCAGCAATTGATGCCTCCTTTCTATCGGAATGGCCTTTCAATTATTTGATTAACTTAATTCTTAGCATAAGTTTTAATTGTTTTATGATGTAAAGAACCATTGAAATGATGCAAACCACCTCAATTTTTTGTAGCTAGCACGTATTCTATGTCCGCATGCAAGGACAGTAGTAACTGCTATTTTTTGTTGAGGAATGCATTTAATGCCCTTCTGCATTATTCCTGTTAGTATATCTTCAGCCTTTTTTTACGAGGAGTGTTATGTACTGTCTCTTGCTACTTACATATCAAATACAAACCATTACATACATATTCATCAGGAAGGCATTGAATGATGGATATATTGCCATAGCAACAATAATCAACAAGAAGTAATAAATAAATATCTCATACAAGATACACGTCTTTTATTACCTTCTATCAATATTAAAGGATATAACTTCTAAGATTGAGTACCAAGACCCCTATAAATAGTCTTATCACAATAACTGGTTATACTATACTAGTTATAGTTATCTCGACTATAAAAAGGTATATATCCCAATATTGGTTCAGAATCTATAAGCTAGTAATCAATCCAATTGTCAATGCCGTAGTTGGTTGATGCCGAGGGGTAAACCGCTGAACAAAATTTGTACACCAGACATCCTCTTTCTAAAATACATCCCCAGACATCTCTGGACATCCTGAAAAGTCCCTGTACATCCCCAGATATCTTCGGAAATCCCTAGACATTCTCAGACATCCCCGGACATCCCTGAACATTCTCGGACATCCCCGAAACATCCCTAGAAATCTTTTTAAAAATAACCGAATACATTCCCTATTAATAAGTAATTTCTTAATTCGATATGGGCTCATTAAAGATTATTATGAATAAATATGACATATCTACAAATTTACAAATCTGTAATTTAAAATAGAAAAAATAAAAATAATGAAATAACCATTTTAAAAACATTTATTAACACAAATAATCACAATTCAATAAAAAACAACAAAACAATAATTCTTTCAAAAAACAAACAAACTAAAAAATACTCGTATCTATTAAATCTAACAAAACTTGAATTTCGACAAATCGTTTTACTCTGATTTTAGCAAAGATTTTAGTTGAATATATTTTTTCCTTATATCATTATAGATGGTATCGTCTAAATTGTACATGATCAAATCCGAACTTGTATCAAAAGACGTAGTGGGTTGTCCTCGGGGTTGTCCTAATTCTCTTAAAATTAGAGGACCAAAAAATAGAAACTCTTTTTCAACGTCTGCCACGTCTGGATTTTTCGGCCAAGAGAATTTATTTCCTCTTCTCAGTTGCTTTAAAAATCTTACGTTGAAAATATTCACTTTAATGATTTTTTCAATCCGCCCAATATACCACCTCTCCTCATAAAAAACCGCATAAAATTCTCCCACTTGTGTAGAATGATTATGAGTTTCAAATGGCTCATTTGATTTCTTGTTTGACTGATGTTCTTCCGCGGAATCTATCTTGGGTTCTATTATGGAAGGTTTTATCATGAGATCTATATGACTACTATTACAGTCCTCGGTGCTTTTTTGATTTTGAGTCACTTCTCGGGCTTTGTCAACTTTACAACTTTCTCCTTTTTCACTTCTTTCTTCTAATACTGTTTCAAACTCTTGATTTGCCTCAAAATCACTTTCGTCAAATGATTCTGTATCGGTACTGTCATCAAAACTTATTTGATCTTCATTACTGCTGGAGGAGGAATATTCTGACGAGTCACTAGAAGGTAGATTGTATTTGCTTTTTTTTGTTTTATTACTACCAACTGAAGTCGCTGGGCAGATTTTTTTGACATACTTGCGAGGAGTTTTCGAAGATGGAGTGTTAATGAATCTGCGCAAACGATCAGGACTGACTCTTTCTTGCGATTTCTCCAGTAACCAACAAAGCGCTGACTTTTTAATAATTGCCGATTTTTCGCCTATTGTTACTTTCAAGAAGCGTCCGGTTTCAGAAACAGTTTCATCTCTACCATTGGAAAAATCTTTAAGAGCTAAACCATCACCAACTCCTAAGAGTTAAATATTGGATAAATCTGATGGAAGAATTGAATTTAAATTTCGGAAATCCTCTCTGCTGATGTCTTCTTTAACCACTGGCATGTAATTTAACATTTTATTAGTATTCTCATCGTCAGTAACTTACGTATTGGAAATAATATCTTGGTCATCAGCATTTATTTCTGTTTCATCTTCGCCTTCGTCGACAATAACAGTTTTTGATTTGCAAAGAAAGGGCAAATAGTTCCAGCAGTTCCGTTCAACTTCTATACCCAAATTATTTGTATCTTCCATTGCTTTACGCAAAGCTTCTGTCACTATAGTTTCAATGTATTCATCGGTAAATTCATTTATATTATCATACTCCGTTTGCAATGGTTTTTCACAACTCTTTTTCACTTCCCTAGGAAATATAACACAATTCTTAATATCATTAAGTATGTTGTTTATAGCTTGTATTCTGTCTAATCGTTGAATGATATCTTTCATGCTAAAATTCACTTGGGTGGAGAACGTTGATGTCAGAGACCTTGTACTTCTAAATGTCTGCTCGCAAACCTGGCTGCGGAACAGCCAGGGAAGAAACATTTCTTCGGAAATTTTTTGGTTTATTTGAAACATTTTTATCACATTTATTAAAGCGTGGGCGTTCAACTCAATGCATAAGTATGCATTAGATGTAATAAAGTTATTGCCTAGAGTATATATATGTAGGATGGCTTAATACCCATTGCCGCCAAATTCTCAGACAAAACACACTATACCAAATATTATATAGTCTTTCTTTGATAGTCATTTCTTTTTCAATGAAAGGCATTACTGCGGAATTCATAATTTTTAAGAAAAAAGCAGTCCCATTGCTTTCTGGTATATTGCGCAGTAGTGTAATTACAGCTGGTGAACATATTTTTGCAGGAGCTTCATAATTCATCTTATCGTCAGGTTTTAAATCTGAAAGAACCAAGCAATGCTTATCTTTCGAAAAAGTATTCATTAACTACAACAAATGATTTGGGGTTACAAAATAATTTCCTATAGGTAACGTTGCGTTGGGTTTTAGAAATCTAGTCCGTAGTTTCGTCGCTATGTGAACACTGTCTTGGGTAAATGAAATAGAATTTTCATCATCTTTAGCGTACCCGGCCTGAAACCATTCCCAATGATAAGATTTTGGATGTTCAGCACGTACTAATGGAAGTTTGACATTTTCCCGCATCGCTTTTAGTAAGCGTGTGTCCCCATCTGAAGAGAATCCAATGACAATTATTCCATATTTTGCAAGTCCTTCCGTAATTGCATCCCACCGTTTTTTCACATCCATACTGGTAAATTTATTGTCTGTTCCATAAACGGAGAGACAAAATGGTGGAGCTGCTTTTGACAAGGATTGTACCATTATTACATACGCGTAGTTTGATTTGGACGCCTCTAGAAAGTACTTTTGAATTACATGTGCTGAGTTTGCGATATATGTGTCGGTTTGAGGAAGACCATTGACAAGAGGCATAGTAAATCCGACAATTTTGTTGGTTTTATTGTCGTACTCGATCCTTCCTGTAATTCTCGTGGCATCTTCGCTTATCCATACGATTTTGGGCAAATTTCGTTGTTCTAAGAAAATATTTAAACCTTCGTAATCAAAATGTCCTTCATCAATTTTTCGAGAATTTTTTTCGATAAATCTATTTAGACAACTGATTGAGGGTATAATATTTTTCAAATTTGCCTGAAGTGTTTCATACAGAAGGCTGCCACCAATGTACAACAAGTATAAAGAACATTTTTTTATAGTGTTGTTATATTGATTTCGGTTGGCAGAATGTCCAGAATTTTGAATAGCCAACTGCATTAGCATTTTTAATAATTTATTTAGAAACTGACTCTTGTTCTGTAATTTATCTTCTGTCGAACTGATGGTCCCTTCGCTTAAATCAAACTTCATAAAAGTTTCTTCACATTCTGGATGATCGACGATTGTGCTTGTGACTTTGTGAACTATAGAAAAATATGTGGTGATGACTGGTTGATTTTTGATTCTCTCTCGTGCTCGCTGTGTTCTTTCACGTCTTACGCGGTACTTGCTACATTTCCATTTGTTGATACTAGATGTCGAGGTTAAACTATTATTCTCAAGGTCCGTAGATGCAAAGCAAGCTTTGAAATATAGGTCATCTCATACACTTCCACTATCAGTAGCGCGAAAATGGCGGAACATGTTAATTAACATGAAAACAGAAATAAGCGACAACTCGACTTGTTTTCAGTTGGGTACTAAGCGTTAATTCAACGTTTTAGAACGTCATGCGCCTCATATGACGATCGTGTCGGCTTTGATAGCAGCCGTATTACAACTTTTACTAAGCGCGAAAATGGCGGCATTGCGATGACCTATATTTCAAAGCTTGCTTTGCATCTACGGACCTTGATTATTCTCAGAGGCCTTGTCTCCTGTTTCACGCTCTGGTTCTGACTGACAGTGTTGCCAACCTTTTTGAATTGAAATCCCCACGAACTATCAGAAAAATTCCCATATTTTTCCACGTCAGAAAAAAAAATTCCGTGCCTCACTCCCGTTTTGTTCTCGAAGGTTCGAGGTATTTAAATAAAAATTAAATCACTTGTTTTAGGTTTTATTACAAAATCCCATAAATAAACAGATTGTCGGATAACATTGTCGGGTATATTGAAAAAAACAAAACAAAATAAAGGAACTCTCAGTGCCACAATTAACATTATACAAAAGAAAAATGTACAAAATCAAAATCAGTTTTTAAAAGAATACATATTCATATTAAACAGTTTTAAATGCTCCTTTTCAACTTTAAATGTAACGCAAGTGGTGTCACTGTTTTGCATTGCGCTTCTAATAACACATATGGCGTTTAGAATTTGTGCACCTAATTTATTACGTTTTTTTATCTTAACATCGGTTACGATGGAAAATATACGCTCCGCTTCGGCGTTGGAATGTGGTAGGCTTAATACTAATTTAGCTAATTTGCACAAATTTGGAAACGCTTGACTATCATCTAAAGCTTTTACTTTCTCTAAATCATTCCACATAAGATCAAGGGAGTATGATTGATACTTATCAGTAACAGATTGGTCCAAGAAATAAATGCGCAAATTTCTCCATTCAGGTTCGATTTTCTCAACATCAAAAAAAGATCCAAAATGATTCAATAGATGCATAAAATTAAAGGACTCATCTGTTAATGCACGTTGTACGTTTAAAAACGACATTTCTTTAAAAATTGGGGAAAATGAAAGTCTTTTTTGTATTTCTGAAGCTGCAGTTAAATAAAAATTTAAACACTTTAGTCTTATATTATGTGAGGTTTCACTTGGAAGTTGGTTTAGAATTTGTTCACAACATGGCCTAAATATATTTTCTCCAAAGGCAAAAAATTTGAAGGATGCTTAACATCAATTTCAGCCAAATTTTTCTCTAACATAATATTTAATTTTAAAAAATTTTGACATAATTGTTTCATTAACATATTTGACTTGTGATACAGATCATGTATTTGAATAGTTTTACTTTGGAAAATGGCATTAAACGAATTAAATGAATTTAGTGAATATTTTAAAAAAAGTAAATATGCTTTATTACATAAATTTTTAAGTTCTGCTAAAATTACATCCGCACTTTTTAGTTTGTCTTCAAACACAGCGACTTCAAAATACTGCTTTAAAGTAACATAATATTCTAAAAATCTAGTAACACAGGCATGCCTACTTAACCATCTAGTTGTAGATACATTTAATAACTTCTTTTGCTCTAAATTAAAAAATTCCTGCATTTCTAATAATTGTGCACACCTCTTTGAGCTTCCTGACACATAATTATAAGTAGATCGAAGAAGTTCCTCAGGGGTCCGTGGCAACTGTTCACATGCTTTCGTTGCAACCAATGCAGCCGAATGACAAACACAGGACATCAAAATAACATGAGGTACATCCTCCTTCAAATGCGTGTAAAATGAATTATGGACTCCTACCATTGTAGCGCACCCATCTGAAGCTACACCGATTATATTTTTCAATGGAATTCCTTTGGATTCCATACACGCTTTAAATGATCTGTATAGACTTGCTGCTGTGCAATCACGGGCATCCATTTGCACAAGTTCAATCAATTTTGTTTGTATTTTACCGTCACAAGGATCTAGGTACCTTGCTAAAACACATAAATTTTTCTTAGTGCCTATATCTGTGCTTTCGTCCACTAATATTGAAAAATTGTTTTCTTGCAAAATTTTTATGATCTTATTGGTCTCCACTACACTTAAAACATTTTTCAAAAGTTCTGAACATTTAGTTCTTCCCATGTTTAAATTTTGAGCTATTTTTGAATCATCAAATATTTCTTTGAGTAAGGGGACTAAATGGTCAATAAACTGTATAGCAACGTTATGTTCTGCAAAGCATACAGCCAATTTAAGTTCAGCATTTTTCACCTTGTCAATCAATAGTTTCTCCGATTCTTTTTTTGAAAATGCAGCTACTGATTGTTGAAATTGTATTGCTTTGCTAGCGTTTACGTGTTTTTTACCTTGTTCATGTTTCTGCAATTCACTTTTACCTCCACCGAAGACTTTATTGCACAATTTACACCTACAACAATATAATATGTACCGGCAAAAATATTAGCAATTTCCAATTTGTACTAACCAACCTTGCTTTGGTCTTATCCTCGCATTTCTCCACCCACGCAAATTGAGTCAACCAACTCTCTTGAAATGTTTTATTACTTTGCACTTTTCTAAACTTTTTTGGTGGTGTTTTTTCCCTATCGTAACTTGAATCACTACTTTCACTTTTATCCATTTTTTACGAAATATAAGGATTATAAGGTGAAAAATCAAATTAAATTAATAAACTAACTTGCGGCCATGTCGAATCGAAATGAGTAAAATGAAAATGACACTAATGACAGTGACAGTAACGACACTCGACATATGACATATGAACCACACATGAACACTGCATTACCGACACTACCGACAGCGATTTTTATCAACAACTACCTATTTATGTCAACACACGTTAAATACTTACCTAGAACATTGGCACCATATTAGCACAAAACCACAAAAATTCCCATATTTTACTGTTTTTAAATTTTTCTTCCCTTTTTCCCATTTTCATTTTTTGATTTAAAAAATTCCCATAATATGGGAAAATTCCCACAGGTTGGCAACACTGCTGACTGACTTGTTGACTAGTTGACTAGTTGAGTTTGTATTTGCAATAATCGTATGAGTCGAAAAATCTGATGTAATCGATCCTGTAGGCATTAAACATGATTATCTATTATTATTGTTGTTATTATTAAATACCTGGTTTAATAACCACATCCTGTAGAATGTGGATCTTTTCTAGCTTATTACCATCAGACTGGCCCTCTGGGACACTCTTTGTTTCATTACCAACACTTAAATAATTTAAAAGTGTATTTTTTCAAGTGTTTTATCCTTCTTGACTCGTTTTGCGGACGAATTTTTACGAGGATTTCCAAAATCGTTCTCATTTAGGTGTTTTTTTAAATGTTTATGTATATTGCCATAGACCCACCGTTTCAAACAGTTTGAATTTTTTGAGTATTTCTTAAGTATTATGTTTGAACCACAGACACATTTCATGACGCAAATAATGTCATTTTCCTGGTCTAATTTAGTTTCGAAAACGATTTTCTGGAAATTCTCTTTGATCAGGTGCCACTGTTCTTCACTTTCTGATTGAGATTTCAACCAATTTTTAATAGTTTGGTGAATTAGTTGTTTCTCTTCAGTTAAATGAGAGGTTAAATGGAAACTCGTAGTCGCTTTTGCTTTATTGTCGGCTACATTATCGGTTTTATCTAAAATAAAATATTTATATTAAATAATATGTCGCCATTAAGGTGCAAGCTTCAAAATAATAATAACTTGGAATCCCCGGACATCCCGAGGACATCCCAAAGACATCCTCAGACATCCCAAAACTTCCTGGGACATCCTCAAACATCCCCGGACATCCCCAGACCTGTACACCAGAAATCCCCAGCGGTTTACCCCTCGGTTGATGCAGAACTAAATGCTTGAATTAGTTGTATGCAGAGTAACCGACTAGCACGAGTTGGAAACAGGACGCTCTATAGCCTTGATCGGAATATGCTGCTTGTGTTCAGATTTCTTCTCGTCGAAGGTCACTTAACTCATCAAGACTTTGATTATTTATATCAGATAAATCTATATCTTGATTCTTTGCTAATAAATGTTGATTTATAATTAATCTTCTCAATGTAGCCAATTTAACCCTTTATTATATGAAATTTCAAAAGATCCAATTTTAGTTTTAAATTTTGGATTTGATTTATCTCTTTCTTCAGATTTAGATTTGTTAATAGAATCACTCACATAATCTGAAGACTTTGACTTATTTGATGAAGATTTTATTTCTTTTTTAGGTGGAATATCTTCATCTATGATACGAGTATATCCTAATTTCTTTAATCTTACATTGTATCTCCACTTGGGTTCTCCAACTAATTCGACTGAGATATTGTCAGAGTTTTTCTCTAATCTAGATTTAGGATGATTAACCCATTGATCCATCTCTAAATTCTCTTCATCATCTTCATCCAATGAGATAATTGGTCTTGATTTATGTTGACTCTTAATATTTGATTGTTTAAGTTTTGGCTCATCTTTTCCTCTTTGTGTAAGATTTTCAATTAACAGAGTTTTTATAGATGTTAATTCTTTCTTCAGAGAAGCTGTTTCCTTCTTTTGATCATTCAATTCTTGTACTATGAAATTCATAGAATCATTCCCCTCGAGCTATCTCATTTAAAATCTCAAAATCATTATTATCTTTTTGTGCTCTCTTTAAAAGATCTTGTCCAGTAGAAGTCAATATTAAGGTTTAATTTTCAAGAATTAGATCCAAAATTGATGTGAAATCAGTTTGAATCTCTTCCATCATTAGAGTATTTAGAAATAAATAGAAATTATTCATATTATTTTGAGAAGGAACTATTCCTTCTTTTATTAGGTTACCTCTAATCTCATTCATGTTACGTCTAAGAATATCAGTAAGTTGAGCTTGGTCATTTAACTGTAATCCTATTTTTTCTGCTGAAGAGAAACGTTCTTCACCTGGAAATGAAAGAGGAGGTTGATTATCTAATTTTTGTTGATTAAATCCACTTCTCTTTTCATTAGATATCTTAGGATTTGTTCCTTTCATTGAAAACATCCAGTTAGGTTTCTTTGTTGCTTGAATTGATGATTTATCTTCAGTTCTTTGAAATGAAGTATTTTTATTCAAACTAGATGATTGATCTCGAGATTGAGGTATAGTAGAAGTGGAAACTAATGTCTTATTTTTCTGATTATCAAAAGGCGTTGAGACTGTGTATAGGTGTCTTGGTACACAATCTTAGAAGTTATATCCTTTTAGTATTGGTTGAAGGTAAAAAAAGACGTGTAGCTTGTATGAGATATTTATTTATTACTGCTTGTTGATTCTTATTGCTATGGCAATATCTCCATCATTCAATGCCTTCCTGATGTATATGTATGTAATGATTTGTATTTCATATGTAAATAGCAAGAGATCATTACAGTACCCTTTTTGTTACTGAGAAAAGTTGTTCGGAATGGGAAATTATGACTCTATATAAGATTTTAGGAAAATCTACCTACTTTGATTAAACCGTCATTTTTCAGATTATAAAAACAAATTGTATTCATTAACAATTTTATTTGTAGAACATTGAACGAAACAAATAGTATTACAAAAAAATTTACTTACGAATGTAATATCATTGATCTACAAAAAATTAATTATTCAAAACAACCGTCCACGCGATGTCCGACTTCTCTGAAACTGTTCCGAATTTCCTCGATGTGTATTTGTTGTACGCAGTTCTTATCCTTTCTTTTAGTATTTCTCTACTGTTGGATATTGGTTGAGAATAAAACAGTTGTTTGAGACGACCCCATAAAAAAATTTAATATTGTGAGGTTGGGCGACCTTGGAGACCACACAATCGGCCATTTCTAGCTATCCACTATTCTCGAAACATCAAATTTAGCCATTCAGCTACGCGTGCTGTCGAATGTGCAGGGTATCCGTCTTGCTGGAAATACATTGCTTGTCTTTCTGTCAGCGGCAATTTATGTAAGTACTGTTCCCTGAATCTTTCAAGTAGCTGTACATAAACATTCTGATTTAACCGTCCCTCTATGAAGAAAGGTCCAATAATGCCAAAACGATATGACACGGCACATCACACATTCACTTTTTGGTAATATTGTCTTCTACCATTGGCCCGAAAGTTTGGATTTTCTGTAACCAGTAGTGACAATTTTGAGACGAAACAACGCCATTTGTAGTAAAAGTTGCTTCGTCAGAAAATACAATTTTTTATAAAAATTTTGTTCCTCAATACATTTCTTCTCGATGGTAAGACAAAATAATAATCTACGTCCGCCGTCACCTTCCTCGATAGTGTGCACAAATTTTGGTGTGAAAGCTTTGTTTGAAATTGCTGCACCACTTCTCGTAGTGCAACTTGTCCGAACCCATAACACTGAACAATATAAATTATCTGCTGTAACGTTAACATAATCTAGCAATAATTGAAATTTGAACTAGGGTATACTAGAAATTGTAATCTGACAGCACTTAAGATTAGTAAGCAATTCTCTTTTCCTCGCCTCCTATTGTTTTCTTTATTTCACGCTGTTTTGTGTTAATTCAGACATTATAGATAACGCAGTTATTTAATAAAATTATTGTAGATCAATGATATTATTACATTCGTTAGTTAAATTTGTTGTAAATACTATTTGTTTCTTTCAATGTTCTACAAATAAAATTTTAATGAATACAATTTGTTTTGTTTAATCTGAAAAATGACGGTTTAATCAAAGTAGGTAGGTAGATCTTCCTAAATCTATTTTTGTATAGTGCCATAATTTCCCATTCCGAACAACTTTTCTTAGTAACATTCTGCCGTATCATGAACAAAAAGGGTACTTTACCTGAAAAGAAAATAATTTTTGCTTCACTGTCAAGGCCGACTTATTTTTCAAAAACTGAAAATATTCTTAAAATTATATTCACACCAAGCAGGATCTAATTCCACAATCTTAAAATAAAATTCCAAAATTGTTAGTCCATCACACTCTTGTAACATGAATTCTGGGACACACTGTATGAGATAAGAATAATGCTAATTTGAAATAAGGTAACTAACGTATACTTAAAGCTAGTTGAAATTACCCTTGTACTCGATGCTAAAAACACCGAAAAATTACGTACATTTCAGAGTGCACTGGCAACAATAACAAAAAGAAAAATATTTTAACTAGCAAGTAGTCCTAGTAATAATATTGATAAAATTTTAAATAACAACGCAATTTTGAAAAGTTTAAATACAGTACATCTAATGAAATGACGATGCTAAGACAGTACTTAGTTTATATTACAAAAACAATTTTTTAAACAATGGAAACAATAGAGCACCTACCTTTGATGCCATGTTTTTGTATTTTATAGTCACAGGGTTATCGATTAGACTCGTTTTATTTCATATCTTATTTGTTTCAACAAACATGCAATCTTCATACGGTGGATAATGCACGCCTATCACAGAATCGTTTGGGTAGAAACGTGTTTATCCCCTACTATGAACACACTTCTACGTTTATCCTTTATCTCCGATCCGTATCCGATTATCTCCCGTCTTCCCTCAGATTATACTAGTACAATTTCTTGGTTGGTTTTTGGTTAGCAGCGATAGTTGCGGATGTCAACTCGCTTCAAAATTCAATTTTTCTAGTAAGCAATCGTAAAACATGAAAATTTGTTGACTTTACACACACACATTTCTAGAATACAGAATAATCATGACAATTATTTTAAACTGACGGTTGTTCAAATGTTTATTGTTTTACTTTGTGTCCACATGAAATCAAAGCAAACATAATAATTTTCGAAAAGGTACAACAAGGAAATATGATATCAGGAAACAAACGGTACGCAATGTTCGACTTGATAAATATATTTATAGCAAATACATTGTGAGAATAATCAAACCGATATTAAAAAAGATTCTTAAATAAAATGTATTTTTATTGTGTTGATCTATATATGGCCGCCACTGTATATACATCTAATACAATCAACTGTATAATAAATAACGGAAGGCCATCCAAGGGTGTCTATGTGAAGCAGAAAGAATAAGCAATAGGTTAAGGGAATGTGAATGTGTCTTTGTCTAACACACTAACCATAATGCAATTATTACAGGTTCTTAAGTTAGTTTCATGTTCTCTATATTCGAGTTAATTCTATAGCTTCCAATAAAACAAGAGTTAAATTTATGCTGGGGAAATAAATATACTTGACACAATCTGTACAGTTTTTTTAAACCTTTATCACTTATTACTCATTTCCCTTTTTTAATATAACCACAATAAATGTAAATATTTTTATTTCCAAACCAAATAATACAATAAATTATAATTATTACAATTAAAAAACACTAAACATTTTTAAATAATATTAATTTACTTAATTTTTGTCTAACACTAGTGGTGTATTCTACACTTTAAATACAAATTAACAATTTCTTTAATAATCTGAGATTTACGTAAATCTTCAAAAATGAATTCGTCAGTAACAGGGTGGTTTGGCTGAAATAAATTCAGATTCTGACTAAAATAATTAATGGCTGAATTTTGAATAAGACGCCGACAATTTGTAAGGGGAGATCCCGGCGATTCCCCTTACTATTTATTTATTTAACTAATTATGCATAGCTCAAGCTGAAATAAAGAAAAATTAAACAACATAATAGAGCATGGGGTGGGTAAAACAAGCTCAATTCACGCTTAACACTGTTTATATTGCAAAAGAAAAAAGATAAAGATATAATTTCATACAGTAATATGCGAAACATAAAAATCAACAGGATATAAATTAAACCCCAAATAATATGATTTATATATATATATATATATATATATATATATATATATATATATATATATATATATATATATATATATATAATATAGATAATATATATATAGAAATAAAGAAAAATTAAACAACATAATAGAGCATGGGGTGGGTAAAACAAGCTCAATTCACGCTTAACACTGTTTATATTGCAAAAGAAAAAAGATAAAGATATAATTTCATACAGTAATATGCGAAACATAAAAATCAACAGGATATAAATTAAACCCCAAATAATATGATTTATATATATATATATATATATATATATATATATATATATATATATATATATATATATATATATATATATATATATATATATATATAATATAGATAATATATATATAGAAATAAAGAAAAATTAAACAACATAATAGAGCATGGGGTGGGTAAAACAAGCTCAATTCACGCTTAACACTGTTTATATTGCAAAAGAAAAAAGATAAAGATATAATTTCATACAGTAATATGCGAAACATAAAAATCAACAGGATATAAATTAAACCCCAAATAATATGATTTATATATATATATATATATATATATATATATATATATATATATATATATATATATATATATATATATATTCTACCGACTTGTCGGACCATTTTCGACGCTCTCAGACCCGGGCTTGGGTCTGGCAACGTTCTCCTATATTTTCGAGGTCTACAGGATAATGTTTACTTAAAACTGCAATAAAAAAATATACAATTTGGGTTTGGAAAAGTAGGGTCTGTAAAAAGTTTTATACAATCGTAGTTCATCACAATGAACTATAGGGGGCGTCGCGCCTTTCTCAAGTGTATATCGTATATTTTTATACAAGACGCTATCAAACCCGCTATGTTCTACAGTCTTCCTAAGCCCTGAATCTGGCAACATTGCCATGACGCATATGTTAAGCTTTGTTTTATAAACGTTTGGTTATAATAGCTCGCATTTAATATTTGATGGAGAAAAGTGACGTAAGAATTACATCAGCTCGTATGCGAGTTCTTTTCAAATTTGTAAATAACTCTCTGGCTTTGAAAAATTGAAGGTTTTAATATTTGTTAATAATAATAATATACTTTATTTATAGCATATAACTAGATAAATTCCATATAATACATTATAATTTCTTAAATATTAATGTAATTTATTACATATTTTTTACACTGTTTCTTAAATAATGTTAAAGATGTACAGTTTTTTACATTAGCTGGAAGTGAATTATATTCAACTAAACCTTTATGAAACAGATTATTTTGTCCTATATTTGTTGTTACTGTATGAACATAAAAATTATTTCTACTTCTAGTATTATGATCATGAACATCTTCTACGAATAGTAATTCATTTAAAATGTGCTCTGGATATATTCGGTTTTTTATTTTAAATATTAATGTCATCGTATTATAAAATATATTTTGCTTAACACTTAACGAAGATGTAAGTTACAACATTCTTCTTATGCTAGTATACCTACTACATTTTAATATTATTCTTAATGCTTAATTTTGTTTTTTTCGAAGATTGTTAATTTCAGTATTATTTAGGAGGTAAAGTATACTAGCACAATAATTCAAATGGGGAAGTATTATTGTTTTATATAGTAATAATTTAGACCACTTGCTAAGATTTTGGCTTATTCTACCCATGAAATTTACTTTTTTTGCAACTTTACTGATAACATAGTTTGAATGACTAGAAAATGTTAAGTGACAATCTATTATTACGCCTAAGTACTTTCACTCATAAACTTGTTCTATTTTTTGACTATTAATTTGTATTCCCACATGACTAGATGTATCAATTTCGTTAAACTTATTTTTTATTATCATGAATTTTGTTTTATTTACATTTAAAGAAAAACTATTTTTATCTAACCAGTTATATACATTTACTAATTCATCATTGATGATATTTATTACTTTTTCAACATCATCTCCTATAAAATATATTAAAGTGTCATCTGCAAATAATAATGTTACATTTTTTAATCACATTAACAATATCATTTATGCATAGTACAAATAAATCAGGGCCTAATACAGTTCCTTGTGGAACGCCAAAGGTAGCTTTTTTTTAGCTGAAGATGTACTATTAAAGCATCTAGTTTTTTGAAATATGTTTTTGAGATATTCACTAAACCATTGTATAACTATTGGGCCGAACCCATATCTTTTTAATTTCAATAATAATAGATCTCTGTTAATAGTCTCAAAAGCACGTCTAAAGTCTAGAAAAACTACACCTATCACCTTCTTCTTGTAAATAGCATTTTTCCATTTCAAAAGAACTGATTGTATTGCACTTTCACATGAATTATTTTTCCGAAACCCTGATTGAAAAGGTGTTAACAGTTTGTTCACTTCAATGTAGTCACGAAACTGGATATTTACGACGGCTCTAATAATTTTTCATAAGTTGGCACCATGTTGATCGGTCTGTATTCTTCACATTTGTTAGTGTTGGTTATCTTCTCAATAGAGATAATATGGGATGTCTTCAAGGTTTCTGGGAAGGATCCACTTTCTAGACTCATTTGAATTAGATGCAAAAATCTCTGTCCTATTACATTGAAAGCTAATTTAAGAATCTTTACTGTAATACCATCGACACTACTATTCTTATTAGGTAAATTGTTTATAAATTTTTTTAACTCCAAAAACTCTATTGGTAAAACTTTTTCGAACTTGCATTGATGTACATTAATGTGGCTTAAATCAGTTTCAATTTGGGTTAAATTTGTTAATGTAATAATTTGTTGTATGCTGTTAATAAAGTAAATATTGAATTTTTCTGCAATTTGATTTTCCTTTTTTTCTAACTCATTGTCAAAAATAATACCTTTTTTTGTCTGTTATGGCCTCCTTTAATTAATTATTTAACTGTTTTACACATTTTTGTTGAGTTATTTTTCATATCATCTAGTTTTCTTGATAATAATTTGTCTTGTGGTTCCTGATCAAACTAACAATTCCATTTCTTTGTTGTCTATACCTATTCATATCACTTTCTTCTTGTGTAAAGATTGCTCTTTTATATAATCTGTCCCTTTCTTCAATTTCCAAGGCTATTTCTGGTGTCCACCAACGCTTACAACTCCATTGACATTTAATGGTTTTTTAACAGTTGGAGCATGCCTGTTTAGTGTGTTCATTATGGTTTTAACTAATGTTTCTGCTAGTTGATTGGTGTTTGTACAGTCCGGATTCCATGGTTGATCCATTAGATCTAATTGAAATTGCATTTCATTGAAGTTGCTCATGTCTCTGTGTTGTATTGTATATTCTTCATATTTTTCTTTCACTTTTGCATTTACAGTTATTATTGAGTGATCGGTTATTTTTGGAACATGGTGTACCTGGCATCAATAGATTTTTCATTAGATACAAGAAGATCTATGAGTGTAGCACTGTCCTTAGTGATTCTTGTAGGTTGGTCGATAATATGATGTAGTCCATTATTTTTAATTAAAGTTCTCAGCCTATTTTCATAAAATGAATCCTTTAATAGGTCAATATTAAAGTCTCCGATAATTAGTAAGTTCTCTGATCTACTAGCATATACATCAAACAAATTTTCAAGTTTCATTAGAAATTGAGCATCACTAGAGTTTGGAGAGTGATATAAATTTATAAAGTTATATTTGTACCTACAATCCATGTGTTCATATCAATGGTATCTTTAAGTAGGACTTTTATATAAATGATTAGAGTAAGGTTAACAGGATTTTCGAACAAGTGAGACAACGCAACATAATACGGAAAAGTTAATTTCTGGGGAAAGTGGATGGTTTCCAAATAAGGTGGAAAAGTACATATGTCATGTTCCGTAGTAACGATAAATTTCAAGAACTTGATTAAATTTTTTAGTATAAAAGTACTGTAATATATTCTTTGTATGTTTGTTTGAAGGATTGTTTGTGGTTAATGAATGCTTTATTCTTTTACTGTTAAGATGAGAGAATGAATGCTTGAACTATTTGGTTTCTGAATTATTTTCTGATCCCACGTTTACATTCGTTTCCTTGGATACTACAAAGTATCCAAGGCAACGGTGATCATCACATTTATTGCTCCCTTGTTTTTTAGAATTTTTCCAGCAGAAAAAGTCTCCATCAGTTTGCTTGAGGACAGGATTGAAAAGAACTAGTGAATGTACGCATAAGATGCGGTTGTGATTGTAAAGTAACTTGATAGATACGTAAAATACCGCGTTTTTTTCTTTGGCTGGTTTTACAATTGATTAAAGTTAGTACAAGGCTCTTAATGTTAATGTTCGTTACAATGATAAGAACTTATGATAATGATAATGATAAGAACCTATAGAAATGAGCTAATAATCGAATGAGATAATTGAAAACAGTTAAAATTAAGACAGCAGATTCTTAATTTTAGGGCTCGTTGCAAAATGTAAATAACTAAAAACTACAAAACTTAACCCAAGAGGAACGTATGAGGATACTGTTGGACTTGTAGGTTGTTAGTTGGATCATAATCGTATATGCAACATAAAAGGAAAATAGTAAATTTATGTACACAAATATGTCTAACAGGTAACAAAAAGTAATTGCGAACGTTCTATACATAAACGGTACAAAAAAAGATAAGAAGGATTTGTAATGGGCTGCATCCGAGTTTATCTGCTATGTATTCCCTGCGTGGCCGATCATACGAAGTAACGAATTTTTGGTACGACCGTTTATTGAAGTTCACAACAACCGATTTGTAATTATACGTTCTGCGACACACTGTTGTGTGGGTATCTTGTAGGGTTCTGAAACTTTTTCTGAAATAAATAGGTTTAGCTCAGGTTTAAGTCGACAATCTATGCCAACGAAATGGGATAATTCTTGTTGCATTCTAAGGATTGGAAAGTTATGAATAGCTTCTCCTTGTGAAACTTGCGGCGTAACTCCATCACTGTTCACTGTGTGGTCGAGACAAGTTAGTTCTTTGGCTTCAAAGATTGTTTCTTTTTTAATTTGATAGTTAACCGTAATGATATAGGCGTTGAAATACTTTCTTTAAATGCTGTAGATAGTCTGCTTTGATGGCAGAAAAATTTAGAACAGAAAAAACTTTATACAACCGTGACTTCAGATAGATTATGACTTCAGCGATGGAACTTCTCCATGTACTGGTAGTGGTGGTGCTGAGAGAGTATTGATCCTCTACTGGAATTATGCTAATTGATTTCTCGACATCTGCTTCATAAATAGGATCCTGGTATCTTGAATGGTATGCTAGCAAGAGTAAGTTTCTTGACAGATTGTTGCGTGTTCAATTAAAGTCGGCGGTCACCACATGTAATATCCTCTGTGTTTGTTTGTTTGAAAGACTGCTTGTGGTTAATGAATGCTTTATTCTTTTACTGTTAAGATCAGAGAATGAATGCTTGAACTATTTGGTTTCTGAATTATTTCCTGACTCCTTGTTTATATTCGTTGCATTGGATACTACACGCACACATACATATCACTGGATCACAGTACTCACTCATACATATCGTCGACGTTAATGCATACTAGCGGAACTATTTTCTAGCAATTTTCCAGGAGCGCAGTTTAAATGCTTATAAAAACTTTGTTACAGATGGCATGATGAATTCTTTGAAATCGCAACTAGCAACATTGCTAGTTACAACATTTCAAAGAATTAAGTTCATATGCATTAACGGCGACGATATGTACTATATACCACCAATAAATAACAACGTCGTAGACCATTCAGGGTATAAATCGTGAGGTGTTCTTTATCAAAAATTAAAATGGGCGAACTAAGTTGAGCATCATTTGTGACTTTTTTGCTAAAACGCTGAAGGAAAACTTTCTCGTCTGTAATTTGTAAGATTACTTAATGGAACTTTTAATGGAAACAGGGCACTCAAAAGGTTCGGAGGGGCAGTGTATGTTGCAACCCCCAATTGAATTTCATGAACATTGGTATGGGTAGATGCAGTAGCAGCACTTCACTATAGCAACAAGAAACGGCCACCTCATAGAACAAAAGATAAACGGAATAAACTCTGTGGGACGTTCTTTAACAAAAATGAAACTGGGTGGACTAATATGATTTGCGCCTGGTATATTTAGAACTACATATATTTCAAATGTAATCAGAAAATCTCTGGTGTACAATTCGTCACTAAGAATATAATACATATTCCAATTCACAAATAGCTATTTCAGAATACAATAAAAATTGATCTTTAACTTAGTACAAGTGCAATATAACGGAATTAGGCAAGGTTTGAAAAAACTTCTTCTTTTCTTCGTTACCTTTCGACGTATCTGTTAAAGGCACTTAACCACCATATAGTGTATACTGTTTTGTACCTTCAAATTCATTAAACAGAAAGTAGGGATCGAACATTCCATAATTTTTTTGTAACTGTACAAACGCACAGTAAAAATAGAAACTGCTATTTTTTAATCTAGGTTAAACTAATCAAATGTAGTCTATTTTGGTCAACTAAACTTGAAAATGACTTTATGCTTGATTTGTTCATGTTTACGAGTAGATAATATCCTGAATTTTGTAAAATATCAATATTAAACCACGCCTTCAGATGGATTTTGTCGTTTTATTTTCAAAAACTGTTAGGTTTATGGACTGGTTGTTAAGTGGGTTAGATAAAATAAAGCTTATTTAATTGGCGCATGAATATATATCATACAGGTTGTTTCACTTAAGATTCGTATCATCTGAATAGGTGGTAGTACACATAAAATGCAACAAAAAAGCTGAAAATCATTAGTGTCTATCTTTCATAATAACCGAAAAAATAATGGTTTTTGAAAAGTGGGTAGCAGGTCACTGGTCTAAGAATCACACTTGGAGCTGGATGTGCCTATCTGATACATTGACGCAGCAGCTGCTAGGTGATGTCGCAGTTTGTTTTGACTATAATTTCCAGCAGTTTCCAAAAGTTGACATTTTTAGCAAATTTTTGTTGATTTGCGTAAAAACAAAAAGAGTTTTTTATTCCTATTGATGAATACTATCACACATGCAATTTATACCAAAGTTGAGTAAAACATCCTGTATGTAGACCAACAATTTCTACCAATACATTTGACGGAGCAACTTCAGAACATAACTTATTGCGATCTTGTATTCGTCATCAAGTACTTAGCTAAGAAAAAAAAATGTTGAGTTCGCAGTGCAACCTTAGCATCACTTCTGCCAAATTCATGAAGCGATTTGTTGTTATTGTTGGTTGTAGTATTATGATAATTTTGCAGTAAAAAGAATATCTTTAGGAGAATACCCTGTACTGGAAAATTATTTTATAGAAACCAAAATGTATAGGGCATTTCACCTTGTTTTGAAATCTTTCTTACTTCGTTTGTACGTCATACTGCATGACGTTTTACCTTTATTTTCTTTCTGCATTTTATAGAGCATTATTTGACTTGTCACTATTCGACTTGGGTCAAGTATACCTGTTTTGTGAAGAATTAAATTTTACATTCAATGGTGTATTCATTAAACATATCACTGGCACAGAATTCCGTATCTAGCGGTAGCGTGTACGCTACAGCTACCACAAGCACAAAATAACACTAATGTATGTTCTAATAACAACTGTCCTTGAAAACAAAATTTTATCCAAATTGCATTTTTGACTTTTTTATTTTGAAGGTCTATAGCTTTGTAACATTTCATTTTTGAACATAGATATGTTGTGCTTAATGGCCTATTTTGATCAAATGCATTGACCCTCAGGAATTGGCATCGTCTGCTCGAGATATCCTACATGTAAAATGGGTGAAGTCCTGTTACCGAACTGTTACCGTGGCATTAAAATATACATATATTAGAAACTGTTCATTTGTGCTAAAAACATAACAGTAAAATGTTCATGATGTCAAAAGATTTGGCTATAACATTTATTTTTTCAAAACACATGTACATGACGTGTCTTCGAAACTTTTAATTGTATTCTTGTAAACAAAAATAATCATGTTAAAATAAATGATTTAAAAGCAAATTATTAAAAAACAATTATTTGCATAAACCTTATGTATTTTAGAACAAAAGAGGCTCAATGCTATTTTCTCATGTTAATAATAATTTTCAGAGTTACATCGTTTTACGGAAAACGGTAATTTTTCTGCGTTTAAGGTTATTTATGGAATTTACGAACAAATCAACAAAAATAAAGATCACTTATGTGCTTAGCATCCCGAAATCATTACGTCAATCGTAATTTTAACTCTGATACATTCGGCAACATTGCTGGGTTCGGTAGGGTAGGTAGGCTTGCTTAAAATTATACAAATGGGTCTGTAAACACTGTAATATGTATCGGGTCCAAGAACGACTGTCAAATATCACCAATATTTTTTTTATATATATATATTTTAATATATATATATTGCTGTGGATGGTAGTTTCAAAATTTTGGAAAATTTTGAAAATTTTGTGAAAATCTAAAATCTTTGTTAAATACTAACACTTTTGGAATATTTTTATCAACTTTTCCAGTTAAAAATAAATTTGAGGTATTTTATGGTGTGTCATTGATTTTGAAATCAATGTGTATACTTTTTAATAAGGTTAAATAATACATGTTTCATTATTTATTATCAAATAGCTTACTCACCGATTACTTAAGTATACGTAACATCCAGTTGTGCGCAAGTTTTTGTTATGATGTAATTCAATTATGTATAATTTCAAATGAGCATTATCGACGGGTTATGTGATTCTTTTAAGGTTTTGTTTATGTAAATAGTTCGTTATTATTGCGTAAAAGTATTGTGTAATAATCTGTAATAGATGTGTCACTTTTATAAAGAGTAATAATCTGCTATTATGTATTATATGTTGTAAATAGTGTAGTCATTGTATTAGATCATAAGGTGACGTCAAATTATGTAAATAGGAAAGAGTATTTAAGCTTAGAAAATCATAATTTTAAGACAGTCAGTAATATAAAGCGACGCAGTAAAGTCGTGTTAAAGACACTAGTAAAATGTAAAGGAGTTCCTGATAGAAAGCGACGCAGTAAAGTCGTGTAAGAAATATAGTAAATATGTAAATAATCACTTACTGTTAAACGACGAAAGAGTAAAGATATTATAGTAAATCCAGTAAAGTCGTGGCTGATAATATTGTAAATAAATAGTTAAGTTGGTTGATGTATGGAATACGGCGAAAGTATTAAAAAGGTTGTAAATTGTAAAAGTGTATAAAGAACCACCTTTTAAAGTTAATTTACTTGCTAAATAAGCAAGATAATAAATCTTCGATTAAAACCATCAATCGGTGTTTTATTTAATTAAACACAAAAAGCAAATACAAGTTCTTCGAGAAAGGGATATATACCCGCAGTTAATAAAGAAAAGTGAGTTCCAAAATCAAGTGTGTGGATGATATTATATGGAAAATCCATGCAAAAGGAAGAAAGTCAACCCTGAATTGGAAACCAGCCCTGGGTCAACATAAAGTGATCTACTCTGCCAATGGTTTGGGAAAGAGGACATCTATAGTAAAGGGAAAGAAGAAATATATAAAAAAAAAAGGTAGGAAGTTATTTCCTTTTTTGTATTGGCATTTGCTGAAGAAAAGACTATCGTTTGTAAAGTGTAGTAAGGTGATATGAACAATTTAGTAATAGTTAAAAATTAATTAAGATTTCAATTTTAAAAGTGTTTTTAAATTTCAATTTGTATAATTTTTTTTAATACCACAAGAATCCACATTCACCCTGAGATGAGTCTTTATTAAATATAATTCTGTTAATTTAAGTTATTTAACTGGCGCCCAACTCTCTTACGTAAACTTGAGTTAGTCAAGAACTAACGTAACATTAATTTTATATAACCATTGCATTATTAAATCTATTAAAAGGTATTTTCAAATCATATTAGAATTTATAAAAGAGGGAAGTTAAAAAGCATTTCCAAAGTTCACAGTTAAATTAAAAATCAATTTACTTATAAAGTAATTATCTACGATCGAACGGCAATTATTCACAGTTTCAAAATATATAATAAAATTTTTAAAAATAATTTATTATTGTTAATTATCCAATATCACTGCATTAATATATGGCGACCGGCAACGTGGGACATTTGTGGTAGATATAGCCTTTTATGGTTTATATAATCTTTTGAAAAATAGTAGGTTATAGTAGCTTTTAATAGATTATTTGGCTTTTGAGATTATTTAATTTTTGTAGGTTATTTTGCGTATAGTAATTTAATTGGCTGATTAGGATTATTTAGCTTGTTTAGATTATAATAGCATAATTAAGAGATATAGAAAAGATTTTTAGTGGTTAATGTATGACGTCAGTTAAAAATATATATTCTGCCGCGGAAAGTAATTTAGTATTAAAAAAGAAGTAAACAGATAAAGAATTAGTTGTGTCTGAGAAGCAGAAAGCTTTAACCAGTTCAGTAATGGAGGGGAACGGCGAAGAAGGCAAGCCAGCGCAATCTGAACTTTCGCAAATGTTGGCACAAATGCAGGAAATGATGAACAAACAATCTGAAGAAAGAAAAAAAGAAAGGGAACAAGAGAAACAAGATCAAGAGAAACGTGATAAAGAAATGAAACAAGATCAAGAGAAACGTGATAAAGAAATGAAACAAGATCAAGAGAAACGTGATAAAGAAATGAAGGAATTTAGTGCTAAATTAGACAAACAATCAGAAGAATTGAATACAAAATTTGACAAACAATCTGAAGAAATAAAAATTGTATCGGAGACAATAAAACAAGAACTAAAAGATAATACTAAAACAATTATTAAAGAAATAAGAAGCAATACCAAAACATTACAAATAGATAATGACAAAATTAAAGAATTAAGAAAATTAGATGTAGAGAACAGTGATGATAAAACTATAGAAGATGAGTTAGGACAGGTAGATGTAAATTGTAATATTAATAAAAATGAAATGTTAAAGGAAGGAAGACTTAACAAAATGGAATGTAGTGAAAAATATAAGAAAGAGGACGGTAATTTGTTACAGGATGATGAAAATATAATTAATGAACCATTTAGTGTAGTGGAGGAGGATGAGGAAAAATTTAAAATATTAAAAGATAAACAATTTTTAGAATTAGGAAAGTCAGGTGTAGGGAATGATATTAATAATGATGAAAATTTGAAGGAGAAAATAATTGAAGAGTTTCAATATAGTAAAAGATATAAGAAAAAGGCTAATAAACAAATTAGGAGTAAAAGGGTAAATTTAAAATACAAAGAAAAGAAAAATAATCATAATAAAATCATGATTAGTAATTTTAAAATTATGAAGAAAAATAAAAAGTTTGATAGAGGAAGAGGGAGAAATATTAGGATTGTAAATAAACTCTGGAAAAGACAAATTTTACCAATTAGTAATTTTCATCTAACGAACTATAAAAGCAGAAGAAAGAAATAAAGATCTTTGTAGAATAATTATAATTAGAATTTACATAACCAATTTGTGACAAGAAACCCAGATATGAAGTAATTTAAAATGATTCAGACTTAATAACTGATTTGACTTTATATAATAAACAGGCTTATGGAATTTTATACTCAATTAGGACTTATGTATTATGTTATTAAAAATGAAAGAGGGAAAGTGTATGAATAAAATGAAAATTAAAATTTAGATGAAAAATGTTTATGAAATGTTTATAGGAGAAAATGGGGATTAGGAAATGATATTAAAATAAAATTATAAATGAAAGATTAATGAATAATAAGAAGATATAAGTTTATAAGGTGAATAGTGATGAATTTGATTATGACAAGTATAAATCTTATGAAAATGAAAACAAAAGTAGAATTGTGGTATAGATAAAATAAAAAAACTATGATTGAAATATATTATTATATGATAAGCAAAAAGATTAGTAAATTTATTAAGAGTGCATTTGTTAATAAAAAGTACTACGGAAACTTGATAATTAAGTAGGAAATATAATGATTATGATACAGAGAAAAAGGATTATGAAATAATTAGATGAATAGGATGGAGATGAGGAATGATAAGATGTAATTATTATTGTATATATTGTAGATAGTTTAGTTAGTAGATTTAGAATAGGGCAAGTTTATTGGGATAAAAGATTAAAATACAAAAAAATATTGGTGTTTAAAAATAAAACTAGTTTAACATTTGTTATTTAACATTTTTTGTGTTTAAAAGTAAAATTGCATTTTTCAATTTTATTTGAAACAGGAGGGGATAAATGCTGTGGATGGTAGTTTCAAAATTTTGGAAAATTTTGAAAATTTTGTGAAAATCTAAAATCTTTGTTAAATACTAACACTTTTGGAATATTTTTATCAACTTTTCCAGTTAAAAATAAATTTGAGGTATTTTATGGTGTGTCATTGATTTTGAAATCAATGTGTATACTTTTTAATAAGGTTAAATAATACATGTTTCATTATTTATTATCAAATAGCTTACTCACCGATTACTTAAGTATACGTAACATCCAGTTGTGCGCAAGTTTTTGTTATGATGTAATTCAATTATGTATAATTTCAAATGAGCATTATCGACGGGTTATGTGATTCTTTTAAGGTTTTGTTTATGTAAATAGTTCGTTATTATTGCGTAAAAGTATTGTGTAATAATCTGTAATAGATGTGTCACTTTTATAAAGAGTAATAATCTGCTATTATGTATTATATGTTGTAAATAGTGTAGTCATTGTATTAGATCATAAGGTGACGTCAAATTATGTAAATAGGAAAGAGTATTTAAGCTTAGAAAATCATAATTTTAAGACAGTCAGTAATATAAAGCGACGCAGTAAAGTCGTGTTAAAGACACTAGTAAAATGTAAAGGAGTTCCTGATAGAAAGCGACGCAGTAAAGTCGTGTAAGAAATATAGTAAATATGTAAATAATCACTTACTGTTAAACGACGAAAGAGTAAAGATATTATAGTAAATCCAGTAAAGTCGTGGCTGATAATATTGTAAATAAATAGTTAAGTTGGTTGATGTATGGAATACGGCGAAAGTATTAAAAAGGTTGTAAATTGTAAAAGTGTATAAAGAACCACCTTTTAAAGTTAATTTACTTGCTAAATAAGCAAGATAATAAATCTTCGATTAAAACCATCAATCGGTGTTTTATTTAATTAAACACAAAAAGCAAATACAAGTTCTTCGAGAAAGGGATATATACCCGCAGTTAATAAAGAAAAGTGAGTTCCAAAATCAAGTGTGTGGATGATATTATATGGAAAATCCATGCAAAAGGAAGAAAGTCAACCCTGAATTGGAAACCAGCCCTGGGTCAACATAAAGTGATCTACTCTGCCAATGGTTTGGGAAAGAGGACATCTATAGTAAAGGGAAAGAAGAAATATATAAAAAAAAAAGGTAGGAAGTTATTTCCTTTTTTGTATTGGCATTTGCTGAAGAAAAGACTATCGTTTGTAAAGTGTAGTAAGGTGATATGAACAATTTAGTAATAGTTAAAAATTAATTAAGATTTCAATTTTAAAAGTGTTTTTAAATTTCAATTTGTATAATTTTTTTTAATACCACAAGAATCCACATTCACCCTGAGATGAGTCTTTATTAAATATAATTCTGTTAATTTAAGTTATTTAACTGGCGCCCAACTCTCTTACGTAAACTTGAGTTAGTCAAGAACTAACGTAACATTAATTTTATATAACCATTGCATTATTAAATCTATTAAAAGGTATTTTCAAATCATATTAGAATTTATAAAAGAGGGAAGTTAAAAAGCATTTCCAAAGTTCACAGTTAAATTAAAAATCAATTTACTTATAAAGTAATTATCTACGATCGAACGGCAATTATTCACAGTTTCAAAATATATAATAAAATTTTTAAAAATAATTTATTATTGTTAATTATCCAATATCACTGCATTAATATATGGCGACCGGCAACGTGGGACATTTGTGGTAGATATAGCCTTTTATGGTTTATATAATCTTTTGAAAAATAGTAGGTTATAGTAGCTTTTAATAGATTATTTGGCTTTTGAGATTATTTAATTTTTGTAGGTTATTTTGCGTATAGTAATTTAATTGGCTGGTTAGGATTATTTAGCTTGTTTAGATTATAATAGCATAATTAAGAGATATAGAAAAGATTTTTAGTGGTTAATGTATGACGTCAGTTAAAAATATATATTCTGCCGCGGAAAGTAATTTAGTATTAAAAAAGAAGTAAACAGATAAAGAATTAGTTGTGTCTGAGAAGCAGAAAGCTTTAACCAGTTCAGTAATGGAGGGGAACGGCGAAGAAGGCAAGCCAGCGCAATCTGAACTTTCGCAAATGTTGGCACAAATGCAGGAAATGATGAACAAACAATCTGAAGAAAGAAAAAAAGAAAGGGAACAAGAGAAACAAGATCAAGAGAAACGTGATAAAGAAATGAAACAAGATCAAGAGAAACGTGATAAAGAAATGAAACAAGATCAAGAGAAACGTGATAAAGAAATGAAGGAATTTAGTGCTAAATTAGACAAACAATCAGAAGAATTGAATACAAAATTTGACAAACAATCTGAAGAAATAAAAATTGTATCGGAGACAATAAAACAAGAACTAAAAGATAATACTAAAACAATTATTAAAGAAATAAGAAGCAATACCAAAACATTACAAATAGATAATGACAAAATTAAAGAATTAAGAAAATTAGATGTAGAGAACAGTGATGATAAAACTATAGAAGATGAGTTAGGACAGGTAGATGTAAATTGTAATATTAATAAAAATGAAATGTTAAAGGAAGGAAGACTTGACAAAATGGAATGTAGTGAAAAATATAAGAAAGAGGACGGTAATTTGTTACAGGATGATGAAAATATAATTAATGAACCATTTAGTGTAGTGGAGGAGGATGAGGAAAAATTTAAAATATTAAAAGATAAACAATTTTTAGAATTAGGAAAGTCAGGTGTAGGGAATGATATTAATAATGATGAAAATTTGAAGGAGAAAATAATTGAAGAGTTTCAATATAGTAAAAGATATAAGAAAAAGGCTAATAAACAAATTAGGAGTAAAAGGGTAAATTTAAAATACAAAGAAAAGAAAAATAATCATAATAAAATCATGATTAGTAATTTTAAAATTATGAAGAAAAATAAAAAGTTTGATAGAGGAAGAGGGAGAAATATTAGGATTGTAAATAAACTCTGGAAAAGACAAATTTTACCAATTAGTAATTTTCATCTAACGAACTATAAAAGCAGAAGAAAGAAATAAAGATCTTTGTAGAATAATTATAATTAGAATTTACATAACCAATTTGTGACAAGAAACCCAGATATGAAGTAATTTAAAATGATTCAGACTTAATAACTGATTTGACTTTATATAATAAACAGGCTTATGGAATTTTATACTCAATTAGGACTTATGTATTATGTTATTAAAAATGAAAGAGGGAAAGTGTATGAATAAAATGAAAATTAAAATTTAGATGAAAAATGTTTATGAAATGTTTATAGGAGAAAATGGGGATTAGGAAATGATATTAAAATAAAATTATAAATGAAAGATTAATGAATAATAAGAAGATATAAGTTTATAAGGTGAATAGTGATGAATTTGATTATGACAAGTATAAATCTTATGAAAATGAAAACAAAAGTAGAATTGTGGTATAGATAAAATAAAAAAACTATGATTGAAATATATTATTATATGATAAGCAAAAAGATTAGTAAATTTATTAAGAGTGCATTTGTTAATAAAAAGTACTACGGAAACTTGATAATTAAGTAGGAAATATAATGATTATGATACAGAGAAAAAGGATTATGAAATAATTAGATGAATAGGATGGAGATGAGGAATGATAAGATGTAATTATTATTGTATATATTGTAGATAGTTTAGTTAGTAGATTTAGAATAGGGCAAGTTTATTGGGATAAAAGATTAAAATACAAAAAAATATTGGTGTTTAAAAATAAAACTAGTTTAACATTTGTTATTTAACATTTTTTGTGTTTAAAAGTAAAATTGCATTTTTCAATTTTATTTGAAACAGGAGGGGATAAATGCTGTGGATGGTAGTTTCAAAATTTTGGAAAATTTTGAAAATTTTGTGAAAATCTAAAATCTTTGTTAAATACTAACACTTTTGGAATATTTTTATCAACTTTTCCAGTTAAAAATAAATTTGAGGTATTTTATGGTGTGTCATTGATTTTGAAATCAATGTGTATACTTTTTAATAAGGTTAAATAATACATGTTTCATTATTTATTATCAAATAGCTTACTCACCGATTACTTAAGTATACGTAACATCCAGTTGTGCGCAAGTTTTTGTTATGATGTAATTCAATTATGTATAATTTCAAATGAGCATTATCGACGGGTTATGTGATTCTTTTAAGGTTTTGTTTATGTAAATAGTTCGTTATTATTGCGTAAAAGTATTGTGTAATAATCTGTAATAGATGTGTCACTTTTATAAAGAGTAATAATCTGCTATTATGTATTATATGTTGTAAATAGTGTAGTCATTGTATTAGATCATAAGGTGACGTCAAATTATGTAAATAGGAAAGAGTATTTAAGCTTAGAAAATCATAATTTTAAGACAGTCAGTAATATAAAGCGACGCAGTAAAGTCGTGTTAAAGACACTAGTAAAATGTAAAGGAGTTCCTGATAGAAAGCGACGCAGTAAAGTCGTGTAAGAAATATAGTAAATATGTAAATAATCACTTACTGTTAAACGACGAAAGAGTAAAGATATTATAGTAAATCCAGTAAAGTCGTGGCTGATAATATTGTAAATAAATAGTTAAGTTGGTTGATGTATGGAATACGGCGAAAGTATTAAAAAGGTTGTAAATTGTAAAAGTGTATAAAGAACCACCTTTTAAAGTTAATTTACTTGCTAAATAAGCAAGATAATAAATCTTCGATTAAAACCATCAATCGGTGTTTTATTTAATTAAACACAAAAAGCAAATACAAGTTCTTCGAGAAAGGGATATATACCCGCAGTTAATAAAGAAAAGTGAGTTCCAAAATCAAGTGTGTGGATGATATTATATGGAAAATCCATGCAAAAGGAAGAAAGTCAACCCTGAATTGGAAACCAGCCCTGGGTCAACATAAAGTGATCTACTCTGCCAATGGTTTGGGAAAGAGGACATCTATAGTAAAGGGAAAGAAGAAATATATAAAAAAAAAAGGTAGGAAGTTATTTCCTTTTTTGTATTGGCATTTGCTGAAGAAAAGACTATCGTTTGTAAAGTGTAGTAAGGTGATATGAACAATTTAGTAATAGTTAAAAATTAATTAAGATTTCAATTTTAAAAGTGTTTTTAAATTTCAATTTGTATAATTTTTTTTAATACCACAAGAATCCACATTCACCCTGAGATGAGTCTTTATTAAATATAATTCTGTTAATTTAAGTTATTTAACTGGCGCCCAACTCTCTTACGTAAACTTGAGTTAGTCAAGAACTAACGTAACATTAATTTTATATAACCATTGCATTATTAAATCTATTAAAAGGTATTTTCAAATCATATTAGAATTTATAAAAGAGGGAAGTTAAAAAGCATTTCCAAAGTTCACAGTTAAATTAAAAATCAATTTACTTATAAAGTAATTATCTACGATCGAACGGCAATTATTCACAGTTTCAAAATATATAATAAAATTTTTAAAAATAATTTATTATTTTTAATTAACCAATATCACTGCAATATAT
The DNA here is from genome assembly GCA_929113105.1 of Agrypnus murinus. Lineage (NCBI taxonomy): Eukaryota > Metazoa > Arthropoda > Insecta > Coleoptera > Elateridae > Agrypnus > Agrypnus murinus. The sequence goes on along the minus strand of OV816026.1, from coordinate 105,026,190 downwards.
ATATATATATATATATATATATATATATATATATATATATATATATATATATATATATATATATATATATATATATATATATATGATAAGCTAAAAAAACTAGTTAGATGTCAATAATATACCAATGAAAAATATCACCTCCTAATATGATGGGCAAGAAAAATGGCTGCTTAAAATTGATGAAAGATGAGAATCCAGAAATGATTCTTGTGTGTGACCTTAACTTATTCTTTTTGAAAAGGACCCAAAATTTGCTACGGCAGCTCAGGTTTTTCTGAAGAGCAGGGGTCAATTGTTCTTACTTACTTGCTTCCACTTACCATATTTAATGAGCGCCACCCAATTTTGCCCTTCATAGAAAACTTCCCTGTATAAATTGGGAAAAAACACGGAAATATTAAATAAGAAATAAGAAAGAACTACTTAAGAATCGCTGTGTTTATTATAATACAAATTTTCTTCTTTTAAATTACTCGCTACAATAAATTTCAATAATATGTTAATTTCAATAATAATTATCTATTATTTTGAATATAACTACTGTTGAATAGTAATAAAAAAATACTTGTGATATAGCGCTATGCCTCAAGCTAACAAAGGTAAGTAACACATAAACTTAATTTAGAAAATTTTATTATTGATAATGTTTTTTGTCTTGTAGCTACTCTTAATTATTTTGATGATATACCCAACTAAATCGATATTATTTAATAAACAATAGAATGGTATTTAATGGTATGCATATAATTTAAACTCCGTACAAAAGGAAAGATCTTACTTGATGATCTAGTAAATTGCCTGATTGCAGATTGCAAGATTCCAGGATGCTGTTTGCAGATTGCAAGGTACCAGGAAGCGGATTGCAGATTCCAAGATACCAGGATGCGGATTTCAGATTTCAGAATGTACTCAATTATCTGATTATGCGTGTAAACATTGAAATTAAAATTCCATAATGTTTGGTCACAACAAATCTGTAGGAAATAATTAAAATATACGATATGTTCTAATATTTATGTTATTATTTTTTATTCAATAAACAAAACAAATCAATTATGTGTGTTTTTTTTACGATGGACTCACCTGCAACTTGCGGATGACCAAACTTAAAATTAATATGAATGTTATTTAATTAATTTTGCGAACTTCACAAATCTGCCACACGGCTATAAATTCTGAGTGCAAAATATCTAATGCCGCTACGACCAAATTTTAATCGATTATTATCGGAGGCGCGCACACTCGCCTTGATTTGAGTAATCTTAAAAGTGTGTTTTGAATGTCTTTTATAAAATTATATTAATAAATAAATGAAAACATTAAATATACAACGTGATGCAAATTTAATGTTACATCACCCCCTTTCAAATAAAAAAATAGACAGAAACTGGCTATTTTTCAAAGAAACTAACAATTCTCTATTTTGTTTTTCTTTCATAATTGAACCTAACTAATCCTTGAAATTAAAACTCTCAAGTTAAACTAACTTATCTAAATTTATATCTAAACTAGACTAAATTTAACTAAGATGACTGTGTGTGTTGGTTAAGGTTAAGAACTCAAATATTAACCTGCAATTATAAAAATTGCACATTGTCATAGGACATGACAACTACTAAATAAAATATTTACAAAGGAAACTAATGAACATAGAATGTTTGCAAAATATTCCTAATGTTGCTAGACAACTTTTGGTAAACTAGTTCATAAGAACTTAACTTATTTAAATGGTATAACCAATGGGTTAATTTTCAGTATCGGAATGTGATAATTAAGATGCAGAACCAAAGTAAGGTTTTAAATGTTTAATATGCCGTTCTCCCGCATCCGAACCATCTTCATAAGTAAGATGATAAACTAATTTCGATAATTTTTTCTTTACTGTGCATAAAACATAGCGAGGAGCTAATTTCCTTGCAAAGTCATTTGGAGCAGAGGATAATACCATGTTCCTCATCCATACCTTATCGCCAACATTAAACTCGACATCGCGCTTTCTCAAATTATACTGATTTGCATTGCGCCTGTACGCGATATCTAATCTTTTTTGAACACTATCAAAATTTTCTTTAAGCGCCCCGTAATTGGGTTGTTTGTTATAGAGATCGGCGAGATCTATTTCACCTAGAGGAATATTTCCGTAATAATCACCCGTACATGGAACCATTCTAAGAAAATTAAGGAAAACTGGACTAAACCCAGTTACCTCATGTTGAGCGGTTCTAATTGCGTAACCAATTTTAGATATTATTTGTCCCAATGTTTGTGATCTGATTTGATGTAACTACGAATTGCAGTACCAATTGTGCGGTTAGACCTCTCTACAAAGTTTGATTGTGGATGATATCTAGCTGTATACCAGATAGTAGATTGGTAACTCTTAACTAGTTCTTTAAAGGAAGAAGAAGTAAATTGTGTTCCATTATCGCTGATGATATACTGCGGAACTCCAAACATAAGAAATACGTCATTTTCTATAAATTTTACTATATTTGAAGATGTAGCTTGACGCAGTGGCTTAAGTAGAACAAATTTAGTAAGCCAATCGCAGACAACTAACAGATAGGAATTTCCAGATGTTGATCTCGGTAAAGGTCCCATTAAGTCGATGGCTATTACCTGAAATGGAAATTTTACTTTTTTCTGAGCACCCATCAACCCAAACTGAGCAGAGGTGGGAGCTTTTTGAGAATTACACATGTTGCACATTTTTAGGTAACGATGAATGTCACGACGCATACGCGGCCAATAATAAAATAACGAAACACGAGCTAAGGTTTTAGCAAAACCTAAATGCGCTGCAGTTGGTGCATCATGTAGAGATTTTAAAACAGCATTACGCTGAGCTTTTGGAACTAACAATTTCCACTCTGAAATATTCGATTTGATAGGAATCTTAGAAGGAATAAATTTATAAACGTAGTCGTTTCTAATACGCCACTGGGGATAATTATAGGGTTGCTCACGAATCTTAGTTTGCATTTTTTTATAAAAATTATCTAAGTTTTGGAGATCAATTTGAAGATGTATATTTTCTGTCTGAACTACACAAGGACTCCTTTATCTACAGGACTCCTTGATAAGGCATCGGGAACGATGTTGAATTTACCTTTCCTATGCTCTAATTTAAAATCAAATTGTTGTAGTCTGACACTCCATCGGGCTAACTTTCCGGAAGGATCTTTCATTCTATGGAGCCACAAGAGAGAATGATGATCTGTGACAACAGTAAAGGTAGTTCCTTCAATGTAGCCTCTAAACTTTTCAACTCCAAATACAACAGCAAGACATTCCCTTTCTGTTGCACTATAATTTCTTTCAGTCCGTGAAAGACTTCGACTTGCAAATGCGATCACTTTCTCAACGCCGTCATGGATTTGAGTCAAAACACATCCTAACCCTACTTCGGAAGCATCGCATTGTACTGTAAATGGAAGTGAGAAATCGGGAGCTACTAATATCGGTGCTGACACTAATGCTTGCTTGATTGCGATGAACGCATCATCGGCCTTATCAGACCAAAAGACTTTTCCACCCTTTCTTTTACCCTTTATTAAGTCATTGATCGGGGCCATGAGAGACGAGAAGTGAGGAATAAACCTCCTATACCAGCTACACATTCCAACAAAACGTTTGACCTCGGTAGTTGTTTTGGGTTGCGCATAGTTAATCATCGCTAAAACTTTTTCCGGATCTGTGCGGAGGCCGGTCGCACTATCTATAACGTAGCCTAAATATTTAAGCGAAGGTTTTAGAAATTCACATTTTTCTAGATTGATTGTTAAGTTAGCTTCATATAGTCGTTTTCTGACCTCACGTAAGAGATTAAAGTGATGTTCTACAGTTGGACTAACCAGGATTATATCATCCAAGTAACAGCAAAGGTAAGGCTCAAATTCAGGGCCGAATATGGTATTCATCAGTCGTTGCTGAGCTTGAGCTGCGTTTGTCAGCCCAAATGGAAGAACGTTGAAATGGAACAGACCTCTACCTGGGACGGCAAAGGCTGTTTTTTCTTTTGACTCATTGTTTAAGGGAATCTGCCAGAATGCACTTTTTAAGTCAATTGATGAAATAAAACGGGCATCCCGCAGCATACTGAGAATCCTGTCGACTCGAGGAAGAGGGTACGAGTCTTTTTTTGTGACCGAGTTTAGACTTTGCCATCGAAACAAAACCTGTAAGAGTTGCCCTTCTTTTTAACTAAGAGCACGGGTGATGCCCAAGCACCATTAGAAGGTTGTATTACATCTAGATCTAACATCCTATTAAGTTCTTTGTTTAAATGACTTAACATATATGGAGACATTAAGTATTGCCTCTGCTTAATTGGGGTTGCATTTCCCGTATCAATATTATAAACCAACTTATTAGTTCGAGATAATTTTCCTTCTCGAGCTAGACTTTTGAATTCTTTGATAATATCGTTTAATTCTTGTTTTTGAGATTCGGATAAAGTATTATGGACTCCTAGGCTGTCCTCACTTATATAGTTAATCTCATGTGAAGGAATACTAACTTTTATGTCTGTAAGACTGGATATTTCCCAGGAATTATCTTTAAAATCTATGCTAACAGAGAATTAGCGACAAAAATCGCTCCCTAATATAAATGACTGCTTAAGCGAAGGTACTATTAAGGCAGGAATCATTTTTAAGGTATTCCCGACACAAAGAGGTAAGTCTACTATGCCGTTAACAGATTGACGAACGCCATCTGCTGTGATGACAAATTTATGTTTGGAAGGTCTTGCACGAAGTTGAAACATTTCAATAATAGGTATCCCATCAATGCCTACTATAGAAGACTTTGCACCAGAATCCAAGAGAGCAATAATCTCCTTGTCAAAGAGACTAATCGAAACAAATGGACGATTATCATTAGGTTTTTGAACTAACAGAGAAGCTGACTCATTTAAGGGATTTATTTCATCTTCGGTTTTGTGTTTAAAACAGTTAATATCAGAGTCAGTGGTCAATTTTAAAAATGGAGACAGTTGTCGACCGTTGCAAACTATCTCCTTTGCCCGTTTCCCTGATTGTTTATATGTTTTGAACATTTCTTACATGTAGCGGAAGTAAAATTTGCTTCTCCGCATTTAAAACAAAATTTCCCATGCTTCATAGTACAATTTTGGAAGGTGTGGTTTAGTTGCTTACAATTCCAACAAACAATAATTTTACCAGTATCGTTAGCAGATTTCGTGTGTGATATATTACTTTTAGAATTATAAAACATTCGAGGCGAATTATGATGATCCCCTTGGGAATAACGCTGAGAAACACTGCTTTTCTGATAATTGTTTCGTTTAGGAATAAACGTTCGTTTATCATTATTTGTGTATTGAGCAAAGGGTATACTAGGGCTTTCTAAATTACTAGGAGGTGTTGAAGGAGACTCTGATAAATAAGCCAAGTCTGGTTCCAATAATTGTATAGATTGTTTACTAGTACATGGGCGATTGTACTGTTGTTTTAGTGAAACCTCTTCTAATTTTTTACATGACTTGGATAGCTCACTTAAATTTTGAAAATCAATTAAAGCTAATTGTTCCACATATTTAGGAAGTAGATTAGCACGGATGTACTTTATTTTAGTTGCTTCAGCAATTTCCCTATCAAAACGTCTAAAAAAGGATTCCATTGCTGCTATAAAAATAGTTACTGATTCGTTAGCACCTTGCCTACGATTTCTAATTTCGTTCCATAGCTGATCCTCGTAATCACTTGGAAGAAAGTCGCGTTTTAAAGCTAATACTAATGACTCCCAATCAGTTAAACTAGGTCTAATTGCCCTGTACCAAATAAGTGCTTTTCCTGAAAAAAGGTCTATCACGGAATCAAAAAGTTCTGATTTATCAATGTTTCTAGCTAAGCATAATTCATCCACTCTTTCCAAGAAACTATTAACACCTATACTTTTAGAATCCCCCGAGAACTGAATATTCCATTTGTATACAGGTATTGATTTAGGTTTAGAGACTGGTATTTGATTTGCTTGATTAATAGAAGGAAATAAAGTCTGAGTTGGTTGTTGGACTTGAACCTCACATATAACTCTTTCATCTAATTCGGCTTCCAATTGCAAAACACTGGCATATGTTTCATCTTTATAGGTTTGTGTCTCTTCAATCAGTTCTTGGTTAATGGGCATACGTTGTACCCTACCTAACAAGTGTATAAGCCTACTTTTTAATCTTAAATACAAAGAATCAGATTTTGGACCATCGAAATCGGGAATTGAAGCCTTAATACTCTCTAAAGTTTTATCTATTTCGACCTTTTCATTTTCAAATTTTAAATCGCCTACAAGAAACGGTAAGTCGCGCCCTAAATCTTTTGCTAATAAACGTGACAACATTTTTCTTTTACTGGCTACATCACGTGAAGTTTTAACACCACGAATTAACAACTCATAATTAATTTCGTCTAAATAAAGATGATGCACTTTCATGACTTCCATAATGATATTCCTGATAAAACTGTGGAAAAACGTACGGACAATAGTTTTGCAACTACAGTAAAACTAAAATCCAATTATCTCAGGATAGGTAAATAATTTTAATTATCCTTGACCTAATCTAATATATCTTCAAATAAATGTTTCTCTTTTTTTAAAGATTAATTCATATAAAGGATTAATTAAAGATTAATTCTTATATTATATATGCTAATATTATTATAGATATTAAAAACAAAAAAGAATCGACAAATCATTTAGATTTACCACACTATAGTGTACACTACAATAATACAATTTAATTTGGCCAATTCATAAACATACGAAACCAAACACTGTATATAAGTGATTGAAATTAAAAAAAATCGGAAAACTAAATAACATTCAGTTCATAAATAAATTATGAGTACACCCTGTATAATGCCTTTAAACATTTTTGATGCTTTTATCTTATTCATTTATTAATTTTTCAAAATAAAGTTATCCATTAAATTTAAAATGCTGTTGTTAATAGAAAACAGTAACAAAAGGTATAAATGATAAGCTATTCGTACGGCCTATTCTGATATTGATAAAAGCCGTAACACTGCTTGAACTTCTACGCAAAAGTAAGACCTTGACAAAGATTTTCAAATAAAAATATTCATTTACCATCAAGGCAAAATTTAAAAATACAATTTCATAATTAAATACCATAAATTCATTAATAAATGATGCACTTTCATTTAACATGAACGTTAAATGCAAAAATAAATAGAAGCAGTAAGAGAACAATTCGGCCCCACGTTGGGCGCCACTTTTTGTGACCTTAACTTATTCTTTTTGAAAAGGACCCAAAATTTGCTACGGCAGCTCAGGTTTTTCTGAAGAGCAGGGGTCAATTGTTCTTACTTACTTGCTTCCACTTACCATATTTAATGAGCGCCACCCAATTTTGCCCTTCATAGAAAACTTCCCTGTATAAATTGGGAAAAAACACGGAAATATTAAATAAGAAATAAGAAAGAACTACTTAAGAATCGCTGTGTTTATTATAATACAAATTTTCTTCTTTTAAATTACTCGCTACAATAAATTTCAATAATATGTTAATTTCAATAATAATTATCTATTATTTTGAATATAACTACTGTTGAATAGTAATAAAAAAATACTTGTGATATAGTGCTATGCCTCAAGCTAACAAAGGTAAGTAACACATAAACTTAATTTAGAAAATTTTATTATTGATAATGTTTTTTGTCTTGTAGCTACTCTTAATTATTTTGATGATATACCCAACTAAATCAATATTATTTAATAAACAATAGAATGGTATTTAATGGTATGCATATAATTTAAACTCCGTACAAAAGGAAAGATCTTACTTGATGATCTAGTAAATTTCCTGATTGCAGATTGCAAGATTCCAGGATGCTGTTTGCAGATTGCAAGGTACCAGGAAGCGGATTGCAGATTCCAAGATACCAGGATGCGGATTTCAGATTTCAGAATGTACTCAATTATCTGATTATGCGTGTAAACATTGAAATTAAAATTCCATAATGTTTGGTCACAACAAATCTGTAGAAAATAATTAAAATATACGATATGTTCTAATATTTTTGTTATTATTTTTTATTCAATAAACAAAACAAATCAATTAATTATGTGTGTTTTTTTTACGATGGACTCACCTGCAACTTGCGGATGACCAAACTTAAAATTAATATGAATGTTATTTAATTAATTTTGCGAACTTCACAAATCTGCCACACGGCTATAAATTCTGAGTGCAAAATATCTAATGCCGCTACGACCAAATTTTAATCGATTATTATCGGAGGCGCGCACACTCGCCTTGATTTGAGTAATCTTAAAAGTGTGTTTTGAATGTCTTTTATAAAATTATATTAATAAATAAATGAAAACATTAAATATACAACGTGATGCAAATTTAATGTTACATGTGCATTGTGTTATTCATAGGGAAAACTTGGTAGCTAAAAACACCTCGCCTGTTCTAAATGAAGTACTACATTCAGTAATAAAGTGTATCAATGCTATTAAGGCTAATGCCAAATATGAGAGTCTCTTCAAGCTATTTTGTGAAGAACAAAATGCCGACCATGTGAGACTTTTACTTCACACTGAAGTAAGATGGCTCTCTAAAGGGAACTGCTTGAAAAGATTTATGGAACTGTTTGATACTCTTAGTGATTTTTTAAGCGACAAACCTGAAATGAAGTATCTGTTAACAGTCGATGGTAAAGCATTTGTGAGTTATTTAGCCGATATCTTTGAAAAACTAAATATATTAAATAAGCAACTTCAAGGAACAAATAAAACTCTTGTTGATGCAAAAGCGAAGATATTTGGTTTCATTACCCTTATTGAGTTATGTCAGAAATATATTAACAACAAAAACTTTGAACAGTTTCATTGGCTCCAAAAATGTGAAGTAAATGATACCGCTTTACTTGTTATTGTCGATCATCTGAAAATTCTATCGGCTGATTTAAAAGAAAGATTTTCTGATTTAAAACAAATTGATTTTCCAACATGGATGATGCAGCCAATGTTAGTGGATTTGTCTGTTATATCAAATATGCAGTGTCAAGAAGAACTCGCAGAAATGCAAAATTATGAGTCAGTTAAAACTTTATTTAATATAAAAGGAGCGATGACATGGCTTTGTGAGGAAACAGAAATCAAATACCCAAATTCAACCAAATGTGCAAGAAAACTATTGTTACCGTTTCCATCTTCATATTTAGCAGAATGTGGATTTAGTGCTGTAAATGATTTACTGGTAAAAAAAGAAATAGTCTGGATATAACATAACGGGGAGACTTGAGACTGAAGCTAACCAAATTGGAACCTAACATAAAATCTCTGTGCAGCAAGCATCAAGCGCAAGGATCTCACTAAATTAAAATATTACATTATTATAGAAAAATCTTTATTAAAATTATTTCGAATTTGAATTTTAGTTTTTCATTATATGTTTTGAAAATTTACTTACTGTGTTTCGTTAACAATTTCCTAGTGATTTCTTCCTAAAATCTATCATTTAAGTTTCTTAAGTGAACAATTCAATTTTTTAATATTAAAAATTATGTATATGTTACATAGGGGGGGCATAAAAATTTTAGAAAGACTTAGGTGGGGCATCGCACAAAAAAGGTTGGGAAACACTGAGTTAGAGTGTTCTTCACTAACCTTTCAAGTTTTTATGTATTTTTTCCAAATCGTCCAAAAGAACTAACGCATTGGATATACATGTGAAGAAAATAATTCTTTCTGTTGCTCCTACAACGTGGAACTTTCAAAGTTCGATAGTGCAAACAGTAAAAGAACATAAACAAGATTTAGAATCACTTTTTGAGACAATTGCAGAGAACGAAAATGATGCATAATGAGATCGCGAAACCCACAATTTGTGCTAGGGGTCTTACAAGTTTAATGGAAGGTTTTGATTTTAATTCTTTTCTCACAGTATTTTCTACTATATTCCCACATTCTGTGAATTTACTTAAAATCTTGCAGACAAAACTTACTGACATCAATTACTGCAATAAAAAGATTAATGATTTCAAATTACATATTCAGAAAATGAGAAGTGAGTTTGATGTTATTTGGGATATTATGGACAAACACGTTGCTGATAATCAGCTACCAAGTAAAAGAATGCGTTTAAGTTCAATTCATGGAGAAGATAAGAAAAGTGCCTACGCTCCTTTGTTTTACGAAATTACAGACGTTATCAGTTTGAACGTTACTAAACGATTTTTAGTGAAATTTCCAAGTTGAAGTTCCTAAATCTTCTGGATTCAACACAATTAACTAATTTCGCAAAATCCTTTCCTGAACTTTTTTCTGCATTATTAGAATCCTACGGTACATTTTTTGATGCAGATCGTTTAAAAAGTGATCTTTCCATGATTTATAATGATCCCGACATGAAAAAGGACTGTGTATATGAGCTTCATCAATCATACGTTACGCCCTTCCAACTGTCTTGTGTTTTCCCAGAATCATCAAAATTAATTTATTTAATTTTAACTATACTTGCAACAAGCAGTTCTGCGGAAAGGTCATTTTCGTATCTCAAAAGACTAAAGACTTACCTTCGGAATTCTCAAAAGCAAGAAAGATAATCGACTTTGGCATTAATAAACATTGAAAGCGTTTTTTTAGAAAATTTGCGTTCATGGCCTTTGATGAAGGCTTTGATGGTATTTTATTTGAAGTAGTAAAATATGTTTTCACCGAACGGAACAAAAACAAAAGAATATATTTTGATGTAATTTATATTATTGACTTACAAATGGGTACGGTATAAGATGTCTTGCACATGTACATTATGATTATAGCAGGTGTCCGTTCTCAAAGTCGAACATAAGAATTTACATTGCATTGAAGGTTTTTGGTGATTCCTGCTCGCTAAAATCAACCACAACAAAGATAATGGTATCAATAGAAACAGAAGATTATTTTGCATCAAATGATTCCAATAATAATATTAACAGTTCGAAAGTATTTGCCAAATAATTTTATAATTAGTTGACTTAAGTCAGCGCCTTTCACGACATTACTGGTCAGCTTATTTACAGAAAAATGAATAATTATAGCAATGAAAAAATTATTCTTATAGTATAGTATATTAAAGTATAAATGGATATTGAGGTCTTTAAAACACGCGCGAGTTTTCAAGCACGACGGCGTAGCCGGAGTACTTGAAATAGAGCAAGTGTTTTAAAGACCAGTTATCCACGAATACTTTACGCTAGTTTTCTTTATTGGTACACTTTGAAATCATAAATAATACTGGTAAATATTACAAAAAATGGAAATAAGAACTAATAATGTAAAATGGTTACGTTAGTGATGTAAAATCAGTATACCTTTCGTTGTCATGGAAAATGAAAAAAACAAAAATTAATTTGCAATCTGTCACTTGAGAATAATTTTTCTGGCCACAGTTGCTACTGGTTGTATTTCGTTTAAAAATGAGTCATAATATTGATAACCTATACAGCAAAGCAGAATCGCGGTTAATACCCCAAAAATCGGAACACGCTTATAAAAAAGAATACGACAAGTTTATCAAATGGATGGAAGAGCAAAATATAACAGACACAGATGAACGAGTTGTACTTGCTTACCTTGAGAAAATGTCAGAGCAGTACAAGGCGTCAACTATGTGGGCTATCCATTCGAAATTGCAAAGTATGTTGAGGGTAAACAAAGGGGTTGATATAAAATCGTTTGTGAAAGTGCATGCATTCATGAAGGCAATTAGCAAGAATGACGTAGCCAAGAAGGCATATGTATTCCAGGAAGACGATTTGCGGAAGTTTTTCATAGATGCACCGGACATTACGTATTTATTTTTAAAGATGGTAGCCATTTGCGGAATCTTTGGCTCTTGTAGAAGATGTGAATTACTTATGCGATTTACGCTTACATGACATCCAGGAAGAAGGAAGCGTATTGCTTATTACAATCCGACCATCCAAGGCAGTCAAGGGTCGACGTTTTACTGTTGCCGACAGTGATGGAATTAGTTATGTGCGTTTGGTGAAGCAGTATTTATCATTGCGCCCCCAAAATGTAAGTACCAACCGAGTTTTCTTACGGTATGATAAGGGGAAGTGCACCAATCAAGTGGTTGGTATTAATACATTTGGATCATGTCCCTTGCAAATTGCACGTTATCTTAAATTGGACGATCCTGAGAAATACACGGGTCATGCGTTTCGACGTACGTCTGCTACCATAATGGCGAATAGTGGCGTGACAATAGATCAAATCCAACGACAAGTAGGATGGAAATCGGCAGCGGTGGCGGCTGGTTACGTTGAAGAAAGTATAAGCAATAAGAAGAATGTTTCGAACATAATTGGAAGTGCCATAAGTGGAAGCGCAACCCCAGTGAGTTCCGAAAATGTTAGCACTGTTAATTTGAACAACATTTCTTCTGACATAAAAAACCGAAGTATAAGTATTTCAAACAATACCAACTGTACTTTCCACATTCATTTAAAAAATTAAGATTGTTGAATATATGAATAAAGCTTTTGAAACATTTGTTAGTGGTGGTTGGTTGCGTTATTAAATTAGGGGTACAAAATGGGGGTTTCAACCTCCCGAGGGGGCGTGACCCCCATTTTAAACATATAACATTTTATATTGGTCCAGTACTGAAGGCATTACAAAAGATTTCAAGTCTCTATCTTTAGATAGTAAAAAATAAGAACTTAGGCATGTTTTTTGCAAAAATTGACTCTACTATTACGGGAACTTCTACTTTTAAAGTCGATTTTCTCTAAACAGCACTTTTAAGGTTTAACAAAATTGCATTTAACACTTAATACAGGGTGTTTTGAAAAAGTTGCATTTCCCGTTAAAGGGCTATAGAGAAACATGTGTAGAGTAACATCTTACTAACAATTTCCTGAAATGCCCCTTTGAAATGACAACCCCCCTTATAAAAATAATAGGAACGCCACTGCAACATAGTCTATGTCTATGTCCATGTCTACTAATACATACTTTTAAAGGTCGTGGACAAAAGAGAACAATAAAATAATTAACATAAAAGAATCCAAGCAGGTAGCGGAATATAAATTCTTCGAAAAGTAATCAACACCACAAAAGCAGTACGTGCTTTTAAAGAGTTTTAGCTTAATCAACGAGTCATTTTTACCATCTGTAAATAACTATTAATGACTCAGATCTTTGAGATTCGTAACTGCAGTATGCAGTTTGTCGTCAACTTTCTTTGTGTTAGGTGGTGGTGTAAACTTGAGTTTCGATTAATACACCTTTTAAATCAATAACTTGCATTAGGTAGTGTTAAGTGTTTGTTTTAGCGATAAGTAGTTTATTTAAGTGTATTTAGTTACTGTTTAAATTATGGCAGAACCTTATACACCTGCTGAATGGACGGAACTTATTATTTTATACGGCGAATGCCATCGCAATGGTGCTGCCACCGCCAGAGAATATGCCCTTCGGTTTCCTAACCGCCGTCACCCAAATGCACGTACGATCGTACAAGCTATACAGAGAATGTTCGATACAGGATCGGTTATGCCAAGAGTTGGTGGGAGAGGACGCAATCCACACCACGGAGATGTCGCGGAGGAAGAAAACATTCTAGAGTTAGTTGCTTATAATGCTGATTCTGGTAAAATAAATGTTTTGTCACATCTATTAAATACGTCCGTTTACCTTCCAAGGTTATCAGGTTATGATCCATATTGTAAACATGATTTGTAAAATTAAGAATCAGTTTACATCAAATTTGGTTGAATTTATTAAACGGTCTCTACAAATGCAACAAAATATTTATTTTATTAGAATCAGCACATTCTTGATGAACAACACGAACAAAATCATATTTGATACCTAATAATTTGTCCATTGACCTGACCTCTCCTATACCAAAATCAGCAGATTTTTACCCCAGTGTTTTTTTACGGAAAGTTCTTTATAGGAAATTATTGTACATCGTTTGCGCACCAGAACTCAGAATCCTAAATCCTGCGTTAATTATATCTATTTTTAAACTAAATTAAGAATGAAATAAACAAAAAACAAGAGTTTTCGTTTCCTAATAAAGAGTTGATTTGTAATTCTACCGACGAATATCAATATTATTCCGCTTATGAAAAGTTTTGTTAGTTGCATAAGCTATTTTGAAATACTTTAAAGAAAGAGATTCAGTACGCATTTTATTATGCTCAAAATTGCTTTCTTTCAGTTTGATGCATTAAAGAAATAGGATATTCATAATTTTATTATAACAGTCCAGCTTGGAAGTAGAAGTTGTTTATGCATTAAATTACAGTAAATGTAAACATTACCTCATTATTTCGACCTTGTCCCCGACGTCGTCGACGACGTCTTCGCCGACGTTGTCGGGGAAGACCGCGTATGTCCTACATTTTAAGTTTTACTCATTTTGTTAAAATGACATTCGTAAAATGAAAAATAGGCAATGTTTCCATCACAATTAGGTCAACGAACGTATGTTACATTTTATTTACCGACCTTAATAAATGATCAAGTCATCAAGGTAGTGAGTCACTCGGCAACCGCTGTTGAAATTCAATTATGTTGTTTCTGTAAATTGATACGTACGTAGAGCAGGTCAGTTATTAATTTAGTACTGCATATGTGAGATCATTGTTTGCTTTATCAGTAATTCAGGGTCAGAATCTTGCAAACAATCCATAGTCGACTCGTGACTTGTAAAAAATACGGAAAAATCCAAAATTTTTTTTATTTTTTATTTTATGAGTTTTGGGGTCTCTATATGGTCACCTTTCACCCCCCTTAAAGCATTGCATATTTGTCCGGAACACCCTGTATCTTCAAATCTAGTACATATTTTGAAAAAGTTACTGGAATAAACGTTTTGCGCTGATTTTCTGTGAACACTATGGTACTTTTATTTTTGTCATAGGTATAATACAAACGAAGATATTTGCAAAATAACGAAAGGAGTACGGTGTCTCGTTTTTGCTGTTGATTAAGGAAAAGGGATTTTAGCAGGGTAATAATGCATGGTTGAAGTTATGTCTACCCACGGTAAACAAAATATATGTTCTTATGCGTTTTACACATTGCATATCATACACAGTGGCGTATTTAATTATTATTTCTTTCTTTAATTCATACAAGCAAAGATATTTATCAATAACTAAAAGATTTCCTAGGATATTATCTGTGCTTTTACATACTTACATTTAGTAAGCTACAACTATATTACAGCAGTAGTTTATATTTAACCACAGTTAAATATGTTAACTAAGAGAAGGCAAAATAAAAAAGATCACATATTAGATTTAAAATTGTTGTTTAATGAAATCATGAAAATATTTAGGTACTTATACATCTCTTTTCGTGGATTTTTTTATAAAATTACAAAGACAACTCAAACTCAAATTAAAAATACATATTGTGCAATTATTTATTAACTATTTGAAAGGAAGAAATTAAGATAGAAAAACTCGGACTACTAGAATTCCGAATCTGCTTCGATGTCTGCTTTTGATAAACCATTTTTCTTGTTTTTGCATCCTTCAGGATTCATTTGCATGTCGGTATGCAATAAAATTTATTTTTCATGCAGGAACAAATTTTTGTCAAGCAATCTGCAAAAAATTAAACTGTAACTAATTAAATAACTCCTTGAAATAATTTAAATACCTTTTTTTACAATAGTATGTAGTTATTCAGAGATATAACGTTTCTATTAGTACTCAAATAATTCCATGGTGTTATGTAATTAGTTGCAATTTAATGTTTTTGCAGATTGCTTGACGAAAATTTGTTCCTGTATGAAATCTAAATTTTATTGCTTCGCGACGTGCAAATTTCCTGGAGGATACAAAAGCAACAAAAATGATCTACCAAAAGCAGACAATACGTTTAGTAAGTTTTTGTTTTTTCTTAATTTCTTCCGATCAAATAGTTAGTAATAATAATCAAAATAGTAAGTAATTGCACAAAATGCGTTTTTAATTCATCTCATCTTTTGAGGAATTTGTATACAATCACAAAGACCAATCAAACTCAAATTAAAAATACATACTGTGCAATTACTTATTAACTATTTGAGAGGAAGAAATTAAGAAAAAAACTAAGTAAACGTATTGTCTGCTTTCGGTAGATCATTTTTCTTGCTTTTGTATCCTTCAGGACATTTGCACGTAGCGATGCAATAAAATTTAGTTTTCATACCGGAACACATTTTCGTCTAGCAATCTGCAAAAAAAATTAAATTGCAACTAATTACATAGTACCACGAAATCATTTGAGTACCATTTTATCAAAAATCTCTTTGTTAAAATCTCCAATCCGATTAGAGAGCTTGAAAAGCTTTCTATGTCTACGTTAAAGTAGATGTACAAGACAAGAACGGAAAAGGTATATCGCAGTTCATGAAATATGTTTGGAGATCTGGATTAAAAAAATACTTAGTTTCCATCCTATGACGGGTTGCGATACTACCAGTCAATTTACTGGTATAGGAAAATAAACAGAAGATGATTGATACAGAATTGCTTACGAGTACATTACCAAACTAAAGAGTGGTTGAATATTGTATTGCCCAAACGCAATTTGGAAAGCTTTTTAAATTACGGATGTCAAAAGGTGGAAACTGGAATAGTTCCAATTCTTGCAAGTCGCAATTCAGGAATCATTAAAAATGTTATATCTCTGAATACATGCCATTGTAAAAAAGATACTCTAATGATTTTATGGTGTTATGTAATCAGGTTGTTCGACGAAAATTAGTTCCTGCATGAAAAATGAGTTTTATTGCATACCAACGTACAAATGTCCTGAAGGATGCAAAAAATGGTTTACCAAAAGCAGACATCGAAGCAGATTCGGTATCCGAGTATTCCGAGTGAATGCATTTACTCACTTTTTCTATCTTAATTTCTTCCTTTCAAATAGTTAATAGATAATTGCACAATATTTATTTTTAATTGGAGTTTGAGTTGTCTTTGTAATTTTATAAAAAATCCATGAAAAGAGATGTATAAGTACCTAAATATTACCATGATTTTAATAAAAAGTAATTTTAAATCTAAGACGTGACTTTTCTTATTTTGCCTTCTCTTAGTTAACATATTTAACTTATTACATACAAATCTTCTGTGGTTACATACAAACTACTTTTGTAATATAGTTGTAGCTTACTAATTGTAAGTATATAAAAGCACAGATGATAAGCAAAAACGAGACGCGGTACTCCTTTCGTTGTTTTGCAAATATCTTCGTTTGTATGATACCTATGACAAAACCAAAAGTACCATAGTGTTCACAGAAAATCAATGCAAAACGTTTATTCCAGTAACTTTTTCAAAATATGTACCAGATTTGAAGATATTAAGTGTTAAATGTAATTTTGTTAAACCTTAAAAGTGCTGTTTAGAGAAAATCGACTTTAAAAGTAGAAGTTCCCGTAAGAAACAATGTAAATAAATATCTTAAACGTTTTTTTTTTTGACAACTTAAATATCAATGTAACCATTCACAGTTTTGCCACAACAAAGCGAGTGATGTCCTGCAACAAATAACATAAAAATTCAATTTCACCCCTTTTTTAATAAAACCCCCTCTCCCGCCACCCCGCACAGTTATTTTTTTTGACGACAACAAAATTCTGCTTCACTTGGGGATAGGCAAGATATATAAAACACTGGTAGGCCAACTCCCCTATGCTTGCCATGATAAATTTTTCAGCCAAAATTGAAACGAGATCATTAGTTCGAAAGTCGCCGCTAGATGCCGCAACAGTGAAACGTGAGTGTCAAACCAAACCACATCTGTTAACCTTCAAAATTTATTAAGCTTTTTTAATAGGGAGTGTCTACTGCACTGTCCAGACAGAGCGTCAAAAAAAATTAGTGAACTGTCGGACGGTGTTTTAAAATATATTGTAACACTGTCTAGGCAGTGCAGCATAAACTATTGCCGCACTGTCCAGACAGAGCGGCAAAAAAAAATTAGTGGACTGTCGGGCGGTGTGGTAAAGTATATTGTAACACTGTCTAGGTAGGCAGTACAGCATAAACTATTGTCACTGTTAAAAACTCAATTTTTAACACGGCCTACGTCAATTAAAAATGTGATTTTAAAAGTCTAGTAATAAAAGTGACAGTAGTTTGACATATTTTCGTTGAGAAAGTTAAGTCACTTTTCATTTGACAGTTTACGTTTTAACCAAATTGAAGGCTGTAGTTGTGTTTGTAGAAAAAATAGTGTATGATATTCTTGCTAAAAGTGATTTTATTTTGTTCGTGCGGTTGCTCCACTCGCTACGCTCGTTTCTCAATCTTCCCCACTCTCAAAATAAAATCTCACTTTTAACACTCATATCATAAATAACTATTTTAATAATTTATTTCAAGAAAAATGAAAACAGCATATTTTTTTTCATTATATTTATTCCATATTATATTTATTTTTAATATCACAACACAACAAATACGCACAAAGGAACACAAATTAAATAGCAATGAAAAATCTATTTGCAATTTGCACATATGAATAATCCCCCGGCGACTGTAGTGGTGCCAGCACAGCGAACATGATGCCAGTGCAGGCAAAAATCACAGCAAAATGTGGAATCTTTATCAGCAATATCAGATTTGCAGTAATTACATGTCCATTTGGCAATCAGTCTTATACGATTCTTAAAATCTTTAAATAATTTCCAGGCATCCACTGAAAAGAATTTCTTCAAAATAGTTAGATTAACTTCTAAGATCCTTATATCAATCAGTTCTATAGGCAGTAAATCATTTGCTTCAATTTGCCTGATCTTCACTATCTCCACATCTTTCATTATCCATCTAAATAATATATCTAATCTTTCTTTGGTTGGTTTCTTAGAAAAAGGTTCTAATTTTTTAGTTTTCTTTTTGCATTTTGGAATTCCAATCACAGTTAATATCACTACCTGCCGGTCGTCCTCTTCTTTTACATATCGGTACCTTGACATTGTGTAACTCAAATTCATCACTTATTTCATTATTAGATCCATCATTGTTGTTATTGGTATTATACTTTTCTCTTCTGTCCTCTTTTTCATAATGAGAGAGTTCAGTTTTTTCAGTAACATTAATTTTTTATTCAATTCTGGCTGATTATCACATTCTTTAGTAATACTTATGTCACTTTCAACCAGTCTTTCTGTGCTAGCTTCCAAAAAGTTTTGCGTTGAATCAGTATGAATATTTTGCACATAATTTTGGATATTTATTGCACCTTCTGTAACTTCACTAACAAGATCATTTTGAGAAATGTCTTCCTGAGTATATTCAATGGAGCGTTCTTCTTTACTATTTCTAGATAAACCATTATTGTTACCTGTTCCCGAAATTAACGAAACAGCACTTTCAACAAAACCATTTGCTCCATTTTGCAAATCATTGATTATTGCATCAATAATGGTATTCACATTATGATATTTGTCCCCACACAGGTCACAAGCTAAGCTAGCCATTAATTTAGCTTTTATAAACGTTTTTCTATATTTTTCTTGTGACGTCATTGGCTTTTTCCTGGATTCTGCAATCAATGTGTCAACATGCACTGGATTATCGATGTTTGATGAAGCAGGTGCTCCCACATCTTTTTGGTGTAAAAAACGACAATTATCCATGAAATAATTCATCTTCCATCTCTCAACTGCAAGAGCGGGATAAAAAAAGACTTTGATTAATATGTTGTCTCACTGCAAATATATGCTTGCATGGCAATCCCATCGAGTTATGAAAGTAACATTCGCAAGAATTGGGAGTAGTTTTCAGTTGATGGCTTTTGTACTGCACGTTGTAAAACTGTGCATTTTCAGCAACAGAAAGTGACAGATTTTGAAACGAAAATTGCGTCTTCAATTTTTCAAAAATGCACGGGGTTAGTAGCTTAAGATATTCACTTTCAAAATCATTAACAGTTAAGAATGTGCGTCATTTATTCAAATGATTAGCTATTCTGGCGTTTTTTTCTTTTTCCAAAGAATCTCTAGTAGTTGCAAATTTATTTATGAACTCCTCCAAAGAACTATGCTTATCTATCACTGCTTTTAATTTTGAATTAATGCCTTCAAGTCTGTTATTGGTGTTGTTCATAAAAGTATTGGATTTGTCACCGAGGTATGGACACCATTCCTCTCTAATATTAATCCAATTTTCCTTTAAATAGTCGTATACCCTGACTGATTTTTTCCTTATGTGATCAATCAGATTAGAGAAAATTTCTTCCGACGCCGAATATACAAGTTTCTGTAATAATTCAAGTATCAAAATTTTGTCATTTGATGTTATTTTGAATTTTTCGCATGTAATTTCACTTCTGAAAATTTTTAGAACGTGAAACACACAAATGTTTAACTTGATTTGTGGAAAAGTTTCACGTAAAATATCTCGCTCTGTTAAATCTTTATCAGTGATTACGTTTATGATTTTATCTGCTGTTTCTGGTGGTAGAGAACTCTTAAAACTTTGCAAAAACCATTGCAAACTCTCCTTGTCTTCACTTATCAGGATAGCAATCGCAACTATATTACTTTCACCATTTCCATCAACATTTAGAATTACGTAGACAGGTGCTTTAATTGCTAATAATTTAAAGGTAGCATCCAAAAAAATAATCTCTGGATATGCAATTAAGGATTCAATCATTTCTTGAGACATAAAAAATAGTCCTTTAAAAATGTTGTTCTCATCAATTAGAATGTGACAATCAGCTCCTGAAAAGTTATTATTATTAAAGCCCTAAATGTTGTTTCCATTGTAACATACCAAATTTGGTTTTAATTAATGCTGAAACAATGTGAATATCATTCTGAACAGATTTGGAAACCTGTTGCAAATGTGTCAAGTCTTTTAACGTAACTGTTTGACATAAGTTATTCTCTAAATCCTCCCGCAGCAGGTGCTTATTAGCTTTCATCTTAAGTAATCTTTTTGCATCAGCCTTTACATCATCAGGAAGACGTCTGTTATGAGGTAACTGTTTAAAAAGTTCCTAAAATTGAATCAGAACAATAAAAAGTTAACAACAAACTAGATTAAAAGCGATTTACCTGAGCCACTATGTGGTTGTGCTTAAAGTTCACACCCACAACAATCAACTCCATACCAGATTCAGCTATTCTCACTTGGATGTAAGCGGGACATAAATCTTCTTTGCGTAATGTTCTGTAGATAAATAGTAGGTAATCATTACAATTTACTATGAAAAATATATATATATTTACGGTGTTTTCCTCATTCCTTTGCCTCGTGTTTGAAATTTCCTCCCTCCATGAATACAACACCAACGAATTGAATAGAATTTTAAAGCAGGGTTCATGTACCTCGTAATTTTTTTTATTTATGGCCGATTGAATGGTCCTTGCATCCTTTTTATAGAACTGAACAAATTTCGATTTGCATAGTTTCTTTAAATTGTTCTCAAATTGTTCTAAATCTCGAAATTTGTCTCCTACTGTTAATATCAAGCAGAACGTCGGTATTACTTTCCATGTTTTACTCGTTTCCACATCAATTTCACATTACACACCACACGAAACACAAAAAATAATCGTAAATAAATGTAACAAATAACAATTCTAGATAATTTTAGGTTATTGAAAAACGCGAAACCGCTACTTTGAAAGTTCCTCAAAATCCATTTCTGCGCATGTGCGACAGTTCACTAATTTTTTTTGACGCTCTGTCTGGACAGTGCAGTAGACACTCCCTTTTTAATAATAATAAAATTTATATTTTTATTATTGTCATTCGAGAATTTAATTGATGTTTCTTATGCAGCTTTATATACAGGCAAGTATAAATGAACACTTATTTTTAAACTAATTTTTCTGGTTTGTTTTCGATAGCAAAACGTTATTCGTATCATGTGATAAATTTTACCAGTAAATAGTTTGATGTTTAATTGTTCTATTAAAATTGCTCTTTTTAGGGATTCCACCTTTCTGTATGTGGCTAATGGTAATGGAGTGAGGGCCGTTATGTATTTCTCAATCACAATATAAGGTATTTAGAAAATCAGTTGTCAAAATGTAATTTTTAAATTTATCATAAAATGAAATCGCTTTAATCTAAACCTCTTAAGTATATTTTCAGGGACATTGCATGGAAGGTCTTGTATGGATTCTCATGGAAGTGACTGAGGTTCTTAAAATAACTTCAAAATTTGGTTACCAGAAAGAATTTTGTTTCCAAAATATGAATATGTCTGTACTACAGGGTCAAACCAATCTTTACGTACATTACATTTATGGTTAGATTTTATTGTAATAGTGATCGATGTCGACTTCACTTTCCTTGCCAGACCACAATTGGTCTGGTATATCATTGACTTCGTTCTTGTCATCATCGATGGCCTTGTTATTTGTTATTTTATAAATGTTTGTAATTAAATTTTTAAAATATAAATATTTCATGGATAGTTTTGCTGTAATTGATCTTGTTTGTTACAGAGTTAGATGCACAATAATATAATTGTTATCAAGTCAAAAAACTATTGCTTTTCAGTACAAAAGTCTGTGTTCTGCTGTTGTATTTAATATTTTTGTCCCTTTCACATGTGGACCATGTTTATATTGCTATTTAGCTTCTTGTTGCTATAAGAATTATGCTGAGATGTGTGCTTTATTGCTATTAATTACCAGTAACAGTTTTACTTAACCTGCTTAATGCATATAATTAAAAACATGTTTAAGCATTAAGTATATATAATTCGACTTATACCTACTCTTTTTTAATACTTGAAATCTTTAGAGCGTCTAATAGGTTTGAATTTCGCATATAGATTTTTTTATAGTGGCACACAAGGTCTTTACTTGTTAATAAAACTCTTGTTGCATCAATCCATGCTTGCAGTTTATCTGCTTTCCGTAAAATATTACAAACTAATTGATGAATTTGATTACAATTCTCAAAAGAAATGTTTGCATAGGTCAATTTGTATTCTTATTATTTAAGTTAAATGAAAATAAAAAAAGATGTTACCTTAGTTTGCTGTAAAAAATAAAATTTCAATTTAGTTTTATTACCAAAGAAGTTTTAAATAAAGAAGAGTCACAATTTAGCATTTTAGTAGTGCCAAAGAATCTTGTACCTCTATCATCATGAAAAAGTTTATTTAATTTGTATTACGAAAAATACGCCAAAAGCAAATATTCATTATTACAGGTTATGTTGCTGTAGAATGACAATCATATTTGCGCACGTCGCGCCATCTATCAGAAATTTAGCTCGCGTTAAAATTGGTTGACGAAATGACGGCGAGTTGACATACCATATGTTATATATATATATATATATATCTTGGGGATAGGCTACAACATGAGCTAGGTTGTTACTTTTTACAAGGTATGCCCAACGGAATGAACGATTTCAGTCTAATAAAACTACTAATAGCAAATACTATAAATAATAAGAACCTACTTGTATTTCTTGACCTTTTTGATACTTTACTTCTACTAACGCAATAATTAATTAATTCTAGCTTAATTTATTTCATGAAAAACAATTGATTGGCATATTAGGGAACATATTTTCACTGCACCAATTGTCATTACACCAAAACAACTTTTCACTACAAAATAAAAATTTTAATCTTTTTTTTCCATTTCTAAGTTTTAATTAATATTTTTTAGATTTATTGTTAAAAAGTTTTAATAATTACTTAGAGTATAATTAATTTCTAAAAATATTTCAACAAATAACTAATCAGAGACGGCTTTGTATACTAGTTCGATATGCTGGTGATAGGCTTTTGTTTAAAGACGCTATAAGTATAAAGGCTAATTTATTATTGTTAGCTGTAAAGTTTTCTTTAATTTAAAATGTTTAAAATATTAAAAACTAATTTTTACCAACACCTCACAACTCTCAAATCTCAAATAATTTAACTAATTGTTATAATAAACCCTTACGGATAGAACAATAACCAATAATACTGACAATATTCAAAACACACACACGCTTTCACGAAATTTACAAACTCCAATTAATGTCACAAATTGTTTCATATAGTTGTTATATTATATTGTTACATATATTGTTTCATATATAATCATATAGTTCATAAACTTTACTGGTTCTGAAAATAATCATAAAAATAAAATTACTAAATAAAATGTAAATTGTTTTTTCGTTAGCATTAAAATAATTTTTATCTACTCCCA
Organism: Agrypnus murinus; assembly: GCA_929113105.1. NCBI lineage: Eukaryota > Metazoa > Arthropoda > Insecta > Coleoptera > Elateridae > Agrypnus > Agrypnus murinus. The sequence continues at coordinate 105,002,018 of OV816026.1, read as the reverse complement.
ATCTATAATAGCCACATTAATTAATAAATTATTGTGTGTGGAGGGTTTCTTTAAATAAATCGTGCGTGAACGTAATCAAATCGTGTGTAAAAGAACAATGTAAATTAAATGGAACTTTCATTTTTGAACAATTTTTGTTTGGAACGTCGTTAGGCAACCAATCAATCAAAGCACAGCAACAACAAAAAACAAAAAAGTGAAGCCGCGTCCCAGAGTTTGTTGTGGTCTACAATTTCGATTGAAATTCTAGTTCCGTCGGTGAGAATTGGCTAATTATTGTGAATTCCATAATATTTTAATACCTGTTTTAATTATTTCAGAGAGGTCATTATGGATGACCAGGAATTTGAGCAAATCAGCGACCTGATGACTGACATAACCTCAAATTCGGGTGAAAACAATGATGAACTATGTATACCGCCAGAAATTGCTGAAGTAGCCACCAACGTAACTTCAAACTTGTTACCTTTTAAATCCAAGAAGTTGTATATGAATACATATAAAGAATTCTTGGATTGGTGTAGCCGGAAAAATGTGAAAAACTATACCGAGAACGTGTTCATCGCCTACTTTTCGGAGAAGGCAAGTCGTTTCAAGGCATCAACTCTGTGGTCGCATTATTCAATGCTCAAGGCAACTTTTAACATAAACATGAACATTGACATCAGCAAATTCACAAAACTGATTGCCTTCTTAAAACGTACACCAGAAAATTATAAACCGAAAAAATCAAAAATATTTACTTTAACCCTTAACTCGCGATCACGGTATGTCATACCGCTACAGTAAATTCAAACTTTAATATCATTTGAAATTACCGCTCTGAGATGTTGGAAGCTTGCCTACCTTTAAGACGTCATATTAGCAGGAAACTGAGAAAATTTCGTTGTCATCAGTCTCTTAGTCATTAGTGTGCGGACATTTGACCAGAGTGCACGCGGTCTAGGATACCGATATTCGCGAGTAGCGTTATTATTATTGATAAATATAGTAGTGTTTACAGCTGAAAAAATACAATAATTTAATATTTGTTATATAATACGTTATTGGTAAGTTTTATTACACAGATAAAATTCCATCTTTTAATAAAAACTAATTCAACAGATTATGGAATCTAGTTCTAGAAAAGTAACTTATTTAGACAAAAATTATGAGGAAACCGTTCTAAAATGGTTTGATGAGGTGTCTGACGGTGAGCAAGAGGACTGTTCTGACGTAGAAGACTCTAATGATGAAGAATTACAAGAAGAAACTCTAATAGAAGACAACCATAGCTCGTCATCTGAGCAAGTTGTAGATTCAGAAGACGATTACGATTTTATACCAGAACGCGTAACTAGTTCTTCAAGTTCTGATGATGACACTGTTCAAAGTCAAAGTTTGAATACTTCAGTAGTGTACAAAGGAAAAAATGGTTATACATGGAATTCCGAGGAACCAAATAAAAACGTAAGGACTCCGAAACATAATATTGTAATAAAATTGCCAAATCTCAAACAACCATCAAGAAATTTAGGAAATAGGCCGAGCGTTGATAAAATTTGGGACCTATTATTTGATGAAACCATGATAAATGAAATTGTATTACATACTAATGAGAAGTTTAGAAAAGTAAGGTCAAGTCATAAAAACCCTAATGCTACTGATTATAAAGACACAGACGTTATTGAAATTAGAGCCTTTCTGGGATTACTAATGCTGACTTCGATTTACCGATCAAACCACGAAAACATGTTGTCATTATTTTCAAGTGGTGCTAAAGGGCGTCCCATATTTCGAGCAATTATGTCTTCAAAAAGATTTGAAAAACTTCTTATTTGCATCAGATTCGATGACGCAACAACAAGAGCAAATCGACGTAAAACAGATCCCGCTGCAGCCATATCTTTCATATTTGATTGTTTTGTTGCAAATTCGCAAAAATGTTTCAATCTGGGACCTACAACATGCATTGATGAAATGCTAATTAGTTTTCGAGGGCGCTGTGCTTTTAAAATGTATATGCCGAATAAACCGGCAAAATATGGTATTAAACTTTTATGCCTTGTTGATGCTAGAAGTTCATATTTCTTTAATGGATATATCTATACCGGAAAAAATAGCGATGGTACAACACTCTCTAATGAAGAACAAAAGTTTCAAAAGCCCACACAAGCAGTTCTGCGTCTGGTAAAACCCATTGAAAAGTCTAACAGAAATATTACAGCTGACAACTGGTTCTCGTCAATTGAATTGCTTCATCAGTTGCAGAAAAAAGGACTGACTTATACAGGAACTCTGAAAAAAAATAAGCGAGAAATCCCCCCGGAGTTTTTACCTTCTTCCAACAGACCACTTGGATCCACTTTATATGGATTCTCAAAAGACAAATTTACAATTATTTCGCACGTTCCAAAAAAAAGCAAAGCTGTTCTATTGGTTTCTTCTGCACATCATAGTAAAGAAACAGATCCAGAAAACAATCTTCCAGAAATTATATCGTTTTATAATTCGACGAAAGGTGGAGTTGACACCCTCGACATGAAATGCGCCAATTACTCTTCGGGACGCCGCACTCGTCGCTGGCCTTTAGCGATATTTTATAGAATTCTTGATATGTCAACAAACAATGCGTATGTTTTGTTTTTACACTATAAGGATATAACACCTAAAATTAGACGGCTATTTATAGAAGAACTTGCTATGAATCTCGTATCACCTCACATGAGAAGAAGACTTCAAAACGTGAAGCTAAACAAAGAACTTCAAACACTAATTAGAGGCGCTCTTGGAGAGAATTGTGAGAACCAGCCTTCAACGTCAAGTGACGATCGTCTAGATGTAAAAAAAACATGTTTCTTGTGTCCATATCAAAGGAAAAGAAAAACATTTTACAAATGTTTTACCTGCGAAAAACCAATTTGTCTTGAACATGCCAGTAAAGTATGTAAAAATTGTATTACTGACCAAAAGGAACGAGAATAGAATATCGTTGCTTCTCAAATGTTAAAGTTTATTGTTTTTATTATGATTTAAAATAAATAACTAGTTTTTACATATAATATTTTGTGTCTTACGAGTATTCCAGCAGGCAGCGGTATGTCATACCGATAGTCGCGGATAGCGTAAAATTTAGCAACCTCGCGAGTTAAGGGTTAAAGGAAATTGAAAAATTTATCTATGAAGCTCCAGATAACCAGTTTTTATTGATGAAGGTGAGAAAATTGAAAATTAACTCATTATATTCATAAATTTTTTTGTAGGTTGTGGCACTATTTGGAATTTCAGGAGCATGTCGTCGCCAAGAGCTGTCAGAAATTGAAACAGATGATATTCAGGATGCAGGAACTGCTTTAATAATAACCATCCGAGAATGTAAAAACAAAATATCTAGAACTTTTACAGTTGTCGACAACAAGGATAGAATCCCAAGTTTTTTACAAATTTATCGAAAATATGCTTCTCTACGTCCAGCAGTAACTGGTCACAAACGATTTTTTGTCTTTTATAAAAATAACAAATGTACAAAACAACCTGTAGGTATTAATCAGTTTGGAAGAATACCTTCTCTAATTGCTAAATTTCTGAATCTAACTGATCCTGATAGCTATACAGGACATAGCTTTAGACGATCTTCTGCTTCCTTATTAGCAGACTCAGGTGCGGATATTTCCGTAGTTAAACGGCATGGAGGATGGAAATCCAGCACCGTTGCAGAAGGTTATATAGAAAATTCCTTAGAAAATAAGAAAGAAACTTCAAGAAAAATTTTTGGTCTAGAAGATCAAAAACTCCAAACCCAGCCATCAACATCTCAGACATATAATCTAACAAGAGAAGTAGTAGTGCACAAAGAAGAAGAAAAAGAAAATATGCCAAATATAATAATCAGTAACATTAATAATTGTACAAATTTAACTATCAATGTAAATTTAAAAAAGTTGGTTTAATAAATTTTTGTTGTACTCAACTAGGTCGTAGATAAAATATTGTATGACACACGTGTGTGAAAGGCTCCTTGCGATTAAAACACTCGCCTACGGCTCGTGTTTTAAACTTCGCAATTCGTGCATAAAAGCCTTATTTCACACACTTGTATCATAAATAACTATTTTGAAAATAGTATATTTTCGAAAAATGTACGAAGAATGCCACTTTCTACCCTCGTTATGCTCATATTAATTAACAGACTCAAATAAAATAAATCAACTGAACAAGGTTTTAGTATTCAGTTACCATGAACACTCGTTCTATGTTTTGAATTCGACTAATAGTTGCCATAGATGCTCGTTCTCGTAGATGTTCATATTTAAATTCGGAAATTTATTTTATATGATTTTTTATTAAATTACACCAATAATTGCAGTATGAAATAAAACGCAATACGTCATACGTTCTTACAGTCTCGTTTCGATGTTGCGGACTCGGCTCCTTCGTCGCCTTGTCCATAACATTTTTGACAAATTACGAAAAACTTTATTTTTTAATTACAAATTTTAGTTCCATCAACAACAAAACTCAGGATGGGAAATGGTTTCGAGCACTTCCTTATACTACTAGAAAAGATTCCATCTCCAGGACTTATAACGTAAATAACTCTTACATTGACGTTAGTTTGCAGAGAGTTACAGCTGTGTTTGCCAGTAAGTTTGATACCAGACTTATGCCTTCTGTAGGTACTATTCAAAAATATGTACAAAGGTTTGAACGATGTGCAAATATTTCTGTAGAATCAGAAGCTAGGAGTGATATGTAATAATATTGTTTATTGTTAAAACAGAATACGTATTCAAAAATTGAATAATTACGTCGCAAGACACCGACAAGTAGACGACACAAAAGAACGTGTTTTGGTGATGGTAAATATGAATCCAACATGCAGTTTCGGGCAGTTCTCTTGACGTGGGGCTATGAAAATCGCCCGTATGGAATTTACTGAAGAAGTACAAATACCTATCATCTCTATAAGGCCCAGCGTCATCAAGAGATTTTTGCTATAAACCATTTGCATCAACTCAGTTTACACTGTGTCCGCTAGGGGGTTACTTGCAGATGTTTGGTATAAAATATAAACTCACTTTTCAGTGTGATTCAAACAAATAATTTTATATGTATTTGTTAGCTTTAACAACAATAATTGTTTGAAGAAAATACAAAATGAACGTAAATCAATTAAAGGTTGAGTTGAAGAAGTTAGGTGCTAAATGTACAAGGCCCTAAACCAGTTCTAGAAAGACGATAAGAAAATATTTTGCATATATTAATTAAATTCATATTGTGTTACATATATGAAAGCAATTTATGTGTTTTTCTAGATTAGAAATTCGGAAAAATAAACAGTTAAATAAAAAGCATTATGCTGCAGAAGTAGTAAAGGTTAAAGCTGTTGAATTCCCACACTCCAATGTATTTCAACCATTAACGTAATTCAAAAATGTAAAGCTTATTGATCATAATGGAATACAACATTGGTTTCTTACAAGAAAGGCAGCTGCAGCACTTCCTAAAGGTAAATTACTTGTCATGAAATTTTTCATCAAATATTCAAAAGTTTATTGCACCTCAGATTATATTTATGTATCTTCCAATTGTTGCGCTGAACAGAAGAAGTTACATGAATACTCGATGAAGTTGGTAATAATAAGAAACAAAAATTTGATTATAGTGCAGGCTAATTGTTCATGTCGGCAGGTGCTGAGTGGTCTGCAGCTTGTAAACATATAGCAACATTATGCTATTCTCTAGAATATTTCAGCATAACAGGTTTGTGTACTAATTATTATTAAAATCTACACTTTGTAAAAAACTATTTATAGGAAAACCACAAGAATATGTATCTTGCATGTCAGTACCTGTACAGTGGAATGTACCAAAAGATATGAATATTTTCGACATTACTGCTCAACCAACAGAGATATTTAAAGCAGATGCATCTTTTGCCGATGGGGTAATTAATAGATTAATTAACAGAGTAATAATATACAATGTCTATTAACAGAGCAGAATATCTACTGATTATCTACATGATCACTCTTACGATAGGTTGTCTTAGTTTCGTAATATTAATGTGCTTGCGTTTATGGTTTTTGGTGTTTTTGTTTCTGTTATCAGATCTTTCAACGAAGACAGAATTACTGACAAAGTAGAATTAGAAATGCTATTTGGGGCACAGCAATGAAATTCGATTCACAATTTGGATACAATGACACCTCTTCGAAGTTGCTGTGCAACCACCAGTGTATGAACTTTTATTATTTCCTACAAACGTTTATTAATTAAACAAATTTATATATGCAAAAATTTACAAAGCAATAATATTAATCAACTATCTCTAAAATTATGTAACATCCCAGTAAACACACTTAAGTTTTTTAAACGTATAATCAACGTGTCATTGGTTGATAAACCGTATTACGTTAGACAATCAACCGTTTATTTTTGGTTTATAAAAACACCGGCTTTTTCTAACATTATAAGTACCTAATTTTCCGACGAAAACCTAAGCAAACAATACCTTTACGTTATAATAACGTTACTTACAGTTTCTTGACATATTGTTTTTTACTACGTTTTGGTAACATGCATTCTAACGAAAACCTAAAATATATGAAACAAATAAAAACGACCACGTAACGTTAAGATATTATGTTAAAAATTTGTTCATATAAGTGGCTTCAACAACGTTCCGAAATTGTAGTGGTACGTTTAATCTGAATAAAAAGATTAAAAAACCCGTTGTGATTGTATTATAGCTTTATACCGCATTAATACATTCAAAATATTTTTATTTTGTAAAAATGTAGATACTTTAGGGCATCCAAGCTTTTAATAAGCACGTTTTGATATAATAAAATTGATATAATAAATAAAAACAAACATATATTTAGCCGATTTTGAATACGTTAGATTACAAGCGAAGATAAACGTTTCTTAAACGTTCACATAAACCTGTAGTTACGGACTACAGTGAACGGAACAATCTGATTGGTGGAAAAACCAACCGCGTGATGAGTGCATGTTTAATCTAATAACCTCGTTAGTTTGCTTGTGATGAGCATAAGTGCACAGGAGGTTGTTCTTGTGTTTCGGTGTTTTCTGGGTAAGTACAAGCTTTATTATATTATTTATTATTGTAATGCACTAGATATTTCATTCAAAAGATAGAGAAGTACACATACGTGTACTTCTATATGGGTCGGCCAAATGATCATAGCAATCGGTGCCATGAGGTACGACGGATGCTCCGCCATCCTGATTCCTCGCCCAAACACAAACAAACAAACACATACGTCATCGAGTAGTTTTATAGATAAATTTCGCGGTTGTGTAAATTCCTTTCTCGTCCTACCGTTAGGCGCCATTTACAATTTCTTGGGATTTCTTGCAGCGTTGGGATTGCTATTACAATCGTAATTTCGTAATAGACCTATTATTACAATTTGAAAATACCTAAAATTCTATTACATTATGGCCTTTCTCAACAAACCCTTTTTTTATTATATCGCCGTTTCCTAGAATTATGGCGATTCCAGGTTTTTTTAAACTGTAATAAATAGAAACAGTAAACCACCTATTCAACAATTCTTTATCATAGAATAAATTACGCAAAAATTAACGCATTTAAGGTGTAATATTTCCCATATCTATAATTTAAATTATAATTTTTCCACCTCCTCAGCCCGCAGGGCCGTAGCTATCACCGGGGAAGCCGGGGCGGCGCCCCGGGGTCTCCAAACATAGGGGGTCCCCGAAAACGGAGGAACTTTTTACGAAATTGTCTTAAAAAAGCTTTGAGCAAAACTTAGCTTGTTTAAAAATTAAATAAATCGGTTTAAAAGTATATTAAGTTTTAAAACATTAACAAATTAAAGTTGTTTATAATGTATAACAGCGACTTTGCTATTTTTCCTGCAATAGCCTACACTCATACACTCGCTGTCTTAAAAGTCGCGGTTAAATCAATATGAAAACAAAAAATATCCTAATACCACATGGCATCTTCGATTGCAAAGTAAACGCTGAGCGGGCGTTATATACCATATATGTCCGCTTATAATGCCTTGGTTGTTATGGACTTGTTATTATAGTTCGTATCACAGGTATAAACAACAAATAATATGAAATGAAACATAAAAGATAAATAGCGTTTTTTTTTTTCAGTTTTGTAATGTATAACAGCGTCTTTGCTATTTTTCCTTCAATAGCCTACACTCCTACACCCGCTGTTTTAAAAGTCGCTGTAAAAAGGTTAGGAAACAAAATTTAAGGTAATCATGTTTTCAGTTAAAACTCAACCTGTGAAGACTTAGGATACTCTAACTTGTAACTTCATAAGTTTTATATGCATACTTGCATGTCGTATAACGGGTGGTACTGTAATGATATTCATTCATAAAAACAGTCGTTACATACATATTACCTCAAGAAGGCATTGGATGCTAAGTGATTGCCATAGTTACAAGAATAATTTGCCAGCCTCGGTGGATTAGTGTTTTGCATGTTTGCTTCATAATCCAAGGAACGCAGGTTCAATCCCCGGCCGAGCTGGTAATTTTTCATAGCGGAGAAAAATTAAAAATATGCCTTCTTCTCGGATAGGATGTAAAACTGTAGGTCCCGTGTCAATGCGATGTTTGGCACGTTAGAAATCCCTACTGGGGGTGGAATTCCCCCAGATTCGGCTAAATTCTAGTAGGGTCGGCCAAATGATCATAGCAATCGGTGCGAAGGATGCTCCGCCATCCTGATTCCTCGCCCAAAAACAAACAAACAAACATAATAAATAAGAAGTAATAAAAGATATCTTAAATGAACACGTTTTTTTATTAAGTCCAAGATTAAATATAACTTCTGGTAAACACCCACCGTTATAACTGGTGACCTTTCGACGATAAGTAATCAACAAGAAGAATCGAACACATCAGCAGATCTGAATCAAGCTATAGTGTGTCCTGCTTCCAACACGTGGTAGTCGGTTCCTCTGCATACAACTAACAGCACTTCGTTCTGCATCAACCAACTACGGCATCTACAATTGGATTGATTGGACAATCAACTCTCGACAATCGATTCTGAACCAATATCGGAATATATACCTTTTTTTAAATCAAGATAAGTATAACTTAATTCAATTTCATATTAAATATGGCTGTTCATATTCCATTTCCGACATTTGACAATTCAAATATAGAATCCTGGTTAACTTTATTAGACCGTTATTTTAGTCATCTCAATATAAACGATGAACGCATACGATATGATATTCTAACCTTGAACTTGCCAAATGATGTTATAACTAACCACCAAGATCTCATAGTAAACGTACCTCGCAGACAACTGTATTCTGTTTTGAAAAATGCCATAAAAAATTTTCATGTAGGCTCACGCCTTTCGCGAATTTCAAAACTCCAGGATAGTTTGACATTCAATGGCAAAGTCAAGGAATTGGTGGCTGACATTAGAACACTGTCAAAGGACTTGAACTTTGACGATGAAATTCTCAAAGATTTTCTAATAGCGAAATTACCAAACCATTTAAAAATTCAAGCAATAAATTTATTACATTTACCTATGTCAGATCTTGTAGAAAGACTTGATATTATCAACTAATTACACGAGACTCCAAAACCTGATCAATTACATACAAGTACGACATTAATGTATGCAATTTTTTTTGTTGAGGAATGCATTAAATGCCCTTTTGATTCACGGCTCATTTCTTTTGGTACATGTTCAGCCTTTTTTTACCCGGTGTGTCATGTAATGATATTCATTCATAAAAACAGTCATTACATACATATTACCTCAAGAAGGCATTGGATGCTAAGTGATTGCCATAGTTACAAGAATAAATAAGGAGTAATAATAGATATCTTACATTAACACGTTTTTTTATTAACTCCAAGATTAAATATAACTTCTGGTAAACACCTACCGTTATAGTACTCCGCCTGGTGCAGCAGTTTTTACATCGCGATAGGCGCCTTCTAAGGACTACCACTAAATGAATAATAAATAACCAGGACCGCTGCAGTATAAGGCTAACGCCTTAGCCAAGGTTAGCAAGCATCCACAGTTTTATATGTAGACAATGTGACGAGTAAATATGTGTTTTGTCTGTTTTAAATGCCTATGTTATCTTATATTAGAGCACATACGGTCGTCCACGACCACACCGCCGACCACATCGCGGATCAGGTCGGGGAAGTGGTCCGGATAATGATGGAATGCTTTGCTGTAATTTATTGCATACATTCGGGCTTCGAGATGGTTTGTATAATAAAATTATAAGTATCGTATTTCGTAAAAACATTTTTATCACAATGCAAGACATTATTGACTGCATAATACTAAATACTTCTAATTAATCAAAAAGATTTCAGTAGACATTTGTAACGATATACCCGTTTCAAAGAAATAGGATACTTATAATTTTATTATACAAACCAGCTCAAGGCCAAAGTTGTTTATGTAATAAATTACAGCAAATCTTAATATTTCTTCATTATCCGGACCACATTCCCGACATGGTCGGTGATGTGGTCGCGGACGACCGTGTGTGCTCTACATTAACAGAAAAACACAAAATAGCAACCCTATTAAAAAAGGCTTGCTAAATGAAAGTGATGTATAGGTAAAGGGGAAGATAATGTGGGGCCCCATAATTATTTGTTGCCCCAGGGCCCCCAAGCTACGTTCCTGCTCAGCCCAGAAATGCTTTATGATGTTAAATTGAAAAATTTAAATCAATTTTCGAGAATAAACATTTCTGTCTACGGAATTAAAAAGGTTCGTTAAAAAATAGGTCATTGCATTTTGTTTTAACAAAGATGTAATCATTTAAATTCGTAAATTGGCGGCGTCGTCTCGTCCACTAATTTAAAACAATGTAGAATAAAGAATAAAATGCATTATCAACCGATCTGGACCCTATCATTTACACATGCGAAATGCATAGTAAGTCTTAAAAATTAATCCAATAAATAATTTATATTTTTCTTAATATTGCTCTAGAATAAGCATTCCGTAATTCAGTTTACATAATCTGTAACGGTACCTTTTTCACCGGCATTCAGTACGTAAAATTTTACAGTTATATTTATTAAAAATCCGAAGTTCGGTCCTGTAAGACTGCGCTTTATTTGAAATAGAATTTCGTCATGTAAATATTTCCTATAAAAAACATTTTAAGAAAGGATTGTTTTACATTTGATATAATTAAAGAACGTAGCGTCATAAAAATGATGCCTTTTGGTGTTTTGTTTATTTGTGTTTTGGTATAATATCAATTACTTCGTGAGAGACCTTGATAAAATTGTGGGAAGTGTTTGGTTAAATTATTTTATAAAAATATTTCTGTTAATATTTCGAGAATGCTTAGATTTGGGATTAAATTCTCTTTCTTCAAAAAGTGACTTTGGTACATGTGTTTGCAATTTAAAACGGGTTGACGCGTAGCAATTTCGGCTAGACTACACCTGGGTGTCATTTTGTACCAATTTGCGCGCTATTTCTTCAAGTACTACTTTTCATTCTTTAGGTAGAGAATCCTGTAGGTCAACCAAAAAGCTTCCTTACGGACCAATAAAATGCAGTATTCCGCGGATGATTAGGGTCGCAGAGGCTGGCGTCTTTCGCGCCTCGATAGGGTAGCGTGACGGCACTTGCTTCCCGTTTGCGCTTCAAGCTAGACCAGTGCTGCCAACTGACAGGGAAATTCCCTTTTTTCGGGGATTTTTCAACTAAATAGGGAAAAAGGGAATTTTTACATTAAATAAGGGAAAAAATATGCAAAGCGGCCCTTAGCGTAGCGTGTAAACCACACTTTAGTAAAGTACCAGTTTTGATTGGTTGTTAGTTGAAGTATTTGATGCACTAATTTTCCGTCTTGTGCGCATGTCCGTATGTAGCAAAACGTGGATGAAGTCGAAGGGTCAGTGACTGTGATACGTCAAAAGTAAAAGTAATAAAAGTATAATTAAAATAAAGGTGTAACTAAAAAGTAAGTTGACATTAAATTAATTTAGTAACGTACTTAAAATTGCAAACATTTTTAGTAACAATGCATCAGTCACAGGATGGTGACAATTCCGTTAGCGAAGACGAACCATCCACTAGTAGTATACTCAATCAGCGTAGGAAACGCAAAAGCTACAAAAAAGTATTCAACAAAAATTGGCTTCAAGAAGACCAGTTCAAGAAGTGGCTTCAAGCAGATAATAAAAATAAACATTTATGCAGGTGTATATGCTGTAATGCTGTACTGTGTGCAGGTAGGAGTGAAATCCTTAAACATTCAAATAGTACTAAACACAAATTAAAACTGAAGACAGTATCCACAACAGCCCAAAGGAAAATTACAGATATAATTGAACTAAATAAATCTGAATATGAGAAAAAAATTCAACATGAAAAAGATGTTAAGCGTGCTGAACTGCTTCTCTGTGGCTTTTTTGCAGAGCACAATGTTGCTTTTGTGTTAACAGATCATTTAGTAGATGTATTGAAGAAAGCGTTACCTGATTCAAAGATTTTAAAAGATGTCAGACTGAAACATACGAAGTGCTCTTCTATTGTCAAAAATGTATTGGGAAAATATGAAACAGATAGAGTTATTGAAGAACTGCAAAATGTAAGTGCTTGAAATAGTTATATTAAATTATTACTCTTAACTTGACGTGATTATAGGTTCGATTCTCCGTACTGATTGATGAGACTACAGATATTACTACTAGCAAGCTGTTGTGCATTTTGGTCAATTATGTGTCTCGTCAAACAGGAAAAGTTACTACAAGGCTGTTGGAATTGTGCCATCTTGATGCAACTGACTGTTCGGCTGATGCCCTTTTTAATACTTTTAAAGCTTGTTTACATAATAGAAATATTTCGCTAAATAATCTTCTTGGTGTGGCATCAGACGGAGCTAGTGTTATGGTGGGCAAACATAATTCGTTTTTTTATAAGCATAAGTCTGTGCAGAGGTACCACATGCTACATTATTAAAGTGTATTTGTCACTCGGCAGCTATTATTGGCAGCACAGCTTATAAAGTTTTGCCCTCAGAACTGGAAGAATTAATGCGACAAATCTACACTTATATCTCAGGTAGTAATTATTATTATTATTATTATTATTATTATTATTTGTGTGATAAATACAAACATATTGTGCCCGTTCATTTAGCAATGAATGAGTGGCGAAATTTACCATTTGCTTTTAATGAGACTGAAATAAAAGACTTATCCATATTACCAGTAGACGAAATGTGGAAAAATATCAGTGAATATACAGACTTTGAAGGAACATGTCAGTTTAAAAATATTTATATGTTGGCTGTAATCATTTTATCGTTACCGCATTCCAACGCGGAAGCAGAGAGAATTTTCTCTTTTGTTACAGATATAAAAACCAAAAAACGTAACTGTTTAGGTGAAAAAAGCCTGAACGCTATTTGTGTTGTTAGGTCGGCATTTTCTGCCAAGAATGCCAATTTGTGCTAATAATGTATATGATTTTAAAAAGTGAACAAATGTCTAGTTTAATTTTACTTTTTTGTTTACACCTCATTTTTTACATATAATTTTGTTTGTGATACTGTTATGTTATGTTTGTGTTTAATTTTACTTTTTTGTTTACACGTTACTTTTTGAAGAAATATATTTATTTAACACTTGCATTTCCAGATATATTATTTACCCCACTCCCACATTCGTATTTAAATTTTAAACTTCACAATTCAGGGATTTTAATTTGAAAATAGGGAATTCGCAACGGTCGGGAAGGGAAAACAGCATCGATGTAGTTGGCAGCACCGAGCTAGACCACCTAGGTCAGTTCTTCTAGTAATGAACATCGATATTATTGAATTTCGTTTTAGTTCAAGTAATTAAAAATACAGTTCGGCTACAGTTTTAGTGTAATTATGTGCCCTGACCTCGGCGGGGTGCAGTTCTTACGAATTTGGTTCTGCGGATTAATTAAAATGTGTTTGAGAAACTCTTTCGTTAAACTTCATGAAAAACCAGTCGACTTGGGTCGATATTATCGATTTACCGTTTGTTAGTGGGTGTTTGGAATTAATGTGAATTCTAAATACCGTTCCCGTACCGTTCAGTTCACTTTTGTTGTGAGTGAAATTTTTAGAAATAATTTACGTTTGATAAATCTCATTAGAAGGTTTGTCATTACAGCTTTGTTAATAAACAACTGGGGTTGTTTTATCGTGCCGAACTATCAAAGATAATTACCTCGCTTTGTTCGTGCTCAAAGTTAGCACAGTTTTGGTTAATGGGAATTTTATAGATTGATCTATAAATATAAAGACAGTTTCCAGTTCTCCTGTATTTAAAGTTAATAATTAGTGCTTTACGGAACTTCATCTTTATGCTACGATTGTTTAATTCTGTGCATTACTGAAAACGGTTTGTGGAATGATTTGGGCATCCAGCCGTATTTAAGACAAATTTTATCCTTGGGACCTGCTACCGCTACGTATTAATTAGAATGCAGTTAAAGTCAATTTTGGTTTTGAAGAACAAAGGCAACCTTCCAATTTCTAATGGTTTTGTTCCAGTATGTTTCGCCAGGTTAATGCAGATAGAAAATTAAGGTACCGTACTTTATAGAAAACAGATTTTTATCGTAATCTAGTTATTGAACCATTCATGCAAGGAACTTTGTGATTTTTTTGAAGAGAGCTCTCATTAGCATGTAAAATTCAATTCATTATTATAGCTAGTTTATAGCTAGTGAATTTCAGAATAATTAATTTTGATAGTATTTAGACTAATCGAATTTACCTAATATCCTTCAGATATTTGTTTTTTGAATTTGCAATTTTAGTTAAGTTAATATAATGAAATATAATATAAATACAAAGATTAGTTAAAGTTTCACAAGTTTTATTAATATCTTAACCTGACAATATTGTTTCGACACTTAAGTGTCGAAACAATATTGTCAGGTTAAGATATTAATAAAACTTGTGAAACTTTAACTAATCTTTGTATTTATATTATATTTCATGATTATGGAGTTCCACAAAGTAAGGCTGGAGACAGTAAACCCTAAGTTAATATAATTTCAACAATCATTTATATTTTTGCAGAATAATTTTGGCTTATCGATATCATGTAAATTTGTTCTCTTTGGTCAATTAACGTTTTATGTAATTCTTTTCGAGTTGTTTGGAGTTAAATTTAATTCAGAGCAGTTGATTTATTATTTTTTGAACTTTGATCTTTATGTGTAATAAACCTATGTTGTGTTTGTTTTATTATTTCTGTGTATTGTTATTCTTTTCTTATTCTCATATTGTTTAATAAATGTTTTCAGTTTATATTGAGGATCTAAAAATGGAACCATATAATTATGTACATATCATTTCATTTTTATTCCAAAATTTTAAAACATAAACAAATTCTTTTTGTTTTCAATTTAATATTTAATTCATTTTCTGGTTAGTGGATTTTATTTTTTTTAAAGCTTATTCAATTAACATCTTTGATTGTTTATACTAATAAACACTTCTAAGCTTCATAATCAGATGGCGCCTTTTTTGAGTTATTACTTGTGCCTGAAACCTTTATCTACTCCTTTTCACAATTTATACAACTGTGGAACCAATACCTACGACCTGAATACTAAATTTGTAAGAGAGAGTTTAAATCTCAAGCTGTGGCGAATATTTCGAGTATATTATGATAAAGTAAGTATGAATAATTTTATAGTTTATTGTTAATTTAGACCGACAAAAAAACAGATGTTTCAAATCGTAAGTACGCTTAACACAGTAACTGGTTTGAAGAATTCTAATTGGTATATTATAAATTGTAACAAAGTATATACATTTGAATCTCGCCAGTTTTTGAATTGTCTATGCTCTTATTATTGCATTTGCATCTTTGTTAAAACAAAATGTAGCGGCCTGTTTTCTTAACGAAGCTTTTTAATTCCGTAGACAGAAATGGCTGAGGTGAAAAAATTACAATTTAAATTATAGATATGAAAAATATTAAACCTTAAATGCGTTAATTTTTGCGTAATTTATTATAAAGAATTGTTGAACAGTTAATTTAATTACTGTTTCTAATCATTACAGTTTAAAAACCTGGAATCGGCGTAATTTTATATCAATACATTCGACTACACGAAATTATGCAGTTCAGCAACCTGGTTGTCACTGCTTATTATTATAAAAATGACCTGGCGACTGCTACCAAAAATAATAAAAAAGATTAATTTACTTCTCAAAACAGAGAATATCAAATTAACTCAAACACAAGATTCAGTTTATTAAATTGCTTATCTGCAAACTATTTGAGACCATGTGCCATTTATGCTATATTGCATATTTGGTTAATAAGATCTTGGTGGTAAATTTGAGAGAAAATGGAGAGCTGATGTAATAACTTTTTAATTCTGAAAACAAATGCCTGTTATTTGTTAGTTTTGATTGTGTTTGTGATTTTAAATACATTTTTTAATTTTATAATCAGCTTTTGTTGAATAACTTATTTAAATTTTTCAATTTCTCGCATTTATAATCTATTACACTCCTGTAATCTATTGCACTTACGCAGTACATTCTAGTACCGACTGCTACTTATTTAAACTTAATAATAAACCTCCCTTAATAATAAAACAATTACGTTTTCAGTTTACCGTTATTTGCAAAACGCCTGTGAATTCGAATTATTCTGTCAGTTTTATGCAGGCGTTATTGACAGTACTTTTCGAGTAACTAGAAGTATTTAATTTCACAATTTCTTCATTTCTTATTAATAAAAGTCAAACTTTTGAAACATAATCTGCTGCGTTTATTCTTTATTTTATAAGAGGTTGTTTTTTAGTCCACGTTCTTAAAATAAAAGGAAAGGTTCAAAACATTTTCAGTAACTTTGGAAATATTTGCATAATTTAGTGAAACCAAAAAATAATGCATCCGCGTAATCGACGTCCGTTTTAAATTACATAATGCATGGCATGTATCGTATCAATTTATTTGCTTTGCTTCATTGAAATAGCGGGCAAAATATTTAAATAACTATTTTGCATTGTTCTAATATAATTGCTATAATTGCAAAGTGCAAATTTCAAACCACTATACTAGTAAATAAATACGTATTCAGCAATCAGATTGATCAGTAATCGGCGATTAGTTGTAGAAATAATCTAAAGTATATCTGCACACTAAACAATCTGGAGTGCTCGATAAGTTTTACAATTAATTGCAGAAGTAATTGCTATGTGTGATGCCCATTTAGAGTTTAAGATTCAATGAAAACTTGAAATGATCCAGTGGCGTAACTTGTTTTTTCAAAAAAGTTTACTTTCAATTATCATTTATCAATTTTGTACACCGCTTTTTAATTTTTCTATAGATTTTACTATCAAAACTCAAACCGTAAGCAAGGAAATATGAAAAATGTTAAATAAAATTTGAAATAAAGGTCTCTCTTGGTTTTTACGTTATAGTTAAGATTAATTTTTTTGTAAAACTTTAACACCCCGTGTATCCCAGGAAACAAGCATCCAAGAAATGAAACTATGTAACAAACCCCCTACGTTTTTGCCCTTTTGCTGCCTCAAGTCCTTTCTTTAATCGAATTTCTTCTCTGCATTAGACAATATTCCTGCAAAAATCACACTATGTTTTACGGTGTGGTAGAACTTGAATCGAAAATTCAAAATAGCTTGCTGTGGTACAATTGATATGGTTGATTAAAAAGGAAAGAAGGTGCTACACAGAGAGAAATACTTCATAAGAGCTTTGCACAATATTGTTCAAAACGGTGTTGGAGAAATTTATATTATAATTGTAGAATCGTATTGTCCAGCGTTGTGTAGGTTTTCGTTACTGAATTGTCTAACAGGAACGTACGACAATTATTTAACACAGTCAGATTTAGTTCTGCATTCTTTGGAACAATGTTGTAGAGGATAAGCTAGCATATTATGTTGAAGTATAATTGTAAAAAATGTTTAGAAAAATACAATATTTTGTTTGAATGATATCATAATCCAGTGTTCAAACTGCTTGCTACTACTATCCATTTTTTTTCTAGAGTCCTCTGAATTTGAAATATTGCTCGGGAACTACTGAACCGAATTAAATATTTTAAAAACGAGCAAATAGTAAATTCATTTCTACATACTATAGTAAAATACTATATTTCTAACTTGTATACTTTTGTTTTTATCGGACGATACGTAATAAAAGGTACCCATTTTTAGGGACAATTTCATTGAAAGTAAGTTCACTAATTTTTTTCTCAGAAAGTATATGTCATATATCTATCAGATTTTTGTATGGGTTAGAAAGAAACCTTGCGGTTCTTATGCTATTAATTTTCAGACAAAAAAAGCGTTTTATTTAAGATTTATGTGAACAAATAGCAAACTATGCGTTCTTGTTTATTAATAGAGATAGCGTAAAATATTTTTCGCTAAATCAACACATTTCATGTGTAGACAATATTGATTTCAAAAAAATGTTCCTAATTTTAATAATAAAAATGCGGACACAAAAAAAAACGATTTTTGATGACAAGCGGTTTCGACAAAAAACGGTTTTTTTATTATTGCACTTTTATTGTTAAAATTTAAACATTTTTTTAAAGAAAATAATGTCTACATATGAAAATTGTTAATTTAGCGAAAATAATTTGACGCTATCTCCATTAATAAACAAGAACGCATAGTTCGCTATTTTTTCATGTATATCTTAAATAAAACTCTTTTTTGTCCGAAAATTAATGGGATAACAACCGCAAGGTTTCTATCTAACCCCTACAAAAATCTCATAGATATTTGAGATACTTTCTGAGAAAAAAAATATTTAACTCACTCTCAATGAAATTCTCCCTAAAAATGGGTACCTTTTATAATGTATCGTCCGATAAAAATAAAACTTTACCAGTTAGAAATATGATATTTTACTGTTACATGTAGAAATAAATTTACTATTTGCTCGTTTTTAAAATATTTAATTCGGTTCAGTAGTTCCCGAGCAATTTCAAAGTCAGAGGACTCTAGAAAAAAAAATGATAGTAATTATTGTGTTTCGCAAAGTTTATGGATGACATCTTATAGATGTCACCACTCGTAATTGTCGCTATTAATGTAGATTCGAGATTTATATATAAACAGGCGACGGCAAAAGGAAATTTTAGTGTTACACCTGTATATACTATACATTGTATAGTTATATACATATTAGCTATTAGTTACATATATTTTAATATATGCGAAAATATCCATTTTATTTGTGATACCTAACCTTCTGTATACAATATTTGTGCCAGAGTATTGCACAATTTGTATAAATGTGAACAAGTAATTGTGTTAAATACTATTAAGCAATTGTGGCGCAACTAGCGCAACAATCGTACAATTTTGTATAAAATTGTATGCAACAACATTGCACATTCTGTTTTAATAAGTAACACAATTTGTTATGGAAACTTATAGACAACTATTCATTTTATTCTACAAAATTACTATTGACTTCCACAAAATCTTGACAAACTAAATGACACAATCTTCTTTTGAAATTCTACACAAATTGTCCCTGTCACTTTTTAAGACCAATTTGTTTTACAATACCACACAATTGTTGATGAAATTTAAATACATTTTTCTCTGTGTACTGGCCGACTAGCACTAAAAAGGTTTCAATGTCAACTTGTCAAAACTTGTAACACTCCAAGTAAGAATTGGCCACATTATGCTGTATGTCGAGTACATTTTAAAACGCATAAGTATTTTAATTTTCTAAAACATGCAAAATCGTAGGTAATTAGAACAATTTCAGAAGACTATGATTCAGCTGAAACAGAACTAGACCGCCATATTGAAGAATACCAAGATCTAAATTATTCTATTCTCTACAAGTAATCAAAGTGTTGGTAGAAAACGTGTTCCATCCGAGTCAAGTATATCATCAGATGACGAGGGCGAAGTACTGAGAAAGAAACAAAAGACCCGTGAAGAATCTAGTATGTTTATATATATTTAAATCTAAAATTCTTCCCTCAATTTACGTATACTATAGATTTAGCTTCCAAAGTAGTAGAAGTTGGCCCATTTACGGACAATCCAAACATTCTGGCCTTACAAAGGGATAAAAATTCCCTCTTATTGTGCATCGTCTACGTCTACCATAACTCTATCTGACAGCTTCTCCGAGGCATTGAACCACGGTGTGTTATTTGGTAAAAAATCTTGTTCGTGTAATATTAATATTGTTTTAAGAATTTGCCCCTTTTTAGATACTACTGTTGCTGGTGCACATACTACTGAAGATATTAATAATTCAGGTTTGATTTCTAATTCCTGCATAATTATGGCTTCTAATGAAATACATATATGAACTATTGACTTCGTTATGATCTATGAATCTACGACAGCAAGGCTGATATGATACTACTTTATTTTTCTTCAGTGTAAATGTAAATGTATAAAATAATAAAAATAGCATCATATTAGCCGCTGTCCTAGATCATTATGAAATCAATATTAATCTCTTCTTAATTTCTTTTAATCTTGTAAAATCTTTAAATGTATTTAATTAGCCATTATCTTTTCCAGGGTTTCAAGAGACAGTTTTAACTACCCTTGCTGGTATACCAACGTCTAATGACCAAATCTTATTAACGATGCAGGAAATTTTAACGTACAACAAAAAATTGCATTGGAGAAATTAATTGCACCAGAAAACTTTTCCACTATTTTCCATTAAAAACGCTTGAGGAATTTTTGAACTTCGAACATCTGGCAAAAAAGGACCCAATAGTAAATCAATATATGGTTAGTTATTGTCAAAAATATTTTTGTTTTATTAATATGTAACTTGATATTTTTGCAGGTGCGACGCTTAGCAGCGTTAGGTGGTTCAGGACCTGAAGGTATTACACGACGGATCATGAAATATAATATTTGTTAGCGAATCAACTGGTGTTACAGTTTAATTGGAAAGGTCGTTATAACAAAGTGGCGTTCGAAAACACAGTATCAATGACTATTATTTACGGTAATGACAATAGCTATTAGTGTTCTATACTGTTTTACAGTTTAAACAATTTTTGTTTCAGAAACGGCAAAGCTAAGCTTCCCAGCAAATGAAAAAAACGACATCCAGATTGCCTGGGTAGTAAAAGAATGGTTGAAACATTCATCAACTCGCCTTAAACAAGGCATTAAAAATAAGTAAAGAAACTATTAGCCCGAGAGCTGGCGACCAAAAAGTGTAAGAGTTTTGTAAAGGCTAATATTTTAATATTAGCTTATATTTAGGGTGTAAATAAATATCCTACACAAAAGAAACTCGGATATGGGGACATTCGCCGTCAGCGCAGCTTGAAAGTTGTAACAAGAAGTAGTGTCATCTAAGTGTTTTCTAAAAGCTGAAAATTGATCACTAAGCAGTTTATGTAATAAAAAATTGGAAAACAGTCGTTAGACAGCGTAGGCATATACACTAGGCATTTCCTAGACAAAAATATTTACTTTAAATGTATTTGTTGAATAATATGATGAGTATGTTGTTTGTTGCACTATTGGATACTGCTTCTTTCTATTTGGATTTCCGTACAATCTAAAACAATACTATATTGGCCTGATGATATATTTCTGCAATTCCAAAAATCCTAATTTTTTTTAAATATTTTGAATAAATGATTTGTCCCAATTTGCCACAATATTTTGAACTACTCGTATAGTCCAAAAGCCAGCAACGGGTTTGCTTACAGTATTTTTAACAAGCGTATACCTGCTATGGAAGGTCCCTTTGAATATACTGAGAAGGGAAACCGACGTCTGGCAACTTTGCGGCGGTGGTTTTAGCGTCCTCGCGCTTCTGAAGGGTGTAAAAAAGTATTAAGAAAACAGTATAATAACAGGTCTGCCGCTTTGCTATGTTAAAGAAAATCATCTGTTATATAAATAAAAACGATAAATACAGACGTGTTTGCGGGTGGTTGGTTTCCGCCGGATTTGCATAAAGTTGCATAATAAAAATAACCATTTAAAATAAAATAACAAAGCAGTGGAAACAAAGCGACAGACCATAAAACACGTTTGACATAAGTCATATCGGAGAGATAGCCTTATGCAAACGCGAGAGTGCGAGCGAGACAGCCTTATGCGGGCACCCGGATACAAGCGCGCGTACGGGGAGTGATCGTCGATATGCATTAGTTATTTACTATTATTATTAGTTATTATAAGAATCTGCCGTAAACCTACCACTCGCAAACACGTCTGTAAATTTCTTTATTTATGTAATAGATGATTATCTTTAACATAGCAAAGCGTCAGACTTGTTACTATACTATCTTTTTAGTCCTTTTTTTAGCGCGAGGGCGCTAAAACCACCACCGCAGAGTTGCCAGACGTCGGGTTCCCTTCTCAGTATATTCAAAGGGATTTCCATAGCAGTTATACGCTTGTTAAAAATACTGTAAGGAATCCGTCGCTGACTCTTGGACTATTATGTCAATATCAAAATATAAGCTCAAAGTAGTGTAGTAAGGATTCAATCTGTATTTCATTAAGGTAAGAAGTAATTCATCTTTCACAGTTAAAGCGTGATGTACAGGACAATACGAATTACCAAATTCGGTACATAAAAAGTTAAGATAATTTCATATTACATCCCGTCATATGCATTAGTTGTTTTTCAGATAAAAATGCAAATGATATTAACTGTGATCTTTTAAAACTAATTATAGTTTGTGTTGCTGTATTGGTTTTTGAACAGCTAGTACTTTCGTTTGTAGCTAAAACTTCTATTTGCTCTAATGGATATTGAGCTACTCCTTCGTAATCTATTTCAGGCATTTTTATTTTAACATGTTTTCCAATTTTACATCACATGTTTTGAATTTTTTGTTGTTGATGAACATTGCGGCACACAACAATTGTAAGGCATCTCACAGCAATTAAAAAAAATCCAATACTACTAAAGTTGATTTGTATGTGTGTCCGAGCCCCATTCTCGCGTTCTATAAGGGCTGGAGAGATGGGCTTGGGCTCATTCGACGCGTAATTTGCCGAGGATAATGCACGACCGATTTTTTAAATTAGGTTGTTTTAAAATTTTTTAATATAAATTAGGTTATGTTTTAAAAAATCGATAAATGCTGATTCTATCGTACTATTTAGTGCTATTGACTGTTATTTGGTACTAATATGTGCTCTATCGATAGAGAATCGATTGGAGATTTATGTAGGTCATGTAAATACTGACCTACTTTAAACAAAATCGATAAATGCTATTTCTATCATACTTAAGTGCTTAGGCCCGTAGGGCACATTATCCTAGTGAATATACTGTAATGAGCGCGGTCAGCCCTTTGAACTCCGCCGTCGAATGTTCGAGAATTCGTGTGTGACTCATCCGCGTGCGTCATCGACGGCGCGAAAAATCAATAGACCTTCTAGAAGAATCTAGTGCATGTTCTAGAAGATTGTACGGTATATAAACGCCGGCTGGCGCGGAAGGGAATTAATTAGTGAACCGCGAGCAATTAGACGTGTTAGTAGTCGCAAGTGGTATTAGATAAATATCTGAGTAGAATATAAATGTATGTGAAATAAATATTGTGGTTAAATATAAATAATAGTTAATAGTTAGTTTATAATTGTGTTTTGTAAATTAGTTAAGATTGAATTAGTGTGTGTTAAGTGTGAATGTTTTCTCTTTATTAATAGATGATTTAAACAGCATTTTGTTATTATTTTAAAAAGAACGTTGCAGTGGTGTCAGGTGTGGGATTTTAAAATAAATAAAAACGCGTAATAAACAAAGTGCTGTGAGAATAAACTGTTAGTGTTAAAAACAATTGCAACTAATAATTAAAATGGCGATGAAATTGTTAAAAGATCTGAAGGTAATAGACTTAAAACGTGAACTGGAGGAACGGGACTTGGAAACAACGGGCCTTAAAAGCGTGTTAATAAATCTGCTAAGAGAATGGCTTTTGGAACAGAAGGAAGACCCTGAAAGTTTCCTATTCGAAATACCTGGACCCGCAATTGATACTAACGTGTTGTTAAGTAAAATGGAAGAGAATTCTAGAATGTTGAAAGAAGAACTACTGGAAAAGTCCGAAGAGAATTCTAGAAAGTCCGAAGAAAATTCTAGAATATTAAATGAAGAATTACTAGAAAAGGCAGAAGAAACTGTTAGAATGCTAAAGGAAGAAATACTGGAGAATTCCAGGAAATCCGAAGAAAGTTCTAGAAGACTTAAAGGAGAATTGCTGGACAATGTCAAAGCGTTAGAAGATAAAGTTTTCGAGGAATTGGAAAAATAGGATAGGGTAATAAAGATGGTAGAAGAGAAAATAGCCCAAATGCAATTACCACCAACAACTGAGAAAGTTTGCGTAACTAAAATGTTGGAAGATAGAATGAGTCAATTACGGTTTCCCTCAACTTCTGAGTGGCCGAAACAATTTAAAGAAGAAAAGGATCCTGCCGTGGGGATAAAAGTAAAACCACCCACGTTCGATGGAAAAATACCTTGGTCCACCTACTACAAACAATTTGAGGCGGCCGCTGGGGCCAACGGATGGACAAGCAAGGAAAAGGCCGTTTATTTAACTGTGGCTTTGCGTGGAGACGCTTTAAACGTCCTGCAAACAATCCCAGCCGGACAGGAAAATGATGACCAGTTATTAGTGTCTAGATTGGAGATGAGATATGGAGACGCGCATCTTCAACAAGTGTATCACGCGCAAGTGAAGAATCGTGTCCAGAAGAATGGAGAAAGCCTTCAGGAGTTTGAAGCCGATGTAGCGCGGCTTGTCCGATTGGCGTACCCTACGGCACCCAATTCATTTCTGGGACAACTCGCTGTGCAGACCTTCATTGATGGACTAAGGGACGGGGAAACACAGCAGTCATTAAGGCTGGCACGACCAAGAACCACTGATGATGCGCTTGCTCACGCTTTAGAATTTGAAGCCGCAAAACAAGCGTCCCGAGGCCACGGGCGAGTTCGAACCGTTACAGAAGAAGCGGAAGGTCCCAAAGATCGCCTAGAAGAGTTATTACTTAGAGTTCTTCGGAAGGAAGAAAGCAGTAAGAAGAATCTTCAAGAAGTTCGAGGGCCCCGTTGTTGGCATTGCGGCGAACAAGGGCACATACGACGCCGTTGCCCTAAACCAAAACAAGCTCAGCCGTCGGAAAACTAAAAAAGGTCGACGAGAGGGGGCGAACGTTGACCTTGAGTGGAGATGCCCCGGAGATCACCATCCATGCCGTAACATCAAAGAATAGTACCAGCAGTTTGTTCGTAGATGGGAAAATTGCTAATCGAACTGTTCCACTACTCATTGATACGGGGGCGACAAAGTCCATCATACGCCCTAATGTCCTACGAACAAGTATGAAGCTGTTCCAGACAACTACTCAACTCCGTACAGCGACAGGTGAAGTAATTACAACACGCGGAGTGGTGAAGATGAAGATTGGCATTGGAAGTGAAGAACGTGATCATGAGGTGCTGGTAGCCGACATCACTGACGATTTCATCTTGGGAATGGATCTCCTGAGAAAATTTGGTTTTACATTGGACTTTAAGGAAGGTGTTTTGAAGGTTGGTAACGAAGAACTTCCTTTGCACCCACGAGAAGACCCTGTCGTAGGGGTGTTGCTGACAGAAGACGTGATATTACCAGGTCGGAGTGAGCTAATTGTTGAGGCAGGTTTGGATGGAGATCTTCGGGTAGGATGTGTGCGAATGATGGAGCCTGTCTGTGATAGGAAGATCCATAGTGGTATACTGGTGGGAAAAGCGCTGATCAAGGTTGGAAAGACAGTACCGGTGAGGATTATGAACGTTAATGTGGATCCGGTGACATTAAAGAAGAGCACCCTTGTGGGACAGTGTGTGCCAGTATTCCGAGTAGCCAGGTGTATGGCTGATGTTCCAAAACCAGTGCCCAAAGACCATGGTGGAAAACTAGTGGGTTTGATAACTAGTTCATGCGAAGACCCCCAAAATGGAAGTGACAGAGGTACAGGGTTTGATTCACCGATATCAAGATATCTTCGCTCTTGACGATACCCAGAAGGGACGAACCAATATTGTGCGACAAAATCAATACAGGGAAGTCCTCTAGGCCAGTCCGACAACAACCGAGACGTCTACCTCTAGCAAGGCGAGCAGAAGCCGAGAAAATCATTACTGATATGGAAGAAGAAGGGGTCATCGAGCCATCCAGCAGTCCATGGGCATCACCAGTGGTCCTGGTCAGTAAGAAGGACGGATCAACGAGATTTTGTGTGGACTATCGGCAGCTCAATAACGTGACCAAGAAAGACAGCTATCTCTTACCACGCATCGACGATACGTTAGATACCCTGTCTGGTTAGCGATGGTTTTCGACTTTGGACTTGAAGAGTGGTTATTTGCAAGTTAAAATGGAACCTGAAGACCGGGAGAAAACCGCGTTCACTATTGGTTCTGGACTATGGCAGTTTACGGTTATGCCTTTCGGTCTATGTAACGCTCCGGCCACCTTTGAACGTCTAATGGAGACCATCCTGAGGGGGCTGTCGTGGAAGACTTGCCTGGTATACCTAGATGACGTGATCGTGGTTGCAAAATCATTCAAGGAACATCTGCAAAAATTTGGAGGAAATGTTCCGGAGACTGCGTGCAGCCAACCTGAAATTGAGTCCGAAAAAGTGTCACATATTCCGAAAGGAAGTAAAATACCTCGGGCATGTCGTACCACAAAATGGAGTGGCAGCCGACCCCGATAAAATCCGTGCAGTCCAAGAGTGGCCAACACCGAGAGATAAACACCAAGTTCGTAGTTTTCTTGGATTGTGTACCTACTACAGGCGTTTCGTTCCTGGGTTTGCCAATGTAGCAAAGCCTCTGACAAGGTTAACTGAAGATGGGCGCGAGTATGTTTGGAGCGGAGAATGCGAAACCGCTTTCCAACAGTTGAAGCGTGCCTTGACAACATCACCAATATTGAGCTATCCGCGGACCGAAGGAAAATTCATACTGGACACAGATGCAAGTAATCTGGCCATTGGGCGTGTACTTTTTAAGATACAGGATGGACAAGAAAAGGTTATCGGCTATTTTAGTAAGGTTTTGTCGAAAGCCGAAAGGAATTATTGTGTGACCAGAAAAGAATTATTGGCTGTCGTGAAGTCCGTTGAGCACTTCTACAAATACCTGTATGGACGGAAGTTTTTATTGAGGACGGACCATGCAGCGTTTAAATGGCTTCTACAATTTCGCAATCCTGAAGGCCAGGTCGCAAGGTGGATCGAACGATTACAAGGATACGACTTTGACACGGAACATCGAGGGGGCACTAGTCATCGAAATGCCGATGCTCTTTCAAAAAGACCCTGTCCAACAGATTGCCGTCATTGCTCTCGTTTGGAAGAGAAAGTTTGCCAAGTACTGAGAACTACCATCGTCAACGACAATTGGTTGCCGGAAGAATTGCAACGGCAACAGGAGGCTGATCCCGAATTAAAGATGGTACTGGAATGGAAGCGTGTGGGAGAAAGGCCTGTCTGGGAGGTCGTCAGCCCTTTCAACAGAACTCTAAAAGCGTATTGGGCCCAATGGGAGTCCTTGAAGGTGGAAAATGATCTCCTGAAGCGAGTGCTGGAGAGTGAAGATGGCACCACTATTAGGTCTCAGTTCGTGGTTCCAAGGAGCCGGGTGGCTACAGTATTGCGACATCTCCATGATGGTGCCTCAAGAGGACACTTCGGTGTAAAGAAGAATCTGGAGAAAGTTAGGGAGCGTTTTTATTGGGTCAACTGTAAAGAAGACGTGAAGGAGTGGTGCCGGAAATGCGAACTATGTGCCACTGGTAACGGACCCTTGGGGAAACCAAGAGCACCTATGAGGCAGTACAATGTGGGTAGTGCTCTGGAAAGAATAGCTATAGATATTGCCGGACGATTTCCCGAAACCAACGATAGGAATAAATACATTTTAGTGGCAATGGACTATTTTACCAAATGGCCAGATGCATATGCCCTACCAAACCAGGAAGCTGCGACTGTTGCTGACGTACTAGTCAAAGAGTTTTTCAGTCGTTTCGGAGTGCCCATGGAGCTGCATTCGGATCAAGGTCGCAATTTTGAGTCTGTACTTTTGGAGAAGTCTGTCGATTGTTGGGCATTCGCAAGACTCGGACCACACCGTTACATCCACAGTCCGATGGAATGGTAGAACGCATGAATCGCACAATGGGCAAATATTTGGCCAAGGTTGTCTCCGATCATCAACGAGACTGGGATCAATACCTGCATCTGTTCCTGATGGCTTATCGTGCATCGGTCCACGAAACAACCGGTCAGTCGCCAGCGTCTGTGATGTTTGGACGTGAGTTACGGTTACCGTGTGATCTGGAATTTGGATCTCCACCTGCAGAGCAGGAGGTAGCCGGGAATGATTATGTCATCAACCTAAAGAGGAAGTTTGAAGAAATTCATGACCGAACCCGAAACCATAGTTGCATCGCGAGTGACCGGATGAAGGCTATGTACGATGTGAGAGCTCAAGAAGGAGAATTTCAACCTGGACAGCTTGTTTGGTTATACAACCTGCAAAGACGTCGGGGCTTTTCTCCAAAGTTACAGCGAAATTGGGAGGGCCCATACCAGGTGAAGAAACGAATAAAGGACTTGATTTATCGCATCCAGAAATTGCCAAGAGGGAAACCAAAGGTGGTACACTCCCAATCGTCTAGCGCCCTATGAGGGAAAGAATGACGCAGTCCCGGATCGGGAATATGAGCCTGAAGTGGCTGTCAATACCGTAAGGCCTGAAGGTGACCAGCCAACCTTTGGAGAATTTATGGCTGCATTTTCCGGAACTAGAAAAGCGCGATTCGGAGTCAGGACCGATGCAACAAGATCTCTTCCGGGTCCCTGTTGATTATTCCATTGCCCATTGTGTCTCCGAGGACCTCCGCATGGCAAGAGGGATCGCAGTAGTGTTTAGATATAAATTTGGACGGCTGGATGAACTCCCAGAACAGAATCCTTCTGTTGGCAAGACCTTACACATGCTGGATCATGGACGGTCTATTTACTACCTAGTAACAAAACAGGCTTACCACCAGAAGCCCAGTTACGCGAACCTGTGGAGGGCGTTCTGGGATTTGAGGACCGAGCTACTTGCCAAGGGCATTAACAAATTGGCAGTTCCCAGACTCGGGTGTAGGCGGGACCAGTTGGACTGGAGGATCGTTAGAAACATGCTGGAAGTTATCTTTAGAGGTACGAACGTCAAAATCTTGGTCTGCAGTTTTGGCCCACAGCCCGCATCAAGGCCAACGAAGATTGTAGACTGTTACTTCTACCGTAATGGAACGTGTAGTCTAGGTGAAGACTGCCGATATCGTCACGACCCTTTCTACAGGAACCAGAGAGTGGTGCCTGTTCTGGGACAGAACAGACTTGAAGAGGGGGGCAGTGTAATGAGCGCGGTCAGCGCTTTGAACTCCGCCGTCGAATGTTCGAGAATGCGTGTGACTCATCCGCGTGCGTCATCGACGGCGTGAAAAATCAATAGACCTTCTAGAAGAATCTAGTGCATGTTCTAGAAGATTGTACGGTATATAAACGCCGGCTGGGGCGGAAGGGAATCAATTAGTGAACCGCGAGCAATTAGACGTGTTAGTAGTCGCAAGTGGTATTAGATAAATATCTGAGTAGAATATAAATGTATGTGAAATAAATATTGTGGTTAAATATAAATAATAGTTAATAGTTAGTTTATAATTGTGTTTTGTAAATTAGTTAAGATTGAATTAGTGTGTGTTAAGTGTGAATGTTTTCTCTTTATTAATAGATGATTTAAACAGCATTTTGTTATTATTTTAAAAAGAACGTTGCAATACGTTTAATAAGAGGTTAACAAGTGAGGTTAGGGTTTAATACCAAACATCGCATACTAGCGCCGCCTACATGCAAATCATTTATTGACAAAGAAAGTAGTGACAAGTGCTTTTTTGTGATTTCTGCTTAGAAGTTAGAAATGCTAAAAATGATACATTTCCAAATCGTTGGATTGGTAGAGATGGTGCCATAAATTGGCCATTTTTTTCTTGTTGGGCACCTTAAAAGCAAAATTTACAAAAGACGCCACTCAGATATTAATTTGCGTTTTAATCAGAGGCAGTTGGTCAATGTAAGAAATTCTTTTTACAACAGGTTGGATGTTGCTTACCTCAAAATGGGGGTTATTTGAATATTTATTGTAATGTCTTGTTCTTTATTGTTGTTTTTCTATAAATATAATGTGTAATTTTAATTGTCTATGATCGACTTTGAGAGTGTACACTAGGGTGGTCCAAATAAAAAGCAAAGTTGAAAATCTTATGCTCTCACCCCCTAGGATTATTGTATATCGAAGAAAAAGTACCCCTATTTTTTTATTTTGAAATCGACGATGTTTAGGGGTGCCTCAAAGCCCTTAAAGTTTCCCATGTATTTTATACGGGAAAAAACACTTTTTCATAGATTTGGTGTAGAATTCTAGAAAATCAATATTTTTCAACCGGACTACTCTGTTTCTTTTCAGAAATGTTCAGAGAATGACATCCAATGATTTATTTATCAAACTCTTTTATATTAAAAAATAGTAATAAATATTTCTTAACGATTTTCCCGTGTTTTTCCATTTATAGGATTTTTGCAAGTCTGTAAAAAATAGTTAATATAAGAAATTTAACAAATAAATTATTGGATGTCATTCTCTGAACATTTCTGAAAAGAAACAGAGTAGTCCGGTGAAAAATATTGATTTTGAGGTCGACGGACAATAAGTGTCTTATGAGAAATATGTTTATTTGTGCTATAAACAAAAGTAATCCATTTAAAAGAATTTGAAAAAGCACTTATGCAGTAAGCTGTAAACGCGTCGGATGTAATTTATGTTCAAACAGTCGTATCTTTATAGCTTGTGGTGAAATACAGTTCTCGGAAGTCCATGTGGTGTTAAACTTAAGAGCGCTGTAGCTCAGCTGATCAAAGTATGGAAAGCCACCAATACACCCCTCACCATCCACAAACTCAATAATTAAGAAAAGACGTTTGCTGTATTATGGCATCTTTCTTCCTCTTTAAATTATCGAGTGCTGAAGACGCGTAACGTTTAAATTTCTTTGTTCGGATGCAAGGCCGTCAATGTTACAGCGGCAATAGCGCAAACACGTGACTGCAATCTGCATCTTATATCGTTATATCCTTCGATAAACTTCAGTAACACTTTAAACCTGTTGGGGTTATGCTAATTATTTTATTAGTGGATGTATTGCGGATTTGAGATTTTAACCAATTTTTAATACGAGTATACATAAATGTACTTTAGGTCATTAGGTGGCAGCATCCTCCTTATTGAATTAAAATGCTGGGTAATAGTTCTTCCAGGTTACCATAAAATATTGAAAAAATAGAAAAAGCAAAACAGACAAATTATAAAAAGAACCTTTTAATAATACATACTACTTTATTTAAGTTGTAATAAGCACCTAACAAAAAGTATTGTAAAATATCTTTTTTTTGCATATTGATGACGAAATCTCATTTTCTTAATCATAGTTTTAAACATAAAGTAAAACTTTTTTGCATATTGATTATGAAAGTTTTTTTAACGAAAAATCCTAATGAAAGTAGCACCTTTTTTAATTATGTTTGTAAAAAACAAACTTCAATCTCCTTGGAGATTATTGTCAAAGAATAATATGTTTTCCTGATTTTTTAAATTTTGCATAAATCCTTTTAAGACAAATTTCTCAGCTTACAATACCTATGCAAAAAAGTGTCGTGTACAGCACGTTATGAAAGTCTCTTTTTCTTTAAACTATGACTTTCATAATTAGGTGCACTGTTATAACTATTTAAATGAATATTACTTTATTTTACATCTTTATCTCGTTGGAATTCGCTGTAGGTGACTATAGTGA
This sequence comes from Agrypnus murinus, assembly GCA_929113105.1. Lineage (NCBI taxonomy): Eukaryota > Metazoa > Arthropoda > Insecta > Coleoptera > Elateridae > Agrypnus > Agrypnus murinus. Next base: position 104,970,075 of record OV816026.1, on the reverse strand, counting down.
CTATCAAGGACTACTATATATATGTACTTTATTTGGTTACTTTTAGTTATATACAAGGTTATATAGTAGGCAAGTTTTTTGAAATCAATCGTAAACAAAAAATTTATAATTATCATTTCACAGTTGTAAATTCTAAAGCTTTTTAACCAAATTTCGCGTTACAATCAACCTAATCATCATATCAATCTGCAAGAAAGTTGCACATATTATGAAAAATTTGTTTCACTCGTTTAAACTAAAACAAAAAATATGTTCGTACAAAAGCCATAATGAGCTTGTCAGTCGAAATATTATTGTTTCTATTCACAGTGATTCTATGTTGATTGACCAATCAACAATTATTATTATTTATATTTACTAATCCTGAAACTGCATTTTGAGTACTATTGCCACTAACTGGTATCATAATGATCTAGAACAGCAATGCTAATATGATGCTATTTTTTAACCTTTTTTCTAATAAAGAAAAATAACCATATGAGCCTTGCTGTCCGATATAGATAGTTATGAAACCAATAGTACATACAGTGTGTCCCCAAATGCGGTTCTCAGGAGGAAAACTTTTATTATTAATTTTATGACAAAAAGACATTCTTTATAAAAGTTTTTGCTTGATTTAAAACTACTTAAAAGTATAACGATTTTAATATTAGGTACTTAGAATAAAGTAGAAAATAAAAAAATGCATTATTTCTTAAAGAAAAGACAACTAAGTTCAATAATCTTCAAAAAATAAAATCTCGTTGCTTGAATAAATCGTATGTAAAATGAAATAAGGTAATATTTCTCAATATTATTAATATTGCTATTTGATTGTTACTGCATTGATTCAAGCAAGACATCATGATAAAAAATATAGTAAATACAGACTTACATTGGTCGTTTTTTTCCTTAGAAAAAATGCATTTTCTTAAATGTTTTATTTTATTATAAGTAATATAAAAATTCCGTTATACTTTTTAGTAATCTTGAATCAAGCAAAAATTTTCATAGAGAATAACTTTGTTATAAAATTAATAATAAAAAAGTTTTTCCTCTTGTGTACCGTACCTGGGGGCACACTATGTGTGTGGTTGGTACAAATGCGGGTAAACTGTTGTGTTATGTCATGTATTCCATTCTCAAAATGAGCTTGTAAGAGGTAGTTTGCTTCGCGATTTTAGCTTTAGACAGCGAGAAAATCAAAACAGAAGATATTGGGTTCATCCAATAACCTGCCAACGCTTACTGGAGGGTCAGTTTCAACTCTACGAGGAGTTGAGAGTTTTTTGGGATTCCATAGAATGAGCATCACAAGTTTTGACGAAGTATTAAACATTACCTATTGTATTGGTATTGTATTGGTACCTATATTGTATTAAAATAAGATTATCCTGTAATTAGTAGATTTGCTACTGTTGGATAATAAACTTATTATTATTATTATTATTATTATTACTGGATCTTCTATAAGCAATAAATAAATACATTTTTGATCCAGTCACATTGTTCCACAATGTTCGCAGAGATTTTCAAGCACAGTAATAATGAGTGTCCAAGCGAAGTTCCTTGCCTATGTAATCATCTAGTGCGCACACGAGATATTCAAATCAAGGTGTGTGTCGGCCAACAGTTCAGTCGTATTCTGGTTTCTGACAAGATTCAACAGGAAAGTTGAGTAAATGTGCGCATCTCCGTTTGTTGCAACTATCTCACTCGGTCGACTAAACTGTTAGAGGAAAAAAATAATCCACAGACATCATATCAGGAGAGCGAGGTGGCCAGTTTACGAGAACATGATTTCACTTACCGATCCATCTATTCGGATAAAGTTGATTTAGATGGTTACGGATAATAAATGTGAAATGAAGGCGTGCCCCACCATGCATGAAAACATATCTCGGCAAAGTTTTAACTAACTATAATGTATGGCAGCAGTGAATAGCAAGCAAATCAAATTAATTCTTTTTGCCTAAACTATGGTAGACAGCAAGATGGAACAACAGACAAAAAATGTTGGAAATTAGAATATCTATCTGTAGAAAAAGTTTGAAAAATATTGACCAAACCGTTAAAAAAAACTTGAGCTCCTTTGCATGTAGATGATCTTACGTAACACCCACTATTAAAAAAATGTTGTCAAAAAACTAGTTTTTCAGTACATACTCTCATCTTGCGCAAAAGCAATATTTTGTTATTTAGAAAAATATAAATTTTTTCAAGATCTTTGACATTCTATAGCGCATTAACGAAGCACTTTTGGATAGAGGTAAGTTTGGTTAAATCGTCCTAGTTTGGTCTCAGGAATATGTCTTAGCATTTTGTACAGACCTTTTAGAGACACCCTATATAAAAGTAAGTCTCAAGAGAAACACTTCAACTTCTCAAAAAATCTTCATGTTATGTTCTATCAGAATAGAAGAACATAAACTAATATATTAGCATAGCAAAATCATAGATACCATATAATCAGTATATAAGGGAAATTAATATGTTTATGCACAGATACATTATAAGTAGCCTAATATTGCTAGACTCATCTAAACATAACCGTCTCTTTATGGCCCAAGGGCATCTTTATGGTCCGACGGTCAATAAAGAAACGTCAATTAAATGTCAGAGCTGTTTGTTGTAGAACTTGATTGGTTCTTAATATAATTTGTAAACTTATCACCAATGAAAATAAACTGAAATTAAAAATTTTGGAATAGTAACTATAGTAACGTACTTCGTATAAGCACATAAGCATACGCACAGCGGATTTATGTACCTACGTACTGATTTAATTATATTTTTTACACAACAATAGATTTGAGATAAAAACCTAATCTGTGCATACAATAGTGTAGGTATAGCGGGCATAACTTGCTTTTATGACCCTACAGCCTTTTCCTAGCCCTCGGCTAAAGGTAAGTACTCACAGCAGCGGATGTCATACGATTGGTCAGTTTGAGTCAAATCGACTCAAACCGACCAATCGTAAGACATCCGCCTGCGGATCCGCTGCTATGGGTACTTACCTTAACGCCTCGGGCTAGAAATAACGCTTCTGGCCATAAAAGCTTCTTTATGCCCTTAATATATAAATAACTATTAATTGCTAATCGTTTTATGGACAGGTTTTTAGATTTAAAACTTGTAAAATAATACCTCCTTGCAGTAAAATGTTTTGGTCAAAAATACTTAAAAATATCGAAAATAAAAATCGAGAATTTATTTTAGAAAAGTATTAGATATTCTGCCACATAGACAACATTTTTTAGAAGATTTTGTTGAAAACCGCATGTTTCTATCTCAATTTATAACCATGTTATAGGTAAATTGCTTATACGATGGGCACCAGGAGTATAGAAAAATTATAGTTTTTAAATAAACTAATACCCATTGCAGCTTGTGGGTAGTGGCTTATAATTTATCGCTTTATTAAATCTTCGAAAGTGTCCATCGTTTTCTTTTAATGGAGTTGAATGTTAATAAATAGGGTTGAATAAAAGCTTTTAACTTCTCCGCGAAATAATTTAAAACATAATAAATTTTAAAGTTGACTGCAAAAATATGTATTATTAGGAAGAAGAAACATTTTTTTAAACAATCCATGTTTAAATATATAAAGAAAATTAAAACTACTACATGATCAGGAAATAGAATAATCTGATATCTTGTATTTCTTTCTCTTTTTAAAGTTTTTTCTCATGATTTTTATAATTAAAGAAAATTCATGAGAAGTGCAAGTCTTCTACAACTTGCTAATAACAAAACATAGACTGTTCAAAAAATGTTTCTTGTTCCTAATAAATATTTTTGTTTTAAAATGTTTTGGGAATGACTTCATCTTAAGTAAGCCGAAACTGCAGTCAACTCTAAAATTTATTGTTTTAAATATATTTCGTGGAGACGAGACTAAATACTTTTATTCGACCCTATTAATTTACTCTTGCTTTACGTTTAATAAATGTTTTCATTTGCTGTTAATAGTAGTTAATTCGTATATTATGCTCAAGTACCGAGATCGAAAAATTATGGCTAAAAAAGAGTTTTTTGCGTCTAAATTAAAAAAGATTATGATTGCAAGTAAAAGCAGGAACAAAATACTTAGGTGTTTTTAAATAAAATCTTTAAACTGCAGTTATTGTTTGATATTACATTTATATAACTGTTATGAATTAACTAATGAAAGGTGATCCTGCAACTAACCACATTTAAATTATCGCTTAAGCTGCCAACGCCAAATCTTCATGTCCAGTGTTGCCACATAAAATTAACCCGAGTTTAGTTTCGAAATATAACAGGATGGCGCCACTTTATTGAGCGCTTAAGAAATTTATGGGAATTACTTGCTATTTAATTGTTAAAAGGTTTCTGATGAAACTTTTCCGCTCGAAAATTATAAAATGAATACCTTCATGTGGCAAAATGTCATAAAGTCAAAAATATTTAAAAATAAGCAAAATAAAAATCAAAAATTTAATAAAAATTTTCTTTAGATATTTTGCCACATAAAGAAAATTTCTTAAAACATTTTGTTAAAAATCGCATCTTTCTATCTCAATTTTTAACGATGTGATAGGTAATTTGCTGATACGGCGCGTAGAGAGCGCTCTTAAGATTGACATCGACTGTTTCAAGTCCAATCTCTGGGGTAGACTAAACGCCTTTAGTCTACAGAGGAATTTTTAAGTGTAGTAGATAGAGAAAATGGTATTATAGTGTTTTCATGTTATACAAACTTGCATTTTCTCTGCTCTGTAAATACTATCTACATTGACGGAACTTTTCAATTTTGTATGAAATTTTTCCTTCAATTATTTACCATTCATGCTTTTAAAAATGGTTATTACGTACCTGTGGCTTTTTGTTTATTGTCAAACAAAAATACTTCAAGTTATATTAAATTACTTCAATTGTTAACTGAAAAATGTAATACTTTAGAGCTAACATTTAAACCAAACACAATTGTGGTAGATTTTGAAAAGGCCATTCACAACGCCTATATAACCATGTGGCCACATGTAAAAATTATAGGATGCCGATTTCATCTTTGTCAATCCTGGTTCCGAAAAATACAGAAATTAGGTTTAGTTACGGAATACAAGGATAAAAATTCAGAAATAGGTAAATTTTTAAAATTATTTTTTGGGCTTCATTTTTTGGAACCGCACGTAGTTGGTGATTTTTTTTCAACTGAATTGTACGCAATAATGCCCAATAATGAAAAATTAACAAAATTTTGCGATTATATTGTGGAAACCTACATCGATGAGGAATCTGATTTTCCGCCAAGCATGTGGGCTTGCACTACAGACAGTATGTGCAGGACAACAAACTCTTGTGAGTCTTTTCATTCGCACTTTAATTCAAATTTTTATTCTGCACATCCTAATTTATTTAATTTTTTAAATATTTTAAAAAACTTTCAATCAGAAACGTATATTAAAATAAATTCGGCAAATTGTTCTGTAAGAAAATTAAAAAGTATAACTAAAAAGAAACAAAATTTCATACAGCTAAAAATTCACGAATATAATAGCAATGTTTTATCTACATTTAAGTTTGTAAAAATTATGTCTTTTAAATATTTACCAGTATGAATAATAAATAAATGTATTTCTTAAACTACTTGTTTTTATTCATAGAGGTAGATAAGCTCCTTAATCCCTTCGAAGTGTATTCGTGGTCGAACTGAATGGCGTAATTATAGGACGTACAGTTGGTTTCAAAATAATCGAGTACAGCCTTTTTAAGTGGTATAAATCATGTTGTCACAATGACAAATAAAATGTCAAAGTTGAGCGAACATGACAAAATTTTGATTCTCTCTAAATTAGAAGAAGGGTGGTCAATTAGAGCTGTAGCACGGCATTATAACTTGGCTAAAAGTACCGTTCAAAGAGTAAAACACAGATGGGAACATGATGGGAGCATTACAAGACAACAAGGATCAGGACGTCCAAAAATTTCAACTCCCGAAGAGGATGAAGCTTTAATAGACCATTTCAGAGAAAACCCCTTTGCTATATCAAGAGAGGCCATTTTGGCTACAAATTTTCCTGGCTCACGGCCTACAGTTCATCGTAGGGTAACAAATTCGGAGCTAAGGAACCGTTCCAGCGCTAAGAAATATTGTTAACGGAAGAACATAAGCAAGCACGTGTAATTTTTTGTTTAAATTATTTGCACCGACCAAGACAATTTTGGGACACTGTTATTTTTACCGACGAGAAAACTTTTCAGTCGAGAAATTCTGGTCGCATACGCGTTTATCGTCCAAATAATTGTAGATTCCAAGAAAGATATGTTTCTTCTGATAACAGATCGGGGAGATTTTCAGTCAACGTATGGGCTTGGATGTGCGTTCAAGGTCCGGGTGTTGCTTGGAGGATTGAAGGGCGTTTTAATGGTCGAAATTACCGTCATCGGGGGTTATATTGAACACCCCGGGTTATATTGAACGACGGGTTCAAAATTTATAATTACCGCTATAATTTTATGTTGGTAGTACCAAATGTCAAACAAAAATCTATCTCCCCTAGTCAAATGCTGCCCAAACACATATTTGCCAGAAACGAGGGTTAACAATGGCGGAAAGTGTTTGTTAAAAATTAATAACGAAGCGCGGCAAAAACATATTTTTGAGGAATGCCGGAAAAACCTCGTCCCAGCCGGAAAACTGTTGGTCTGACAAGGTAGGTTCTTTCGAATAATTTGTAGTACATAATCTTACGAATATTTTGCGATATCTGCAATCTGAATTGGACCGCAAATAGCTAAAAAAAAGATGAAATTATTAAAAAATCAAATTTTTAGGGGTTATATTGAACGACAAGTATGCCACGCAAACATGTCCACGTACTTGGCACTGAACATCGACGAAACTACCCCCCTGAAAACATTGAAAATGCCCTAAGGGCAGTACTTGAAGACCAACTGTCTTTTGGGCAGGCGTCGGACCGGTTTGCAGTACCTAAATCCACCCTGTATGAAAAGTATCGTGGAAGACACAGTGACAAGTTAGGAAGACCTCCTGTTTTGCCTCTTGATGAAGAAAAACAAATTGTAACAGCCCTTGAGGTAGCAGCCAATTTCCACTATCCTTTGACTCAGCAAGATTTAAAATTGTTTATAAAGCAATACTTGGATAGGAAAGGAGTTGTTATAAATTCTTTTAGAAATAATATGCCTGGAGATGACTGGTGTGCTCACTTTTTGGAAAGAAATCAAGAACTGGCCAAACGCAACAGCGAAAATCTAAAACATTCCAGAGGACAAGCAACACAGAGCATTGCAACTTTGAGGGAATATTTTTCCTATTTAGAGGACAGTGTTTTGAATGTTCCATCTACCAATATAATAAATTATGATGAGACAAATCTCACTGACGATCCTGGACTAGAAAAGGTGATAGTGCGAAGAAAGGGCAAACGTGCTCATAGACTGATGGACACATCAAAAACATCTACATCAGTTATGTTTTGTATCACCGCTTCAGGAGAACTACTACCCTCATATGTTGTGTACAAGTCCAAATATGTGTACCCTGACTGGACCGAAGGGGGTCTCAGTGGGACTAGATATAACCGTTCAAAGTCTGGATGGTTTGATTCAAATATTTTTGAAGATTGGTTCAATTCGGTGCCACTTCCCTATTTAAGACGACAAGAAGGGCGAAAAGTCATAATTGGTGACAATCTGGGAAGCCACCTGTCGTTTAATGTGATCCAGCAATGCAGGCAACACGATATCTCGTTTGTTTTTCTCCCGCCTAATTCGACAGGCATTTGCCAGCCTTTGGATGTAGCCGTTTTCCGCACTGTGAAATTACATTGGCGTAATATTTTAAGACAATGGAAACACCATAACAGAGGAGTTCTACCGAAAACTCAATTTCCAAAATTATTTAAACAGTTGATAGAGAAAATAAATCCTACATTAGAAGCCAACATAATTTCAGGGTTTCGTGCCTGCGGAATTTATCCCTACAATCCAAATGAAGTTTTGAGCAAAATTAAGCCTCGATACAATGAGATTAATCCTCAGAATGAACATTTGGTGGCTGCGTTTGAAAATATAATAACTGAAGCAACCAGAGTGGAAAATAATAACATTCCAAAAAGGAGAAAGAAATTCGACGTTCCCGCGGGGAAATCAGTAGCTCTGGAGGATTTGCAAATGATTAGCACAGCCCCAGCCACCAGTGGAAAAGAGACCAGACAACCATCAAGTGAGTCTGAACCCGACGCAATTCTGAGTTCTGATGATGAAGAACTTTCAGAAGAAGAGGCTGACAGTGAGACTGAAGTAAACTTTAAGACTCAAGTTCGTACAATAGAAGACATCGAAGTAAACTGCTTTGTTTTGACTTCGTTCACTTACAACACTGGGACCAAAAAAGAATGCCAAAAAAACTTCGTAGCCAAAGTGGAAAAAATCGGAAAAACTGGAATTACAGTAAGTTGTATGAGAAATTACAAGTTAAAAAGAAATGTGTTCATTTTTCCTGAAATTCCTGATAAATGTGATATTCAGCTCAAGGACATAACATATAAATTACAAAATCCAACTATATATCTAGGTATATACACCTTCAAGTGTAATTTGTAGACTTTCACAGTGTGTTGTTTTTTTCTTATGAGATTTTTATAAGTAGGAATGTTTTGTTTTGTTCTTTAGATTTTTTATAACTAGAATAAGTTCACCAGAATATTATTGTTTTGTTTTTATATTTATATAATATATATTTTTTTAAAATAAAGATTTCATCTGCGTTAAATGTGGTCTCTCTTTGAAAACGTTCAAAGTCGTAACTTAAAAATATTTTGCATAATTTTTTTGGATGAACGTGTTCAATAAAGGTCTCTAGTGGCATGTATATTGAACACACTTTTTTGCAATGCGTTTTTCATTGAAAAAACTCGTTTAATATAACCCCAAACCCCGGGTTATATTGAACGATTAAAAATTTTTAAAAAAAGGTGTGATCGATGCCTTTTTTGTTTGTTTATTTATCAAAAATGATAAGGTAAATAAACCTCTTTCAGATGGTAAAAAAATATTTAACTTATCTTTACTGGTTACGCCAATATTCACAAATATCTAAAAAAATCGTCCAATATAACCCCCGATGACGGTATTTAAGAATATTGGAAGATATTATGTTACCATCAGTAACACAATTATACGGAAACAATTTTGTCTACCAGCAAGATAACTGCTCCGTTCACAATGCAGCTATAGTTCTGGAATGGTTTAATAATCATAATATAGAGCTTCTCCCTTGGCCTTCAAGAAGCCCCGACATCAACCCTATCGAGAACGTTTGGGGCTTATTGGTTAGAAAAATTTACAAAAGAAATTTTTTCCCTCAAAATGCCAACCAACTTTGGGAAGCTATTCAAGAATCTTGGGAAGACTTAAGTGACGATGAAAATCTATGGCATAATTTAATTGGTTCCATGCCTAGAAGACTAAATAAAGTGCTTGAAGCAAATGGGGCCATGACAAAATATTGAGTAGGTATTCGTTTTTGGCTTGTTTATTGTTTTCGAGGAAAATTAAATGATTACCTAATCATTAACTCATTGTTTTCATTTTATTGGAATTTTGCCTTCAACATTGGTTTTAAAAAAATACACCCCGATCCATTTTCACGATCGCTGTAACTGTGAAAATGGATTGGTGTGTATTTAATATTTTTTTCGTTGACCGTCTGTTAATGTCAATATTAATGAATGATTTTTTCTAAAAAAGGATGTATTAATGGACGTCATTAATACACTCTTTTTTATTAAGTAACTGTTTTGTGAAAAAAGGATGCATTAATGGACCTCATTAATACACTCTTTTTCATTAATAAACCCGTTTGTGATTTTGACGTTTTGATGATGTTTTACTTTGGGCAACCAGATATACGCACAAGTTTGGATTCGGTATTATTTGAAATTTTCTATCTTAAAATCGAAGAATTTTACGGTCAACGAAAAACTGTTGTAATCAATTCGTTTGTTAATGAGCAACTAATGATCTCAACTATTAAAGGCACTCACTCCCTATCGCTCGTTCGTGCTTTAAACAGTTTCGATCATTAATCGCTTTCATTAACAAACTAATTTATTAAATAACTATTTTAAACCAACGTGCTTCTGTTAGTTGTCAACTTATGTCACAAAACATAACCTAAATAAATAAAGATCATTTTACATTGTAAAAAATTTTCATAATCATGGACTACTGATTTATAAAGTGTATTCGATTTTTTTGAAACCAACTGTACCTGCCTGGTGGTCGAACTGACCGGCCCCGCTTGCGACAAGTGCAAACATCAGCGAGGAAGAAGTTATATGCTGCTACAAAGACCGTCAAAACTCTCAGACGAAGAATAACCACCCTGAAGACTGTGGTTGAAGATTTAAAACAATACCAATCTTTGTCTGATCGTGCTATTGTCCACTTGGAGAAATGTTATGAAGATGTACCTCATGTTTTGATGAGTCGCTACATTAAAAATGTCCAGAGTGGTAGCACAACCAGAGAAAATTATTCTGAAAACATTAGGAATTTTGCATGCACTTTGCATTTTTATTCAGCAAAAGCTTATGAGTATGTTAGAAAAACCTTTGCTTTGTCTTTACCTCACCAATCAGTTATTAGAAGATGGTGTGCAAATGTTCAGTGCCATCCAGGTTTTTCTGAAGTGTGTTTCGAAGCTTTGCAGAAAAAAGTTGAAGAAGCACAGTCTTTAAATCGAGAAGTCATTTGTTCTTTAGCTTTAGACGAAATGGCTCTAAAAAAACAAATTGAATTTGATGGGAGGAAAATGTGGGGTTATATTGATATAGGTATAGATATTGATAATGACAATTTAGAACCTGCTACCGAAGCACTTGTATTAATGGTTACTTGTCATAATTCTCACTGGAAATTACCAATCGCCTACTTTTTTATTAAGTCTTTGAATAGCAGTGAAAGAGCCAACATTGTTCGTGAAGCTCTTGTACGATTACACGAAGTTGGAGTACAAATAACATCTGTTACTTGTGATGGTCCCTCTGTACATCATGGAATGCTTAAGGAATTAGGTTGCCAATTAGAAGATGTTCAAAATTTAAAAACATGGTTTCATCATCCTAGTGATAGCAAAATAAAAGTCTTCTGCATTTTAGATGTGTGTCACATGCTAAAATTAGTGCGAAACATGCTTACAACTCTGAAGAGTATTCGTACAAGAGACGGTATAGTTCAATGGGCTTTTATCGATAAGCTTTTTGTCATTCAAGAGAAAGAAACGCTGAGATTAGCCAATAAATTAAAAAAGTCACATATTCACTGGAAAAAAACAACAAATGAAGGTAAAGTCGATTTAGTGTATTGCGTTATTTGTATAATTTCTACTTCCTAATTTTTTAGGTTGATTTAGCAGCACAGACTTTGAGTGCGAGTGTCGCTGATGCTCTGGAATTTTTAAACTCTGAATTAAAACATCCAGACTTTAAAAATGTAGAAGCTACAATACTATTTATAAGAATAATAGATCGGCTGTTTGATATTTTAAACTCCAGAAGCCCTTGGGCAAGGGAATATAAAAGTCCCATGAGAGAAAATAACGAAGAGTTATGGAGACCATTTCTGTTGGATGCATGCCAATACTTATTGGACTGTACTAACATTAGTGGAAGACCATTGTATTGTACCCCTAGAAAAACACCGATATTAGGATTTGTTATTTCTACATTGTCCATGATTGGAATATTTGATGAGTTTGTAAAAGCTCAAAAACTTAAATATCTGCTAACATATAAGTGCAGCCAGGATCACTTAGAAATCTTTTTTTGTTCAGTGAGGTATTAAGTTTTTGTTAGAATCAAAAGTAATGGTAATAATAATAATAATATAATTTGTAGGTCCGGTAATGGTTGGAATAATAACCCTACACGTTTACAATTCATGCGAACATTTCGAAGATTGCTTTTATTTTCTTCTGTATCTGAAAGTGGTGGCAACTGTAAAGTTCTTGATGATACAGTAGTTTTAAAAGTACCTAGTACTGCCCAAGCAAAATCAAATAGTGACAATATTGATGTGTCCTTATGTCGCAGATACAATTTAGATGTATCAAATGAAATAAGGGACCATGATTATGATATGTCAGTGCACTTTGTTGAACTTAATGCATTTTCTGTAAATGTAATTACTTATATAGGTGGATACGTCATTAAAATGCTGAAAAGGATTATGAAATGCCCTGACTGTATCACTGGGTGCATTCTTACTGATAATGATAATATTGCTAATTTATCATCATACAAATTTCTTCTACATAAGAATAGAGGTGTAGTAGTGTACAATAGTTTTTATATTATTTTATAATGCTTGTTTTGTAGGTGGACTGCATGTACCTAGCAGAGGTGTTGTGAAAATATGTGAGGCGACAGAACAGTTTATAAGAAGATTAATGCTCCTCACAAACAACAGATTACCTCATGAAAATGAATTCTTTTCAACATTAGCTACAACTGTAGCTCAAAAATTTTATGGTAATGTGGAGGAACTTTTTCCGGATCTTCTTGAGCACAGTTATTCTTTTCCTCCCAGTGAAGATCATCATTTAATTATGTTAATTAAACAAATTGTTAACTGCTATACTAGAATTAGAGTTTTTAATTTGACCAAAAAGTATAGAGAAAACATTCAAGGAAGTCTTGTTCGAAAAACATTGACAAAATTGATTTTATTTAATCATCAATAAAAACTTAATAAATGGTTTTAACATTTCATTGTTTATTGGTTTTTTTACTGTTTATTATTTTATTGTCTTATGTGTCTTTTATTTCTATTATTGCTTATTCCAGTTATTTTGTAGCAGACGTTTGCCAGACCCAAAAATTAGTAAAGATTCAGGTTAATGTTTTGTTTTATAAATTATAATATAGCGGGACTTATTAATACCGCGAGCTAGCCAGTTAGGAAGTTCCCATTATATTGCATTGTATTTGTTGCATTTACCGCCATGAAGTGTTTGTAATGTTTTGGTAAAGCTAGGTAAGCTTTCAATATTTAAATTGGTTTTGCAGAAAACGCTAATTCTAAACTGTGAAGGAATGCATAAAGCTAATATCATATTTGAAATTACAATAAAGATTGACACAACCTAATATAATTTAATACAATGCAATTTATCCTTTTTTCCAAGCTTAATTTTATCAATAGCTAAATTTTCGAAAATTGCCATTAAAAGATTCTTAATATACGTTCTGTATGCAGATCAGTTAATCCAATATCGATTTTTGGAAGTTGAATCCTCATTCCGGTTTATAAAACACTATATAGTTTTTGATCAGATTTTAAGTTTGCCGAATTTGGCGCGCTTGTTTTTGATTGGCTGCGATGCAGCTATAGGTCAAAATGGCCGCTTACTACATTAGACAAGTCGCGCAGGCTTATGATCATTCTCCCCTCTCTATATCTCTGGCCTACGTACGTTTATAAAGCACCGTTGCCGTTATCGTTTGCCGCTGCCGTCTGTCCGAGTTAACCAACTTTTAAAGTTTGTCGTTGCAGTTCGCGCATCGGCCAATCTAAATCGACACTACCACGCGGGCGCAATCTACCAGACCGCCAGCTGCTCCATTATCATAGCTGTAATGGCCATTTCCAAATTGCCTTGTGGTTGAAGCAATTGATCTATGAGGAGCGTTGTTTCAAAACGCAATTTGTCCATTTTTGCATAAATTGAGATAATAATGTCGACACGCTATTTCAAGGATGAGGAATTCGAACTTTTAAGCGGTTTGCTACAAAAAGCAATATTTCCCGTTGAAAACGTATTGTAAAAATACCCGGCCGATGCAAAATGCAACATATCCAACGTACCTGACGTTTCAAAATGCAATAAGTGACTACAACGCCGGAAACGTTGCAGTTTGTAACAAATCGCTCGCATTTGGTGCATGGGACATTATCGGAAGTGTCAACCACGAGGTGTTGTTAGTGTTTTATTGTGAAAAATAAGCAAAATGGATTATGATACAGTTGTTGGAACGTCGAAGAGAGGATCTAGAAAGCGGCTAAAGAGTGCTAGTACACGTGAAAAAAAGAAACAGAAAAGGTAAATGTAAAATATCATTAACAAATTAACAATTTAAAAAGTTAGGTTATTGTGATGTAATTTCTTACCAACCATAAATTGATACTTTAGGGCAATAATAAATTATTACTTGAATTTGAATCGCTCTGTAATCATGGAATAAACAAAAATATTAAAAATCGCTGGGAGTGCAACGCGATTCCATATTCGCAGTTAAAATTAGCAAAGCAAAATGTGTATTCGGTTCCAAACAAAGTTGAACAAGATAGACGATTAGCTACATTAATGTCGACTTCAGTACCAAAAAGACACCGACCAAGGGATGAAACTAAGAAGGAAAGACCAAAACACTTAATAGTATTTTACAAGGTAAGTTTACAGCGGTCTCTTTCTGCGCGTTATTCGTTGAATTTTGAATTTTATTTTTTAACGGATATTAACTATTGATGGCCCAAAGTCAGTGTGCTTGAGTTTTTTTAAAACGTTGTTTGGCGTTTCACACAGAAGGTTAATGACTATTGCAGCCGCACTAAAATCTGGCGTACCACCTGTTGAAAAAAGGGGTTGGTGATAGAAAAAGCCACTTATATACAGAAAAACGAAAAAAAAATTGAGTTTATTTCCCAACTCAAAGGACGAGAAAGCCACTACTCTAGAGATAAAAGCAAAAGAATATATACTTGCCACCGGAACTGAACATCGAAGTATTAAAGAAAATGTATAATGAATCAGTAGCTGAAGAATTAAAAGTCAAAAAGTGGCTGTTTCATGACGTTTTTACAAAAAAATTTAATATTGGCTTTGGAAATCCGGCCACTGACACCTGCAGTTGTTGTGCTAGAGTTGACCATGCAATTAAAAGCTGCAAATCAACAGACTTGACTAGAAATAATAGATTGAGTGCAGAATTGCAAGCCCATAAAATGAAGGCAAAACAATTTTACCTTCTTTTAAAAACAGTGTCAGCAGATTCGGTTACTTACTGCTTTGATTTGCAACATGTCCATGCTCTTCCAAAGCTTCCGATCGGAGAGGCATATTACGCCCAACAGTTTTCGTTTTATACTTTTTGCATTACCAACATTTCAACAAAATCTCCAGTGTTTTATACTTGGACAGAAGATTTGGCTTCTCGAGGTTCGGAAGAAATTGGTTCAGCTGTTTTTGACTTTTCAAGAAAACTAAGTTTAAAAGATACGGTTGCTCATGTAAGATTATTCGCCGACGGATGTGGAGGCCAAAATAAGAATTCTCATGTCATACATGCACTTGCTTTTTGGCTGTTAAAGTTTGCTTCGCGTTCTGTAAAATACGTAGAAGTCTATTTTCCTGTGCGTGGCCATTCTTTCCTCCCTGCTGACAAGGTGTTCGGCAGAGTTGAACACTGTTTAAAAAAGAAAGAAGAAATTTTAGACTCAGCTGAATACATATCCGTTTACAAAAACTTTGCAAATGTCAGAAATGTAGGAGAAGATTGGGACCTAAAGCATTTTAAAGATTTAACTTTATGCTTCAAAAGGATTCAAGGGATAAGCGAAATGAAACGGATTTTCTTACAAAAAAATCAAAACAATATAAGTATCAAAACAGAGCCGACTTATAGGGCTGATGATCCCTCGAAAAAATTTCTATCGATCTTTAAGAAAGGTTGAACCTAAAAACAAAGAATTATGCAACCCTCTGAAAGATGATAAAAAAGCTAATGTTGCGGCACTGCTGAAGACGAGATTTGGCGAAGATTGGGCAAAAGAGAAACAACTGCAGTGGTATGTTAATGTAATAGAAAAACGCCGGGAAAAAACACAGTGTGTTAAAGATGATAATCAAGACAATGATGAAGAAGAAAGTTGTTGCTGTCTGGACGAATACAAAATTATTTTATAAAACTATAAACTCGGTTTAATTAACCTTTTCATTTGTAATACCTGCTTAGTTAATAAAATATTCAAAAGTGCTATCTATTTCTTTGAAAATTAGGGCTACTGCTAGGCAGAATGTTTCAAAATGCAACATGTCCAGGCGTTTGTTGCAAAACGCAACATATCCATACTTAATTACTAATTATCTCCTATATTTTTGGATAAAATAATTTTTGCCTTTATATACTTGAATCTGGTGCATTATTGAACGTTCACGCCAAGGATGAATAGTTCGGTATAAATATTAAAGATTTTACAAGTTCTCAACACACTTTATTATGAGTTGCGTTTTGAAACGACGCTCCTCCTATTATCTTGTTTGCAGGTTATTTTAATTTTTTTTATTTGGCTTTTGTTTTATTTGTATAAATTTTGTCTAATGTTTTTAGGTATGTATTCATAATTTTAGTTTACTATTTTAAGTTAATATTAGTTTAGGTAATTAATTATTATAGTTTTTTTTTTTAAAAGAGTGTTTGTATTTTGAAAATGGATACTGTAAAAGCTCAACAAAGTAAGTTCTTTTGTTAAGAAATGTAGTGAATTATTTATAATGAAAATGTATTTCAGGCTCATCTAATAATGATGCCGAGTTGCTCACAGAAGTGTTTCAGCATTATGAATTGTTCTTCGACATTAAACACGTAGACTATAAAAACCACAATAAAAAATAAATGGCCTGGGAAGAGATTGCCAACATAGTGAATGTTTCTGGTAATATAGCTTACTATTACAAATTGTTAATTTTGTATACAATAGAATTAGCGATGCCAATTGTTATAAATAATAACACATGATCGTTTTGTAGCTAAAGAATGCAAGAAGCTATTGAAGAACTTGCGGGATAGGTACTTAAGGGAGAAGCGTGGGGGACTCTCTGGAAGTGGTGCCCCGGAGAGCAGTTGGCCATATTTCCTTAAAATGACTTTTATTTTCGTTCCTCGAGGCCTCGCAAGTAAGTCTAAGAATGCTCAAACTATAATTCTTATCAGAAAAGTCTACAGTATAAGTGTTTACAATTTCTAGAACCATAGCCAACACCCTAAAAGCAGGGACACGCAAGGTGCCATCGTGGTCCAGTCGGCATGTTCATCGGGCTCGCTGTGGAGCTCTGTTGAAACTATTCATTCGCCCGAGCACAATGGCGAATTTGAGGAGGCCTATATCATAGAAGTAGAAGGTGGCGTAGATCAAAAAACTACACCCAAAGATGTCAATTCCGCAGGATTCGACACTGAAAACATCGCGAGGTAAGGTTTTTAATGCATGTTATACCTTTTCCGTAGACACGTTATTTATATGTACGTCTTAATATTAAATTTTCCAATTTTCCTATTGGTTTATATTGGTCCCGTGACTATTAGTTTCTAAGATGGCCTATTTTCACCATGTGCGTTGAGTGTGTGCAACAGAGCTAAAACTAGTAAGGTATGTATACACGACCTCTAACTGATTACTCGATTATTTACTTTTCTTTTACACATGAGATAAAAGTTACTAACTATATAGATGTACGAGGGTTTAAATATTGAATATAAAACACAAAAATAGCTATAAAATGAATATTTCGTTAAAAATTCGTTGTGTCTATTCACTGGTCCACGATATAACTTATAGCCCAGTAAATGAACAGAGTGTTCATTCACTGGGTTTTATGGCAGCACCGTACATATTATTCAAGAGTACACTAAAATTGTGTAGAATTGTTCACTGGAACCAGATTTAACCTCAGAATACGTATTTGATGCACCTTTCCAGTAAATGAACGGGGGGTTTTAGTCGTGTTCATTCACTGGCATATAGCCATTAATAAGTAATAAGTGAATGAACAGCACTTTTTACTAATTTTAAATTATAATGCCTACCTCAGTAGGTACCTAATATTTTCTTATTTTTTATAATATAGATGTCCAAGAAAAAACAATATATCAGATTTCGTTATTCAGAAGACCAGCTAAAGTTGGCCATTGATGAAATTAGAAGTGGTAAAATCAGTCAGAATGCCGCATCAAAAAAATACGGAATTCCCAAAGCAACACTTAACAATAAAATCAGAAATATTGTTCCACTGGAACGAAAAATGGGACCTCCACCTATATTATCTGAAACTGAGAAAAAAAGATTAGAAGATTGGATTATAGCAAAAGCCAAATTAGGTTTTTTTCATGCACCACGACGAAGTTCAGCTAGCAGTGCAAAACATTCTTAAGGCTAGCCATCGTGAAAATGTGTTCCATGATGACAAACCTGGTAGAAAATGGTTGAAGTTGTTTTTAAAAAGAAGACCATCTATAGTGGAACGGAATACGGAAATTATTTCGAAAGCTCGAGCAGCAGTTACCGAAGAAACAATTAGGGATTGGTTTAAGAATTTGAGAGAATCTCTTAGCAAAGAAGATCTCGAAGAGATTGCTTCTGACCCGACTAGGATATACAATGCTGATGAGACTGGCATGCAGTTTTGTCCTAAGACTGGTAAACTGTTAGGACCGAAAAATTACAAAGACTTCTATGTTGTAAGTAGTGGCCCTGAAAAGGAAAGCATGACTGTCCTATGCAATTTTTCGGCAGCTGGTATAATAGTGCCTCCGATGATAATTGTGCCTTACAAAAGAGTGCCTCGGGATGTGGCGTTTTCCATACCGGACTCGTATTTCCTTGGAAGATCGGATTCAGGTTGGATGGTATCCGAAACTTTTTATGAATACATAACCAACTGTTTTTACCCTTGGTTATTGGAAAATAACATAAAATTTCCAGTTCTCCTGTTTTTGGACGGTCATAAATCACATATTAATGTGGAATTGTTTGACTTTTGTATTGAAAAATCCATACTTCTTTACAGTTTACCGCCCAATGCGACTCATATCATCCAACCATGCGACGTCACTATCTTCAAACCTCTTAAAACTGCGTGGAAGCAGGTAGTTCAAAATCATAAACAAACAACCAACAAATACATAACGAAATCTACTTTTGCTCCTCTATTCCAAAAAGCTTTCGATCAAGCAATAAATGAAAATACCATCAAGAATGGCTTTAGATGTTGCGGATTATATCCATTAGATCCAGATGCGGTAAACTACAATAAAACGATGTCCTTTCGACGAAATAAAATATTTACAGAGCAACAACAACAACATGAAAAACCTACATCACATGATTTACAAGCAACGTTAATAGTTATTTACGATACAAGTGCGGGAAAACAATTTTCCCGCGTGAACGCAAGTTTGAAGCACGAGCGACCGCAGGGAGCGAGTGTTTCATCTGCGTGAACGCGGGAAAATTGTTCACGCACGAGTATTGTACAATATTTTTTGAAACGAACAAAATCTTTCTTAAAAATATCGAACAAAAATTATATCTCTTGGATTTTACTTTTGCTTCAAACATTTGAAACAGGCAGGCCATGGCCGTAACAATTGCTACTTTGACAGTTATTAATATTGTGGTGGTCAGTTAATTTTTTTGCGTTAAGTCTGTGCCCAAAAATTATAAAATGTCCGATTCCGAAATAAATTGTACACCACCCGAAATCCGGGACGCTGCTAATGCAGCTGTAAAAAATTTGCTTCCCGACAAATCTAAGCATAGATATGAATTGACGTACACTAAATTTATAACATGGTGCAAGTCCAACAAAGTTCATAATTATACAGAAAATTGTTTATTGGCATATTTTCAAACTTTTCAAAGTAAAAAATCGTTGTGGCCGACATACTCTATGTTAAGATCATGTTTATTGATAAAAAATAATATAGACATATCAAAATATAACAAATTAATAGCATTTTTAAAAAAAGCAACACAAAATTTACAACCAAAAAAATCAAAAACTCTACAGAATTGCGAAATTACTAAATTCATTCATGAAGCCCCAGATGACTCATTCTTGTTAATGAAGGTATGTACACAATATTTATTATTAACATTACAATCAACGTAACATTCTACAGGCAGTGGTAATAATGGGTATCTCTGGCGCCTGCAGGCGTGAAGAATTATGTAAAATGTCAATTAATGACATTGAATTTAAAGGTGATGTTATCTTGGTTAGTGTGCCAGAAACAAAAAATAATGTTCCACGACGTTTTGCTATCACAAATCCAGAATGGATAAATTTATTGCTAAAATACAAAGAATTAAGACCAGGAGCCACCCAACGATTTTTTTGTACTTACAGAAATGGGAGGTGTATAAATTCGTCTGTTGGGATTAATACAATTGGCAAAATTCCATCCCAGGTGGCAGAATATCTGAAATTAGAGGCTCCGAAAGATTATAGTGGTCATTGTTTCCGAAGAAGTGCTGTGACACCCTAGTAGCCAGGGTGTACAATATTAATGCTCACGGTGCTCAAGGTTAAAAGGAGAGCAGGTAGGTTGGTTCGTCGATGATAGCTACTAAAAAATAACGATTTGCTGCCTGGGCGCCATTCTAGAAACCTAGAAAGAAGGGGAATGACCAAATACACACAATCATAACAAAAACACAACACGATCATGTAAAACGTATAATTAATATTAAGCATTAATAATATAATATAAATGTAACTAGTAACAATTGAAATAACAAATAAACAAATAAGTAATAACAAAAGGTATAAAAAATTTAATAACAACAATAGTCACCAAGGGCTAAACAAACACCCAACAATAATAATAAGAATAAATGGCCTCAAAATGTGTATGAAAATTGTCCACTAATATGACTAACAGCCAGTATAATATTAAACTTGATAAATAATCAATAGAAGCATCAATAAAAAATGACATGCCTTTTAAACAAAACAATAATAATAATACATATAATTAAATGCAACAAGTAGTGAACAGAGGTGTAAATAATTAAAGTTGGAAAAAAATTGGGAGCAGTAAAAGGTGGGTAGGAAGCAATATAACTGGTAAAAACGCTTAAACTCAATTCCTAACCTTAAATCTTTACCAAACCACAAGAATAATAAATGTAAAAAGATCATAAAACAAATAACCTGTAATAGTTTCAGGCAAGCTTGCTCAATAAGGCGCCGTACCAGCAATAATTAATACCGAAGCAAAATTTACAAGTACCACAGTACAACTTATAAAGATTTGATCACAACGAAGGTAAGTAATTAACTTTAATTAGGAATTAGGATAATAAGAAGGGAAAACACTTCTGTAATACTTACAGTTACAACTTTCAAAATTTACCAAAATTAACAATACCAAAATGACGATGCTGACAAAACCAGCTACTATTAATTAAACGGCAGGAACACAATACTCCTGGCTGTGAGACAATGTGGTCTACGGATGTCTTCATAGATTTAAAACCACCTTCACCGAGGGTAAGATTCTCACATGGAAATTCCAACTAGCAGAATAAAAAATACTATTCTTGTAGAACTTGCTTAAACCCAAGCAACCATTTCCATGATGCAAGCCAATAAGATTAGCCAAGTAGATCTTAATAAACTTAGAAAAAACCCTCATCCATTAAGGTGAAAAATGTGGGGTATATAAGAGATGCCTAGAAATAAAATAATAAATTACCCCCAAGCAAAAGTAGGTATAAATCACAAATGAAAATCAAAGAGAATTAGAAAAATTCAAAAATTAGCAAACATATTTACCTAGATGTTCTTGGGCCAAAGTTCAATGGAAAAGAACATTGAAAAATTTAAAATGTCTTCTCATTATCAAAAGGAGATTAGAAATCCTCCTACACATAGTTGGTAAAACTTTCACACCAAGAGATAAAAAGAAAGTACAAATGGCTGACAATTGTTTATATTAAGATATCAAAAATACACAGGGGAAAATATCAGAAAACACCCCTAAAGGAAAAATCCGAATAGTAAATTAAAGAATAAAAAATAATTAAAGTTAGTTAGGTAAGCACATCATACAATAAAGACAATTCCTTTTCTTTTCTTTTTTTTTTTTTTAGGAAACTTGACTCCAAAGAATCAAGAGGAATAAATAAAAATTGGGAACGTCACAGTGCTGCCACCCTGCTAGCTAACAATGGTGGTGATTTGTTAACATTAAAAAAATTTGGAGGCTGGAAATCTTCAAGTGTAGCGGAAGGATACGTGGATGATTCCGTGCAAAATAAAATCAACGTTGCCGAAAAATTGATGCAACCAATAGCAGGACCATCATCTTCAGTACCTAAAACTGTAAATTTAACACAGTCTACCTTTTCAAACTTCAACCCATATCCTGCAGAAAGTTCCGCAAATTCAATTTTCAATTGTACAAATTGTACGATTAATGTGTACAATAATAACGCTAGTAACACAGGTTAACCTGAAAAAATATAGTTTAGTTGAATCATATTTACTAGTTCAGTGTGGAATAATAAACAATAAAGGTTTATTTAAACATGTTTACAAATATTCTTATTAGTATTATTAAGGAATAATGATTAATACTTAATTTATTTACTTGCTTGATGTGTTCGCCCACTGTTTGTCAACCTTGCAAAATTCCTAACCTCAAATAATTCGCAGTTCGAAGCTGGTTCGATGGGAGACCACCAGCTAATAATTTTTAGTTAACTGAAATTTTCAATTTGAAATTGAAACATGTACTAAATTTTTAGTACATGTTTCACAGACAAGTGGCCAACTCGTGAAAAGTAGGCCATGTATTTCCCGGTTTAGTAAACCGGGAAATGCGTGTTCCCGGTTGACTACAGAGTGCGTCGAACGCTACTTCCTAGTTAGTGAGTTCAAAAAAGTTCTAAATTATTATTGCAAGGATCAAGTCATTGACAAAAACTCCGAAATTTACCGAATTTATCAAAGATGCAAAGATGAAAACCTGACCGTAACTGGTGATGAAGATCATAGTGAAAATGGCGAGGGAGACCCTGCACCATTAACGAATTCAATTATAGACGGAATGCCAATTGAATTTGATGATTTGATCTTGTTTCCAGAAAATAGGGATTACCTCGACAATCCCCCACTGGACAATATACAGATGGATAAGGAAGTTTTGACCGAAGAAAACAACAACTTGAAGAGAGAAACTGAAATACTCAAAGAAAATAATACTCTTATCGTGAAAATTCATGATGATGGCAATTTGCAAGATACAGTACATAGTGATATTTTCAATTTGGAAGACATAAAGAGCCTGCTCATTAGCACAACAGAAGATTCAATCGAACAAAAAAATGATCTCGAGACTAAAAACAGTACTTCTACAATTGTCACAAATATTACACAAATTATTACACCTAATTCAAAGATGGATGACAATTTGCAAGAAGATACACTGTCAGATGGAAATTGTTCTAAAATGGCAGACAACACTTCCTTTGAAACTACAGACATAGATAAAGAAGCCCTAATTAACCAAGAAAATGACTTGGAGAAAGAAAAGAGTTCCCCTGGACAATTTAAAGATAGTGATGTATGTAATCTTAAGACTGACGATGACAGCAATACACTACCAGATAGATTTTTAAAAACTGACTGTGATACTGTTCCGAACAATTGTGATGTTAAGAATAGTAGCAGTATTAATGACCCTAAAAGTGATATATTACAAGACTCTGGAAGAAGAGAAGTGAAAATAAACATTTTGTCAGATATAACATTGACACCTAGTCCAAGCAACTGTCAATCTGTTGAAGATATTTGGAAGAAACACTTGCATTGGCCAAAGATTGAAGAGAAACAAAATAGCAAAAAAGTTAAAAACTTAATGCCTTTCGCTTTGGTTTCTAGAGAATGGAAAGAATATCATAACGAAAAAGAGAAAAAAAAGACTGAGCAGATTATATTAAAAGAGGAAAGAAAACAATGCAGAAAAAGAAAAGCGGAAGAGAAAAAGAAAGCACGGGTGACATTACCGAAAAAGAAACAGAGAAAAGAGAATATTTCCTATAATATTAGTCCTAATTCCAGTTGTAAAGAAAGTGATTCTGAAAAATCTGACAGCGAAGATCACGAAACTCAGGAAGACAAAAAAATCCAGAATCCGGAAAATCAAACCCAATACGAAGTAAATGATTTCGTTATTGTGAGATACGACAAGAAATACTTTCCTGGCAAAATAATCGATGAAGAAGACGAAGAGTATGAAGTGACAACAATGGTAAAAAGTGAAAAAGGAAAGGTATGGAAATGGCCAGAGATTCCAGATACGGTTTGGTACAAGAGACAGGATGTTTTAACAAAGATAACGGAGCCAAAGAAAATTAATTCTAGGGGATTTCTTGTGATTAAAGAGTTAAATAAATAGGAGAATATTGTTTAGTAATTTTGTTCATTCATTGGACCATCAATGTTCAATTACTAGAATGTAGTGTTCATTGACTGGTATTTTTTATATTTTTTATTTGACGTTTAATAAAATAAAAATAATAATTTCAATTTTATTTGTGTTGATTTATTTTTGACAAATGAAGTATAGGGAACCATTTGGCATATATGAGATTCCTCTAAATCAAATATATTTTTTTTAAATACAATATCTACCTGAACAATTTCTTAAATGTTCATTCACTGGTGCAGTTACCCTATATCAATGTATTTAATTGATGGCCAGTTTCAATGGAAATAAAGTTTCCATCCGCATCTGCACATGCCAGCAGAACAATAGAATGGTAATGCTTGTAGTTGAAGTCTAGCGAAGTAGCATGTGGGAGTTTCTGAATTCGGATATGCTTGCCATCTATACTGCTATATGCAGTTGGGGAGATCCCAAAAATTCTGAAACCTGTCTGCAAGGTTCCTCCACA
Source organism: Agrypnus murinus (assembly GCA_929113105.1). Classification (NCBI taxonomy): domain Eukaryota; kingdom Metazoa; phylum Arthropoda; class Insecta; order Coleoptera; family Elateridae; genus Agrypnus; species Agrypnus murinus. The sequence continues at coordinate 104,945,358 of OV816026.1, read as the reverse complement.
TACATATCTTCATCAGGTCTTGGAATGTACTCGCCGTGAAGAGCATCCCATACGGCCTTCAAGGTTGATGCGATTATGCTGCTGTATACAGTTATGTCCTTGGACAAAGTAGAGAGCAAGAGATGACATAGATGCTCCCGTTCCCCGAACCTTAAAAAAGGAAATAGATTAATGAAAAGAACGCCAAAACAAACTCAACTGATGTTTTTTGTGCTTTTAGGTGAAATCTGTAAAAAATGTTGGGCTAATTTGCGAACTACGTCCAGAAAAGATCTAAGCCTCCAAAGAGTGGTGCAGGGTTTCAGAAGGACTACTACCTCAACAAGTATATGCAATTCCTTATACCACACACCAAAATACCTGGAAGTAACTTTCCGCCAGTTCCTAGTGAACACTCTCGCCCCAGAACAATCATATATGTCAGATTAAAGAACAATCATCTACGTCACAGCAAGGGCAGCCATCTGAAAGTCAGTACTCCAATAAGGATGCAGATGGAGGTGATTCACAGGATGAACTTGTTAGTCTAAACGTTAGAGAGAAATATTAGAATGCCGATACAGAGCATAGCCAACAAATAATTAGTCCAATTTCTCTCCAGCAAAAGACCAAAACCCCTATCCCAGGTTGATGAAGCAATTGTCGAATATTTCCAATCGAAAAAGGAAAAGACGAGTGGTGATCCTGAAAATCAGTGAAAGTGTTTCCTCTTGAGTTTACTGCAAAAAATTATTGAACTTCCTGAAGTTCAATAATGGAATGGAAACAACCAATAGCATTTACTATTACTTCAGGTCCTACAAAATGTTTACAAGACAATTAATTCCTAAAATGATTCATGCATGCCAAAATATAGGTTTAGAGGTTGTAGCAACCATGTGATAAAGGCAGTTTAAATAAAACCGCTATAAATGCTATTCTAGAAGACACGCAAGAATCATTCACACGTTTAAGAGAAGAAACAGATACTTTGGGTTTTTGGTGGTTCAAAAAGAAATTGTGAATTTGTTACATCCCCCATCTGTTTAAAGGCCTACTAAATAATCTCTTAGTAAAGGAGTTGCACTTCATAGAGAATGGTTAGAAAGAAATTGCAAAATTTCTTTGGTGGTATTAGGGAACATGGAGTATGGCACACATCACCAGATGTTTCTCATTTTATCTCATCATTTAAGGCCTTATTAATTAATAACTTTGTATCCACTCACTCACCCGGATCAAACTCAAACTGTCAAACAGAAGGACTTGGACTAACATTGGTGCTTTGGACAGCTTAGAATTTTTATTAACTACAGAAAAGGTTCCAAATAATTCAGATATTGACAATCCAGAAGATTCAAATGAGTGTATGGGAGATGTACCCAGAAGTGTTTCGAATATTAAAGAAAGGCGAATAGCTAAGTCGAATTTTAGCTTTGGAACCATTCGAAATATGATTCAATCGTCACTTTGCCATTCTTATATAATTTGAAATGACCATTGTGAAACTTCGGAAAATCGATTTAAGATACCAATTTTTTCCTTTAATTGACAAAAAATGACAAAATACATATTTATTGCTGTTTTACCCATATAACAAGACGATCCTTGTCGAAGACGCTACTAATTAAAAACTTTTTTGTGTGTGTTAAATACTAAAGATACGTATATAATTTTGAAAATCAACATCTCGGCCCATTTTAAACTATTTAATTCCAACGTTACGTCAGTGATCTACGATCGAAATATTTGCGATTCGATTTTACACTTATTTACGACACGTTCTGAATTTAGAATGTGAAACAAGTGAAAATTTATATGTAACGCCATTTTAATTCCGAGAAAATCGCCGATCTTTCCGATAACACTAGTTTACCAATAATTATTTTTGTAATATACCTTTGATCAAACCCTTATTTTTAAGTTTAATCGCCTTTGATAAAACAACAATGACAATTGAAAATATTTTATCACGTCGAAGTTGTGTGATACAAAAGATAACGTTTTCTTGCTTATTTGTACGAATACCTGCTATTTAACGTTTACTGTATTGAAACCTACGGTATCAGGTAGTGTTCTAAATTTTACATCTCTAATAGATCGTGTAAATTAGATTGTAATCGTTTTTGTTACGTTTGAGGACAATTCATATTTGCGTAAAAGGAAGATCTATATCAGAAGCGCTGAAAACAGCATGTCTGCATTATTTTGGATTTACAGTGTGTAATCAAGAGAAAAAATGGGTACCACACGTTTTTTTGTGAAAGTTATAGGATGACTTTAGTGCGATGGGTATCAGGCGAAGAGGATTAATTTGATTACAACGCAGCATCCGATGAAGAATCATCTAACGAGGATGATAATTAACTATAACCTTTAACTAACTATAATCTTTAACTAAATATACTGTATTTTATGTCTTTTAATAAAATTTATTATTCTTAAATTGTATTAAAATTTTGCAAATCAAACATTTATTTCACTTCTTTATTTATGTCAAGACTATAGAATAATTTTCTAATGCTAACTAATGATATTTCAAATATTTAAAAAAAATGTTTTTTTCGGTATGGCGCCCTTTTAAATACCTTCAATCAGTATGGCATTGCAACTATTCTTCAAAAAGGTCCACTAGGGTCATAAATACGGACCGCCATACGGCCGCCGGGCCTGGTAAACCCCGCCATTGGGTCGTTAGGAATTGCATGGAATCTGATGAAAGAACCGTTTTGCATAAGCCACTGGGTCATAGAGAAGACGTCATACTACCATCGTTACACATCAAGTTGGGCCTTATGAAGAATTTCGTAAAAGCATTAGATAACACGAGTGATGATTTTGCCTATCTTCGTTCCATGTTCCCGCAAATCAATGATGCCAAAATAAAAGAAGGAATCTTTGTAGTCCCCCAGATTCGGAAGGTAATAGCTGATAGACGTTTTGAGGAGCTGCTAAGTGGATCTACGTGCATGGGAGGCTTTCAAATCCGTCGTCGCTAATTTCTTGGGAAATCACAATTCTGCTGACTACACAGAAATTGTTCAGCGGTGGATCGTTGCTTACAGCAACATGGGGTGTAACATGTTCCTTAAAATTCACCTGCTTGATTCACATCTCGACTTTTTTTCCGCATGTCTTCGCGAAGTCAGCGACGAGCACGGGAAACGCTTCCACTAGGAAATCGCCAGGATGGAATCACGTTACCAAGGACGCTGGAGTTCTGCTATGCTAGCTGATTACTGCTGGTTGGTCCAACATGATGCACCTGAAGCTAGACACCGCCGGAAGTATAGTGCCAAGAAGCAATCCTAACTCAATCAATATACGTGCCGCATGTTTCGGGTACTTCTTCGTGTACTGTTTTACTTTAATTAGTATGGCACTACTGTAATACATGTGCATTTCTTTTATTAAAGTGACACGTTTCATCTTCTGAATCGAATTTGAAACATTTTTTGTATATTTTCATGTTTTTTTGGTACAGTTATACTGATTAATATGTAGTCAACTCCAGGATTTAAAGAAAAGTTATGAAATTTGATTTTGAAAATTTGAATTGCGGTTTTCTTAAAATTCTGATGTGATACAAACAAACGTTTTACAGGTTTGGAATCAGCATGCCTAAATTAACCAGAAACATCAACTTGCCAAAGAAAGAAAAACAATTTTTTTTGTATGTCAGTCGTAATCCAGATGTCAGAGAAGCATAATGCAAATCATATTGCTTATTGGTTGACCGAATGGGTCAGAACTGGGGCTATTCCTCCAAAGGAAGTAATGTGTGATGAATCTAAGGCATTGTTAATAGCAGCTAGCTATACCTGTATTCAAAGGTTGCTACAATTAATGAATATGTAAATGCGTGTTTTGCTAAAAATAATATAACATGTTATATAAGAATGATCGATGTGGTACATTTATCAAGACATACATTGTTTTCTTAAAACATGGAAAACTCACGTTAAAAAAGTTCCAAATGTGTGCTATTGGTGAACTTCGTTTGGCAACTGACATTGACTTAGCTAAAACCATATTAGAATTTCTGCTAACCTTTTTCGTCTGAATTTTTCGTATTTTATTTCTATAAAATTCTTAATTGACTTCCGAGCTATAGGAAGTGGATATTGGCAACCGGGATTTTGACCTTTGACTTTTAATATCTTTTAATGACGACACGATCTCACTCTCGATTTTTAATATGTTATTTAAAACGACAAAATAAAGCGATTAAACAAAAAAAAGAGTTGGTATTTTTTTTGGAACAATAACTCTAACGTAACTTGACTAGTTTCTGTATTTAATTCTAAAAATATTTGTATTGCTAGATAACAGCGACTCTCCAACTAGAACCAATGAGTTTTACAATTGGGCTTTACAGATCAATCATGATCTGTAAAACAATGCCGATATAAAAGAAGGAAGTGACCCGAAAGGCTACATACATCCACAATTAGACAGAAAACTATTAATAGATTTCAAAATGTTTCCAATGGTAGTGCATAATGCAACCTCATTTTGGTTTTCGGCGCACCCCTCCTAAATGCGCCCCTGTAGAATCGGAATTCAATAATTCTAAAACAAGAATTTGAAATAAACATGCACCCTATAGGGTAGACGACTTCGTTCAGTTACATATACGATATATAAATGGTCGAATGAATATTGCGCACGCTTCAATGCAAAATTCCATTGAAGTAGATTTCGTAATTTCATCACAAAAACAGAAAAATTCGAGTTTGGCTGGAAATTAAAAAAAAACTTTCAAGATATTTGGATGATGACGTTACTGAGAGATTTTACTGCTAGTAAGGAAAGCACAAAACTTTTCCCAGTACTTAAAAATGCAAATTGTATATCCTTAAAATCTATTACCATTAAAGGTATTAATTACACCATTAGAAATACTTGTGCAATTGATACGATATTTCAATTATTGCACGCTGGATTGAGTCAGAGAGTATATCTGCAAGATTTACTTTCCTCTAGTAACAATTAATTTCTAAACTTGATTATGTATGTTATTAATAACGGCATAAATAGTCAAGTTTATAGAAAAAGAAGTGAAATACTCCTGCAAATGCGTATACACACCAGGACTAGTGTAATTCTAACTTAACCTAATCAAACCCAACATGACATCACATGGCCATAGTCGCGGTCTCGGCGAGTTGTCCCTTTTCGCAATTTTCTTTTAATTACAAAGAATATTAAAAAAAAACTCATTAGCGATATCCAGTTGAAAAGTTACTAAGTTTGTTGGCAAATTCAGTTAAAAGCAATATCAATTAATTAACATATCGTATTAAACAAATGTGAAATAAAACATGTTATTTAACAATTGTCATTATGGAAATCTATTAGCGCCGATCTATGGATTATCAAATTTCTTTCTAAAAACTAAGGTTCGAGTATAGCAGAGAACGAACGACTACTAAAAATAACAGTCAAGATAAAAAACAAACAATATCTTTCTTCCCGGTTATCACTCAGTTGTTTATAGTAGAGTCAATTTTTGCATTAAGTTGTTATTTTTTACTATCTAAAGATAGAGACTTGAAATATTTTGTAATGCCTTCAGTACTGGAGCAATATAAAATGTAATATGTTTAAAATGGGGGCACGCCCCCTCGGCGTGCGTAGAAACATCCCATTTTAAACTCCCAATTTAATAACTCGGGAAGTTTTCAACCAAATTGAGCAAAAACTATGTTGGAGGGAGATTTGAGGTCGTTGATTATGGATCAAACGAGAACATCAAAAAGTTCAAAATGTCGGACCCAAGAAGGCGGTATTTTAGATTAAAGATGCGATTTACGCCGTTCCTATTGATTTTAGAGAAAAATTTAAAAAGCCAGAAAGTGTTTAGAATGTGATTTTGCATAGGAATACATAATTCCAGTTACCTTATTATGTAACCCCTTCACTCTCCCTACTCCCCTGAGAAGAAGAGTGCAGGGGGTTACATGATAAGGTAACCAAAATAGTACGTTTCTTTGCAAAATGACATTCTAAACACTTTTTGACTCTCTGAGTTTTTCTTTAAAATCAATAGAAACGACGTAAATCGCATTTCCAACCTCAAAGACCGCCATTTTGGGTCCACCATTTTGTATTTCTTAATTTTCTCATTGAATTCATAATCAGGAACCCCAAAAACCCCTCCAACATGAACTTCGCTCAAGTTGATGGAAAACTTCCGAGTTAGTAAATTGGGAGTGTAAAATGGGGGTTTCAATCCCCCGAGGGGGCGTGCCCCCATTTTAAACATATTACAATTTATATTGGTCCAGTACTCAAGGCACTACAAAAGATTTCAAGTCTCTATCTTTAGATAGTAAAAAATAAGAACTTAATGCAACAATTGACTCTACTTCTAGGGCAGAGTGATGGGGTTACATAATAAGGTAACCAAAATAGTGTATTCCTTTGCAAAATCACATTTTAACTCTCCTGGCCCATCTGGGGTCTTTTTTGGCCCCACGTGCTGCAAAATATATTTTTTTGTGTTTATTATGGACCCATTGTCTCGAACCATTAAATATGCTTCTGTCTAACTTTATAGAACATGATCATACTATTTTCTGTAATTAAATAGTTGTAAAAAGATATTTATACCGCAAAATATATGTTTGGGGTCAATCTTGGCCCCAGGTGGGTGGGTTGTATGTAATAAAATTTTGGTTTCTGCAGCCTTAGTTATTATATAGATTTTTATATAATTTTGGTGTAATGTAGCACACACTTGTAGTTATTCATGCCTCTGCAAGTTGTGACATGTTCGTAACATGCTGAAACCTACAAATAGCCATCGCTTATAAGTATAGCTCCCTGGTTTACGTTCTCATTTACTGTTTGACTGAGTGATAAGTAAGTTGTGTGACAACAAATTTGCACTGCACTTTTAGTGGAAGATGCGGTTTTAAGGTTTATATTCCTTCAAAGCCGGGAAAATATGGTATAAAAATATGGATGGCCGTAGACTGTGACTCGCGATACATTACAAACCTTCAAATATATTCTGGCAAAATTGGAAATGCAAGGGAACAAGAACAAGGAAAATGGGTGGTGTTAGACTTAGTAACGCATATGAACGGTTCTGGTCGCAATATTACTACCGATAACTTCTTTACCAGTTACAGCCTTGGACAAGAATTACTGAAGCAGAAATTAACCCTTGTTGGAACTGTCCGTAAAAACCGTAACAAGCTTCCGTCCCGTATGCTGCCATCAAAGTTACGGGAAGAGAGGTCATCTGTTTTTGCTTATGCCAACAGTACACTTTTAGCATCTTACGTTCCTAAAAAAAAGAAAGGCTGTCATTATGATGTCCACTCAACACAATAGATTTGACGTTTCCAATGAAGACCATAAGAAACCGGAAGTGATATTAAATTACAATTCCACCAAATTTGGCGTTGACTCGGTGAATCAGATGGTCAGGAACTACTCGACAAAAAGATCAACAAAGAAAGTGGCCGCTTGCTGTATTTTCTGATCTTGTGGATTTTGCCGGAATTAATGCATATAAACGGGGAAGGTGTTGCATTTGTCCACGACAATTAGATAAAAAAACAAACATCTTATGTAACATGTGTAGTAATTTTGTGTGTAAGGAACACGTTGAAATACGCACATTGTGATTTGCATGTTCAAGTTTAACGTCAGAAGACAATGACTCAGAATAATCATATTTAATGTAGTAAAGTATTAATCTTATAGCATTGCCTTATAATATGTGTTCTAATAAGGTTAGTATTGCTTGTAACCGTTTTTCACACATGCATTTAACAATAAATACCTTGAAATATTAGAAATAAGTTTTTTTTAGTGAACTACGCAATTTCAGCTTGGGGGTCACAAATGACCCCAGGTGGGCAGTATGTAATTTTAAAGCAGGTGGGCGAGGAGGGTTAAACACTTTTTGACTCTTTGAGTTTTTCTCTAAAATCAACAGAAACGGCGTAAATCGCATTCTCAATCTCAAATGCCGTTATTTTAGGACCGCCATTTTGGGTCCGCCATTTTGAATTTTTCAATTTTCTCATTGGATTCATAATCAGCGACTCCAAGAACCCCCCAAAAGAAATTTCTCTCACTTTGGTTGCGTTATTAAATTAGGGGTACAAAATGGGGGTTTCAACCCCCCGAGGGGATGTGCCCCCATTTTAAACATAACATTTTATATTGGTCCAGTACTGAAGGCATTACAAAATATTTCAAGTCTCTATCTTTAGATAGTAAAAAATAAGAACTTAGGCATGTTTTTTGCAAAAATTGATTCTACTATTAATTTAAAGCAGGGTTGGAAAAAACCATGTTTTAAAAAAACAAAAACAAAGTGTGTCTTACTTTTGCTAATGACAGAACATTTTATTTGATTGAGATAGCAGCATAAAAAGCACCTATTATAAGACGATCTATGGAAGACGTTAGTGGTCACTAAACCGCATTCTTAAAAAGAGATGACCAGTGGTGGGAAATTTACATTATCGGAAAATATACTCGAAGAAATAAGCATACACTGGTAGAAGTTCACACAATGTTATATGCAATATAAATTATGATGATTAAATTTAGATAGCAAGTAGAATATTTCGAAGTCTTGTAACCTTGGTTACAGATTGGCAGGAAACTGTTCATAACATAATGTTGATTTTCGTTTAACTCTTAAAAACACCATAACTATTATAATCAAATGTTTATGTAGTATACTGCAGATAATGTTTTGTTGGGAACTTTGTTTCGACTGTAAAAAAGTTTTGTGTATTTTATTGCTTATATTGTATTTGTGATGTTGTGATGTGAATGCAATTGTTGCTATAATGGGTAGCAGAGAAAAGAGATTAGTGGCACTTTGCAATATTTCACCAGAAGGCAATTGCAATTAAATAACGTAAATAAAAACATAACCTAATTTTTAGTTTTTGTAGAAGAAGCAGTTCACGATACGATTCAGCCTAGCGTTGATGAAAATATATTTAATAAAATTCAACCAAGACCAGGTTTGCAGCATGAGAATTCATCATTATTTAGCGAACGAGTCATTAGGTTTTTGTTTAATACTTTATAGGTTGCAGTTTTCAAAACAATGTAGAGTGTAACTTATTATCTCTATCAGCGTCTGATGTTGACGAAGAAGCTTCCTCTTCAGAAGAATATCAACCACCAACAGACAGTGATTCTGATGATAGTTATTTAAGTGATAATGTGAATTCAAATGAATTCAATAATACTACGAATGCCGAGAGTGCAGTAAACAATACTGAAGTATTTAAATGAAATGATTTGTAGAAACTGTTTATAAAAACGAAAAAACATAAAGACTTGGAGGAAAAATATTATAAAAGAAAAGAGATTGAAAGGAGAAGAGTACTTAGGATTTCGGAATATTAAGCATCCCGCTCGTCCCTTGTTACCATCCCCGTGTACAGATAAACTGAAGCATAGGTGCAACAGCACAGTAAATGAAAACCACAGATTGGAAATTTACACCGAATTTCGTAACCCCCCCGACAATAGATGATCAAAGACAGTTTTTGCTGAACCACATTGAGCAAAAACCTAAAAAGAGGACAACAAGAAACCTTGAAAACTCCAGGAAAACGTATACCAATTACTATTCATTTACTGTGAAAGGTGATAGTAAAGCTGTGTGCCGTGAGTTTTTTATGGCGATACTAAATATTACGGACGCTTTTATACGCAGTTCGTTAAAAAAGCGCTCATCTACTGGAATATTAGAGAAAGACAAAAGAGGTAAGCATGTTCCTTGTAATAAGTTGGTTGCCGATGATGACGCTTTCTTGCGAAATCACATTACTTCATTTCCTGTCATGGAATCGCATTATTACAGGAAAAAGAGCACAAGAAAGTACTTAGATTCCTCTTTGAATATTACAATTATGCATAGAATGTATAAAGATTTGTGCACGTCAGATAATCGCAAACCGGTATCCCTTGAGAAATACAGGCTCGTTTTCAACGAATATAACTTGGGATTTTTCAAGCCTAAAAAAGACCAATGCAAGAGATGTTTAGCCCAAAGGAGTCGGTCAGAAGTAGAACAAAAGCAACACGAAATGGAATTTAATTTACACCTGGAAAGGAAAAAATCTGCTCGCAAAAGTCGAGATGAAGACAAAGAGATAGCCAGGCACGATCCCTCTGTTTTGGCATTTAATTTCGATTTGCAAGCGGTTCTTTGTACCCCCAAGGGTAAAGCCGGGCAAATTTTCTTTTTACGCAAATTTGCAGGCTTTAATTTGACTATTTACAATTTAGGTAATCAAGATGTACAGTGCTATCTATGGAATGAGACACAAGGGAAACGAGGACCCAATGAGATATCTTCTTGTATTTATAACTACATTTTATCTAATTCAAAAATAACGACAGTGCGTATGATGTCAGATGGCTGCGGAGGTCAACAAAAAAATTCTATTTTTGCTGGTATGTGCCTAGATCTTGTAGTCAAGCACCCAAATGTACAGTCAATTGAGCACAAATTCTTTGAGACTGGGCATACTGAAATGGAGTGCGATTCTGTGCATTCGAAAATAGAACAGAAATCGAAGCATGTGCCAGTTTTCATACCTGAAGGATGAGCGCAAGTTATAAGAGAGTCTAGACGAAATCCAGCCCATTTTGGTGTTACCACTATGATGTATGATGATTTTTATGATTTTAAAAAACTTTCAGCAAACAGTATACCTCAGAATATCCCTTGGAGACGCGTTTGCTGGTTACGCTACCTGAAGAATAAACCAACAACAATACTTTACAAGACAAGCTTCCAAGACGAGGAGTTTATGGAAATGATACTGAAAGAAAGAAGAGGTCGACCTAAAAAAGAAAGGTCTTTGGAGAAAGAGCACAGCCAAGAACAACCAATAGCCGAATTAAAGTTTCAAAACCTACAAACAATGTGTATGGACCTAACAATACCTAAAGCTTATCACAGCTTTTATGCTTCTTTTTTAAAAACTTTTATTTTTACATTTAAAAAAATACCAAATGACTATATAAATGATAGTGATAAGGTTCTGTGTATTGAAATGGACCAGAAATTAACTTGGTGCAAAAACATTGATCATGTAAGTCCTAAGATGTCAAAAAATCTTTTCGAAATAAGAAACTTATCTAAAATAGCACCTCAAAGCTCAGTTTGTGTTGCATATCATTCACTTATAATGTCTCATTGCTTCTATGGTTTATTGTTATGGGGTTACTCTCCTCATGCAGAATGTGTATTTAGTATTCAAAGGAAAGCCTTAAGATTAATCTATAATTTGGAATAGAAGGGCAGATGTAAAGAATACTTTTATAGAAAAAAAAATTGTTGACCTTACCTTCATTATACATATACTTATGTCTAATATGTGTTAAAGAAAATATAGATTCATAGGAGATTAATAATTCAATTTATAGTTATAGGAAATATACCTACATATTACATACAACAGAATAAAACATAGTAGGTACAGTAAAAATTACTATGCGCCTCTTTCTTATAATAAACTTCCAAGAAATATTAAAATGATGGAAATAAAACTTTTCACACAGTATATAACAGTATAAAAAATTATTTAATCAATAATGCTTTCTACAGCATCCAAGAGTTTTTAGATATAAACGTTAACAATGTTTACAATGTCTTTATAAACTAATAATGTTTCTGGCTGTTTTTATAGTTACTGTACTTAATTATGTGTATTAAATGTGTTATATATTGTTAGGTATGTTTAGCAATTAAATTTACAAATGTGATATAATAGTATTGTATTTAAAAAAGTGATATAGTAGTACTGTATTTTTAAAAACTGTGACATAATAGTACTGTAAGATGAATTAGCTCGACGACACTGATAGCAATTGTAATTGTTATATGGTTATATGTTATTAGTCTTAAAAGATCAACCGTATTGTTCATATTACCATGTATGCTTCTAAGTTATAGAACTGATGTAAATGTAAAATGGCGATCAACAACAATATTGTCTATATGTACATATTAAATAAATAAATGAATAATACAGCGGAGAGAAAGACTTTTTAATTACAGGCCCTTTCATAAAAAACGTCATTTGTGTTGTAAATTAATTACACTGACTGTGGTGAGTCGCGATTGAAAATTGAAAAAAAAGGAACAATTATAATTATAATTTTAATAAGTGCAGTGAGATTTTTTTTTAATATTATCAAAAAACTTTCTGGTAAGCATAAAAACATTTAGTTTAACGGACTTCAAGCCGTCGAAATTTTGGTTTATGAGTTAAAAGGGGTTATAATTATGAGCAGAGCTTTTTCTTTAGAAAGAATGTATCAACCGAATCAAATTCGGACTCCTCCGTCAAGAGAATCTTGCGAACAGTTAAGGCATTTTACAGGTATTCTAATAGTTATAATCATCAACTTGATTTGATTTGATCAGATTGATAATATAAGGTTATGCAATAACTAAGGTTGAGACACATATTTATTTTTAGTAGGGAAAAAAAGAGTTAGACAAGCAAATCATACTTTTATAAAGGCAAAATGTTCAGTAGATACATGAAGTTGAAAACAGAAAGCATGTAGGCAAGTTTGAGCCACATACGTAGGTTAGAGAGAATTAAATTTGAGACATATATACTGATTAGGAAAAATCATAGACACTTCAAGCTTGTTGCTGCTATTTTTCTTGTCTAGTTGTTCTTCGAGGACGCAGCAGAAGATCGGCACATGAAATCTCTCTAGGGAAATAGGCAGTATCAGCAATGCGCAGCTGATCGCGGTGGACGAGTGGTGTCAGTGCATCACTCGTGTTCCAAGGGTCGTGGGTTCGAATACCACTTGGGGCGGCGGGATTTTTCTAATTGGAAAATTCCGCCACCTCAACTATGGATGTATGTATTCGTGTTGCATGTTAGATGGAGGACAGATGACCTTAGATGTTAGTTCCCCAGTAGTGTTGGCGTGAAATAAAAAAAATAGTTTGTTATACACATACGTATGTCTTTATGTTTCCAACAAATGCTGGATCGTCATGTCTGTTGTATAAAAATTCCGCTCTCTATTTATAATAGGAATACAAGTATTGCTCTATATTGACACGATAAAATCGGCTTTCGATATGCAGCGCATATCGCCGGTAACAAATATTAACGCAACTGGCAACGTTTTTGTAGAAGCGATAATAAGTTGCACCAATGTGAGACTTCTGATTAAATTCAATGTTAACAACTCGACGTCGATAATATTGCGTGTTTCCAAATGCTAGTTGCGGATTGCTTATTGCTTCAGTGTGAGAACCGCCTAAGGCAACAGCCCGGTTATTCGGGAAGATATCGGTACGGTGAGCAAGAGCGATCCCAGCAGGGACCTTCATACCAAGATCAACGACCTCGTCGTGAGAACTACCACCAGAATATACAACCGACAATTTCCACAACAGGAACAGCAGACGCAGCCAGAACAACAGCGATAACAAATGGGAACAAAAAGTGCATCGGGAAATGGTGCCGGAGCTCGGGACAGGGTCTAGCCAGGTCCGAAAATTTTGGTCCAGATCAAGGATCGATTCACAGACAAACATCAAGTCTGCAGAAAACCCCAAAGTTCTCAAATAAACTCAACGAAGTATTATCGATGTTTAACAAGACAGAAGCGAATGCGCGTAAATCTCGCGTAGTTCCTGAACTTGAAATATCCATAGGACAAATTATAGTTAAGTGCATATTGGACTCCGGGAGCGAGGTTAGTTGTATTTCGGAAGAGGTGTGGGAACAGTCCTATCAATCCGTCCTGCCACACTTCGAGTTACATCAATAAACTTACGGGGTGCCGTGGGACAACACAGCTGCCCGGTAGTGGTGCAGTGTTGGTTGGACTTTGAGGTTAAAACCCAGCCATACACCGTAGTAACTCTGGTAGTTAAAAACTTAATCAGATCAGTAATTCTAGGTGCAGATTGGTTACAAGAACAAAAAGCAGTGATTAATTTTAGTGACAAAACAGTGTTGTTGCGCGAAGGACAAAGCGAACAGTTATTCAGTTTTACTAACGTGAGCATCATCGAAGACGAAGCTGAGGATTACGTTGAGGAAGTGATCGGTGTGCTTGAAATGACTAAACCAGTGACGGTCACAGTTTCGAAGGAAGACGTGTTGGAATCGCACGAGTCATTGGAAACGAGGGTTAACACTTTGAAAATTTCAACAAAGGACAAGATACATTTGTTGGAACTACTGAAAGAGTTTCGGCACCTCTTTAGTAAAGGACCAGGGTTAACAGATAAATATGCACACCATATTCAGATGCACGACGAGACGCCTTTTATTAAACGATAATATCCTTGTGCCATTTGCCTTCCGACCTGCAGTGGATGCCGCCATTAAGGAAATACTGGACCTGGGGGTGGTTAGACGAGAAGCTTCAACGTATGCTAGTCAGACTACGGTAGTGAAGAAACGCGACGGAACGGTTAGGTGTGCCTTGATGTCCGAACGATAAATGCCATAATGGTGAAAAACCATGAATCACCACCGCCAGTCGAGGAACTCTTGCGACGATTCAGAGGAGTCCAAGTTATGGCTACCATCGATTTACGTTCTTCATTCTGGCAGGTACCTCTTTCTCAAAGCAGTCGGAAGTTTATCGCATTTTTACACAACGGCCGAAGTTATGTGTATCAGGTGCTACCTTTCAGACGTTCCACAGTCGTGACTACGTTTAGTCGTGCAATGGACACAATCTGACAATCTTAGGCCCGGAAGTGCTCGAGTTTGTCACGAAATATATAGATGACCTGTTAGTGGCGTCTAAAAGTGTCGAAGAACATTTTACGCATCTACGGGCAGTGTTTGAGAAATTAAGTGCCGCGAAAATGACAATAAATCTTGACAAGATAAAAGTCTTTCAAACTGAAGTGAAATTTCTCGGACACATTTTAACCACGAAAGGGATAACAGCGGACCCAGAGAAAGTGAGTGCTATTAGAAGCTTCCCAGTGCACCAAACGGTAAAACATTTAAGAGCTTTCCTTGGGCTGTGTAACTTAATAATAATAATAATAACATAAGTGCATATAATAATGAATAACAAAAATAATAAAAACAATGATTCTAATTAAATAAATTAAAACAGTAGACACGTACAATAGGAAAAAGATCGGCTGTGCCGTTTTTCACTTTTCCCTTACATTCGTTAAATAATGTATAATTAAATAGTGTTGCGAGATTGTAAACTTAATAATTCTTTATTAAGGTAAGTCTTAAATCGATTTACGGTAAAACTGCTAAACCAACAATAATAATTATTATACAATGTTGGTGCTATATATAAAACGTGATTCAAATTTGCTATTATTTATGTTGAGGAATCGTAAAAAATTCTACATTTCTCAGTCCAACTGAATGAACTGCTGAACATCTAATTAAGAAATTATATAGGTAAGGTGGTTCTTTTGATTGCAGTATATTAAAAATCATATTGCCATATAGAAAAACAAACCTATATTCTAATTTTAAAATGTTTAGCAAATTATAATGAGGAGTTATATGTTACCTACGATTAATGTTGTAAGCAAAACGCAAACAACTATTTTGAAGAATTTGCAATCTATTTTTGATATAACCAGTGAGAGAATTGTAATACACTGAGCTGCAATAGTCTAGTTGACTTAAGATAAGTGTGTTAGCTAAAGTCCATTTGACATCCGCTGAAAGTAATTCTTCAAATTTCCATAGTGATTTCAATTTTGAGTAACATTCACTACATTTTCTAAATATACGTTTTTCAAAGTTTAAGTTTGTGTCCATCACCAATCCAAGATTTCGCGCACTTTCACTTACTGATAAGGTGTTTCCATCCAAAATAATATTACTTTGAGCAGGGTTGCGTGCTTTGTCTACTGTACTTCTAGATGCTATACTCATCACCACTGTCTTTTGAGCATTTAAACGCAAGCCGTTACGCTTCGACTACCGCGAAATACACTCTAAATTAGAATTTAACCCACTAATCAAGTTTTCCACGTGTTCTGGTAGACATGATTTATACAATTGTGTGTCGTCCGCATATTGATGAATATTCCACTTGTACTGTACGATTAAAGGCAGATCAGCCGTGAATATGGTAAACATAGTAGGACCTAGAATACTTCCTTGTGGTACTCCATAGTTTACCTGAAGTTTATCAGAAATATCTTTGTCTATTTTCACTATTTGGTACCTATCGGTGAGGTAATCGCTAAACCACGATAGCATGTGAGCTGGCACTCCATAATATTTTAGTTTGGCAAGAAGTAAGCTGTGATCAATTACATCAAAGGCCTTACTATAGTCTAATAGTATCAGATAACTTATTTCTTCATTATCCATGCTAGTGGTTATGTCTGACGTTATTTTATGTAATGCAGTAGTTGTACTATGATTCTTGCGAAAACCCGATTGGATTGATGGTAATATATTGTTTTTCTTGATATGGCTAGTTAGTCGAGTATTCACAGCTTTTTCCAATATCCTTGACATTGTGGGTCTAATAGGTCTCAGATCTTTAAGTTCTCCGGCTATACTTGTCTTAGGCAATGGGTTAATAATTGCGTTCTTTCAAATAACTGAATAATTGATTACATGTGTCAGACTCAGCTTGCAACATGGGAATACTAATTTCAGCATTTTCAAATTTATGTTTTCAATACCGTACGCGTTAGATGTTAGATTACTAATAATACTTTCAATTTCTTCGGTCGTAATTTCAGTGAATGGTTCAGAGTGTTGAATGGTCTCAAAACTATTATTTGTGAAATAGTCCTTTACGTCATTACTAGCAGTCATGTTTTGAGTATTGTTTATTATAAAATTATTTATTAGATCCTATCGGAATTCTTCTTCACAAAACTTCTATCGGAAGTTTTGTGCACGGTACAGTGACTTCTCCCGACCATTAACGAATTTATTAAAGAAGACAGTTGTTGCAATCTCATTTTATTTAAGCACCTCGTGGTACCATTTGGTGCTTATTTCTTAATTAATTAGGGTCATGGCCACTTAGCCCCTAGATGTACGCAACCAATTCATCAAAAGTACAAATTTGGAATTCATTATTGTTGCCGTGGTTTTTTATTTCTGCTTGATATCATCTGGGTGACAAAGGGGGAATTCATTTTGTTTTTCCGACAAGAAAAAAGCAGTTTTTCTTTCCTGTCAATTGCCTTTTGAGAAGAAGTGTTAGAGTCTTGTGCACCATCTTTTTTAAGTGAAATTGGTTTTCATCCCTGCACTGGAGCAGGATTTCAAGAGTGGAGAGATGCTTTAACATCCTTGACGTTGTGAACTTGTGAGGGCTGGTTGTAGCGGAAAGATACAAGTCACAGGTTACGCTGATAGCGGATTTTATTCTTCTCAGAGCATATTACTTTTATTTCAAGCTATCCCATCTTGGCTTGTTCCCGGTATCGTTGTTCCCTATGGCTGATTGCTCCCATCAACCAGTGCGACTCAAGGCTTAGTGAGGTTGTAGTAGGACCTGTCCAAAAGTCGTAGAACTTAAGAAGCACTCCAAAATCAACCGCAGGAGGTACTCTAACGGTAGGGGGGTTTACCAGAAGTTATCTTATTCTTGGAGTTAATAAAAAACGTGTTTATTTTAGATATCTTTTATTACCTATTTATTCTTGTAGCTATGGCAATCACTTAGCATTCCAATGCCTTTTTGAGATAATATCTATGTAATGACTGTCCTTATGACTGAATATCATTACATGACACTCCGGGTAAAAAAAGGCTAAATCTATACCAAAAGAATCAAGTCATGAGTCAAAAGGGCATTTAATGCATTCCTCAACAAAAAAAATAGCATACATTAATGTCATACTTTTATGTATTGGCATGTTTAATGTATACTAGCTACAAGAAATTGAGGTCGTTTGCATCTTTTCAATAATTTTTTACATGCTATGACAATAAAACCTATGCTAAGGATTAGGTGCTAATAACCAAAGAATTGGAAGTCTTTACTTTTAAAAGTAAAAAATATTGCTGAAGGCGGAGTAATATGACAAACTTAACCTAAGTAAATTAAACCTGGCAAATACGCAAATGAACACTTGAATTAACATTGAATAACTAAATTGAACATATTACACTAATTTTCATTATCAGGTGCAGTTCATCTCTTGAAGGTATTCTTTCTAGAATGAAAAGAGAATGCGAATGAAAATTTTATTCATGTAAAATAAGCAGGCTTAAGTCTGTCTATTGATACAGGTTGAACTAGTCCTTCTAGCATAAAATACTTTGCAGTTCTGTTTAGCACTGTATAGGGACCGACATAGGTGTCTTTAATGTTTAAATCATGTGTATAATTTCTAACATAAACATGTGTACAGTTATGCAATTCTTTGGGAACAAAAGAATTTGATTTATATGTCCTTGTAAAAAAAATTTCTGATTGCGCATTTGATATTTCAATTTACGAAGAAATTGAGGAATGCGGAAATCTTCGTCGGGTTTCTTTTCTTCAAAGAAATCTCCGGGTAAACGAAGTGCAGTTCCGTACAACATTTCTGCAGGTGAAACGTCTAACTCGGATTTTATCGTAGCTCGCAGACTAAGTAATACCCATGGTAGGTTCTTTAACCAAGAAGAAATACCACTGGTGCGTATGGCCTGTTTGAGTGTACGATTGAATCTCTCAATTATCCCTTGGCTTATGGGATGATACGCGGTGCAAGTAATGTGTTCTATCTCTAATGTATTTGTGAAATGCTTCCATAAATGAGAATGGAATATTTGAGCATTGTCTGTTGTTATATAATGGGGAATTCCAAAGCGTGTTATCCATGTGTTGACAAAAGAATTTGTTACTATAGTTGCCGTAGCATCCCTTAAAGGAACAGCTTCTATCCATCTGCTGAAGCGATCTATTATGGTCAATAAGTACTTATAACCATCTGAAGGTGGCAAATGTACTAGATCAAGGTGAATTTTTTGGAAACGTTGATCTGGTTCTATAATTAGTTGTAGAGGAGCTTTCATGTGAGGAATCACTTTGTGGCGTTGGCAATCAGTGCAGGAAATAACCCATTTTTTATATCTTGGTTCATAGAAGACCATAGATAACTTTCGGAAATCATTGTCTTGGAACCTAGCGTGGTAGTAGCACAGTTTAGATACCTTTGAATAGTCAGCATCAGTAGCAGTATTAACCCGTGGTTTATAATTAGTCGAAACACGAGAGATTGACGTGCGAACATGTTGAATTTGCTTTATTTTGCTAGAAAGGTTTTGTACTTGCTCGGTCAGTTGGTCAATCTTATGTTGTAAAGTTGTATGTAATTGATCAGGTTTTGGAGCTTCGTGTAATTCGTTTATCATATCAAGTCTTTCTATAGGGTCATTCCATGCGAAATCGATCACTAAAATGGGTCGATCTCACGGATTTCGATGAAAATCAATTATGAGGTAGTAATCAACTAAAGAACATAACTTTCATTCATCAATTTGCTATATTACGCAGAACTTCGGAAATATTCAACGTAAAAAAATTGTCAACACTGCTTGCACGTCTTTAAAGAAATATAAATATCTCGAAAAGTATTTATCCTAGAACAAACATTTTTTTTATAAATTACTCACAAGAAGACGGGCTTTTTGGACGGCCTAATAATTTTTTGCTACCAAACGTATTTCTATTTTTTTCTTAACGAAATATTCTAAAATTGCAAAACAATCGGTGTGGTCACATTTTTAAAAATCTGAAAAAAATTGTACAGATTCTTTGAACATTTCTGTATTTAAATGCAAAATGGCAAGCTGGACATTTTAATAGTTTTTGCAGGAGAAATTTTTAAGGAGCGCATTGCAAGCAGTTGGTGCACCATAGCCCACGACCGGCCGGCGCAATCGTATCACTACCTTTTAGTTAGTAATAACATGGTCCCTATAATAATAGCGATATGTCTTACCTAGTGTACACAAGATAAATGCATTTATGTGGATATGATTATATTGATTAGTTAATTACTTGTGTATTTCAGATCGGCTTCGTATTATAAATTCCAACTGTTCCGTTAAAAGGGTACCTATAGTAAATTAATGTTTATGATCTCATAAACTCTTAAAATGTTTATGATGAAGTACTGAAGTTTTATTGGTAGCATGGTATAAAGATTGATATGTCCTGTCTCGGTCCTCTTTTACTACAATAGCATTTAAAACCTATTTGAACAATAGGCACAATAAAACATTTACCTATTTCTACAAATGAGTTTGACGAAGAGTGTTTTTCAACATTCAAACTATGTTATAACGGTACATATAGCTTTGGATCTCGAGTCATAAATATTCGACAGGCAATTTTAGAAATAAGGACGGTAACGGCATTGACACAGAGTACAATTAGTCTTTTATTCTATCTTTTATTGGTTTTATACTATTTACTTCCCTTTACCGACAACTAAATATAAACTTGGTTTTTAGAAAACAGCAGCAGTTGATAACGTGTTGTTGTTCTGTGAACTTCATGAAGTTACATATCACGAGTTTTCAATAATGCCAAAATTTTATTGTTGTAACCCCCATAAGAAGCGAGGTCATAATCGCGTAACAAAAAATGTGAGAAAAGTGCCTGGACAGTTACGTGCGTTGTGTGAAGACATTAACTTAGTTTTAGGAGAATATATATGTTCTAGTTGTCGACTAAATCTATGTCGACTTAAGAATATAGCTACAACAGGCGAAAGGGAGTTAGAAAATGTTGATGTTAGCACATCAAGAGGATCTGAAATTGATATTCCAGGATCATCATCATCATCTTCAAATGAAAATAAATGATCTTCCACATCAACTACTTCCGCTGTATTTGTTGACCAAGAAACTGAGAGGCAAACGATTATAACAGCTGTTAATAAGGTGCTTCCAATAATCAAAGAGTCGCCAATAAAGGAAGATTTTAGCAGAGATCCAAACAAGATGATGCCATTCCAACTTTATTCCTCCCTAAAATAAGTACTACTGCTGTTTCGCCGACAAGTTCTTCAAATAATTATCCTAGCAAACGGTCTCAAAGGATGCAAACCAAAATCGATTTGAGAAATCGACAGATTATTATTGAAGAAATTTTGTCAGGCCAGTCAAGCCCAGATGACAACCCCAGGTTGGGGCAATTAGAACCTCAAGCAGTGGCGGAACAAGTTGTCGAAGATTCGTCAATAAATGTGTACGTTAAATATGCATTTCCATATTTTGTTAACACAATAATTATTATCCTAGCCTTGTAATTGTAATATTTTTAGGTGTGAATTAATGAAAGAAATGGAAAATATGAAAATGAAAATCCTCTCATTAGAAAAAGAAGTGGAGGATTTGAAATTAAAAAATGAAGAACTAAGCTAGCCTGCGATTCAAAATTATCAAGTTTCAATATTGCATTGAGTAATCACTTCACAGCAGGTCAGATTAAGAGAATACTAAATCCAAAAAATACGTATTTAAATTGGACTTCAGAAGACATTGCATCTGCAATTTCTTTGCGGAGTGTCAGTCGTAAGGCCTACAGGTATCTAAAAAAATGGTTACCCTTTGCCAGCCTTAAGTACATTGAGAAGATGGGCTATAAATCTTAAACTCAGTCCCGGCGTATTGTTAGATGTTGTCAACCTTATGAAGCACAAATCTGCGACTCTGGATGAATTTCAACGTTTATGTTGCTTGTCATTTGATGAAATCTATATTTCCAATCACTTATGTTTCGATCAAAAGGAGCAGCAGGTGTTTGGATCACACTATACATGTCAGGTGGTAATGGTAAGGGGTTTATGTTCACAGTGGAAACAACCGATTTTTTACAACTTCGATACACCTATGAAAAAAGATATTTTAATCGATATTATAACTAAATTATATCATGCTGGTTATACTGTAGTTTCTATCACAAGTCATATGGGTTCTGGAAATGTTTCTGTTTGGTCACAATTGAATGTTAGTTACAAAGAAAATGGTTACTTCGCTCATCCTGTTATTTCGTCTAAGAGATTTGTGTTCGTGGACGCACCACATTTATTGAAGCTTTTAAGAAATCATTTTGTTGACCAAGGATTTTATACAGATGGAAAATTAATTAACAAAAGTTGTATTCAAAAAATTATTTGGTCATCAAGCGATGCTAAAGGTTGCTCACAAAATAAATGAATATCATTTGAATGTTAAGGGAAGTGAACGAGAAAAAGTTCGTCCGGCAGCACAACTTTTGTCAAATACGGTTGCGAAAGCAGTGGAATGGTGTGGTTTCGAAGGTTTCCTTGAGCACATGAGCTGGAAAGAAACCAGTAAGTTTTTAAAACTTATAAATGACTGGTTCAATATCTTTAACGCTCAGATGAAATATCTCGCTCAGGAGCGAATGTCTACCATAGGCATTGATTTAGAAAAGCAAATATCGATTCTTAATGAAATTTCTGAAACAATATTCAAAATGACTCTTGGAAAACATAAGACTCTGATACCATTTCAGAAAGGAATTCTACTGAGTAACAATTCGTTGACTGAATTGTATCAATATTTAACTAGTGAATATAATAATTTGGAGTATGTTCTCACATACAGGCTGAACCAAGACATTCTGGAAAACTTTTTTTCTTACATTCGCGGTATGCGGGCAGCAAATGATCATCCAACTCCCATGGATATCAAATATAGGTTGCGGTGGTACATTCTTGGCAAATCCTCACTTGCAATATTCCCTATGAACAAAAATACCGAAGAAAGTTCCGAACCTTGCCTACTTGACCCATTACAATAGAAAATGTGCATCCGGATGTCATTGAAAATGAAATATGCATGTCACAGGAATTTTTCAACACTGTTTTTACAGACCGCGATTTTGACAATAATACAAATTTTCAGCTGACATAGAAAATACAGATTTTTCCAACTACACATTTGATTTGGGTGACCCTGATGACAGTTCTCCAGAAATACATAATTCGGCTTTTGTTCCTGACGATCATGAAAAACTTTTGAAGCTATTGGATGATAACAAAATGTCTGACACTATTTTTAATGAGGGACTCAATACGTTGCTGGATACGTAGGGTATAGATTTAAGAATAAATATCCAAACTTGAATTTGGGAACCAATACAAAAAATATTACGAGTCGAGTCCCAGACTGGAATGAATTTTTATCAAGAGGTCACCTTATATATCCAAGTGATGATTTGATAGAATTGGCTCGTTTAGTTGAGAAAGAGTTCCAGAAATTTCACAACAATTTCTTCTCCAAGGAACGTCATATTTTTAATAAATTATTGGAAACAGTTAAGTTAAATTCAAACAAATTTCCCCAGGAAGTTATATTGTGTTTGATTAGAACCAGGACATATATTAGATTGAGACATCTTAATAGAAAAATAAGTTTCCAAAATTGCAGGCGAAAATTAAAGAAAAAAATGTCAAAATTTACCAACAACAAAATATAACAAACTTTGTAATTTGTATTATTTATTTTTATAACAATAAATCTTCTAGTTATCAAAATATTTCTTTATTTTCTCTTAATAATATAATAACCGAAGATGTTTAGGCTGCAAGAGCACTTGAAATGTGGTAATTATTGGAAAAACGACGAAAAGTTGTTGCATTTCCAAGCCATGGTGTACCAAGCCAAGCCAATCTATGCGTTAATAACGCCCGAGTTTCTCGTTGCTGACGTCATCGTCAACCGTCGGCATGCGCGTCAGCACACCATACTATACAGTGTGTTATAGAAGTTGGGGCATTAATTTTTACTGTTAGTTACCTGTGATGAGTATAATCGATTACCCAAATATTAAAGCCGTTGAACAAAAATCAAAAACTGGCCTACCCCAATCGGTCCACGCTATTTTGTTTGACGACCACTGCTTATTATACCTCCATAAACAAATGAAGGAACTAGGTCATTCGTTATCAACACGTCTTGAACATAAAAGATAAGATTAGATTGCAAGCAAGCTCTTGTTACCTTAGCTGTTAAAAATTTACTAGGTCAGTTTTTGTTTATCATTGATGAACACATTGCTCCCTAACAACGGGATAAAATAATTACAATTATTTTACATGCATACAAAATTTCATTATGTTCATATAACATTAGTTGGGGGTTTGGATTTTGAACATTTTGTGTCTAATTAATACAAAAAAGGCTAATTGCATAAACACTTACCTCTTAGCTAATTAAAACATTATTATAATAAAAAATTGACAAGGATAGATTAATAACTTATAAACACTTACCTCTTAGCTAATTAAAACATTATTATAATAAATATTATAATAAATGTTCAAAATGTTGTCCATGATTATTTGCACAAAACTGCGCACGTCGTATCCAATTGTTGGTGATCACCGGAAAATTTTCTCTAATCTCCTCTGCAACAGTATTTATGCGTTGGCGCAAGTCCTCAATAGTGTCAATTTCGGACACATAAACTCGTTGTTTCATATGCTCCCACAAGAAGAAATCTAAAGGATTCAAATCTGGGCTGCGAGGTGGCCACGATACAACACCTCCACGACCTATCCAACTACCGGGAAATGTCACGTTCAGATGATCCCGTACAACTCGACTAAAATGCGTGGAGCACCATCATGTTGGAACCAAAGTTGTGGACGGATGTCCAATGGCACTTTTTCTAAAAGCCCAGGAAGAGTATCCCTTAGAAATTCATGATAAATTGCCCCATTAACACGTTCTGACAATTCGTACGGCCCAACCAGCATATTGTTGACAATTCCAGCCCATAAATTAATTGTAAACCGCCGTTGAAAGTGGGAACGCCGGACAGCATGCGGATTTTCTATTGCCCATTCATGTGTATTGTGGAAATTGAATATCCCATTGCGTGTAAATGAACATTCATCCGTGCACAATATGGTGCGAGGGAAATCTGGATCTTCCTGATGATGTTGTAGTAACCAGTTACAAAACTGTTGCCGGAGAGGATAATCGGCTGCACTTAGCGCCTGCACCCTTTGGACATGATAGGGATACATTTGGTTTTCCCTTAATGTACGCCAGACTACACGATGCGATACTGGTAGGTCACGTGCAATTTCACGGGTGCTTAACGATGGATTTTCTTCTATCCTGTCTAAAATTGCTTCTTCTACATCAATTACACGTTGCGGGCGTTGACCACCTCCTCCTCGACCACGTTGATCCCGCAATGACCCGGTAGTACGGCCTCACTGAACCACTGCAACAAATCTCCTTGGAGCTGGAGCTACTCTTCCTGGAAATCGTTGTGCATACAGTCGGGCCGCTCTCGCTGCATTTTGCATCAGCTGCACCATAACATAACACCATGTCCATTAATTCCTCGTTAGTATACCTGTGGGGCATGTTTGTCTACGAAACGGCACTTGTTCTTTATTGTTTAGGTGTAATTTACACGAGAGCACTACCGTAATTTCCCTAATATTAAATTTAAATTCAATAAGTCAATAACACTACAAAAGTTAGTCACAAATTAATCACTCACTGAAGCACTGTTTAATTTCGCACATAGTATTATGAAAACTAAATTAACTACAATTGCAAGAAGACGGTATGAATTTAATAATTAAATTAATTAATAATTTTATTAATTAAATTAATAATAAATTAATTTCTAAATACGTCTGTTTCGTTAGTCGTATTATTATAAAGTAACCCCTTTACAGTCAGTCAGTGTTTTAAAAGCAATTAGGTCAGCAACCTTTTTTAAAGGAGCAAAAACGTGCTTCAAACGTAAACATTTAGCTTAAACTAAAATTAACGGCAAAGATACGTACGGTAATTACCCGAGATGTTTACTTTTAACCTGTACCTACCATAATTCCAGTGACACCCAACCAGTTTTTGTAAATTAAAAGAAAAGCCTTTTTCACGTTTTTTATTCATTTTTTCCCTTACTTGTATAATGAAAGTTGCTTATTTTTCTATGTACTATGTGCCATTTCAATTAATGCCATAACACACTGTATTTCCACCATGGCTTTACCAGCGTATAGAGATTAATAAGTATGGTCACTCGCTGAATTTACGAGGACAAATTTTGAGAGCGCGTGCGTGAGAATGGAAGCTTTAGCGAGTAGTTGGTCTAGTGTATGCTGCATGGCGTGGTGTTCTACTTGCTATTAGCGGCTGTCATGCTGTGAATTAATTGCTAATACAACCAGCTGATACAACCAGCATACAACTTTACTGTTCCAATTTTAAGTTATAGTTAATCAATTTTTCGCATTGAATATGGTTAATAACGCTTGTGTTGTGAAACACTGTTTAAAAATATACGATAAAGGAGTAAGGTTGTTTCGATTTCCGATTGATTTAGAAAGGTAAGCAACGTTTGTTTAAAGGGCTGCTTGCTCTTTTGTGCTGATTAGTATGTAAGTATATAACATAAGTATGAATTGGAAGTACTTATTTACAGGTGTAAGCAATGGGTGCAAGCTTGTAGATGTGAGCCGTTATTTAAACAAGTAACGCAGACAGGTAGTTCTATGTATAACTCTTATTATAGAGCGTGTAACAGACATTTTGAAGATCACATGTTCTGCACTGATAAGAAGATAAGATTGCAGAATTATGCAGTCCCTACAATTAATTTGGAAGCTCTTGTTGAAAGTGTACCAGGTGAGGAGGAAGCAGCTCTTATAAGAACTCCTGCAGTGAATGCGGAAACCTCATTTGCAAATGTAGAGCATGAACCCACTAGCACTGTTACTGCTGCAACTCAGCCTAGTAACAAAGGTAAATCTTTTTATATTACATATTTATAGTACATATTGCAATGTATTGGGATAATACTGCAGTTTAGGTAACTATCAGATGAATAACAATCATGTGCAAATGTCTAAAATCAGATGGTGAAATGCTCGAACTATTTCATGGTACTTGTAAACTTTAGGAATGTATTGGTTTAAATTCAGTTTTAAGGTTGAAATGTATCACATTCTACAAGGTTATTTTTATTAAAAATGTTTTTATTATTTTTTCAACAATTCAATGTATTTCCATTTTTAAATTACTTGCTCTTTTATAATAATAATAAGTATTTTATAACATATATGCACATAAACTAACAATAAGTTGACCTGCAGTATTATTTTTCATGTTTGTCTAGATGCCTCTACCATGGATCTGAAAATTAATTTAGAAGCTCTCGTTGAAAGTGTACCAGGTGTTGAGGAAGCAGCTCTTATAATAACTCCTGCAGTGAATGCGGAAACCTCATTTGCAAGTGTAGCGGATGAACCCACTAGCACTGTTACTGCTGCAACTCAGCCTAGTAACAAAGGTAAATCTTTTTATATTACATATTTATATTACATATTGCAATGTATGGGGAGAATACTGCAGTTTTAAGGTAGAAATGTATCACATTCTACAAGGTTATTTTTATTAAAAATGGTTGTATTATTTTTCAACAATTCAATGTATTTCCATTTGTAAATTACTTGCTCTTTTATAATAATAATAATTTTTTATCACATATATGCACATAAACTAACAATAAGGTGACCTGAATTATTATTTTTCATGTTTGTCTAGATGCCCCTAACATGGATCTGGAAAGGTCAACACCTACAACGACAGCACATTCTGAGAAGAAAAATCACCTCTTTAGAGTCAAAACTAGAAGTATATGTTGCGCAAGACATGGTAAAACCATTACCTAAAGTTTCACAAGCAGAAGATGTGCGACAAATGATAAAACAGTGCTTTCCGGAACATTTAGCTTTTTTTTTATACAACAGTATGAATTGTTACAAAAGCAGAACTCAGGGCGGAGATATGCGTAAGAATTTAAATACTTTTGTTTAAAAGTGTACTTCTTAGGGCCAAAATGCTATTCGTTTCTTGAATCATTTTTCGTGTTTCCAACAAGACGAACTTTGTCTCGTTTAACTGAAAATGTAAAGCTATTACCAGGTATTAATAATGTTGTTTTTGACACCCTGAAGTTAAAAGTGAATGCTTTGGAGAGTCGTGACAAATTCTGTTTAATTTGCTTTGATGAAATGTCCATCAAATCTCATTTATTTTACAATATAACTAGTGATGAGATTGTTGGATTTAAAGATTTAGGAAAAGGTAAACAGTTTGATCCAGCCTGCACTGCATTAGTATTTATGGTCAAAGGAATTTATAATAATTGGAAACAACCAATAAATTATTTTTTTACAGACAGTTCTTGCCCAGCAGCTGAGTTAAAAGAAATATTATTTCAATTAATTGCACAATTGGAAGCCATAGGTTTAAATGTCAAAATGGTTATGTCTGATATGGGTTCAAATAATATTAAGTTAACTAAGTTATTAGCAGTTACATCTGACACACCATATTTTTTTGTGAATAATTTGAGGATTTTATATTCCTTTGACCCAATCTAATAAAAGCTGTTAGAAATAATCTTTTCCTGCATGGATTTGTAGTAGAAGGCAAAATTGTAAGTTGGGAATTTATTCAACAATTGTATGATATAGACAAAAATCTTTCATCTAGATTGGCCCCTAAACTGAGTGAACAACATTTACAACCAACAAATTTTTTAAAAATGAAAGTCAGTCTTGCTACTTAGGTCTTAAGTTATTCCGTTTTTAATGCTCTGGGAGTATTAATATCATTAGGACATCTGTCTTCAAATGCGACTGACACTCAACAGTGTATTGAACTATTTGATAGTTTATTTGATATTGCTAATTCTGGCAGATTAGATTCAGCAAAAGAATATAACAGGGCATTTCAAGGCACAGAGCAACGAGTAACGTTTTTAAAGAAGGTTCTGAAGTATTAGACTCTTTAAATATTGTCAATAACAAGGGAAAAGATATCGCGCCTACAATAAAGTTTATAAACTGCTGGAAGGTATATATCAACGCTTTATTTATTCTATGGGACGATCTAAAAGAGAATGGTTATCAATTTTTATTAACCAGAAGGTTAAGTCAGGATTCTCTGGAAAATTATTTTGGAGTTGTCCGTCGACAAAGTGGATGTAATGTGAATCCAACTCCAACTCAGTTCACAAAAACATTTAAAAAGTTATTCACTTTGAATTTTTTGAATTCTGGCACTGAAAACTGTGTGGAAGATTACAGTAGAATCTTAACTGAGTTTGAGACCTTTCAAGTTACAAACATTTTTGAAGCGCAAGTCAGTCCAATTAGGAATTTGTCAAATGTGGGTCATGCAGCACTTACTGATTATGATTATCGTTACCAAAATATACACATTTTCACAAAAAACAGTTTAAACTACTTTTAAAATGTTTTAAAAAGTTTATACATCTCATTAGCTTGATATGAATCATTCCAAATTATTGTACAAAGAATTTTGAAAAAATGAAAGAAAGATCAATTTACTTCTCCACAAAGGGTTAAATTTAAATTTTCAGCATGTAGAAATGTTTTGTTTTGCGATTTATAATTTTTAAATACTTAAATTAATTAAATACGTTTTTATACTTTGTCATTTTTCAAAGCTAAAAGTAAAATTTTGCTCTGCTTTTACGAATGGTTTTTAATATTTTAAATTTATCATTTTCCTTTACACTAATGCTTCTTATTGCTGGCTTATTGTAGGGCATTCTCCCCTCCTTAGTTTTATTTGATTTAGTAATACAAAATGTGGAACTGCCTTTTTATTTTCTTTAACCTGCGTTATCCTAGATCCTTCACTTTGATTGTGGATGTAATTCGAATTCTCGAATTTGCCTCCTTTTAGAGCGACATCTTTTAACTGCTAGCTGTAACTACACGCTAAAGCGTCTGAAGGCCATTGAAACTGGGTACATGAACATCAAAGGCGCCGTTAGCTACTGTCCATACTTATTATTACTATACGCTGGTTTTACCGTTACATCTTTGTAAGAACAGTTAGTCGTCGGCCACATATCAACCAGTATACCGTTATAAGCAAACTTATACAGTCCACTAAACAACCCATTTTAAGATCTCAGGCTGGTGTATACACTCACAGTTTGCATTTTTTTGAAGCTGAATAAATTCCAATACAATTATGGAAGTCGTTTTAAACAGAAGCAAAGGAAGCAGTATTTAAAGAAAAAAACGTAACTTTAGATTTACTTCAAAATTGCGTTAACGGGGTTAAATATTACTCTATGGCTATTGAGTCCATTGTGGAAATGGCAGATTCTGTTGAAAATAGTGGAAAAACGACATGTTTACATTTCCAGGGACAATGAAAGTTCACCAAGTAAAAGGAAATCCACTTAATGGTTCTCTACACTTTTATTCACTCAGTACTTTTGAAGAAAAGTATTCAGCAGAATATTTTCTTGGTTCACTGCACTACCAATCTCAGCAGGACCATAGGACCTATTATAAATTCAACAAGGTGGTTGGCGTTTTCTTAAGATTGTTTTAACTTTGTATTTAAATAAATAATATTTTTGTTTTTTTTATTAGTCTTCTTTGACTCTATAATATTTGACAAATTAAAAAGCTTTGAGTAATTCCTCTGGTTATAAATTCATTCCTCTAGCGCTAGTATTGAAAATATGTCTAATCTTCTTGAAAACATGAAAATTAATATGATCTTCTATACTAAACAATGTGTTATTATACAACTAACTGAGATTGCGGAAACTGGTTTCTAACAATTTAAGTTTTTCTCAAAATTGCAGATCTAAAATAGATAGTTAATAAAAAATCACCCATATATAATTAGAGAACACTACAAAGTGTCAACCCAATTCACCAATGTTAAATTTCCTATATTGGAACTCCCTAAACTTTATCATGATTATGATAAATGGGGGCAGTTTCGCGACATGTTTTCCTCGTTAGTTCATAATGATGATCATCTAGAAAACATAGAAAAATTCTATTATCTTCTAAGCTGTCTCAAGGGCGAAGCAGCTAAGATGGTACAGGAAATTGAAGTTACAAACGATAAGTACTACACTGCATGGGATTTATTAAAATCGCGATATGTAAACAATCAAATTATTATAAAAAATCATGTAAGAGCGTTAGTTGATTTGTCGAACGTGGCTAAGGAATCATATATTTCTTTAAAAACTTTTACAGATGATGTGCAAAAGCACGTACGCTCTCTCAAAGTATTAAAAAAGCCAGTCGATGCCTGGGATACTATGCTTATATTTTTAATTACACGTAAACTGGACCTAAACTCGGAAAAGGAATGGGAACAATTTACACTAACGAAAAAATTAGCATCTCCGAAATACACCGAGTTAATTTCATTTTTAACGGAACGATGTCAACTTTTAGAAGCTATTGGTCACAAAGGCTCACATTTTTCGAAAAGCGCAGATAAAAGTTATAGTGAAATTTCTAAGTAAGTATCGAAATAAGAAATTTAACGAGAAATCATCGAATGTTGTGACCCGAAATTCCAATTTAATTTTATAATCATATTGTAAGGAAACACATCCCGTATACGCACGTAACAAATTAAAGGCGCTTGCAGTGGCGTCGCGCTTATCAGA
Source organism: Agrypnus murinus (assembly GCA_929113105.1). Taxonomy (NCBI): domain Eukaryota; kingdom Metazoa; phylum Arthropoda; class Insecta; order Coleoptera; family Elateridae; genus Agrypnus; species Agrypnus murinus. The sequence goes on along the minus strand of OV816026.1, from coordinate 104,913,900 downwards.
AATTAGAGCTCTTAAATTATGTTGAAACTGTCTACGGGCAAACCATACACTCGAACGATGTACCGCTCACGGTTGTAAAAAATATTCTCAAAAGCATAATACGATGTTGAACCGTGACGCAAATTGTAGCAACAACACAAGTTTAAACACGCCACTTGTTTCAGAATTAAACAATATATCACAAACATAGGGATTTGTCAGAGGTCACAGCTTCAATCGCGAAACACGAATTTGGCTATCAACAGCCTCAGCTATTATCATGGATGCACTAAGACAATGGTGTCAATGCAGGGCTTTAATTGACAACGCCTCTATGCCGAATTTAATTAATTTAACAACTTTGTATTAAGTGCTGACATAGCACTTAATTGACAATGTATCGGCAACATCAATCATTATCGATCAACATTACTGAACATCAGCGCGACCTACAACGGATAGTATGGCGTGAAAACGCCATACTATCCGCAATCAAATAACGCGCAAATTTTAGAAAAATCGCAAGTAGATAACGAAGATCGGTAGTTATTAGCGGAGAATGAAAATAAACGCACTTTAGGTTTAATGTGGAAGGTGAAGTCAGACATTCTCACTTACAACATCGACGAATAGGAATTATCTTCTAATAAAATAACCAAACGTATAATGCTATCATCCATATCTAAAATATTCGATCCGCTAGGTCTCATTTCTCCAGTAACCATACGAGCGAAAATAATGCTTCAGAAACTGTGGTAACATCGGTTAGGTTGGGATGTGAGCCTCCCAAAGTAGTATAGCTATGTTCGTTCTGGCGCAAAATCCCATGTATTTTCTTATGAAGGTTCATTTTACATTTCAAGGTCATCCGCGAAATTCTAGGTTCATTTGCATATCATTCGCGGGGTCATTAGCGGATCATTTGCATATCATTCGCGGTGTTATGTATGTATCATTAACGGTATTATTTGCATATCTAATTAATTTAATTCGCGGGGTCATTAGCGGATCATTTTTTATATCTCGCGGGGTCATCTGCATATCTCATCTCTCTCTCCTCATTTCCAACTTGTCATCATTTCCCGCTGAAAGATTTGAATTCCTAGCGCTGCTAATGCCATCTATCGGTGACGTCATATGATCGGTATAGTAGATTTCTATACGCCTGTAGATAGGCAACCTGATACACTTTTTTATAAAAACCAATGGAGCCAACAGGATTTGAACCGGGGACCGCTCGAATGGTAGCCAGCCAATGCATCCATTACACCACGAAGGTAATCTATTAAAGCACTGTAAACGGGTTATAAAAAAAAAATAATGTTGACTAGCTATTGTTGTGTCGAATTGACGATTTGATCAGAAAATTTAATAATGTAATTTATCGTTTAGACTAACCCTTGCTTACTTCTATATATATGTTTAATTAATATGTAATTAGTACATCAAAATATGTTCTTAATATGTTAATCAATTTCCTTATAAAATATAACTATATATCATTGAAATAAAACATTAAACAATTGCAGTCGTTTATCATAAACCTAGTGGTGAGTTTGTATTATTCGTATAGCGATATGGATATATTATTCAGATATGTCGTGTTATGTGTTTAAATTTCTCATATGCATGCGCGAATTAAATGATTGAAAACAATGCAGTGTTCGGTTTTCGGCAGACTAGTTTAGTATTTTCTTTACTTAAGAGCTAATATTTATTTTAATAACATTTTCATTTCAACCAAGATCTCAACCTAGAAAATTTTTTAAATAAACGCATTCAATTTACATAAGAATGTTTAAATAAGTATACTCTAAACAAAATTGAAAACATTTTATATTAATTACATGAATCTAATTACCCTAATTAAATTTATTTGTTCTAATAAAAACGCTTAACGTTATTATCAAAGGTCGAAATTAAAAAGGTCCCCCTATACACGGTCCAGCGTGCAATATTACCTCGTATACGGATCAAATCTACATATTACATTATGATTGATACAATCGTTCGGGAGGGATCATAACGATTTTATAATAAAGACATCTCATCTCTCTCTCTCTCATAAATTTATTTCAAAATAAATCTTATGTTGTCATTATACAATCAGATATACAAGCTGCCTCTAAACGCTTACTGTCAATCAACTGTCGGATTATCTCTATGGCATTTTGACCTGTTTAAATCCTAACGTCATAAACAACTTTCACTAATAAAAATAAATATTTTTATAATAATAATTAATTAACATATATTGATAATGAATTCGAATAAGTTCCTGAAACACTCTAATTAGAATACGACTAACAAGGCCCGCATTTAACCGCTATTTTTCCCCGTTTTAGGTTTAACTACATGTCGACACTCTAACTTTTGCAATATCTTATAGTAAAGAATATTATTCTCAATCAGGATGACTGTTCACATCGAGCATGTCATTTTCTATATCTCATCTGCATATAACTTTTGAACTACAGACATTCCTAAAATATAAATCTATTAGTCATATCATTTAAAATGTGTAACATAATTAACATTATGTTATCAGAACTTGGATCTATGAGGATTATCTCTACGCCAACAAGAAACCTCGAGTAAAATGTATTGTCTCATCCGAAGGCCGTCAACTATTTCTTATCATAACACCATTAAGTTCAAAACAATGCAAATATAATTACTTTCAATATAGTCACTTGTTTAGTATTACATATTTCTTCGGAATGAAGGCCGATTACATCCTTAAGGAAACAATTAGGGTCGTTATGATTTCATAAAATTTTATTTAAATGAAACGTTTAAGAATATAGAATACTGTAGAGCATTATTTTTAAAATTCAAAAACATTATCTATAGCTAAAACTGTTTAAAAAATAACTTTCAAACTAAATGTTTTTTGCATGAAAATAAGTACAAACTAATTAGCCGTGTTTCGACATTCTTTAAAACTGCTTTCAAACCATAAATAAACAAACGTTCTTACGAATGACTGACTGAAAGGAATTTAGATTTTAAATACTTTGTTAAGAGATCATTATCTTAAAAGCTACATAAATTATTGTTTTAAATGACAATTACTCACCCTTGTGTTAACCCATATGCTAAGTATGTCCTAATGGTAAAACTGTAATCGACGAGATCTAACATCATAGTAATATTATAACAGATTAGGTGACCTAACAAACTCTTTAAAGAAATGTTTATTTACATGTATGAGATAGTATTTAACATAATGTCCTTACATACTGGGTTACGATAGAGACGGATAATCATACGAGCTGCTGAAATGTATGATATATTATAAAATAACGTTTAAATAAGAGTTTACTTTAGATGCTACGAATATCTATATGGTGTATAAACAATAAGAACACATATTTAGAAACAGTTTACAAGGTAGTAGATATAACGAAAAAGGCTAGCATTTGTTCAAAAATTATATTACGTCTAGAGGGCGATATGAATATAACTTATAGGATTTAATCAAACTAGAAAAATATCGATATATATCCAGCGTTGAGAAATAATTATACTATGCGTTTAAATGTTTAAGTTCATCATAGCCTGCATCTCCTAAAATATGAGCGTTATACACATGTTTGAAATTCAATTCATCTTGCTTAAAGAGAATAAGTAAGTTAGCGTTGTCCCTAATCAGATGTTTCGGTATCTTTGCATATGTCTGACCTAAATAAAATGAATCAACATCCTTTATGTCTACTCATGCTAAAATATTATCTAAGTTTTTCCTGTTTGTCACAGATAATAGCATCGAAAATGAATACTGAATTAGGTTTCACATCATTAGGGGTGATTACATCATCGTTTTCGCCCTATTTAGGTTGAAATAAAGACTTGGCGTATAGGTAGATATTTTCAAATTTTAATTCGTTTTCATTAGTTAGTAGACCTAACAAGACATTAGTTTTACCACAAGAAGAAGGTACACTCAAAATTGCTCTATAGGAAACAGATAAAAGCTTACAATGCTTCTTATCACCATCGGAATATTATCGAGAAACACGATCATCTAAGTTAAAATTATTGATTTAAAAAGTAATGACCATTTACTCATCCTTTGTGTTTCGCCATATTTAAACGTTATTTTTACAATACATCATACATTTTCATTAGCTTCGAAATACGCAGATATGTAATAATATACTATATACTCTTGTAGGTTATTCAACGTATCTATAGTAAACTCTTATGATTAAAAATAATCTGTAACCTTATTGTTTTTTTATTACATCACAGGTTAGAGCATACGAATATAATTCAGGTTAGATTAGGTTAGAGTCTACGAACACATTTTTAGGGCAGAACGTAGGGAGCAGAGTAAGTACAAAACAACATACTTTCATACAAGAACGTTTATTGATACGAGTAGTTTCGACGCTAGTTAAAACATAATACAAAACTTATATATATATATATATATATATATATATATATATATATATATATATATATATATATATATAATATCTATTAAATAGTACATTTCGTATACACTAATAATGGTACTACATACTCGACTATAAAGTAAACATGGTAGGTATAACAACAGTTTAAAAGAATAGATAGTAAATATAACTATATCTAATTATTTTATATAATACTATGTTAACTAAGAGGTTATATACAGAATATATACGCCTGTATTCGACCTCTAGAGGGTTCATAAGACTACACTAGACCAGACCAGACCAGGCCAGACTAGACCAGACCAGACCAGACCAGACCAGACCAGACCAGACCAGACCAGACCAGACCAGACCAGACCAGACCAGACCAGACCAGACCAGACCAGACCAGACCAGACCAGACCAGACCAGACCAGACCAGACCAGACCAGACCAGACCAGACCAGACCAGACCAGACTAGACTAGACTATAGATGATAGACAGTAAAATCATGAACAATTATACCGCCTATAAAATAATAGAGCTTATAATATAATATATAATAGAGATATATAATATAGAATATTATCGAGAAACATGATCGTCTAAGTTAAATATATTTAGCGACTTCTTTTGCTTAATAATTTTCATTATGGTATATGTATATGTCTAGTCACAGTTTCAGCAAACGCATTGTATTCTATCAACGAATCATGTAAATATCAAAAATTCGTAACGGTTATGCATAGGTTTAATACCATCAACAGCTCATTTAAAGGAAATGTTAGATTTTTAACAGTTTATGAGCATTAATCAAAGACTATTCTATAATGATGTATTATTTATTTATAAACATAGTATAGTAGCTAAATACATGACTGACTGAAAAAGTTACTTTTATTAATGATGACTATTGAATTCGATCTGTTACTAGCTTAACCTTTTAATTTCCACTTTTGACCAAATTATAGTTGATCTGATCAAATATTGCTTACAAATCGGAGCTCTAATTTAATGTCTACAGTAGAATCCTTAAAACTCTCTATGAAATTTTAGAATTGTCGATTACTAAGACACCCGTTTCTTCTGTCTCCTTTAGTAAATTCATATTGTTAGCTTCTACTTTGTCAACTGTTACTAGAATGCTGTTCTTTAGATCCTTTACCTCGCTCTATGTATCTGTAGTCATTACAATGAAAGTTTGTACTGTTGTGTCGAATTGACGATTTGATTTGAAAATTTAATAATGTAATTTATCGTTTAAACTAACCCTTGTTTATTTCTATATATGTTTAATTAATATGTAATTAGTACATCAAAATATGTTCTTAATATGTTTTTCAATTTCCTTATAAAATATAACTATATATCATTGAAATAAAACATTATTAAAATATTAAAAATAATTTTATTTTATCACATCCTAAATATTTACACGACTGATCGCGTTTCTCGTCAGCTTCTTTTCAAACAATTGCAGTCGTTTATCATAAACCTAATGGTGAGCTTGTATTAATCGTATTACGATATGGATATATTATTCAATTTTCATGTCTTTTGCTAACCCTACATAACTTAAGCTTTACATAGATTTAGACATGTTTTATATTTCGTATTTAGACACATAGCACGACATATTTGAATGATATATCCATCTCGACTAATGAAGGAACAGGAACACTACCCGTCTATTTATACTGTTCGACCAGAGCAAGCGGTTGTTCTATCCTACGTTGAGAAAAATAACTATACTATGTAAGCATAGATACGTTACATATGATTGCGAGCCTGAGTATAAGCATAAACCCTATACTACAGATTTTTATCCTTTTTTTTCATTATATCTACTACAGACGAGGTGAAGAATAGGTACATTTAACATGCGTATGCTACAATTATCTAATTTATAGTTTCTAGACGTAATGTAATTTTGAACAGATTTTAACCCTTTTCGTTATATCTACTACCCTTGTAAGCGATTTCTACATATACGTTCTTATTGTTTATACACCATATAGATATTCGTAGCATCTAAAGTAAACTCTTATTTAAACGTTATTTTACAATATATCATACATTTCAGCAACTCGTATGATTATCCCTCTCTATCGTAACCCAGTATGTAAGGACATTATGTTAAATACTATCTCATACATGTAAATAGTTACAACAACAAAATAGAAAAGTATACTTGAGGGTGAGAAAGAAGTCCCGGACGCGGTTATCTATAACATATGTCATATGTTTTGTAATACGTCTTTATAACTTAACTCTACGTGATTTCCTCTTACAATATCTCTAGTTATGAGAACCTTGAAGACTTAACCTGGAAAAATAAAACAGATAAATATTTTACTTTTTATTGAAACTAGTTAACTTATATTCTAACATACAAATATACAACAACAAAATAGAAAAGTATACTTGAGGGTAAGAAAGAAGTCCTGGACGCGGCTATCTATAACATATGTCGTATGTTTTGTAATACGTCTTTATAACTTTGAAACTTTACGTGATTTCCTCTTACAATATCTCTAGTTATGAGAACCTTGAAGACAACCTGAAGAAATAAAACAGATAAATATTTTACTTTTTATTGAAACTAGTTAACTTATATTCTAACATACATATTTGAAACTAGACAACTTATATTCTAACATACAAATATACAACAACAAAATAGAAAAGTATACTTGAGGGTAACATTTTGTATAACCATTATCTTTTATTCTATAATACCTTCTTGTTTAAGCTCAGAAATAATTGAAATAATCTCATCCTAGTTTTCTTAACTACTGCTACCCCTCTGTTTTAAGGTATACAGTAGACGAAGCTTATCGACAACTTGATTCCAATACGGCGTTTTTGTTTTTGGAATTTGAAATTGGTAGCTTGAGGTTAGAGCCTACGAATACATTTTTAGGATAGAACGTAGGGAGCAGAGTAAGTATAAAACAACATACTTTCATACAAGAACGTTTATTAATACGAGTAGTTTCGATGCTACTTAAAACATAATACATAACTTAAATATATAATATCTATTAAAATAGACCAGACCAGACCAGACCAGACCAGACTAGACTAGACTATAGATGATAGACAGTAAAATCATGAACAATTATACCGTCTGTAATATAATAGAGCTTACTTGATATTTTAAAATTAGCGGCTGAATCTAATTATTATAGAAATTCAATTGTAGAAACTGAAGATGTAATCTTTAAAACATCTAAAGTTAGAAGTTTTTAGTAGTCAGGTCAGATTAATAGAGGGTGTTATAATCAAATCGTTTTAGAAACTATTTGTTTGTAAGATTGGCGCCGTAAAGAAAAAACAGCATAGCTGTAGTCTTGATTTTGAAATTGAGATAGCTCGGAACAAAACGATGAATACAAAGTTTAGAAGTTTATTTCAAAATTCTGTGATAAAAAACATTAATTCTTCTTTACTTTACTTTAAAACCCAAAATTGCATGATAAATCAATATAATATTAATATAAATGATTAAATTAAATGAAGCAATCTAGGTTAGACCCCTAAAAAAATTATATTAAGGTTATAGATTTTAGACCCCGGTTGTTGCAAAGATTCAAGAATCTCTATTAAGATTAGTTCATAAAGCATTTGTTAGGTTAGAGCATGTAGCTACTTACAAAAAAAATCTCTATTAAGATTAGTTCATAAAATATTTATTAGGTTAGACCATTGTAGCTACTTACAAAATCGTCATTAACATTCGAAAAACTTCACGTTCTGACCGAAGGGTTAAGGTTGAAGGGAGAAGGGAGAAGGGAGAAGGGAGAAGGGAGAAGGGAGAAGGGAGAAGGGAGAAGGGAGAAGGGAGAAGGGTGAAGGGAGAAGGGTGAAGTTTTTCGAATGTTAATGACGATTTTGTAAGTAGCTACAATGGTCTAACCTAATAAATATTTTATGAACTAATCTTAATAGAGATTTTTTTTTGTAAGTAGCTACATGCTCTAACCTAACAAATGCTTTATGAACTAATCTTAATAGAGATTCTTGAATCTTTGCAACAACCGGGGTCTAAAATCTATAACCTTAATATAATTTTTTTAGGGGTCTAACCTAGATTGCTTCATTTAATTTAATCATTTATATTAATATTATATTGATTTATCATGCAATTTTGGGTTTTAAAGTAAAGTAAAGAAGAATTAATGTTTTTTATCACAGAATTTTGAAATAAACTTCTAAACTTTGTATTCATCGTTTTGTTCCGAGCTATCTCAATTTCAAAATCAAGACTACAGCTATGCTGTTTTTTCTTTACGGCGCCAATCTTACAAACAAATAGTTTCTAAAACGATTTGATTATAACACCCTCTATTAATCTGACCTGACTACTAAAAACTTCTAACTTTAGATGTTTTAAAGATTACATCTTCAGTTTCTACAATTGAATTTCTATAATAATTAGATTCAGCCGCTAATTTTAAAATATCAAGTAAGCTCTATTATATTACAGACGGTATAATTGTTCATGATTTTACTGTCTATCATCTATAGTCTAGTCTAGTCTGGTCTGGTCTGGTCTGGTCTGGTCTATTTTAATAGATATTATATATTTAAGTTATGTATTATGTTTTAAGTAGCATCGAAACTACTCGTATTAATAAACGTTCTTGTATGAAAGTATGTTGTTTTATACTTACTCTGCTCCCTACGTTCTATCCTAAAAATGTATTCGTAGGCTCTAACCTCAAGCTACCAATTTCAAATTCCAAAAACAAAAACGCCGTATTGGAATCAAGTTGTCGATAAGCTTCGTCTACTGTATACCTTAAAACAGAGGGGTAGCAGTAGTTAAGAAAACTAGGATGAGATTATTTCAATTATTTCTGAGCTTAAACAAGAAGGTATTATAGAATAAAAGATAATGGTTATACAAAATGTTACCCTCAAGTATACTTTTCTATTTTGTTGTTGTATATTTGTATGTTAGAATATAAGTTGTCTAGTTTCAAATATGTATGTTAGAATATAAGTTAACTAGTTTCAATAAAAAGTAAAATATTTATCTGTTTTATTTCTTCAGGTTGTCTTCAAGGTTCTCATAACTAGAGATATTGTAAGAGGAAATCACGTAAAGTTTCAAAGTTATAAAGACGTATTACAAAACATACGACATATGTTATAGATAGCCGCGTCCAGGACTTCTTTCTTACCCTCAAGTATACTTTTCTATTTTGTTGTTGTATATTTGTATGTTAGAATATAAGTTAACTAGTTTCAATAAAAAGTAAAATATTTATCTGTTTTATTTTTCCAGGTTAAGTCTTCAAGGTTCTCATAACTAGAGATATTGTAAGAGGAAATCACGTAGAGTTAAGTTATAAAGACGTATTACAAAACATATGACATATGTTATAGATAACCGCGTCCGGGACTTCTTTCTCACCCTCAAGTATACTTTTCTATTTTGTTGTTGTAACTATTTACATGTATGAGATAGTATTTAACATAATGTCCTTACATACTGGGTTACGATAGAGAGGGATAATCATACGAGTTGCTGAAATGTATGATATATTGTAAAATAACGTTTAAATAAGAGTTTACTTTAGATGCTACGAATATCTATATGGTGTATAAACAATAAGAACGTATATGTAGAAATCGCTTACAAGGGTAGTAGATATAACGAAAAGGGTTAAAATCTGTTCAAAATTACATTACGTCTAGAAACTATAAATTAGATAATTGTAGCATACGCATGTTAAATGTACCTATTCTTCACCTCGTCTGTAGTAGATATAATGAAAAAAAAAGGATAAAAATCTGTAGTATAGGGTTTATGCTTATACTCAGGCTCGCAATCATATGTAACGTATCTATGCTTACATAGTATAGTTATTTTTCTCAACGTAGGATAGAACAACCGCTTGCTCTGGTCGAACAGTATAAATAGACGGGTAGTGTTCCTGTTCCTTCATTAGTCGAGATGGATATATCATTCAAATATGTCGTGCTATGTGTCTAAATACGAAATATAAAACATGTCTAAATCTATGTAAAGCTTAAGTTATGTAGGGTTAGCAAAAGACATGAAAATTGAATAATATATCCATATCGTAATACGATTAATACAAGCTCACCATTAGGTTTATGATAAACGACTGCAATTGTTTGAAAAGAAGCTGACGAGAAACGCGATCAGTCGTGTAAATATTTAGGATGTGATAAAATAAAATTATTTTTAATATTTTAATAATGTTTTATTTCAATGATATATAGTTATATTTTATAAGGAAATTGAAAAACATATTAAGAACATATTTTGATGTACTAATTACATATTAATTAAACATATATAGAAATAAACAAGGGTTAGTTTAAACGATAAATTACATTATTAAATTTTCAAATCAAATCGTCAATTCGACACAACAGTACAAACTTTCATTGTAATGACTACAGATACATAGAGCGAGGTAAAGGATCTAAAGAACAGCATTCTAGTAACAGTTGACAAAGTAGAAGCTAACAATATGAATTTACTAAAGGAGACAGAAGAAACGGGTGTCTTAGTAATCGACAATTCTAAAATTTCATAGAGAGTTTTAAGGATTCTACTGTAGACATTAAATTAGAGCTCCGATTTGTAAGCAATATTTGATCAGATCAACTATAATTTGGTCAAAAGTGGAAATTAAAAGGTTAAGCTAGTAACAGATCGAATTCAATAGTCATCATTAATAAAAGTAACTTTTTCAGTCAGTCATGTATTTAGCTACTATACTATGTTTATAAATAAATAATACATCATTATAGAATAGTCTTTGATTAATGCTCATAAACTGTTAAAAATCTAACATTTCCTTTAAATGAGCTGTTGATGGTATTAAACCTATGCATAACCGTTACGAATTTTTGATATTTACATGATTCGTTGATAGAATACAATGCGTTTGCTGAAACTGTGACTAGACATATACATATACCATAATGAAAATTATTAAGCAAAAGAAGTCGCTAAATATATTTAACTTAGACGATCATGTTTCTCGATAATATTCTATATTATATATCTCTATTATATATTATATTATAAGCTCTATTATTTTATAGGCGGTATAATTGTTCATGATTTTACTGTCTATCATCTATAGTCTAGTCTAGTCTGGTCTGGTCTGGTCTGGTCTGGTCTGGTCTGGTCTGGTCTGGTCTGGTCTGGTCTGGTCTGGTCTGGTCTGGTCTGGTCTGGTCTGGTCTGGTCTGGTCTGGTCTGGTCTGGTCTGGTCTGGTCTGGTCTGGTCTAGTCTGGCCTGGTCTGGTCTGGTCTAGTGTAGTCTTATGAACCCTCTAGAGGTCGAATACAGGCGTATATATTCTGTATATAACCTCTTAGTTAACATAGTATTATATAAAATAATTAGATATAGTTATATTTACTATCTATTCTTTTAAACTGTTGTTATACCTACCATGTTTACTTTATAGTCGAGTATGTAGTACCATTATTAGTGTATACGAAATGTACTATTTAATAGATATTATATATATATATATATATATATATATATATATATATATATATATATAAGTTTTGTATTATGTTTTAACTAGCGTCGAAACTACTCGTATCAATAAACGTTCTTGTATGAAAGTATGTTGTTTTGTACTTACTCTGCTCCCTACGTTCTGCCCTAAAAATGTGTTCGTAGACTCTAACCTAATCTAACCTGAATTATATTCGTATGCTCTAACCTGTGATGTAATAAAAAAACAATAAGGTTACAGATTATTTTTAATCATAAGAGTTTACTATAGATACGTTGAATAACCTACAAGAGTATATAGTATATTATTACATATCTGCGTATTTCGAAGCTAATGAAAATGTATGATGTATTGTAAAAATAACGTTTAAATATGGCGAAACACAAAGGATGAGTAAATGGTCATTACTTTTTAAATCAATAATTTTAACTTAGATGATCGTGTTTCTCGATAATATTCCGATGGTGATAAGAAGCATTGTAAGCTTTTATCTGTTTCCTATAGAGCAATTTTGAGTGTACCTTCTTCTTGTGGTAAAACTAATGTCTTGTTAGGTCTACTAACTAATGAAAACGAATTAAAATTTGAAAATATCTACCTATACGCCAAGTCTTTATTTCAACCTAAATAGGGCGAAAACGATGATGTAATCACCCCTAATGATGTGAAACCTAATTCAGTATTCATTTTCGATGCTATTATCTGTGACAAACAGGAAAAACTTAGATAATATTTTAGCATGAGTAGACATAAAGGATGTTGATTCATTTTATTTAGGTCAGACATATGCAAAGATACCGAAACATCTGATTAGGGACAACGCTAACTTACTTATTCTCTTTAAGCAAGATGAATTGAATTTCAAACATGTGTATAACGCTCATATTTTAGGAGATGCAGGCTATGATGAACTTAAACATTTAAACGCATAGTATAATTATTTCTCAACGCTGGATATATATCGATATTTTTCTAGTTTGATTAAATCCTATAAGTTATATTCATATCGCCCTCTAGACGTAATATAATTTTTGAACAAATGCTAGCCTTTTTCGTTATATCTACTACCTTGTAAACTGTTTCTAAATATGTGTTCTTATTGTTTATACACCATATAGATATTCGTAGCATCTAAAGTAAACTCTTATTTAAACGTTATTTTATAATATATCATACATTTCAGCAGCTCGTATGATTATCCGTCTCTATCGTAACCCAGTATGTAAGGACATTATGTTAAATACTATCTCATACATGTAAATAAACATTTCTTTAAAGAGTTTGTTAGGTCACCTAATCTGTTATAATATTACTATGATGTTAGATCTCGTCGATTACAGTTTTACCATTAGGACATACTTAGCATATGGGTTAACACAAGGGTGAGTAATTGTCATTTAAAACAATAATTTATGTAGCTTTTAAGATAATGATCTCTTAACAAAGTATTTAAAATCTAAATTCCTTTCAGTCAGTCATTCGTAAGAACGTTTGTTTATTTATGGTTTGAAAGCAGTTTTAAAGAATGTCGAAACACGGCTAATTAGTTTGTACTTATTTTCATGCAAAAAACATTTAGTTTGAAAGTTATTTTTTAAACAGTTTTAGCTATAGATAATGTTTTTGAATTTTAAAAATAATGCTCTACAGTATTCTATATTCTTAAACGTTTCATTTAAATAAAATTTTATGAAATCATAACGACCCTAATTGTTTCCTTAAGGATGTAATCGGCCTTCATTCCGAAGAAATATGTAATACTAAACAAGTGACTATATTGAAAGTAATTATATTTGCATTGTTTTGAACTTAATGGTGTTATGATAAGAAATAGTTGACGGCCTTCGGATGAGACAATACATTTTACTCGAGGTTTCTTGTTGGCGTAGAGATAATCCTCATAGATCCAAGTTCTGATAACATAATGTTAATTATGTTACACATTTTAAATGATATGACTAATAGATTTATATTTTAGGAATGTCTGTAGTTCAAAAGTTATATGCAGATGAGATATAGAAAATGACATGCTCGATGTGAACAGTCATCCTGATTGAGAATAATATTCTTTACTATAAGATATTGCAAAAGTTAGAGTGTCGACATGTAGTTAAACCTAAAACGGGGAAAAATAGCGGTTAAATGCGGGCCTTGTTAGTCGTATTCTAATTAGAGTGTTTCAGGAACTTATTCGAATTCATTATCAATATATGTTAATTAATTATTATTATAAAAATATTTATTTTTATTAGTGAAAGTTGTTTATGACGTTAGGATTTAAACAGGTCAAAATGCCATAGAGATAATCCGACAGTTGATTGACAGTAAGCGTTTAGAGGCAGCTTGTATATCTGATTGTATAATGACAACATAAGATTTATTTTGAAATAAATTTATGAGAGAGAGAGAGATGAGATGTCTTTATTATAAAATCGTTATGATCCCTCCCGAACGATTGTATCAATCATAATGTAATATGTAGATTTGATCCGTATACGAGGTAATATTGCACGCTGGACCGTGTATAGGGGGACCTTTTTAATTTCGACCTTTGATAATAACGTTAAGCGTTTTTATTAGAACAAATAAATTTAATTAGGGTAATTAGATTCATGTAATTAATATAAAATGTTTTCAATTTTGTTTAGAGTATACTTATTTAAACATTCTTATGTAAATTGAATGCGTTTATTTAAAAAATTTTCTAGGTTGAGATCTTGGTTGAAATGAAAATGTTATTAAAATAAATATTAGCTCTTAAGTAAAGAAAATACTAAACTAGTCTGCCGAAAACCGAACACTGCATTGTTTTCAATCATTTAATTCGCGCATGCATATGAGAAATTTAAACACATAACACGACATATCTGAATAATATATCCATATCGCTATACGAATAATACAAACTCACCACTAGGTTTATGATAAACGACTGCAATTGTTTAATGTTTTATTTCAATGATATATAGTTATATTTTATAAGGAAATTGATTAACATATTAAGAACATATTTTGATGTACTAATTACATATTAATTAAACATATATATAGAAGTAAGCAAGGGTTAGTCTAAACGATAAATTACATTATTAAATTTTCTGATCAAATCGTCAATTCGACACAACAATAGCTAGTCAACATTATTTTTTTTTTATAACCCGTTTACAGTGCTTTAATAGATTACCTTCGTGGTGTAATGGATGCATTGGCTGGCTACCATTCGAGCGGTCCCCGGTTCAAATCCTGTTGGCTCCATTGGTTTTTATAAAAAAGTGTATCAGGTTGCCTATCTACAGGCGTATAGAAATCTACTATACCGATCATATGACGTCACCGATAGATGGCATTAGCAGCGCTAGGAATTCAAATCTTTCAGCGGGAAATGATGACAAGTTGGAAATGAGGAGAGAGAGATGAGATATGCAGATGACCCCGCGAGATATAAAAAATGATCCGCTAATGACCCCGCGAATTAAATTAATTAGATATGCAAATAATACCGTTAATGATACATACATAACACCGCGAATGATATGCAAATGATCCGCTAATGACCCCGCGAATGATATGCAAATGAACCTAGAATTTCGCGGATGACCTTGAAATGTAAAATGAACCTTCATAAGAAAATACATGGGATTTTGCGCCAGAACGAACATAGCTATACTACTTCCCAACCGACTTAATCAAACTATGGCTCCAATATAGAGAGCAGTCTGACTCTTTCGCAGCTGAGGAAAATGCCGTAAGTAATTCTAAGACGCCGAGTAGAAAATCGAGATTATTACCGTTAAGCCCATTTTTAGACTCAAATCAAGTAATACGCGTTAGTGGCCGTCTAAGTAAAGCTGATGCGCCATTCGACAAAAACTTCCCAATAGTACTACATTGGAGACATCCTTTAACGCAATTTATTATATTAAACGAACACCATCGTCAGCTATACGCCGTTTTGTGTAGCGTCGTGGCCTTTGTCGTTTCTTATATACTGACAATGGTACAAATTTCTGTGGTGCTAACGAGTTGAAGCGTTTAGTCACTAGTTTTCAAAAGTCAGTTAATGATGATAGCTATGCACAATTTTTCTTAAAGCATAATATTGAGTGGCTTTTTATACATCCCCATTCTCCATACCCGGTGGACTGCGGAGAAACGAGCTAAATATCATATAACTAGAACAATCGTTACCAGCAGTTCTCATTTAATACAGAGTAAACTAAATTTTAGTTTGCTCTTTATGCAAATTTAAAATTGCAATATCGTCATGACTGCAAATTCAGCTGTTTCGGTAGATGGTTCGAGTACTTCCGATACATCCGAATCGCGGCGATTTTGTTATTCAGTTTGCAAATTATTAGATATAAATTATAAGATTTTTCTGCCTACAGTTTTGGAGAGAAATTACAAATTGTTGATAAAGGCAGATCAAAACCAGAACTTTCAAATTTAACAACACAGATTACAACCTGCGCCAGGTATTTTCCTTAAAAAGACCGGAATCGAGTTGTATTATAAATAAACAGTAGTACTTTTTAAAAATAAAGAATAATAGTCAACAAATTCCATACATATAAAGTGTAAAAGTTTTTTGAAAAGCTTTTAAGCTTAATAATTTGTTATAACACTGTTTTTTATTGTACCTACCTAAAACTACCTTAAAATTAAAATAGTAGCTGCTTCCCTAGCCTAAATTCTCACCGCACGCCACTGCATTCACCAAATAATCAAATCCAACAAAACATAAACTCCAAACCAAAAAGAGGACTTTAAATATATTAAATATCAACATTCAATCTATCACAAATAAAACTGACCTATTAAACATGTTTTTAATGGATAATGATATAGATTTTGGATGTATTTCTGAAACGTGGGTTCGACAAGAGATGGTAAGAAGTTTCACTTTAAAGAATTATTTAATAGGAGATTGTTATTGTAGGTAAAACATTAAATGTGGTGGAGTAGTGATTCTAACCAACAGTAAATACCAAGCTAGATCTCTCTCCAGAAAAATAAATAAATACAATGAAGAAAAACATTTTGAAATTGCTGCAGTAGAAATACCAGCTGAAATACAGCCACGGAGGACTGTATACTAGGAGACGAAACGCTTATGCAGATATCCAAATTTTCTGTACGCAGCGTACTTTAGTTGACCGAACTGCCACAAGTGGCGCAACGATAGGTGACGCGGCTACGTTCATCGACATTTTACACGTGTTGTAATGGAGTTCATCGTACGTTAAACCAATTTAAATGATTGTATGGTGAGTAGAGCTGTACAAAATGAAAAGTAAAAACAGTTGTTTTGTGCCGGGGTGTAAAGCTGGTTATTCATCTACGCAGAAATATAATAAGCTGCATGGGATAAAAAATGCAAGCTTGTTTAAGGCACCAAAGGTAAGTTATTTTTTAAATCACTGTTACATAATTATTATTATGAATGCCTCTCTGAAATTGAAGGATAAGACTATTTTTAATAAATGGAAGAGAGCTATTCCAAGAGCTGATAAAGAATTAGCTGAAAATGATGTTGTTTGTGAAGTGCACTTTTTGCAATCAGACATTGTAAAATGCTTTGAAACAAAAATAAATGATGGGGAAATTAATAAGATTGAAAGAGGACGACCCAAACTAAAATGCGATGCAGTTCCCTGCATATTTCCTAACTTGCCTCATTACCTGTCGAACCCTAAACCAGAACGAAAAGCTCCAACTATAAGAAAAATTGCTGGAAAAATGGAACAAAAACTAAATAAACATACTGCAGTTGCTGGTATGGAGGAAAGTGTGGAGATTATAGACAATGAAACTGAAAATAATGTCATGGAAAATCTAGGAAAAAGCTGGTTTCAAACTATGAAAGACAATTTTGACCACCTTCTTTTACCTACAACGAAATGGACAAAGGTTCATTTGCAGTATTCTGATGATTTAATATTTGCCAAATGGAATGATACTTATCAAGTAGAAAAGCAAGTTGTTTTACATTCGGACATGTCTATTCAAGTCAGTATTACGTCTAATAGACCCATCTACTTATGTTTGTAATTTAACTTTATTGTAGGTTTTTCTTGGTAAGACTGAAATATTTGAGAATAATATTAAAACAAATATTATGCACCTGGAAGAAATTACAGAAGTTTTAAAGATTGTAAATGACTTCGTTCCATGTAAGGGTATTGAAATTATTGCAAAGTAATAATTTGTTTATTTAACTTATAAAATGCATCAATTTTAACAATTTTTGTATTTTAGAACACATTCATGTTTAGGGATAGCTCGAAAAAGAAAACCTCGACAGAGAGGAATTTTAGCAAACAAATGTGTCAATTGTCAGCAAGCTTTTCGAACACACCTAAAAAAAGATCGTTTGCCAAACATATTAAAAAAACATGAAAAACTTCGGGGAGTTGTCAAGTGCATTAAGCGAAAAAACACTCGACTGAAAAATAAGGTAATAGTTATAATCATAATCACCTATTGTAAAAAATAAGATTTTTTTTAGATATCAAAATTGTCTCAAGAAATTCTCTCGTTGAAAAATAAATTTGCTTCAGTCAAAGAAGACGTGATTGAGGAGGCTATTAAAAATATGCCTTCCTCCCACCAAGAAGCTGTGAGAACATGTTTTGCTACCGCTAATGTCAAGAATTCAAAAAACAGACGTTATTCAACTGCTTGGATTTATGATTGTTTGCTTATTAGAATAAAAAGTAGATCTACTTACGAGCACTTACGCAAAGTTAATTTATTACCTTTGCCATGTGTAGAAACTCTTAACAGGTACATTAAGCGGATTAGTGGAGCTTACGGTTTTCAATCACGTACTTTTGATCTCTTAAAGAAAAAATCAGAATTGATGCCCGAAAGTGACAGAAGAGGTAAGAACTGCATAAATAGGATAATTTTGATTTAATTGGTTATGACTTTGCTTTTTAATAGGAACACTGTTAATAGATGAGATGAAACTATCAGAAAAACTAACATTTGACAGAACGACTTTGAAAGTAAATGGGTTTACCAATTTAGGTGATTACACACCTAAACATCAGAAAAATAAAGCAGGAGATCATCCATTAGTAATGATGTTCCAACCATTTAGAGGAAGCTGGGTTCAATCCATTGCAAGGTTTTTATCAGTGGGATGTGCATCTTCAACAGTTTTAGAGCATTTGATTATTGAATGGGGTAATCCTTCTTGAGAAATCTGGATTTTTTGTTGATGTTGTCACTACTGATGGGGCAAGCTGGAATCGCAGTATGTGGAAAAAATTCAACATATCTGAAACTCAATCGTCATGTCAACATCCATATGAGGAAAATAGGAGACTCTGGTTTTGTTCTGATTTCCCACATCTTGTAAAAAATTTGAGAAACTTTATCACAAATAGGCCTGAAACTTGGGTAAATATAAATTTTTACATAAACAACGGGCAACGAGTAACATAATATTATTATATTGTTACAATGATGATTTAATTTCCGCAGACTCCAGATGGAATAGTTAAACTTATTCATTGGTCTACAGTTGTTGAAATGGATAAACCAAAGGGCTTCAGTCTGAAGCTTTGTCCACAATTATGTCAAGATGACGTACAACCAAAACATTATCAAAAAATGAATGTGGGAAGAGCGTACAGAGTAGGTTTACTTATTTATATAATTTTGTCATTCTTAGGTTTTTTTAGTTTTTCAGTGAAAAAACTGCAGCAGCAATAAAAATATACAAGGATTATAATTAAAATTTGGAGGATTGTGAACCTACTATGACTTTAATAAATAAAATAGCATTTCTTATTAAAATAATGAGTTCTAGAACACCAGAAAATCCTTTAAGGCCTGATTCTGCAGAAACTCAAGTATGATCCTGCACAATTTTTTTTTCTCATTGTTCAAAATATTTTTTTCATGTTTAGTTCTTACTTGAATTTGTGGAATATCTGAACAACTGGAAGAACTTTGCTTTAGCAAATGAATATTACTTTTTGTCTGAAAGTACTTTCCTAGGATTTATTGTCACTCTTAAAGCCACTGTGGATATTTTATCGTTTTTATGTGATACTTGCCATTATGAATACTTGATGACAGCTAGACTAAACCAGGATGTATTAGAGGCACATAATTTTGATATTAAAAAATGTTTAACTATAGTCCGTAGCAGTTTCAAATGTCCAGTCGGGATGTTGCAACCGTAGTTTTCTCATCAATGCCAAGTTAATAAATTTGGCTGAAATTCCGGTCATCGCTTAACCTAGTGAAAACAAACCGGTAACTCTATTTTCAGAAGCCACAATTAATTAAAAGTTGAAAAAAATTAATTTGGAACACTCAGAATGGACATTTGCAACTGGCACAAACTGTATTTGTGACTAACTGACTGTATTTGTTAATTTTCTTTTTCGTAGACCATGTTTCTCCTGTTGATGTTTCACGAAATGACCTTGACTGGTGAATATAACCCCGCAAACTTCACATAAATTAGTTAGCGGTTTGCAATATCCTTGTTGATGTCTATACAGGCTATCCCTTCTTGCAAAGCACTTGTCGCAAGAATCACACGAGAACATTTTTTCTTAAGATATCTTCAACCCCACACACGTTGACAAAATGAAGCTTCTCCAACCGCCTCTTCTTATATACACCTGTAGCAATACCCACAATGCATTTCAGTATCGATTATACCCGAACGTACCTAATACTAACACGAAATCTTTAATCATAATGATGTCTTTTCTCGGATTACATCATACTTTTACTCTAAGAAATTAGGGTAGGAATGTAGTTGAAGCTCCTATGAATGCTATTTAGTAATTTATAACCATTACAGCTTACGACTTACGACGTTAACAGCTTGGTGCGGTTAAACAATTAAACTGAGAATATTCCGAAATGTATATTTTGATGAAGGTTTAAACCAATGTCAACATCGAGCGTGAACACTATATTCGTAGCATAATACAGCGCTCGTTGCAAGATCCGTCTAACAATATTAGATAATGTCACCATCCTTCGTAAAGGACCCCAATGTATCCATCAAAGTTCGTTATCACCAAAATACATATATCAAAATATTAACATATATGTTCTCACAATAAGCGAATTGACCCACATGAAAGTAGCATTCTGATATATAGCTCAAAACATATCGATAATGCATATAACGATAGCTCACAATAATTATACATTCCGTTTTCCTCGACCACTTACCGTTAAGTTATTTGAATGGAATTGAAAGCTCTGAAGGTAAAAAAATGATACTTAATATCGCTATGAACGAGATTGGGAATTAAAAAATCACAGTCGTTGATACAACAGTGAGGGTTGCAAGCTCGTCTTATCGAAGTATCTATGTGATTTTCAACCTTTCGTAAAAGGGTTCTCAAGCTTAAGTCAGTGAAAGTCAACTTATTAACAGATTAGGTATCTAAAAACAATATTTTTCCATATTTCAGAAATACACGTCCGACTAGCCACGTCCGACTAGCCACATCAGGAACAAGAATCCCCGAAATGAAGCAGGTCAAGGATATGAAGCATGTCAAGGACCGATAAAGTCTAAAGTGTATTGTTCATGTCAGCTTTACCGAAATCAATAACACAGCATATATCTAGGTTTTTAACGTACCAAGCACCCTTTGTAGAGATGACTTACCAAGTACAAACCTGATACTCTCCCTCGGTGAGGGCACCATCGTATTACGATTTCAGTAAAAAACAGACAGTTATTAGAAACATGGAAAATATTTGTTTTAACCACATGTACACCTAGACCTATGCATGACCCTCACCATAGAAGACCACCCGACACATTTGGGTAAGCTCTAGGAATGATTCGTCTCTTCTACCGATAGGTTAGGGGTATACTTACCTATTGAAGTCGATGTTTAACACTTTCACTTTCACCGGCTGAGGTTGCAACCAACGTGAGTGGAGAATAGTTTTCGTTGTGTAGAAGTGTTAGAATACCGTAGCCTCTTCGAACAAAACATGCCTTAAAGGTGGATAGTTATTCGCCCAAATAAGCAAATTCTGAAAATTAAAGAGATAGGTATACGTTATTAAAAAGAAATCACATCAAAATAATGGGTACGTAAGGCACCAGATAATTTTTAAATAACATAATAGACCGCCGTCAATAAAGCTGCGCAGTAAATCTGATATACAATATTGTAATACCAGTATCATCAACCCGCGATAAGGTTTACCTACCACATAATTTCCAATGTTAAAATTTTTCTGTCTTACTTTAAAAATAAGAAAATGTGTTATATCTATGAAACGGTTGAGAATTCTGCAAAAGAAAAAAGTAGTACAACACAATTTCTAAATAAAATTTCACTGTAAAATGAACCCGAATGATGATTCACCTAACATAGAAATTCCTAACATGAAACAATTTTAAAGTCAAAAACAATTCAAAAGCGAAAAATAACGATAACCCCGCAATAATCCTCAAATTTTGTTTCCGCATACCACAACGAGTAAAAGTAGTAAACGTAGTAAGCGTAGTAAACTTAATAAACGCAGTAAACGCAGCAAACGTAGTAAACGTAGTAAACGCAGTAAACGCAGTAAGCGGAAAATATTTTTTCCATCAAAATTCAACACATGCTCATTATTTTAAAACGCGAACGTAATTTGTTAACAAACTTTTCCAGTTTAAAAATTCTTTAATAGCGTTTACCTGCAACGATAGATATAGAAACACAGAAATTATTCTCCCACAATAAGTTAAAATTTTTTAATAACTCGATAACCGCTGGAAATTCGACCAAAATAACATTTTTAAGACTCCCCCCCACACCCCTAACGCCGGTTTCAGTACGAACCCGTCGATTAAACAGACTCCAAATGACCAAATGCCAAAAAAAAAATTTTTTTCGAAAAAATAATTCAAAAAACACCCCCAAACCCCCTGTCGACTTATTGATAGAGCTATAAAGTGATATAGGTTTCAACTACAAATTCTCACCCTCACTATCCCCCATATAAATACGTATGCTGTTAAAAGCACTGTTACCTAATTATAAACGCTAAGTCCAAAAACCGCTTATTTTTAAAAAAATTATTTTCTAACAAAATACTTAACGTATAGACCCGATTAGCACATGGGAATGTGAAGTTTATCACGCAAGTCTTAAATTTACACCTAAAAGCACCCCTTATAAGGCAACCACCCTTAGTTTGAAGGTATGGGGGTGAAAGTCCAGAAATGGTTTATTTTGAAAAAATCGATATTTTGAAAATTAAAAGCCTTAAAATATGATTAACAGACTAAAATATCATTTTTAACTACTTCTAAAATTGTGTTTAACTAACAGAAAAAAAATAAAAAGGGTTAGCAACCCCTATAATTTATTATATATATATAAAACAACTCGATAAAACTAAATTTTTAGTTTTATAAACCGACTTCATATATTAATAGACCACATTAAGAAATTCTCTGAAAAATTATATAATTTTCCACTATAAAAATAATGTTACACATCTTTTTTTCAAATTGTAGCTAAACGGTTGAGAATTTCGAAAAAATAATTCAAAAAACACCCCCAAACCCCCGTCGACTTATTGATAGAGCTATAAAGTGATATAGGTTTCAACTACAAATTTGCCGTAGTTTGGGGTACTCTTTCTACTGGAAGTACACATGCTCACCTTTCAGAATTTTTGAGTATACTTGATATTCCCGCAATGCATAGTAAAATGTTTTTCGATATTCAACGAAAGTTGGGATATGTAAGTATTCATTTTCTTCTTACACATTACAAATTGACTATCTATAAATACATTTACTTCGATATTTATAGGTTTGGAAGGACTCACTATGGGACGTAATGGAGGCTGCTGGTCAGGAAGAAGTGAAATTAGCTACTGAACGAGGAGATGTTGATCCTGATGGAATTCCATTTATAACTGTTCTCTTAGATGGTGGCTGGTCAAAGAGAAGTTATGGTCACAGTTACAATGCTGCTTCAGGTGTGGTAAGTAACATTTGTAGTACTAATGCTTGGCACAGATTATTTTACTGTGTTTTTAGGCTGTTTTTTTTCTGTTAGTTAAACACAATTTTAGAAGTAGTTAAAAATGATATTTTAGTCTGTTAATCATATTTTAAGGCTTTTGATTTTCAAAATATCAAATATAATTAGGTAACAGTGCTTTTAACAGCATACGTATTTATATGGGGGATGGTGAGGGTGAGAATTTGTAGTTGAAACCTATATCACTTTATAGCTCTATCAATAAGTCGACAGGGTTTGGGGGTGTTTTTTGAATTATTTTTTCGAAATTCTCGACCGTTTAGCTACAATTTGAAAAAAAAGATGAGTAACATTATTTTTATAGTGGAAAATTATATAATTGTTCATTCCGTTATAAGGGGTACTTTAAGGGGTGAGTTTAAGACTTGCGTGATAAACTTTACATTCCCATGTGCTAATCGGGTCTATACGTTAAGTATTTTGTTAGAAAATGATTTTTTTAAAAATAAGGGGTTTTTGGACTTAGCGTTTATAATTAGGTAACAGTGCTTTTAACAGCATACGTATTTATATTGAGGGGTGGTGAGGGTGAGAATTTGTAGTTGAAACCTATATCACTTTATAGCTCTATCAATAAGTCGACGGGGGTTTGGGGGTGTTTTTTGAATTATTTTTTCGAAATTCTCAACCGTTTAGCTACAATAATTTGAAAAAAAGATGTGTAACATTATTTTTATAGCGGAAAATTATATAATTTTTCAGAGAATTTCTTAATGTGGTCTATTAATATATGAAGTCGGTTTATAAAACTAAAAATTTAGTTTTATCGAGTTGTTTTATATATATAATAAATTATAGGGGTTGCTAACCCTTTTTATTTTTTTTCTGTTAGTTAAACACAATTTTAGAAGTAGTTAAAAATGATATTTTAGTCTGTTAATCATATTTTAAGGCTTTTAATTTTCAAAATATCGATTTTTTCAAAATAAACCATTTCTGGACTTTCACCCCCATACCTTCAAACTAAGGGTGGTTGCCTTATAAGGGGTGCTTTTAGGTGTAAATTTAAGACTTGCGTGATAAACTTCACATTCCCATGTGCTAATCGGGTCTATACGTTAAGTATTTTGTTAGAAAATAATTTTTTTAAAAATAAGCGGTTTTTGGACTTAGCGTTTATAATTAGGTAACAGTGCTTTTAACAGCATACGTATTTATATGGGGGATGGTGAGGGTGAGAATTTGTAGTTGAAACCTATATCACTTTATAGCTCTATCAATAAGTCGACAGGGGGTTTGGGGGTGTTTTTTGAATTATTTTTTCGAAAAAAATTTTTTTTGGCATTTGGTCATTTGGAGTCTGTTTAATCGACGGGTTCGTACTGAAACCGGCGTTAGGGGTGTGGGGGGGGGAGTCTTAAAAATGTTATTTTGGTCGAATTTCCAGCGGTTATCGAGTTATTAAAAAATTTTAGCTTATTGTGGGAGAATAATTTCTGTGTTTCTATATCTATCGTTGCAGGTAAACGCTATTAAAGAATTTTTAAACTGGAAAAGTTTGTTAACAAATTACGTTCGCGTTTTAAAATAATGAGCATGTGTTGAATTTTGATGGAAAATTGTGATCTTTACTTTTTAAAAATATTTTCCGCTTACTGCGTTTACTGCGTTTACTACGTTTACTACGTTTGCTGCGTTTATTAAGTTTACTACGCTTACTACGTTTACTACTTTTACTCGTTGTGGTATGCGGAAACAAAATTTGAGGATTATTGCGGGGTTATCGTTATTTTTCGCTTTTGAATTGTTTTTGACTTTAAAATTGTTTCATGTTAGGAATTTCTATGTTAGGTGAATCATCATTCGGGTTCATTTTACAGTGAAATTTTATTTAGAAATTGTGTTGTACTACTTTTTTCTTTTGCAGAATTCTCAACCGTTTCATAGATATAACACATTTTCTTATTTTTAAAGTAAGACAGAAAAATTTTAACATTGGAAATTATGTGGTAGGTAAACCTTATCGCGGGTTGATGATACTGGTATTACAATATTGTATATCAGATTTACTGCGCAGCTTTATTGACGGCGGTCTATTATGTTATTTAAAAATTATCTGGTGCCTTACGTACCCATTATTTTGATGTGATTTCTTTTTAATAACGTATACCTATCTCTTTAATTTTCAGAATTTGCTTATTTGGGCGAATAACTATCCACCTTTAAGGCATGTTTTGTTCGAAGAGGCTACGGTATTCTAACACTTCTACACAACGAAAACTATTCTCCACTCACGTTGGTTGCAACCTCAGCCGGTGAAAGTGAAAGTGTTAAACATCGACTTCAATAGGTAAGTATACCCCTAACCTATCGGTCGAAGAGACGAATCATTCCTAGAGCTTACCCAAATGTGTCGGGTGGTCTTTTATGGTGAGGGTCATGCATAGGTCTAGGTGTACATGTGGTTAAAACAAATATTTTCCATGTTTCTAATAACTGTCTGTTTTTTACTGAAATCGTAATACGATGGTGCCCTCACCGAGGGAGAGTATCAGGTTTGTACTTGGTAAGTCATCTCTACAAAGGGTGCTTGGTACGTTAAAAACCTAGATATATGCTGTGTTATTGATTTCGGTAAAGCTGACATGAACAATACACTTTAGACTTTATCGGTCCTTGACATGCTTCATATCCTTGACCTGCTTCATTTCGGGGATTCTTGTTCCTGATGTGGCTAGTCGGACGTGGCTAGTCGGACGTGTATTTCTGAAATATGGAAAAATATTGTTTTTAGATACCTAATCTGTTAATAAGTTGACTTTCACTGACTTAAGCTTGAGAACCCTTTTACGAAAGGTTGAAAATCACATAGATACTTCGATAAGACGAGCTTGCAACCCTCACTGTTGTATCAACGACTGTGATTTTTTAATTCCCAATCTCGTTCATAGCGATATTAAGTATCATTTTTTTACCTTCAGAGCTTTCAATTCCATTCAAATAACTTAACGGTAAGTGGTCGAGGAAAACGGAATGTATAATTATTGTGAGCTATCATTATATGCATTATCGATATGTTTTGAGCTATATATCAGAATGCTACTTTCATGTGGGTCAATTCGCTTATTGTGAGAACATATATGTTAATATTTTGATATATGTATTTTGGTGATAACGAACTTTGATGGATACATTGGGGTCCTTTACGAAGGATGGTGACATTATCTAATATTGTTAGACGGATCTTGCAACGAGCGCTGTATTATGCTACGAATATAGTGTTCACGCTCGATGTTGACATTGGTTTAAACCTTCATCAAAATATACATTTCGGAATATTCTCAGTTTAATTGTTTAACCGCACCAAGCTGTTAACGTCGTAAGTCGTAAGCTGTAATGGTTATAAATTACTAAATAGCATTCATAGGAGCTTCAACTACATTCCTACCCTAATTTCTTAGAGTAAAAGTATGATGTAATCCGAGAAAAGACATCATTATGATTAAAGATTTCGTGTTAGTATTAGGTACGTTCGGGTATAATCGATATGACATCAACAAGGATATTGCAAACCGATAACTAATTTATGTGAAGTTTGCGGGGTTATATTCACCAGTCAAGGTCATTTCGTGAAACATCAACAGGAGAAACATGGTCTACGAAAAAGAAAATTAACAACGGAAATACCATCAACCGGTAATTCAAAGAAAATTTTTATTGAACCTGAAACCAAGCAAATTAAAGGGGGTGATATGATGAGATGTGATCTATGTGAAGTTGATATATCAAGAAAATACATTACTCAACATAACAGAAGTCTAGAACATAAGAATAAGATAAGTGTGGCGCAAGCATCCGGAATCTCGTTAATAAACAGTGCATTTCAAAACAGAATAGCTACATACCGCCTTACTGCAGATGATAATAAAGTTTGCGTAAACGTGGGTGAATTTTTAAGGGGTTTAAAATCAAACATTTTAAACTGCATTTTAACCAGCTTAGATAAGCACGTTGCAGTGAAACTAAACTTGGAACATTTCGGACTTTTCGAATTACCATCAAAAGAATTAGAAGAAATAAAATCATTTAATATTAAATTTAAAAAATGTGATCTCTCGATAGATCTCAATGCGGTATATAACGATTTCATTGATGTATTAGATAATAAGGTGAGTGAGTTTGCCGAAATGGGGAGCGGTTGGGTCCTAAAAAATCTGCTGTTTGTAGAATTAAATATAAATAAATATAACCCTCTGAGAGCTTCTTCATACATTCAACTACCGAAATCTATCGCAAACAAGCATCCAATAATTAATGTACCTACAGAATTCTGATAACAAATGTTTCATGTGGTCAATTTTAGCTGATCTTCACCCTGCAAATTATAATGCGGAACGTGTAACTAACTATCAAAAATACGAAAACGAATTAAATTTTACAGGAATAAAGTTTCCGGTTAAAGTGGAAGACATCAGTAAATTCGAAAAATTAAATAATATCTCGGTTAATGTTTACGGTATTGAGTCGGTTTATAAAAATTGTAAAACAAGCTACGAAATTTCCGGACCGTTGCATTTCACGAAGAAAAGATTAGATAAACATATAAATTTATTAGTAATAGATGATGATATGGGAAATTCGCATTATTGTTTAATCAAAGACTTATCTAGGCTTGTAAGCTCACAACTAACAAAAAAGGTCATAGGAAGTTTCTCTGTGATGGTTTTTTAATTAATTTTAGTAACAAAGAAAAATTACGTGAACATCAAAAACACGATTGCAATCATGTAACTGTTAAATTACCAACAACGGAACCACGTATCGATAAATTTGGAAATGAAGTTCCGGGTAATATTTTAAAATTTGAATCGTTTGAACAAAAATTAACTTTACCATTTGTAGTTTACGCGGACTTTGAGTCTCTACTTATCCCCCTGAAATATCGTCAAAAAAATAACAGCGGTCCATTTACTGAAAAAACGCATATGCATCAACCATATTCTTTCGGATATTATATAAAATGTAATTACAATGACTCATTATCTAAGTACGTTACATATCGAGGTCAAGATTGTGTTGAAGTATTTTGTAAACGCTTAGAGGATGACATTAAGAGAATTTACAACGACCACCTAAAACATATAATTCCAATGGAAAAATTAACACCGGCGGAACAATTTAATTATGACAACGCTATTACATGTCATATTTGTGAAAAACCGTTAGGGGGTGATATGGTTAGGGATCACGACCATCTTACGGGTCGATCTCGATCGGCCAGCCATAGTACATGTAACCTCAATTTCAAAATTCCAAATTATGTCCCCGTGTTCCTGCATAATTTATCAAATTATGATGCCCACCTATTCGTAAAGGCTTTAGGTGGAGTTTAAAACAAAATAGACGTTATTGCTGAAAACAAAGAAAAGGATATCTCTTTCACAAAACATGTTTTAGTTGATAAAAAAATTAAAAGTCTATGAAAAGGGGAAAATAAATTTATGAAAATTCGGTTTTTAGATTCGTTTAGATTCATGCCTATGAGCTTAGATAAGCTAGCTAAAAATTTAGAAAACGAGCAGTGTCAAGCAACTAAAACACATTTTCCAGAAGATAATAAATTTAAGTTAATGAGACAGAAAGGGGTATTTCCCTATTCGTTCGTAGATTCTTTCGACAAACTCGACTATACCGAATTACCATCACATGAAGCTTTCTTCGATAACTTAAGAGGTACTAATATATCTGCGAAAGACTATGAGCATGCAAAAAACGTTTGGGGAACTTTTAAATGTAAAACGTTAGGCGAATACTCAGATCTGTATTTGAAAACAGATGTTTTGTTGTTAACAGATGTATTTGAAGCTTTTCGCGATATATGCAAAAACGCATATGATTTAGACCCAACCCACTTCTTTACTGCTCCAGGCTTATCGTGGTCGGCCATGTTAAAACTTACAAAAATCGAATTAGAACTGTTTACGGATATCGATATGGTTCATTTTATTAAAAAGGGTATTAGGGGTGGTGTAAGTCAATGTGGTAAGAGGTATGTTAAAGCTAATAATAAATACATGTTGAAATATGATGAATCGAAGCCTACAGTCTTTATAAATTACCTAGATGCAACAAATCTTTATGGGAAAGCTTTATCAGCCAATCTACCCATCAATAATTTTAAATTTTTAACTTCTGAAGAAATCGCAAATCTGGATATATTAAATGTATCTGAAAATTCAAAAACAGGCTATATTTTAGAAGTCGATTTAACCTATCCGGAAGATCTTCACGATGGACATAATGATCTACCATTTTGCCCAGAAAATATCACGCCTCCAGGATCAAAACAACCAAAATTGATTCCTAACTTGAACAACAAAACTAGGTATATTATCCACTACAGAAATCTACAACAATGTTTAAACGCAGGTTTAAAACTTGAGAAGATTCATCGGGTGCTATCTTTTAATCAGGCATCTTGGTTAAAGGAGTACGTGGATTTAAATACACGTATGAGGAATGCGGATAAGCCTGAGTTTGGAAAAATGTTTTTTAAACTTATGAATAATTCAGTGTTTGGGAAAACTATGGAAAATGTGGATAAACGGATCGATATAAGACTGGTTACACACTGGGAAAATAAAGGGAAAAGGCTTGGAGCTGAAGGGTTGATTTCTAAACCACAATTTAAAGATGTATCTGTTTTCTCAGATAATCTGGTAGCCATTCATCTAGAAAGAATGTGGGTTAAATACGATAAACCGATATATATTGGATTCTGCGTTCTAGACCTAGCTAAACACGTGATGTATGAGTTTTATTACAACGTTATCAAGCCTATTTATGGGAGTAATGTAGAACTAGCCTATACAGACACAGACAGCCTGATCCTGAGGACCTGCACAGCTGATTTTTACCAAGATATGAAGAATCATCTAAACAAGTATGATACATCAAATTTCAAGGAAGATAATCAATTTGGAATACCTAAAACCGAATCTGTGATAGGGAAAATGAAGGATGAATATGCAGGAAAGATATTATGGGAGTTCGTGGGGACAGGAGCGAAAGCCTATGTTGTTAATGTTGAGGGTGAATTAAGTAAAACGGCCAAAGGTGTTCAAAAAGATATAATCAAGAATGAGTTAACACTTGAAGACTATAAGAATGTAGTATTTAACAAGGCAGTGATATACAAGAATGTACGAACATTTAGATCACATAAACATCAACTGTATACTGAACTGAAGAATAAAATAGCACTTTCTTGGTTAGATGATAAGAGATATATCATACCTGATGGTTCCGGTGACACTCTAGCTTGGGGGCATCACAGAATTCCGAAACATGTTGAATAACTATGTATATTAGAAACTGTTTCAAAAAATAGTTAAATAATTATTGAAATTAAGTTAAGATGTTAATTTCATACATGAAAATTGTAAAATGATTGTAAATAATTAATATTTGTGTACAATAATATGTGATGAATTGATTATTAATGTTTTTTTAAATAAACAATATAAAAGGTTTATCTTTGTTTTTATAACAGCTGTAGCTGTTCTACAGAATAAAACTTCAAAAAAGTTAACATAACCCTTTGCATGTGCTATATACAGAGATATTTCCTTCCTTCTCATGTAGAGGTAAATCTTGGTTTACTTATTATCTTGGCTATTAAAGGCTTTGACTAACCTTACGTATTCAAAAGTTTTCAAACTTTTGTTGGAGAAGGATAGACATATACCTGTGCTAGACAGAGATGGATATATTTCCTTCCTTCTCATGCAGAGGTGTGGAGGTGTGGCACCAGAATCGGCCTATATACCCTACTAAAAATTACTATTGTTTATTATACAGTCCACTCGATAAACGCAACAACTCATTTTATGCAATATACATCTATTTCTGATGGCAGTAGATTGTTTACTGTGCGTCATTTCACCGTGTAGTGTGAACTGATTTTTGCGGGCCCGCAGCGAGCTCGTTGCGAGCTCGCAACGGGAGTTTCCCGCATGTTGACACCGGCGCTAAGAAAGCGGTGAAACAGTCGCGGTCGTACGAAGGTGGTTGATGCGATTTCCTAAACACATCTCGGCGTATTTTATCGTTGGCGCTGCGTTATTATTTTGTTGTGTTTTACTTGACTTGATATGGAGAATTATGGAGAGGAGTGTGACTGTGTCATTGAAAAACTATTTCGTTCACCTTTCAATAATTTATCTTTTACAGAAAAATTACAAATTATTAAAATGGACCACCACGCCATATTTTGAACATTAATACAAAATTAAAATCGTGTGTTCGTCATTTTAGTGAAAATGTTTATAATAGTGAGCATTGGTTATGTGGGTGTAAAGTAAGAACATAAACAAGATTTAGAATCACTTTTTGAGACAATTGTAGAGAACGAAAATGCAGAATGGGATCGCGAAACCACCATTTGTGCTAGGGGTATTTTAAGTTTATTGCGAGATTTTGATTTTAATTTTTTTATCACAGTGTTTTCTACTATATTTCCTCATTCTGAGAATTTATTTAAAATCTTGCAGACAAAACTTACTGATATCAATTGCTGCAATAAAAAGATTAATGATTTCAAATTACATATTCAGAAAATGAGAAGTGAATTTGATGTTATTTGGGAGATTATGGACAAACACGTTACTGATAATCAGCCACCTAGCAAAAGAATACGTTTAAGTCTTCTTCACACCCCTGAGAAAAAAGCTTAGAGAGAGCACATAAAGTTCGAAGTGAACACAATACATTAGACGTGCAGTATTCCAGAACAAAAATAAACATCTGGATAGTGCAAGTCCGGCTAGTTTATGATTTGGGATAATGCTATTACCTACTTATTTCTTGTAAATTTATGGAATTACCTGCTAGAAACGCATGATAGTGGATCTTTATTACTGAATATGATGAAGCTTCAGCTAGTACTACAGAAGTTCGCATAAGAAACCATTTAAAGAATGTTTTGAACCAAAGAAAAGGAGGCGTGTAACAGCATTTACTGAAATACAGTACCGAAAAACTTCTTTTTGCGGCTCAGTCGGCTTGTTGGCTAACAAACCGAAACCCGGATTTGGGTCGGCGAATGATGGTAACATTGCTCGTAGATTTTTTCCAGATCCAAAATTAGCTGTCCGAAATTGCTGGTGTTGATGAGGAGGTAATAACCAGACTTGCTATAATTCTAAAAACTATTTCTTGTGAATTTAAGATACACTGATAGATTTGAGCAATACGCCTTAGATACTGCTAAGTTATATGCAGAGAGTTATAACTAGGTCCGTGAAGCTAGCACAACCATTATAGCACAATCAAATAAAACCTTCGTAAATATTTAGTACTCATTAATTACTAATTAATTACTAAAAAGAAAAATTTATTACTGTTGCCTTTTAAAAAAAACCGGGTTGTTCCAGCCTCACTGTGAAGCTAGCACAACCACACTAAAAAATACAGCACAACCAAATAAAAACAATGTCAATATTTATTACTCATTGATTACTAACTAATGGCACAAAATACATATTTATTATGCAAAAAAAAGATATTAATGTTAAAACATCTAAAAATGTATCTAACGTGGAATTTTCCATTTCCACGCAACACTGAATGTCTGCAAATTTCGGGATACATTTCTTATCAAAACGGCAGTGCAGTAGACCAACATTAAATTCGTATTCTTATTTTATTTCTTATTTACATTGCAATAAAGAAATCATAAATGCAGGATTATAGAATCATTCGTCAGGCTAACTGGAACGACGCGACGCAAAGATTTGGTGGGAACTGGAAAAAACGCGGAATGGACAAAATGCCGAAAAGGGTCCGTGGACATATCGCCGAAGGTTGGTCAAAACGCCGAAAAGAGACTGTGGACATATCGCCGAAACTGGACAAATCGCCGAAAGCATAAAACGACGCCGAATAGATTGGAAACGTGGCGTTGATGCCGAGCTCTCAACTTTATCAAAGTCACAGACAAGCTGCTCCCACCTAACTACTAAAAGGGGTTAAGTCACCGAAAGACATTTGTGGACAAATTGCCGAACGAGGTCAAAACGCCGAAATACATCTGTGGACAAATCGCCGAAAGTGGTCAAAACGCCGAAATACATCTGTGGACAAATTGCCGAAAGCGGTCAAAACGCCGAAAGTTACATTTGGACAAATTGCCGAACGCGGTCAAAACGCCGAAACTCATCTGTGGACAAATCGCCGAAAGTGGTCAAAACGCCGAAAGGTATGTTTGGACAAATCGCCGAAAGTGGACAAAACGCCGAAAAGTATAAAACGATAGAAAATAGATATGAAGAAGATTATTGTTTAAAATGATTTTGCGAGAATGGTTTAGATCAACACATTCTAAAATTATTTGTCAACGAACAAAAGTCTCTGGTAGTAAGCAACCAGAACAATGTGTTATTTAATGTTGTAGTAACGTTTGCCACTAAACTTTGTACTGATAGATAGATGCATCTATCAGTACATCTTTTAACATCAGTATTCAGCAGAGGTCATTTATTAAGCCAAAACAAAGGTGTTCCAAAGAGCGGTGAAACAATGTGTTTGTTTTTCGGTTTTAATTTACATCTTCAGGTTTTGATATATGATGCAAAATTTACCTTTTTTTATTTTTAAATCAAATATATATTTATAATTTGAATGTAGTTAAAATAAGTTATTTGCCGTTGGGATCTCAGAAACCCACACGATAGACAGATTTGGGAAAAAATAATTAGACAAAGCACAAATTCTTAATGCCTTGCCGTTATACTTAATAATAATTTGGGCTAGGAGCAGCCGTCGCGACTACTGTGACGGTTAAATGCATACGAGAAGTTCGCTATGTATTGGCAACCAAATCTTTTATTGGATTATAAAAACTAAAAAACATAAAATAATTACATAATTAAATAATTTAAATATAAAATATGATAGATACCTTTAATTCAGAGGAGTTTTGGTAATACATAATTGTATAATTTAAATCTTATTAGTACAGCGTTGATAATAAAGCAATAACTACACCTCTTTTTAGATATTGCTAGACGATATTTTTGTTATATCTTTATTACAACATATTATAGAGGATGGCACACTCTTTGGTCCTTAAATCCTATATTAAGGCCTATAATCGGCGATATTAACAATTGCTTCTTATTTTTACACTAGATGATAACTTATTATAAAATTATTTTGTTTATGTAGTTTTCAACTTCTTATTATATTTAACTAAATATGTTTCAGTTACCAATACATAATGATTATCTGGTTCTGCCTATTGAAAAACTAGTGATATAGTAAAATAAAGAGGAAAGAATTAATTGTCTAAAATATACAGAGTCAGTTAAAAGTATGGAGACGGCGATTGCAAATGATAGTGTGTGATTGCGTCAGCAGTGGCGTATATAGGATTTTTCGGGGTGGCTACTTTATAAAAATTCCGAATTAAAATACTAAAATTTTCGGGTGTGGGGGGGCTTCAGCCCGATAGCCATCCCCTAAATTCGCGACTGATTGTGTGAACAGTTGAGGATCTAATCTAGAATTGATGTTCTATTACCGCATAGGTAGCTTTATTGTCCGCTTCAATTATTTTTTAACGCAGTAATGTTTTCCGGTAATAGATGTGAGAGAACGTCCTGCTCCTTTTTGATGCTGAACAGAATTCCTGTCGCGTTCAAATTTCTTAAGAGCATAAGTCGCGACCACGTTTCAAACAAATTGAACTTAACGTAATTCTTATTCTATTTCTCAAAAAACTTCTGTAATAAAGAATTAATTTCTCTTTGTTTATCCTATCGTTCGTTACCTAATCGAACAGAGAAGGGCATTCGACTACAACCGGCAGCCGATAGCGCCCGAAGCCCCCCACACCGGCCACGAAATGGATACGAAAAACGTAACTCAGTTTCCGAACTATGTTATTATGAGAAATGAACGACGTTAGTATTTGTATCTTATATGGGCGATTGTAAATCTTAACAACACGTCAAATGCACATTTAGAATTAGACACTATAATACGACAAAGATAGTGCATTAGCCTAATAACTGAGGGGAACTGAGATGGGCAATGCAGCTTTTTACTTTAATCTCGTTATTGTTATTTAATTACACAAAATTTTCATAAAATAGAAAGGTCCCCGCACGTTTCTTATGGAAATTGGATCCCGGTCAAATTGGCTGAATTTTTGATATGTTATAGTTTATATCACTCTGGACAAAAGTCTCCTTGTCCAAAAAGCTTTAAAATTAGTTTCCGAGTTACAGAGCACGAAAGGCAGGAAAAATTGATACTTCGGTTTATGGATTTTTAACACGTACAGCCTCGGTAACGTCATTTTTTGTGTATATTTTTTATTTTTGTTTTGATTAACACAGGTAATTATGTTGTTTTGCTTCGTGTGAATTATGTGAAATTATACTGGGTGTCCCATGATATTTTGTCTCTTTATAAACTTATATAACTTTTGAATTAATTAAGATAATGAAATGTGGTGTTCACTAGTATTATTATTTTTTTAAGTTTTTTCTGAGTATCCGTCTTTTTTCTAATTTCCAGTTTAATCGGAAAGGACAGCGTATTTTCGGTGATCGGGCAACTTTGTAATTTCAAATGGAACACCCTGTATATTTTTTCACAGTTGGAAAGCCCATTGTTTCCCTTTTCCGAAAGTGCCATATTTGTCATGGCTATTAGACAGGGTGATGGTTTTATAAGTTATTAATCACAAAATTGCCCTATCCCCCTAAAATACATCATTTCCAGATAAACCAGAAGTAGGCAAAAAAAACAGATACTCAGAAATAAACTTTAAAAACTAAGAAACTAAGACTGCTAAACACCATTTCATTATCTCAATTAGTTCAAAAGTTATACTAACTATAGGTTTATAAAGAGTCAGAAATAATAGGACATCCGATATAATTTCATATGATTCACACGATGCAAGACAACATTTAAAAGTCCATAAACCGAAGTATGAGTTTTTCCTGCCTTTCGTGCTCTGTAACTCCAAAACTATTAATTTTTGAACTTCGTGGCCATGGAGACTTTTGATCATCATGATAAAAACTACAACATATCAAAATTTCAGTCAATTTGACCGGGATCCAATTTCCATAAGAAACGTGCGGGGTCCTTTGCGCAGTTACCTATATGTTTATAGATTAGAGGAAAGTACTTGATGCGGTTCAACTAAATGTAGTTAGTCTAGAAATTGAATGTTTCAATACATATAGTAACGAAGTTTTGTTTTTAATGCCATTTATTTAGTTTTATTTTTAGTGCCATTTATTTACACAAATATTACAAATTTGTTCAGTTTAAGATGTTTCACACATTCTATAACTCTTTAACCCTGCTCGGACTGCGTGGGGTTTTTTTGTAGCCCAAAAATAATTAATCTTTAATAGCTTTTTGAGAAAATTTTTCTGAGACATGTCATTTCATCTAATTGTTCAACAGCTTCTTTAGCATCGATCCATTCATTGAATAGTTTAAATGTGTCTATATTTTGCTTTCAATTAATGTTTTATTTTCTTGGGCTACAATTATACCCCACGTCGTCTGTCGTGCATGCACATGCGCAAGTTGACATAACCTCTCTTATTTATTTATTTGTTGAGTGAACTTGTTAGTCGCATTGCTAATCATTTATTACTACTATCTCTCTATTTCCTCGCAATCCAGATCGGTTAACAGATGACGAATTAAGATTTTATCTCGAAAATGACGATGACGGTGAATTTCTTGACTTTGTTTGTAATGAAGCCAACAGTGATGAAGAAAGTGACGCTGAACCAGAGATTATTAAAGATGAACCAGACGAAGTGGAACATAATCCACAGGATGAAAATCTTGATATTGCAGAATGATGAATCTTCTAGTGATTTTGTGACACCATACTATAACACAAAAAGTGGAATTCAATGGTCGAAACTTCCAGGCAAAATTACACGAACCAGCTCTCATAATATTTTGAAAAGCAGACCCGGTTTTACAAATTACAGCTCTAACTGTACCACAAAGAAGCAATTATTTGAGTTGTTCGTATCAGATGAAATCATCATCATTATAGTTTTAGAGACAAACAAGAAAGCAGACGAGGTATGTTTTTGGGCATCTTACAAAATCAGCCGTTTGTATCATATGTTTTACAGGTTACTAGAAAATGGAATAATAATCATCCCCAAAAATTACGTGTTTGGATACCGACAACACCGTCTGAAATAAAGGCTTACATAGCACTCGTAATAATTATGGGTGCTCTGCAGGCAAATAAAGAACCTATCGAAATGTTGTGGTCCAGTAATAGCCTATTCGTTCGACCTATTATTGTAGGGTCCATGTCTAGAGATCGTTTTAAATTATTGTCATCTTACATTCGCTTTGATGATTTCATGACAAGAGAGCAAAGAAAGCAGAATGATAAGTTAGCACCCATAAGAAACCTTTTCGAAATATTTGTTGATAATTGTAAAAAATCTTACAATCCTCAAGCACATGTAACTGTAGACGAACAATTAGTTTCGTTTCGAGGACGCTGCAGTTTTCGTGTTTATATGAGAAACAAGCCTGACAAGTATGGCTTGAAAATTTGGGCACTGGCAGACAGCAGTAATGCCTACACTATAAACATGCAAGTTTATTTAGGCAAAAGAGCAGAGAAGGCTGAAACTAATCAAGGAGAACGGGTTGTAATAGATTTAGTGCAACATCTTGGAAAAGGTCATGGTGTGACATGCGACAACTTTTTTACAAGTTTACCCTTGGCGAAAAAACTTTTGGCACGGGAAATAACAATATGTGACACTCTAAGAAAAAACAAGTCATACATTCCACATGAACTTCTTCCAAGCAGAAGCAAACCAGTCTATTCAAGTATGTTTGCTTTTACGAAGGAATGTACTGTTGTATCATATGTTCCAAAAAAGGGAAAGGCGGTTCTCTTGCTGTCATCTGAACATCATGATGATTCTGTAAGTGGTCCCGAAACAGACTACAAGCCACATATTATTTTGCACTATAATGGCACTAAAGGTGCTGTAGATACTACAGACCAAATGGCAAAACAATATTCTTGTCGAAGAATTTGTAATAGATGGCCGATGGTACTGTTTGGACATCTCTTAGATATTGCTGGTATAAATAGTTTTCGGTTGTGGGAAATGAAAAATTGTGACACTACAAATGACGCTAGAAGAAAATTCTTGTTAGAACTTGGCCAAGAATTAGTCAAAGACTACGTTGTAGAAAGATATCAGAACAACACACGGTTATCTAAAGACGTAAAACGATATATGTGTCAGATTGTACCTTCTCTAGAAGTAGATCCACAAGCAGATACATCTAACGAAACTACTCCTCATCGATGCTACAGATGTAGCAGAAAAAATGATCGCAAAACAAGACGTCAGTGCAAAAAATGTAAAAAATTTGTATGCCTTTCACATTCTGTAAAATCTATTGTGTGTGATAAATGTAGTGAGTAGATACTAGTATGCAGACATTACAGATTTTATGAAAAATAAAGATTTGATTAAATTAAATTCAATTATTTCATAATAACAAGAAATAGTCTATATTTTGTATGTAATGGGTAACTAAAATCATGGGCTACAAAAATACCCCACGCCGACAGATAAGTACACCGTCCGAGCAGGGTTAACTATCCAATTGATTTAGTTTTTTTTTTTCTAATAAACATTTTCTTTTTGCTACATTTGTAGTTTTATAAAAATAGAAATAACTCAATCTATTTCCTTCTGATGTCTCGTATATGGGCGTTAGTAGAAGTAGTCGCGACGCAGTACGCGTCTTGTAATGATCATTTATTAACGTAGTATAAGCGTGTCCTATCACCTCAGTGGCGTAACTATCATGCGTCTGTTCGGGGCAAAGCACCGCGGTCCGGCGACTTTGGGGGGCCATTGTGATACCTAAAAAGGCTAGAAAAAGAGACTTTTAAAATAAAAAATGAATATAGATAATACCGAAATATTTGTCGATAAGTTGATACATTTATTATTTATCATTCCTGTATAAGAGTAGGTAGTTGTTTTACTGATTTATTTGTAATCCTGCAAGGTGCTCGTTGCTACTTTCGTACCTAGGTACGAAAGTAGCACTTGCGTGGCCAGAACAAAAAAGTGTATTACCTATATCCAATTTTTATGCGGAGAAATCCGTTTGAAAATGTTGACGGGCCGCTAGGTGGTTTCCAAGGTTCTCACAACCAGCCACGTCATAATTTTCAGCCGCGATTTTCGGCTGTCTGCCTCGGTCCTTAAGGTTTCCCCTTGGCAGAAGAGTTTACTTATGCATCTCGCAATGCAAATAACTTTTGGTAGTTTCAACTAATGCTTAACTGCACATTAATTTAATAATATGAATAATTTGGTTCTAAAAGTTATATTAGCAGCCTAAAAGTTAATACAGCGGTTCTCAATCTTTTTAGTAAATTGGGACCCAACTTTTCATAACAGTTCTTGAAGTCCTAATATTTTTTTCTATATCTATTTTCCTATTACTGCTGATACGCGACTAGAATTTGGCAACACTGTCGCCCCTAACGTATTCCTCGCGTTTTCACGAGAAGTTTCGATCTGCGTCGCACTCGTACATTCTGAAGATGCACCTGCTAGTATAATAGTCGTTGCGTTTAGCGTGTTACTTATAATATGTATTTACCTATTTTTGAGTGTGATATTTTATTTTTGTATTAACAAAATGTATCTTTTCCTATTTTGGGTTCAATAATAAGTTTTTTCGAATATTTTGTCTTTTTTCATGTTTTCGGAACCCCCCTTTTGTTACTTTGCAGTTTCGTAAGGGGGATGCGCCCCACATTGGGCACCACAAAACGCAGTCATATTGGGTAGAGAAAAATGATCTTTAATAATGGACAAATTAAAACCACATTTTACTTATTTGACATATTAGAGGTTTGAACTTTCAGAATAAGAAGAACCCTTTAAACTACACGTGGATTTAATTCAATTCAATACAGATGAAAATAATGAACAATTTTGTGCTTCTTTTGCTCCAATATGGCAGCGTTTTGCAATACTCTCATCGACCAGGTGGCTTAGGTGACTAGATGCAGTGACTCTAGTTGAGAATCATTGAGTTAGTAAGTGTTGTGGCAAATATCTATAAATCTGTTATCGCTGGTTCTTGGTTAAAATCATGAAATGCTTAAATAAAAATAAAAACAATAGAAATACTGAGTAAGAGTTGGACTCTTACCGCGCGACCACCCACTTCACTGACAATTATTATTACAGTTATTACATGATATTTTATATACATTCCCGATTTATCCATGTAATCTACTTGATCTTTTGGGTTTCCTAAAACATTTTTAAGGCTGTTATTCGAAATTGTAACTGTTTTTAAACCAACTTTTGAAAAGATAGTCTTAAGTCCTTTCATAAGACATGGATAAATCTTACAATGTTTTATTGTGTAGTAACATGCTTAACCCTTAACTTATTTCTATGTTTTCTAATCGTACTATACACAATATCCTCATAGTAACCGTTAGAAACACCAATGTCAATAATGTTCTTGAGTTCTATTTTATATCTTAATTTTGACCTTAGCGCCCTTAATTTCGCTTAGAAATTATTATGAATAGAAAAGCGCTAATGAACTCTGATTTAGGTCCTATTAATTCCAGTCTTTTAGAATTGCTCCAGCCAAACTTGACCGATTACTGACGAACCGTGAAGTTCTGTAGGTATATAAGGTTAGATCTTTTAGGTTTTAGTTTAGTTTTTCAGTGTCTGCTGTAATGACAGCTTAGATGTTGAAACAAGTGTCCAGAGCGATTAAAAGTGCGTGTGGTGAGGGGAAGTACAGTTTTTTTACTAGTAATAAAAATACATACCAATATCTTATTAGTAAAATTTTATTTAAATTTGTCCTCTTTTTGCAAGAGTGTGTGGGCCCTAACGATTATCTTGCCCCGGGGCATAATGCCGTCTTGTTACGCTACTGTATCGCCTTAAACCACGGGGAAATTTTTTCACGGGTAATGTCACCTTAAGAAATTAATAACTTGAGTTGTAGCTAACGTGATTTCAACAACTAAACTTCAAATGACAGATAACGAATTGCTTTAAATGACACTGTGTGTTTTAGTTTTCATGGCCCAATAGATTTTCTTATTCTCAGTAAGATTGGCTTGTCCCTCGTATTATAATAGTATATAAGTAATTTAGTAAAACACTATAAACTATTAATTGCACTTGGTGAATAATACTCAAAAAGTAGAATTGTTATATCGACTATCTGTAACTTAAAAAATACATTTGAACGACAAAAAAAGGCTGCAAAGATTATTTATTTTCCTTGATGATTTGCTTCGTCCCACAATTGGGCGTCGGCGGCGTCGCACAGTGATCGAAATGGCGTATTTAGACACGTATTTAAGACGTATTTTGGCGTATTTAAGAAAACTGAAAATTTTATAAAATGATTTTCAAATTAACATATAATAACATATTATTAATTAAATATTACCCAAAATATAATAACATCTGAAATATAAAAAATATAATTATAAATTTATTATTTATATTAAGATACAATAACTCATTAAACTAGAAGCGAAACAACTTCGAATCTAACATTAGAAATACTGTTAATTCTTTAAAAAATATCAAATTAAAGTCAAATTCTAAATCAAAATTTACGACTAAAAAAATCACTGTCTGGATCTTCCAGTTTCGAATCAACTACTAAAGTACTTCCGGTAATAGAATCTAATAAATCAATTACTTCTTTTGATAATGACGTTTAGGGTTTATCACGAAGCTTTCTATATGAATTAATTAAGGGATCTGATGTAATTAATAGCATGTGTATTAAATAGGTGCCTTTCTAGAAATTATTCTAGTTTGTGACTCTCTGAAACGTTTGGAGTCTTTGTGTCTGGCTTCTATAGCTTCTTCCAACAATTGCCCGATTGAAGCTACACATGCTTTGATGATGTCACTGCCATGAATTAGAATTTTGTTCATCGTTATGGGCATATAGTACCAGTTATACCAGGTCCGTGAAGCTGGCACAACCATTATAGCACAATCAAATAAAACCTTCGTAAATATTTAGTACTCATTAATTACTAAAAAAAAATTTATTATTGTTGCATTTTAAAAAGAACCCGGGTTGTTCCAGCCTCACAGTGAAGCTAACACAACCACACTAAAAAATACAGCACAACCAAATAAAAACAATGTCAATATTTATTATTCATTGATTACTAACTAATGGCACAAAATACATATTTATTACTGCTGCAAAAAAAAGATATTAATGTTAAAACATCTAAAAATGTATCTAACGTGGAATTTTCCTTTTTGAATAAAAGAGAACGGGACTACAATTTATTACTCCAGCACTACCGACAAATTGTGGTTTATGTCAACAAATATGATTAGTCAGAACCAGATTCTAACATATTTCGACATAATTA
Organism: Agrypnus murinus; assembly: GCA_929113105.1. Classification (NCBI taxonomy): domain Eukaryota; kingdom Metazoa; phylum Arthropoda; class Insecta; order Coleoptera; family Elateridae; genus Agrypnus; species Agrypnus murinus. Next base: position 104,870,502 of record OV816026.1, on the reverse strand, counting down.
CCGTATCCAAATTCGTTAAAACATAGGGTGATTTCGGCTGTTTCCGGCCTTTGCTGGTTCTCGGCCACTGAAGGATATAAAATTCAATAATAGTAAAACCATACAACATTAGTTTAAAAAAAACCAATGCCTGTTCTCGGCCACTATTATTTCATTAAATCAAGGTCCGTAGATGCAAAGCAAGCTTTGAAATATAGGTCATCTCATACACTTCCACTATCAGTAGCGCGAAAATGGCGGAACATGTTAATTAACATGAAAACAGAAATAAGCGACAACGCGACTTGTTTTCAGTTGGGTACTAAGCGTTAATTCAACGTTTTAGAACGTCATGCGCCTCATATGACGATCGTGTCGGCTTTGATAGCAGCCGTATTGCAACTTTTACTAAACGCGAGAATGGCGGCATTGCGATGACCTATATTTCAAAGCTTGCTTTGCATCTACGGACCTTGTCATTAAATATGAATATAGCTCTATCTGGTGGACAAAGTGTGAACCAAAGAAATCTGTTTGAAAATGGCAGCATAACGGTGTGTTCGGAAAGTCAAACATTTGTTTTAAAAAGTGTTAGTGGAGTGTCATTGCGTAGAAGGTAAGAAAGCGTTTTCATAGTGTTTTATGTCGCATGTTAGTTATCAGTTCGATTAAATGCTTTTCAAACTGTATTTTAAAAGAGAATTGAAGTCTTTATTGTTGCATTTAGGTTAAAACAAGTGGTGGCCGGGAACAGGAACAAGAAAAAATTCAAAATCCAGTTCTCGGCCGGGGTGGCCGAAAACTGGGTTTAATGCTGATATATATTTTGTCCTTTTTTGTATGTTTGCAAGCTACCTATGTTCATCTCTACTCTGACATATTCTTTTCTAAAATGGCTGCAATCTGTTGTCCAGATTTCGGCCACCAAAGTAGGGAATGATGACAATAATATTCCACTGGGCATTTATGTGGCCGAGAAAGGGTTATTTATAAGCGAGTTTTCGGCCACTTATTTTTGGTTCGTGTTTTTTGCGATTGACAAGAAGACTCGGTCTTGACTGCTTCTGATTTTTTTTACTGATTGGTTTCAGATGCCTTCTAATCGCAAAAGAAAAAACCAAATCACGGTTAAACAAAAACCGAAACGTAAATTTTATCAGTATTCAGAGGAAGCCCTTGCGAGGGCGCTCTTAGAAATTCGAGAGGGTAGAAAGGGCATCCGTGAGGCCAGTAGGGAATTTGGCGTTCCAAGAGCAACGATACAAGATCGCTTGCAGGGTAGAGCGCCGGAAAAACTAGGGAAGGTTGGTCCTGAACCTATTCTTACAAACGATGGAGAAAAAAGAATTGCTGATTGGGTGGCAGCAATAGCAAAATGTGGATTTCCGATTAGAAAACAAGATTTAATGGAAACAGTACAACAGTACAGATTACAGTACAGATTATTAAGGACAGTGCCAAAAAGAATATATTACAGAATGAAAAACTAATTAAAAACGGCAAATTGGGGCAAAAATGGTATATGAATTTCTTGAGGAGACAGCCCGAAATTTCACTGCGCGAGGCTGAAAGCGTTAATAAGGCGCGGGCAGTCGTAACAGAACAAAGTATAAGACTTTGGTTTTCTGAACTAAGGAAATTTCTTGACGAAAAGAATATAATGGATATATTTGATGATCCTGACAGAATCCTAAACGGCGATGAATCAGGGTTTTCATTATGCCCAAAAACCGGTAAAGTTTTAGCTCCAAAAGGTTGGCGAAACCTTTATACAATTAAAGCGGGCAACGAGAAAGAAAACATTACAGTACTAGTTGTCTTTACTGCCAGCGGCAAAATTTGTCCCCCTCTGGTGGTGTTTCCGTACGTGAGACCACCAAAAGCAGTGGTAGAGAGTATGCCAGAGTCATGGGTGTTAGGCAAATCTGATACGGGATGGATGAAAGGCGATGTGTTCTTCGAATACATAGCCAACGATTTTAATAACTGGTTGATAGAAAATTCTATAAAGAAACCTGTCATTCTTTTTATTGATGGACACAGGTCACATATGACTTTACCGCTCAGTGAATTTTGTGAAAATAATGAAATTATTCTATATGCTCTGCCACCAAACACCACCCACATGTTACAACCTGCAGATGTGAGTGTATTCAGGCCGTTGAAGCAAGGGTGGAAAAATACTGTTCGAACTTGGCAAAGTAAACCCGAAAACGTAAATAGTTCAGTTACGAAAACAAATTTTTGCCGACTTTTCGAGGAAACGTTAGCAGCCTCTGATATGACAATTGCGATAAAAAATGGCTTCCGAAAATGTGGTCTTTTCCCTTTGGAACCAAATAATGTTGACTTTACGAAATGTGTTCAGAATGCATTGGAAAGTCATAATAACCAGAACCCACTTTTACCACCTCCTGACATAATAACTTTCGAAGAATATAGATCCGCCGAAAAAATTTTGAAAAAGATTGAACCTAAATTACAGACATACGGAATAAACGTGGATGTAATTATTAAAGAAATAAAATGTTTGGAGAATACCGATTTAAATGGAAGTGATCAAGGCGAATATCTAGAGATTCCTATGGAAATACAAGAAGATGGAATTGACAATTTATTTCCTACGCCGCAAGTTGGTTCCATCATCTCAACGGATGATGTTTCCATCATACCAGTGGTTCAAATTCATACCGTTTTGAATACGGATGTGGAACCCCAAACAGCCTCGTTTGAGATGATCGAAGACTTACCATCTACACCCTTACCTGCTTCAGAAATAAAAACCAGCTCGATAACAACATCTTTCAACCACGAAGACCTAAGAGATACAGCAGCAGGTTGTACCACATCTAAGAGCTCATCTGAGACTTTGACTAATAATTCACAACCCGATTTGGACGATGTAAATCACTCTTCGGCTGTCTCTTTGCCTGAAATTTCGAAGCCTGCTGACCAGGTAATGCCTATTTTAGACAACGCCAAAGAAACCATTTTAGATAACCGTGGTAAAAAGCCTCAACCAACGAGTACTCCTACTTTGGAGCTTCCAGGATGTAGCAAAACTCAAAATTCGCCTACTGTTGCCAACCAAGAGTCTGCACAAAAAATCATTGTTCATTCTATCGAACTACTACAAAGAGGATCAACAGAAAAGTCGCCTGCCTTCAAGCCGACTCAGTCATTTTGTACATTTGAACGTCACCTTAGTATTCCCGATCCCATAACTAAGTCAAATAAAAATCGACAGCAAAAAGAAAAACTTCCAAGTGCCATCTCTTCTAAAGCCTGGCGAAATTTTCTTACCTCAAAAGAAGAAGCCAAAAATACGAAACTTGAAGCTGCTCGAAGGAAAAAAGAAGAAAGGCAAGTTGCGAAAAAACAAAAACAAAGCCAGTTACGCAAAAAGAAATCGGAAAACAGAGCTATTACCAAAAAATTAACTGAGAGACTGAAAAAGACAAAAGAACATATTGAAACAGAATGTTCATTAACCACAAAACAAAAAATACGTTGTGCCACCTGTGAAGAAGAATTGGAAAGTGACACAGAGGCTGATGAGGACAAAAATATTGGATGTGATAACTGTCCCAGGTGGTACCACCTCAAGTGCTCACAACTTAGACATCTGTCATATAACGAAGCTGCAGCCAAAGACTACACATGTGATTATTGCAACAAGTTGCTTGCATCATAAATATATTTATGTTTTTTTATTTATTTTTTTTAGTTTACACGTTTATAATTGTATGAAATAAATTATTTTGTTAAATAATGTCTACACAATTTGTTTACATTGTTTACATTTGTTAACAACAAATGTGACCGAAATATGGCACAGCCATGGCCGACCACTGGAACATTTCGACCGAGAACGAGCTTACAGTGAGTTTTTAGCATTTTTTCTGTAAAATAATGGAATAGTTGATTATTTGTAACCAGTGAATTTAAGATACAGTATTAGACATTCTGACGTACATCAAGTATAAATTTTACAACCACAGAGTAAAAAAAATACTATTTTGCAACATGTGGAACGTGAGAATTTATTTAACTGGCCGAAAACAGGCGAAATCACCCTATACAATACACCTTAATACGGGAATTTCCAATCTTTATGAAGTAGGACTCCCTTTAACTGACGAAAGCCCAATATACAAATAATGCAATAAACAAATCAATTAGTTTTTGGAATATTAAAAATTTAAATTTGAATCTTTTGAAAGTTCTAGAAACTTTATTAAATTATATGATATAAAACGAAAATAATCTTTTTTTTTCGAGGACTTGCAGCTAATTTATTATTTTTTTAATTAATACATAAAAAGTAGTAAAATTAATGTCAAACGGCGACGTTTTGCCTAAATCTGAAACTCAATTTTCAATTTTTATCTATTAATTAATAAAAGAATAATAATAAATTGGTTTCAAATCCTCGATGACAAAAATTATTTTCGTTTTAAAGTATATTTTATTTCTATAGCTTAATTATAATCAGATATTATTAAATTATTATTAGATTAAAAAAATTTAACCCAATAAACGTCTACTATAATTCTTCATGGTAGGAGAAGTAGTTCAGTAGAATAAAACTTTTCCTCCTATCGCAATTTTCACTATCAGTTTTATAAACGCTTTTATATTCCTATATCAAGCTATTCCATACTTGATTTGGAAAATCTTTGATATAAATCAAAAACAGTAAATGACTATAAAAAATATGGTTTAAACAGTTAACATGAAAATAATTCTTGATTTAAAAAATGGATTTTCTTAATTAAGTACATAAAATCTTTCTTTGACTACATTTTTTAAATAATATTTAAAGTAAACTCATGCTAACCTTAAAAAATAAACCAACAAGCATGACGAATATTCGTTATACGTAGGAATATTTTCATTTTAATCTCAAAAAGACAAATGTTTATATGTTAAAAAACAAATACATTTACCCATTTACATCTCAAATAAATTTAGCTCGATCGATACACATAGCCCATTCTTTTTAGCTCAACCATCGACGTTGCAAGCAAATTGGCGTTTCCAGCCACTTCTAGAGCAATGCGACGAGAGCGCCTTCGAACACAAACTTCGATGCCACAATCTCTTGAGGAATATGGTAAGCTTTGTCAAGAATACGAAAGATTTGGCAAAATAGCTGGCCAACCTTTTTGTCGAGGAGTCGTCGGCGAAGGCGAAATGGCCTCCGTCATCTTTTTAGCTGAAGGTTTGAAACAGATTCTCGCTGAAGCTAAAGCTTTCAAAATTCGCCCTCGACGTCCGGAAAGCAGCCAACTTCTAACAATCATGGCTATAAACTATGGATATGTAAGTTAATATAGATAATCGGTATTTGTTTTTTTATTATCTATGTAGGTACCTAAAACTGACAATTTCTTTAGGCATTTCCATGTGCGTTAGCTTTAATGTCATCGAGAAAAAAGACTGCATACGACAATGTTTTTGAGAAAATCAAGATCATTGCACTTGAATTTAATCCTCAGTTGATAATGACTGATTTTGAGATTTCATTGGTCAATTCGGTTACTAAAAACTTTCTGGATGCACGAAAAACTGGATGTTTCTTTCATTATTCTCAGGTAACTTAACGAAACCTACGTAATTATATGTAAATTGCGAACTTATAAAAATGAACATATACCACATAAATTTAAAAATTTTAGATAAGTCTTGACCATGCTTATAGTTATATTAGGTTTATAATTAAGAATTAGCCAGGAATTTTTAAAGCAAATTGAATTTTTCTTCCGTGGCTAAGACTTATTTACAATTTTTAAAATCATAATATAATTTTTACACCATATTATGCTTTGAAAATGCATGATACTTTCAGGCACTTCTGAGAAAAGCAAGATCATTAGGAATGGGCACATTATTAAAAAACAACAAGGATGCGAAAAGGGGACTAAAACTTTTAATAACAGTTGCACTGCTGCCACCAGATTCAATCGATGCTGGTGTCAGCTATCTGACTAATTTTTTAATACAAAGAAATGTATATCAACACTTCAGGCTGCTGCTTTTGAGGTAAGTTCTATATTATGGGCTTCTTTGTTAACCATAAATACAATTACAACAATTATAAATATTGCTTTAAAAATGTTATTTTCCTATTTATTTAATTTATTTCTTAAAAATTTAATAATACATAAGTAAAACTTAAAGAAATCTTACAATTACTGAAAATTCAATTAAAGTCAGACTAAAGTCCACAGATTACGTAACTATTATTTTAGAAACAATTCTATGCACTACTGTTGTGTTAGATTTAATATAATGCATTATGCAATACTTAAACAAGGATAATAAATTCCTGAACATTAATTCTTGTTTAATCTTGAATTGCAGATACCATCGAAGTCAGTGGTTGGAGAAAGTAGGTGTGGATGCAATATCTGTATTTAATAGGGCAAAAAGAACCAATAATGACAGCGAGTCATTTCATGCAACCTTACTGCGACTGATCCGCGTAAGAGGTCCCAATGTGTGGGAATTCACTGGTAAGTATTTTATTTACATTTTTAACATACGGTTTCGAAATCATAGTACGACAAAATGTATGCATGTTTTTCCATGGTAGACCTTCTCTTCATTTACATATTTCTTCTTCAGAAAGGTTAAAGGAGATAACAGCATCAGTGACCCATGAACTACAGGCCTTTGTTGATGAGGAATTACAAATTAGGGCACTCACCAAACGAAAATATAAGGCAAACGATGCTAAAATTAAAAAGGCGTCCGAGGAATTTTTAGAAAGTAGGGACGTTGGGAGATTTTTGAATTCCGTCCAATATAGCATCGAACAAGTGTTTCAGAATGCCTTCGCCGACGACGAGCCTGAGGATGAGTTACTAGATGAAGAATTTATTCTAGTTCCGCTTTCGGGAGACATTCCTCCAGCATTTCAATTGGTAGGTTGTTTCCTTTAAACACATTTTTAATTCAATTTTTATTATTCTTTTAAATACTGAGAGTCATTGACATAATGTTTCAAGTTTCTAATCTTCAAATTAAATACTAAATCTAATTAACCGTAAAAAATATGCCATATGAAACAAAATTTATTTAATTTATGCAAAAGCATGTATGTCGCTACTGTAATTTTTATCTGTACTTTTTTATATGGTCCTATCTACTATTATTATTTCCAGACAACGCTGGCGCAAATGAAGAGGAAGAAATAATCTCCGAAACAGAGACTGAATCCTCAAATGCAGACGAAGATTCACATAGAAATTTTGGCGTCTGCATGATATGCCAGGTAGTTCCTCCGACAACGGTTTTGCTACCATGCAAACACTTCGGTTTGTGTGATGAATGCAGCGCAACTAGACAAGAATTAAGTCAAACACCACCCGACCCGGAGGAAATTGCTTTAGACATCGCGATCGACCATTCGATCTGCCCAGTTGACCGAATTCGGGTTGAACAGTATGTGAGGGTAGTGGTAACTTAATCTAGTACAGTGTGGAAAAAAGTATGAACAACCCTTAATAATTTGGTAGTCTTCAGGTTTTATGGAAAACGCTCGAACACGTCCATTTAGCTTTTCAGTTTCCCACATTCTGATAGAATTCATTTGTTTTTTTATTGATATCTGTCAAAAATATGACGTCATCGACATTTTTCTTAAAGGACAATATATTGCATGTGAACATAATCAATGAACATACATCATTTGAAAGCTCTTGTTTCACTCAGTATGTTCCTAGATTTTTGTGCGATTCTTTCGTGCCGTTTCAAAATGGCTACCGTTGAATTGTGATTAATAGTTTGTTTTTTTCTGATAAAACAAGAAAGAGTTATTCTTTTACTGGAAATTAATTTTAGATAATTTTCACAATTCAACAGTCGTCATTTTCAAACGGCACGACAGAATCACACAAAAATCTAGAAACATACTGAGTGAAACAAGAGCTTTCAAATGATATATCACATGCCATATATGTACTATATTGTCTTTTAAGAAAAATGTCGATAACGTCATATTCTTGACAGATGTCAATAAAAAAATAAATGAATTCTATCAGAATGTGGGAAACTGAAAAACTAAATTGACGAGTTCGAGCGTTTTCCATAAAACCTGAAGACTACCAAATGATTAGGGGTAGTCGATACTTTTTTCCACACGTATGTATTTTTCAAATAACTTAAGTATTTTTAATAGTAAAAATATTTATACAGATATAGAAATATATAACATTTATTAATTAAATCATGGTTAACAAATATATATCCTTTTAGACACGGATATCTAATGTAAAAAAGTATCTAATATAATCACCACTGGAGTTAATCGATTACATGATAAAATAATTCTCATCCAACGGTTTTATGATTTTTGTAATTGGGATATTTTATTTAAATTAAATTGACACAACAGCGATGCAGAATAATCAAAGTGAGGTAATACGATGGATCTGTATACACTGTAAGAAAAATATAGTTAAATTTACAAGATTGGTTATAGTTAATGTTTTATTGTCGTTTTAAACTAATTATAATGGTTAATTTAACAAATTCGATTCAACCTATAGTTGTTAATATTTTAAATTGTTAGTTTAACATAATTTAATTAATGAATGATGATGGCAAGTACAAAGTTAATTTTATAAAAACACATATAGGACACCAAAATGATATAGGACACCTTACTTTAAGCCAACCAGAACGAAAGTTGCTGGCTCATAAGATTGCTTCTAAAATCCCATTCGACACAATAATAGATGAAGTTGCAAATTCTATACCTAGTTCAAGTTCTGATTTAAAACGAATACATCTTTTAACCAGAAAAGATATGCACAATATTGAAAGTTGCTTCAACTTATCTTCAACAGCAGTGAGACATAAAAACGATGCAATTAGCGTAGAGGCATGGGTGAACGAAATGCAAAAAGTAGGCAACTGTGTCCTATATTATAAAGCACAGGGAAATATTTGTGAAAAATATTCAATTTTTCGTGTGTTGACGGGACACACGGAATGAATGGTTATAATTTTGAAATGCATACAATACTTGTCCTCGATGATCTCCGTGAAGGATTTCCATGCGCTTTTTTAATAAGCAATAGGGCAGACACACAAATTATGAAATTATTTTTTTCTGAAGTCAAGCTACATTCTGGGACTATCTCTGCAAAAATCTGTATGACTGATATAGTTGACACTTACTACAATGCTTGGACTGAAGAAATGGGTGCCCCAGATAAACGGTATTTTTGATGGCTACATTTTATTATTTGTATAATTTTGTACACATATGTTTTTAGCTTGTTCTGTACATGGCATGTCACAAGAGCTTGGAGGAAGAATTTGCCCAAAATTAAATCGCAAGAAGAGCAGGTTAGTATTTCAGATAATTAAAATAATTATGTAGGTACCTAACAAATTCATGGAAACATTGTTACAGAAATTACTATACAGAAAACTCAGAACTTTACTGGAAGAACGAGATCCTTTGGCATTTGAGACAATGATTAAAAATACATATAGGCAAATTTACATAACAATAAATTTTACATCAAAATTTTCCGCCAAGAATTCGTTCAGTGAGTTTATAGCTTTGTTTAACAGCAATGTTTGTTTGTACATTTTTAATAAACACTTTGAAGTTGTCAATCGATTTGATATTACTGGGCAAATGATTGTACAGTATGTACACGGCCAAACTATTTGAAAATGAAAAGTTAAAAATCAATGGCGCCGAAGCGGGAGTGCGGAACCCTACTCATTTGTGCATACGTCAAATGTGACGTCATGATCGCCAGTGACCATCTGTCGCTAGACGCGTGTCATTACTACCGTTTAGTTCATAATAACAATCTTTTAAGTTTAGTGTGTTTTGCGAAGTCGCAGTGCAAGTGTGGAGTCTTGAAGTGATTTTGGAAAATTTGAAATGATAAGTAGTATTATTTATTAGATATTATAGATTGGTAAATACATATTACTATTAGATATTATATTAAACATTTTACATTTACAAAGTAATTCGTATTACGCTTTTGCTACCTTTTGTCGAATAGACCTTTCATGGTTCTAATTATTGTGATTAAATATTTCAAGGATATCATTTATTTTGTTTCTTCACTTCGCAAATGTTTATGCTTTATTTAAGGAAGAAGACAATATTAACCAGCGGGAATATTACGTACGCTTCCAATATAGGGATAAATTAAAGTGGTGTACTTTACAAAATACAAACTACGAAGCGGTACAATTAGAAGGTTAGTAGTATTAATGATTGTTACATATTTAAGTATTGGTATATTTTCCTCAATGAAGGATAAAAAATTATCCTAGACGTGTTATGTTTAACTAATTGAGTAGGTACTATGTATAAGGTGAACTTTGAAAATCTTTCCATTGTTTTAATTTTTATCTTAATACCTAAAACATACGTTGTTGATTTTAAATATGACTAACGGGTCTATTTTGTAACTTATCATTAAACAACTATCAGTTCGATAGTGATGCTCGTTACGCATTGGTCGCTATTGAACTACAACGATTTCAGCATATTTGGTATTTCTTAAATCCTATCGTTATCATGATAATTCGATAACCATCGTTATGGCATAAGTTTACGATTTTAGGATGGATAGTAGCACAACGGCCAACTTTATAGTGCTTTATAGTATATGTTCATAACAATTTCTGTCATTTTTATGATTTTTTATTGTCAACACCTATCAATAATAAGTGATACGAAAGAGGCAAGAAAAGTTCGCGACTGTGTAAAGTAATATATAAAAACAATGCCCAAGCGTAAATGCAAGACGACTGAGCAACAGTATCAGCTCTATGTTGACGAACTAGAAAGCAATACATTCTTCAGGAATAATAAAAATGATCCTGAGCATCCAAACATATTAGAAACCACCTGGAATTCATTGACCGAAAGATTAAATAGTCTGGGAGGTCCAGCTAATAGTTCTTCCGAATGGAAAAGTGTATGTATCCAGTCTATGTACATATTTTAACTACATGAACCGTTAAAATTAGGTATTTGCAAATTGGAAATATAATATTCGTAAGAAGGCAAGAGTTCTGAACTTAGCAGAGCAGCAAACTGGCAAAAATACTCCCCCTGAAAGACCTCTAACTACTTTGGAAACCAAATTGCTGAACATCACTGGAAAAGCAGCAGTAGAGGGATTTGATAACTTGCGGGAGTATGGAATATTGGGTAATGCAACTGCACTACTACTGTTCTATTCTATTTTTAAAATGAATGTTTTATAGAAGAAGACGATTCAAATAAAGAAAACGAAGCAGAGATCCCAATAAAGCAACCCAAAATTATTGAAACACCAAAAAAAGTTCCCAAGCCACAATCGTCTAATTCATCGCATATAAATAAGCTCACTTTAACTTCTACAGTACATAAATTAATTGAAAAAAATGACATGCAGCGGGAAAGTGACTTGAAAGAGCTAAATAACAATAGGGAGAAGAAGTGCATACGTCATACCGTGCCTGACGTCATAATTCTTTCCTCGCAACGCGCATGTTCGCATCGCTCTACTTCGCTGTAAACCGTTTGTTTGACAGTTTTGACACTGTTGACAGTTGGAAGAGAAAACGTGACGCTACTTTGTGAGGTTAAAATAATAGATAGGTACTATCACAAATAAAATATTGAAACAACAATGGGTGAAAGCCATTGGGTAAGTATTTTTATAGCTTGTAAACATCCTTTTTAACACTATCAATAATCAGAAATGAAAATATAATGTGCCTTATTGAAGTAGAGCGATGTGAACATGCGCGTTGCGAGGAAAGAATTATGACGTCAGGCACGGTATGACGTATGCACTTCTTCTCCCTATTTAGTAAAATTAATAAATGTTCAAGAGCGACTTGTTGATATTGAACTTATGAAAATAAAGTTAAAATATCCAGATGTTCAAATAGATTTGGAGTGAGATAACAACAAAACGTAAAGTGTTGTTGTGCTTGCTAAAATAGGTATAGGTACCTGTTTTTTTCTTTCAAAATCTTTAATTATTATTGAATTGTGGTTAATTGCCTTTAATTTGACATTAAACTTAAGACTGAATAAATATTGTAAACTTTTGAATTTAACTGTTGCGTTTTATTATTAGGTAAGTACCTACCAATAAATAATAATCAATAATTGAAATACCCTTGTATAACATTAGCCCTGGTATTTTGTCCTTGACGCAAAAGGTTGTTATCATCAACCGGATCATCGTCGTCGTCATCTAAAATGATTTCAATGTCGTTATCTTCTATGTTTCTAGTCCTTAAGATATTATGTAATACTGCGCAACAATATATAATTTTTGCAGCAAATATTGGGTCATAATGCAGCACTCTATCTTTTAGTAGGCAACGAAAATAGGACTTTAGGACCCCTATACATCTTTCAATTGAATTTCTAGTGGAAATATGTGCCCTAGTATAACGTCCTGCAGGAGTCGCAGGGTCTGCTCCAATTATCGGTGTAAGTAGAAATGGTTCCAGAGGATAGCCTGAGTCGCCTAACAGCCAAGAATTCCTTTCTCCATTTCTGTAATTTCTCAGTAAAAGTCTCTTGACATTACTCATCATCCACACGGCCGAATCATGCACAGATCCCGGGTAACGTGCGTTCACTGCAAGAATTTTTAAATTTGCGTCACATATAACTTGGCAGTTTATTGAGTAGGTGCTATGTCTATTCATAAATAGGCGTGGAGGATACGCAGGATTATTCGCAGGTGGTGGATGTATCAAAACATGAGTCCCATCAACGCAACCCAGAACTCCAGGGAAATGAAATTTCTCATAAAACGCACCTTTCGTTCTAGCCACATCATTCTGATTAACAGGAAATTTTATATAAGTCTGGGGCAAGTGTTCTACCATAATTTCTACAATTTCATGAAGACATTTGCTGACTGCAGCCTGAGACATAGCACATTGCTTATTGCTTCCTACAGGCTTTTGGTAACTGCCGTGAGCCATAACACTCAGGGCTACTACAAATTTTATCACAGCAGGTATTTTTGTGACTCTTCTGCCGTTGTCTATGTAAGGTAAAATTTCTAAAAACAAATCTTGTCCAGCCTCCCTACTAAGTCGGTAGTGTTTTCTGAAAGTTTCTTCAGTTGTAAAGAACGGATTATTTACGTCTCTTAAATATCGATTTAACAATCGATCACGATCTCTGTGTACAAAACGAATATTGTACCGATCAGTTAATAATAATTTATAAGAACATACCTCCTCTCCAGTTCTGCCATTACTTGCATCAATATGTCTCTGTTCATCGCTAGAAAAACTCGCAAGAGCCAAGCTTTTTTGCCTTATTTATATGAAAAATCAACACGAAGGAAATATAGTGGATATTAAAAATGCATCAACTACAGTCGAACCTCTATAACTCGAACCTCCACAACTCGAAATTTTCTACAAGTCGAAATTTACCCATGTTCCCTGCACATTATCTACATTTTCAATGTATTTTGATCTCTCTAACTCGAATTTCCATAACTCAAAATCTTCTATAATTCGAAGCTAACAGGTCGTCCCAGCAGCAAAAAAATCTCTGTAACTCGAATTTTTTGGGTCACTGACCTCGTTCTCGCATACGATCGCACCCGAAGTCAAAGATTCCCGCAGACATCGTTGTGACCACAATTCTTGGTCGGTTTGATCACTAGTCGGTCAGTCGGTTGCAAAATGTCTCCGCCGCGAAAACTAAAGAGTTTGACGATCGAAAAGAAGTTAGAAATTTTAAAAAAAGTGGAAAGTGGAGTTAAGAAAAAGACTATTGCTGAAGAGTATGATATACCGCAAAGTACATTGTCTACCATTATTAAGAATAAGGCTGCTATATTAAATTTCGGTGCAGAAATAAAAGGTCGAGGTAGTTTCAAGCGAAATAAGCCTAGAAAGACTGTTAATACAGCCTTGATAAAATGGTTTGCATCTGTTAGGAAGGAAAATTTGTGTGTATCAGGTCCAATACTACAACAAAAGGCGCTAAATTTTGCTGAAAAATTAGGAGATCAGGATTTTAAAGCTAGCTCAGGATGGCTTGAAAAATTTAAAAAGAGGTAAGAACTATAGGTGTACGTTTGTAGGTATGGCTGTAAATTTTTACGTGTAATTTTAGATATGGCATACTACAAAAAAAGGTTTGCGGTGAAAGTGCAGCTGTTGACGAAGAAAAGTGTGATATGTGGATCCAGAACACCTTGCCAGCTCTTTTAGCCTCCTATGATGAAAACGACGTCTTCAACGCAGACGAAACTGGTCTTTTTTTTAAGTGCCTACCAGATAAAACGTTAGCATGGAAAAATGAAAAGTGTCACGGAGGCAAACTCAGCAAAGAACGCATAACCTGTTTACTTGCGACGAACATGACAGGTACTGAAAAATTAAAAGTTTTCATAATAGGAAAAAGCGCTAAACCACGATGTTTTCGAGGGGTCACGCACTTGCCGGTTACTTATAAGAGCAACAAAAAGGCGTGGATGACCAGTGAACTTTTTGAAAATTGGCTTCTAGATTTGGACAAGCATTTTTTAAGTCAGAACAGGAGAGTTTTGTTAATTATTGATAACTGTCCTGCACATCCCCAAATTGATCACAAATTAAAAGCAATAAAATTAGAATTCTTTCCACCGAACATGACGTCCAAACTTCAGCCTCTGGATCAAGGCATTATAAAATGTTTGAAGTTCCATTACAGACGCAGAATTTTGGAAAAAATTTTGGACAGTTTTGAAAATCATCATTCTATTCCTAAAATTGATCTTCTTGATTCAATTAATATTGTAAACACAGCATGGAGAGTTGATGTTACACCGAAAACAATCCAAAATTGTTTTAGACAAGCAGGTTTTGGAAGGCATAACTTTTATGAAGAAGAAGATGAAATTCCATTATCACAATTAAAAGAAAAAATAATCACGGAACAAAATATGATGTCCGATGTTGAACAGTCGTTTAATAAGTGTGTTGAATTGTGTAATGCAAATCAAGTGATTTCTATTGACGATTTTCTGAACCTTGATGAAGACCTTGTTACCAGTGAAACTCCCACAGATGATGAAATTGTTGCTAGTGTTAATCAACAAGATGAGTTTAATGAAAATTCCGATGAAACTGATACTGAGGATATTCCTAGGGAAAAGCCTTCTCGCTACGAAATGACTAGATCATTTGAAACAATACAGTTATTTTTTAATATGACTGAGAACACAAGGGATGATGTATTCGTTTTACTCGATAAAATAAAAAAAATGTATGAGTCAGAATATGTAAAAAAGACCATACATCAAAAATTAATCACCGATTATATAGGTCAAAAAATAACTATGTAATATATTTTTATTACTACAAAAATTGTTATACTAAGTGCTTTTTCATAATTGTAGGTACTTTTAGAAATGTTTTGACATTGTTATTTGTACAATAAAACATGTATGCCATATATTGTGTATTATTCTTTAACTCGAAATTTCTGTAACTCGAATTAATTTCGCGGTCCCTTGGAGTTCGAGTTATAGAGGTTCGACTATTTAACGATGACAGCAGACGTCAGCTTACGTTATTTAGCGAGAAGCAAAACTTACAAAATATCGTTTGGTCACTATTTTGCGATCAATCACTAACTAAAGAGGAATCCTTTAGTAATGATGATCGTTGAGAGTTACAAAATAGACCCGTAAGTCCGAATATTACATCGGTATCGTGTTACCTGTAATTGTCAACGTTAGACAGAAGGCAAATGTCATTTCGATAAAACTTTTATTACTTTTCTGTGTAAACAAGGATGGCCACGAAACTCAAACATTTATCTTATTCTTTTCTGAATAATAATGAACTTAGTCATATTTAAAATCAACAACTTGACATAATTTCAAGTTTTTGATCTTTTCTTAAGTAATTACTGGATTTTTTACCATAAGGGGTTTCTATACAAGCACAATTTTTTATAAAGAATAAGTTTTTCTCCTAAAACTCATATTAAAAAATTTTTCCCTATGGGAAGCCTCATCACCTTACACACTGTATTTATTCTAAAAATGTATCAGTCAAATATAAAAAGTTTATAATTTTTCATACTGGAACACTAACACGAAAGCTCTTTTTATACTAGTACATATGCTGCCACCGACTGGAGCAAAGGGAGTGAGAAGAGGTACATATTCCACTGCAGTTGAAAAGTTGATTGTATTTCGGCAATTTGAAGAGCCTATTAATACCATTGTAGAAAACAAACCAACAACGCAGCCATTTATTTTAGCACACGGCACTTGTAAAGCGGCAATAAATAGGTACTATGTAGTATTTGACGAAAATATTCTTCAATGTTCAAGTCAAGATATACTATCTGCATTTGATCTTTTATTCAAGATTCATTATGTTTTTGATATAAAATTTGAGGAAAATCTGGAATGGTTTTATAGATTTGTTCAAACTAAATTTTATAACATTGAAATAAAAGGTGACATTAATAATAGGATTAGAGAATTAAGAACAAAAATGGACAATCTATATTAAGTTTATAACCTTTTTTTATCAAGTATGTTAGGGTCATTGTTTTTAAATAAGTTGTGTTTTTCTCTTTGTTTTTAAAGATGTATTTCTGTTTTGTGTGCAATTTCGATGCAAATACTGTCTACCATCTCATAAAGCATTTGAGAAAGAGACATGCATTTTATGAAAATAGCAGTTTGCAATTGAAATGTTCCAATTGTACAAACATTTATTACACATTTAGTGGTTATAGAAAACATTTAATGCGATGCATACAAGGCAGGAAACTAACTGATAATATTACTGAAAATAACCATGAAAACAGTGCAGTGGAACTTTCTGAAACATCACCAGAATACAACCTGCCTCAGAACAAATTTGACTTAGAATTAGAATTATCGTCAAAGAATCTCTCCTTAGAATCATTTATATCTCATTACATATCCAAATTGTATTCTATGAATTTACCTGATTCCACGGTACAACAAATTGTAGCATTAAATGAAGAATTTCTACAAACATTCTTACACGAAACGGCAAATCTAGAACAGTTAAAAAAAGCATTTGCAAGTGTTAACACTATATATGCACGTAAACAGTGTTTTTTAAATCACATTGTAAAGCCGGTTGAGGTACCAATTGGTATTAGGTACGATCAAGTTTGGAATGCTCAAAATGGAGTATATGAACAAGTACCTATTACTAGTGTCTTTACTTATATTCCCATTATCGATACTTTGAAATTTCTTTTGAAAAATAGTGCTTTTTGCCATTTTATATTTCAGGATCAGAGTATTTGCCATAACAACATCCTACAAAGTTTTTCTCATGGGAATATTTTTAAAAATAGTCCATTTTTTACACTAAATAAAAAAGCATTTCAGCTTCATTTATATTTTGATGAATTCGAAACAGTCAATCCACTTGGTTCAAAAACAGGAGGCCATAAATTAGGGGCAATTTATATGGTTATACAGAATTTACCTTTGCCTTTAAACTCGCTTTTAGAAAATATTCATTTAGTAGCTTTGTTCTATTCTGGTGATGTTAAGAAATTTGGTATTAATTCTATTTCGGATATTATAGTTCGTGATATATCACTATTAGAATCTACAGGAATATATTATGAGCCCACTCAAGAAAATCTAAAAGGAAGTTTAGTTTACTTAAGTCATGACAATCTAGGTGCAAATCAGTTATGTGGAATGGTCGAGTCGTTTTCATCCTCTCATTTTTGCCGCATCTGCATTGCTGAAAAAAGTGACGCACAACAAATGTGTCTACAAAATGATGAATTGTTAAGAAGCAATGAATTGTACGAGGAGCATTGCGAATGCATTCAAAATTCAGATTTATTACATGTTATGGGCATAAAATTTAGAAGTTTAAAGTATGTAATAATCCATCTGTTGATATAATGCACGATTTATTGGAAGGAGTAGTACAATTGGAGATTAAATTATTTTTAAAATTTTTAGTTTCTCAAAACATTATAACTATTGGTAATATAAACCAGAAATTACAATCTTTTAATTTTGGCATAAATGAAATGTCCAACAAGCCCAGTCCACTTTGTCTGGATAAACCAGGTCATTCAATCGGTCAGCGTGCTGCCCAAACCTTATGTTTGGTAAAATATCTGCCTATTATATTATCTGAAAAAATGAATTTTATTTTAAGTAACTGTAGCAAAAAATACAAAATTATTCAATTGCTTCTTCAAATAATAAATATTGTATTTTGCCCTATAGCATTACGTAGCATGGCCAGCCATTTAACTAATTTAATTCAAGAACATCATCATTTATTTATAAACGAATATAACGCAAATTTAACACCAAAACATCATATGATGATCCATTATCCTGATGTACTTTTAAAAATGGGACCTCTTACCAGTTTAAGCACTATGCGTTTTGAAGCCAAACATGGTTATTTTAAACAATTAGTATCGAGCATGAAAAATTATAAATGTTTGATAAAAACTCTTGCTTACAGACACCAAGAAAAAATGTGGTATATTTGGAATAATATAAATCTTGAAATCTTTAAACCTATTTATGGTAAAATAACACCAAAAACTTTAACTAATGAATCTTATTTACCAGTTCTTACAGATCATTTTAAAAAGCCCATAATTGAAGTAACCACTACAAAATTTGTTAATGCTCTTGGTAGTTCTTTCAGAAAAGGAATGTTTATAACAAACAAACGTGACGTTTTAGAATACCCTGTATTTTCAGAAATAATTGAAATTTGTATAATGGACAATAGTCCCTACTTAATTTGCAAGTCTTGGGACACACAAGAGTTTAGTGATGTATATCAAGCATATGTAATATCCAAACCATCAACTTATGATTTAACTATTTTTCACATTGTAAATTTAAAAGATTTAAAACACTTTGTTTGTTATGAAGTACACAATTGCACTGATGCTGATAAATATTTGTACAATTTAATTGTACATAAGTACGAAATTTTATTTTGATAGCTTTTGTTCACTTTTTAAGTATTTTGGAGTTACCATTAAATGTGCACCTAAGTGCATGCACCTGTATGATGTGCATTTACAAGTATAATAGAAAAAAAGTATTTAAATAAAATATAAAAGAATAGTAGTACATTAAGTAAAAGGTTACAGATTTATGACCAAATATGAGATTATTAGTTATGAAACGATTTATTACTTCTTATAAATCTTTTTTTATATATTTGGTATTATCCAAGATATCTGAGTAATATTTAAGTAGTGAGTAATATTTAATTGAGTAATTTTTAGTAGATTTCTGTATGCTACATATATATAGTAATTTAAAATTTCAATGTTTTGTCTATTTTTGTTTAAATACTTGTTTTTTCAACTTATCCCTATATTCGATGGAGTTCATTATACCTTCGCTAATCCAAGTTTTCTTTTTTGAATTATCTTTTATTATTATAGTTTTAAGTCATTGTACTATTTTTTGTTTTGTGTTTTTATTTGTTGTATTTATTATTTTATTCGTGTTTTGTTTTAATTTTTTAAATAAAAAAGGTTTTTACAAATAAAACTGATTTTCTTGGATTTTTACTTACCTATATACCTTTATAATAAAGCATATTTTTGAGACAAAATTACAGGTAAGTAGGTAAGCGAAACACATATGTGCTTAAGTACATAAATAAATATAACGGAAAATTTCCTTATTTGTTTGGTAAAATTAGCAAAATGTTTTGTGACTTTGACAAGTTAAATTATATTCATTACAAGGAATTTTTGTGGAAAAAACAAAATTTTGTGTATAAATTAAGCCATAAACTTCATATATTTTACTATAAACTATTGAGAAAGTTGCCACTTAATTTTGTATATTATACAAAAACTATTTTAAAATATAGCCTTTTGTGGTTGTACAAAGAGTACAATGTTTTATCATTCTTAAACCAAAACGCCTTGGTTTTTCTCAAAAAATTTGCACAATTAGTTAAAACAATTTGTAAAATATTGCACACATTCAATGTTTAAATAACAAAAAACTTCAGTAAAATTTAGTTTTATTATTTGTATTAATATAATTGAAAGTAATGCTTACTTCACAAAATTCTTTTGCTTTCTTAGGAATAATAGACAGTGCTATTGACAATATGTTGTTTGTTAAAATGATATACATCTGCTGTTGTTAATTAAACTAGAATTTACAGTGGACCTATTGGGACTACATTTTTTAGTTATTCTAACTAGATATTTCTAACAGTGTACTGTAATTTTAGTGTTCATTGTTAATTTTTTTGCAATTCTACACTCAAAGAAAAAGATGGGTAAATTTAACAAAAATGAAGATATAAAATTGCGCCAATCTAGTTTCTTTGTTATAATTACTCATCAGAGGTTGTTAAACATCACATATTCGCTGTTGAAGAACACAAGAAGTAGTTGTTTGCACTTTATTAAATTTAACACATAGTTTTGTTAGATTGCAAAACTGTATTGTTAAAAAATTATTGCTTTTGTGATTTTACAAAATGTTTTGTTGAAAAACCTTATTTTATTGTTAAGAGACTTCTTTTTGTAAAAAGTATTACTAGTAATCTACTATATAAAAATAAGTCGGGTTTTCCTTCTTAACGCTATAACTCCAGAACGCACGAACCGATTTCCACGGTTTTGCATTCGTTGGAAAGGTCTCGGGCTCCGTGAGGTTTATAGCAAAGAACATTCAGGAAAAATTTCAACAGAAAAGCGGGAAAATCATTTTGTTAGTAATCCACCAGTAATTCCCCGTGGAACGCCTGCAGATGAATTGAATGCTTGCCTGAAGGCATCACCTTTATGGAATAACGTAAAAACATTATCGCTAACCACTAATATGAGAGTTCAACTTCAAAATGATCAAAGTGCTGCACAATTTTCCAAACAATTGTTAGCTGTTGGAAATGGAAAAGTCCCAGTTGATGCGACATCTGGATTAATTACTCTTACCAACGACTTTTGCCGATTTGTAGACTCTCAATTAGCTCTTATTGAAAATGTTTTCCCAAACATTAGTGAGAATTATCAGAATTATGCTTGGTTAAGTCAACGAGCAATTCTTGCCGCAAAGAATAATGATGTACACGCACTGAATTTCACCATTCAATCAAAAATTGCTGGCGATTTGGTGACATACAAATCCGTTGATTCCATAACAAATCCCGATGATGTAGTAAATTATCCAACGGAGTTTTTGAACTCTTTGGAGTTACCAGGATTTCCACCACATAACTTGCAACTCAAAGTTGGTACAGTTATTATGATATTGCGTAATTTGAATCCACCGCGACTTTGCAACGGTACTCGACTTTCGGTAAAAAGACTTATGCCGAATTTGATTGAGGCAACCATTATTAACGGAAAGTACGCAGGTGAAAATGTATGTATTCCTCGAATACCAATGATTCCGACTGATCTTCCGTTTGACTTCAAACGATTGCAATTTCCAGTTCGCCTTGCGTTCGCAATGACAATTAACAAGTCGCAAGGCCAATCGCTTAGTGTTTGCGGGATAAATTTAGAAAATCATTGTTTTTCACATGGGCAGTTATACGTTGCGTGTTCACGAGTTGGGAAACCATCCGCTTTGTTTGTGTTAACGTCAGACCAAAAAACAAAAAATGTGATTTACCAAAGAGCACTTCAATGAAACGGATAATTTGCGGACACGTATAACGCTTCCATTCAGTATTTACTTTGGATTCACTTTCATTTACTTAGAGAAGTTCAACTTAATAACACTTCATTTTTGTAATCGAAATGAATTCATTACTGTTGTGAAATGAAATAAAATTTTTCCTTTTCAAATATAAAACAAAAAAAAATTTTTCTTCATCTTTTAATCACCAAACGAAATGTTACATAAAACGAAGCCATCTGGTGGCGAAACGGAGTTCGCCGGGTTTGCTAGTTGTAAATAAACAAAAATATGATTCATCTATTTTATACAACAGAAAACACATATTGATTTAAAAAACTTTTTTATTTACTTAATGTACAAACATTACTAATTATATTTATTTCAATAATACTTGAAATGATGCATACACCAACAGGAGCATAACGAAATTCTTTGTTATTAACAGAAAATAATTATATTAGTTGGTTTTAATACTTCAAAGGATTGCAGCTGTGTATTAAATTTTCCTATTCTACATTTTCTTCATACAATATAACAATCTTTCTCGCATTGTACAATTATGTAAAAATAGACGTATGTAACACTATTAGTTAGATTTACCTTTGAATAACTCAAAGAACTGCCCAAATCCCCAACCACTTAATACATTTTATAATGCAGCGAATTAAAATTCGTTTAATGCACTTTCAGGTGTGGTAATTCCACTTCCACTTGCAAATAATTTGAATCGTAAAATCCATCCATTTGGAGAAGTTAGAAAACGCACCTAATTAACCTGCATACTCAAAAAACACCGATAAAACTTTCCCACAACTAATAAGAATGTCGATGTCATGTACAACCATTTAAAGTACATTTAATCAGATATTTGGTTACAATAACTAAAGGGTTTGTTGAATTAATAAAAAGATTGTCATCTAAAACGTTTTTTAAGCTTAATATAATTTTAGTTAATTTAACGTATTTTAGTTTTATTTTGTAGAAAATCATGTAAATGTTACAAACGTTTAAAAAAAACGGTTTTATTTACAAACGGCCGCTTTCTAGCATAAGATAATATCTGACAAGCAGCTTCCCTATTTATATATAATAAAATAAGATACAGGACAGATGTGCACAATATAAATCTGCGGCATAGAAGTCTGTTGACTATCCCCAAACATAATACTACTTTTTTACCAACGTTCTTTTACCTATAATGTCCCTAAGATTTCTAACGATATACCGTTTTCCATCAAAACACTTAATATTAAACAATTTAAAAAAACTCTGTTCAAAAAGTTGCTATAAACCGAATGATACACCAGCTTGTAAATAGTCTATGTAATTGATTTTTTATGTAAATGATTTCTATAAATGTAATTACTTACTTTATGAATGAACTTTTCAAACTCTAAGGGGATGATAGAAGAGCAACTTACGCTGAATCATCTTGCGATTCTGTGTAATTATGTATATGTATATTTGTATGTTTGATTTACATTAAATTATATTTTGAATACAAATTCATATAGAAAAATGTATTGCCTCGGCTGTATGAATTTGCATTCAAAATATAATTTAATGTAAATCATTAATCAATTTATTAAAAATTAACTTCATCCAAAATTTGTATGTTTGTATATTATTATTATATTACATTAGGATTACATTTATTATCTAAAGATAACACAACTTTTTGTAAATCATATAATGTTAACAATTTAAATTCAGAAAAATCTCTATAAACATTACTGTTTTTATTTGATCAAACTTCACTTATTTCAATACTGTCTACTATTTCTATTATATATCAATGAAATATTTGTTAAATTTTTCTGTTATTTCATCATTAGTTCTTACAATCATATTACCACCCTGTACTTCAAATTTAATTTGCCTACAAGTTTCATTACAATTTGTGTTAACCATCTTTTTAAACGTTTTACACATTTCCTGATGATGATTACTAAATCTATCAATTTTCTTAAAGTAATATTCAATTTTTTTTTCTATTTAACAAGGCAACAACTTCATTTCTATGTGTTTTAAAGATTTCCCAATTTATTGCTCTATCTGATCCTACACTACTCTTAAATTGTTTATAACATGCATCTTTCTTTTATTTTATGGAAAACTGTTCAATCAAACCAGGGAACCTTACTCTTAAATATATAACTTATCATTGGAAAAATGTTATTAACTACTTCATGACAGTTACTTAGTATGACAAATACTTTAGTATAATAAAAATCCAAGACAATGTTGCATTATAAACAACTATACGGGAAGTAACAGGAATAATGCTGGTAATTTGTTTCCCTTGTTACCATAATTTGTTTGGAGGCCCGAATACCCCAAAAACGTAGAAAAAATAACTAGATTTAGCTTTTCTCAAGAATTGCGCTAACTTTTGATCATTTTCACAGAGCCGTAACTAGGCAAAAATTAACTATAGGCACGACCAATTTTGTCGCCCCCTTAATGTTTAATTTCTTTTTTATATTGTAATATAGTAATCACACGGGTTTGGCAAGTGCCTATGCCTAGTTACGGCCCTGCATTTTCACAGACATTATTTATCTCTTATTCATAACTGATACCTCATAGTCGGCATCTACCCTGAACTTCCAGGGAGGGAGACATCTGAGGAGGCACAGTTCATTTCAGTGCTTTTAGATCAAAACGAAAAATATGTAGTTTTTCGTAATAATAACACTGATGTACAACAAGATATTGTCATTGTTTTACGTGGGGTTCCTATATAAACATACCCCACGTTCCTTCCAAGAGGAAGTGATTGAGGTACGCCCAATCAGCGCGCAATTGCGAACAATTGCTCCCAGTAACTCACTGGTCGGAGCGAGGTTGCCTATCCACCTTCTACTAGCTATCCAGGCTAGTACCGGAGCTATTGACTTAACACATGCTAACCCGCCGGTACCCTCCCGTCCTCTTTCATACGGGGCTAAGTACCTCGTCCAGCAATAGGACTATTCCCCCAACTTAACTCAGTTGAATAGAGAGAGCCATCCAGTCCTCCTTCATACCTTCATAAGCTCCTTCCCGAGACAGGGGTTGGGGCCACTGCCCGATCGAATCCAACCTCAATTGTGGCAGGACTTGGTTTTTTAATGGTTTTGCCACCCCGATCTACCAATATATAGGCTTGGTGGGCCCTCGACAGAGCTTCGTTCGTAAGTCTACACGTTATAGACTCCCAGTGTGTACCCGTTAAGGTGAAGTTGTCTTGACTGTGAGAGACTCTGTATTCGCTTCAACTCTCCTTAAGTGTAATGGCTTTTGGAACTTCTCCCAATCACTGTACCCGCCTGCAGTCCGGATCATAGGGTGGTCGGGATAGATAGCTCCTAAGCACATTTACCTGGCGGCATGCAGTTTCCCATCGGCCAAAAAGCGGGATAAACCTCACTTCGCTTCTCCTCCTTAAGATTCAGTCAAACAGCGGGTTCCTTTGGTGACCATAAATGACCTCGGTCAAGCAGCGGGTTCCTTCGGTGACCATAAATGACCTTATCCAAGGCGAGACTAGAATCCGCCCGCACCGGTATCATATTACCAGGGCTCCCCCTGATCGGTATGAGTAACCGTCGAGAATTCTCACGAATTTCTCTACCACACACTTGAGCTGACTGCTTCATCCATTGCCCAGTCATGTTTTCATGCCAAGGATAGGGTAGAAGACAGCCAGTTTTACGGGTGAACGTCGTGTGGTCTCCCGAACACCCGATCTGATGTACAACAGTGAAGAATTTCTTCATTTAAAAGTGGGTGCTATATTGTACTTTGGAATGCTGTCTTCAGAAGTGCAATTAGTGTTGCTGTAGCACCCTCCGTTTTTGAAATATTTTATTTCCGATACTTGTGTATATTTTAAAGCACTGTTGTCGGTACTCTTAAAATTATTTATTTGGTTCTCTTTTATTAATCCCATTTTCATTTATTATGAAGACATATATGACGCAGTGGAGTATCTAGCAATTTTCTTGGGGGGGGATCTACTCTATAAAAATTCCGAATCAAAATACTTAGATTTTGACATAAATACGCCACTGATATGACGATTTATGTGCCTTTACCAAATTTGTCGTTCGCAAAAAGATAAACTTTAGAAGCAGCTTTAAGAATCTACAACATTTATGCTAGCAGACTATTGTTGGTAATTGTTGGGCATTGATGATGGAGGCCTCCAGCGACTATAAAAGACAAAGTAAAAGAAAAAAACAAATCAAATATCTGTGTTTCTGAATATTGTTGATTTATTTTGTATAAAATTCGATTAAAATGCTATCCAAATGGCTGAGGCATTTTTCAGACGGCTGGCCGAATTCAGGCATCAGTTCCTGCACAAAAGGAACAGCGTCTTCGGAAAGGTCGAAGACTACTGGATGAGGGTCGAATATCAAAACAGGGGCGGACTGCACGTCCACATGGTGATATGGTGCGAGAAGGGAACGGTACCTCCAGACGTGGTAACCGCCGAGATGCCTCGATTCTACGACCATCCGCAAAATCAAATGTTCAGGGAGCACGTCAAGTTTTTCCAGACCTACTCCTGCCGCAAGCAGTGCTTCATGGCTGGAACGAAAAAGTTTTACAAAACTTGCAAATACGGCTTCCCTTACGGATATCAAGAGACCGAGTGCATTCCCAAGGACGGATTTCGTCCTCTGTACCCAAGAAGGCAGCCCGAAGACTACCTCATATCGCCTTACAACCTGACTTTGGCGCTGTTCTGGGGAGGACACGTCAACGTACAGAAAGTGGGAAGCGAAATGTACAAGGCGTACCTGACCAAGTACATAGCCAAGGCGGCCAAAGCGGTCAGCTTAGACGTGCTCGAAAAGAGAAAGCTACCAAAATTGAAAGACATGAGCGACGCTCAACCCTACCTGGTCACCAGGGTGGTTTCCTCATTGGAATGCTCCACGATCATGCTACACAAACCACACGTGTACTCGAGCCGCCACATGATCTTGCTCCCGATCGACCTCGAACCCAACAGGCGGTTCGTCAAAAGAAAGGAACACATGGTCGACTTGCCGATCGATTCGGAAGACATATACTACGATACAAAGCTCGATAAATATCTAGACAGGCCAGAACAACTGAAAAATCTGATCTATCCACAATTTTACGCGCAGTACTACCTTACGTCCGCCGCGCGAGGCGCAGACAATAACGCACTCGTGGAAGACGAGTTCGATGCCAGTTGCGTAGACGAAGACTTTGACGAATACAACGACGACAACTATGAACCCGTCGTGCGAAAACAAAAGTCGTCGACCAACGAGCCCCGCACGCTCAGAGACAGCAAGGGGCGCAGTTGGCGAAAACGCACAGGAAGAGAAGGGATTCCGTACTTCAAACACTTTTCTCCATACGGACGAGAACTGGAAGAGTATTGTTTGAGAAAGTTGCTGCAAAACGTGGCCGTAGACAGAAACACGGTCGCTGACCTTCGCGGCGAATCCGGAAGCTATTTCGATCAGTGCATCGTCCGCGACCTGATAGACAGGAAAGTGGAGGCGTTGGACTTTCTGGACGCAGCCATATTCAAAGGCACCAAACTAGAACAGTTGATAGAGATGGCCAATCGATTGGTGGAAGAAAACTGGCTGGACCGGGCCGAGGCCGACGGTATACTGGCTAAAGCCGGCAAACGCCAAAAAATTATTGACGATTACGTGATGGGCAACATAATCGATGTCGAGGACGCCTCGAACATTCTCAACTACAAGCGGTTAAAGCCCCTCGAGGAATACCTAGAAAGTTTCACGGACAGTCAAATGGAAGCTTACGATTACATCACGTCCAGACTCGTATCGGGCACTCGCCTTCGAGTCATGGTGTCCGGCGAAGGAGGCAGCGGAAAGAGCTACCTGATGGACGCCATCGCGCGCTTCTGTCAAGAGAAGACCGCACTAACGCTGCAAAAGCTTGCGACGACCGGATGAGCAGCGTACATCATAGGCGGCATGACGATCCATTGCTTTTTCAAGCTGGACCCCGAATACATCAGCCATCTAGAACACGGCACCGCCGAACAAGAACGAATAGCCAAAGTGGACGTCGTCATGATAGACGAGGTGTCCATGTTGGACGCGCGCTTACTGCACACGGTAGACAACGTGTTAAGATCGCAGTCCGGCAAAGTAAACATGCCTTTCGGCGGAGAGCACTTGATCATGTTCGGCGATCCCGCCCAATTGCCCGCCATAACGTGCAACATTTGGAACGAAGACGCCTACGTCTTCTACGATTTCGACACCTTGGTGTTGCGCCAGAACGTTCGGGCCGAAGATGCCGACTTTCAGTCGATGCTGAACCGCATAAGGTTAGGAAAGCAGAGTCCACGGGACGTGCAATTGATGAAAACGCGCATAATCCAAGAGTCCGACATGGAAGCTCTGGACTTGCTCTCTACCATCTACCTCGTTCCTTATCGTAGAACTAAAACCGACTACGACGAGAAAATACTCAAAAAGCTGCCCGGCGAGGAAGAGGTGTATCTCGGCAAAGACGTGGACGCTTCTGGCAAAGAGATCCAGAACGACAAAGTCAAAGCGTTGCTCAGGAGGTGTCGCAGGACGAAAAACCTTTTGCCCGAAAGGTTGGGCCTGAAGGTGGGCGCCAAAGTGATGCTGCTCAGAAACACCAACATGCGTTACGGTTGGGTCAACGGTCGAATGGCCACCGTGGAAGTCATGACCGACAACCACATCGTTTTAGTTTCTCTGAACGACCCCAACCTGAAAATGATCTGTACCAGGGTCAGACAAGTGATTTCGCGGAAGAAGTCCTCCACCGTATACTATCGTATACAGTTTCCCCTGGAGCTGGCCTACGCGGTCACCGTGCACAAGAGCCAGGGTCAAACGCTCGAGAACGCGATCGTAGACGCCTCTCGCATGTTCGTCACGGGCCAATTCTATACGGCCGTCAGCCGAGTAAGGCGCCTCGAGAACTTGTACTTCACGGAACTGGACGTTAAAGAGGCCATAAAAGTGGCAGAGGAAATCAAAGAACTGCTACGGTGGTTCGACGAAGTCGACGTGCTCAAAGGTTTCAAGGGCAAAAATCCGCCCATACCTTTCGTACCCAGCAACTGGGACATAAAGAGACCGACCGGTGACAAAGACGGAAAAGGCACAGACAAAATGGTGACCGTCTCTCCATCCGAACTAATCGACGGAATAATAAGCACCGACGAAAGCGAAAACAGCGACAGCGGCAACGAACCCAAAGGGCAAAAAGGCACAAAAACTCCTTCGCAGATAAAAATGCCACCGCCACGAAAGACGGCAAAAGTGCCGCCACCAAGAGTGCCGGTAAAAATAATACGAGCCAAAGATACAAAAAGAAAACCGGCCGTTAAACAGCCCGCGAAAGATACCAGACCAAAAACATCTATAGGCGATGCTTTCAAAAAGATACTGCAGATTAACGCGAGCGAAAGCACGGAAGCATTTAAAGCCAA
The DNA here is from genome assembly GCA_929113105.1 of Agrypnus murinus. Taxonomy (NCBI): domain Eukaryota; kingdom Metazoa; phylum Arthropoda; class Insecta; order Coleoptera; family Elateridae; genus Agrypnus; species Agrypnus murinus. The sequence goes on along the minus strand of OV816026.1, from coordinate 104,841,378 downwards.
GGTGAAATACACCGACGAGATCGCCGTAAATAACTTCACAGCGACCATGCGCGCATCGAACACCAAGACCTACAACGGAGCCACGATGGCAATCGAAAATCACCATCTTAACAACTTCAGCTCCTTGTACGAAGCCATGGGTCTGCACTGGAAGGCGATAGTGACGACCGGCAGAGGCAACTGCATGTTTTGCGCTGCTTCCATATGCCTTCGGCCACCCGCGATTTCACAAAGAAATCAGAGCCGCAGTCGTGCGCATCTTCGTCGACGAATGGGACCATTTCGACCGAATGCGTTTCATTTACACCTACGACGACACGAGGGCCATGATTCTAGACACATGCCACTCCGACGAAGGTTCCGGCACCGAATACTGGGGATTCAATGCTCATCTAAAGGCCGTAGCGATAGCAGCTGGCCGAGAAATGCACGTTTTCCTACCCCTCTCCAGCAGGGACGCCCAAAATCGATACGTGCCAGAGGAAGAGGTGCAGGAGAAAATAGACTCCGGCACGACGCAGCACACTGCCTACATGCCGTTCGAACAGGACGATGATACTACTCCAATCCGCATGCTACTGAACGCAGATCACTACACTGCGATAGTTTCAGCGACTTCCGAGAGTAGCACTTTTATACCCAACGCTCGCGGAGACCTGCCGATCGAAGATATGCCGGCTGTCATCGCTGATCCCGTAGAGCTAATGGTCATAGACGATTCGCAAGAGCGAATTGGCACGCCTAATTTCACCAGAAAATGTCAAGGCGCACGCACGAGCAGCCGAGACAGCTCCAATAACAGTTCTACCGACCGCGTCACTAGAAGTACTGCGGCCAAGCGACGCTCGTCTGTGTCTTCGAGTGCAACGGCGACTCCAACGCCGGTTCGACGTACCGGCAGATCGACCAGATCGAATAGTGTCGCCAGCAAAGCTAGCAGCGGCTGCTCCACGCCGCGACTGCTGAGGCGAACTCCTAGAAAAACCAAGGGTTAAAGAGGATGAGTTTTTTGTGTGTTTTACCTCCAACACTACTAACAGAACTCGAATGTCAAATAAACAGATGCTCAAAATAGGATAGTAAAAGAAAACTAATCGCTTTCGGAGGATAGGGCTGGTTGTAAGGGGAGATGGGAGACCAGCAAAGCGGGCGTTTTCGCTCGTGAATCTAAAAATAAAGAGCTATTACAATAGTACAAACAATTGAGCACCAACAAATGTTTATAATAAACGCTGAACAGCTTCCATTTCGAATTTTTTGTAAAATACTTTTATTTCCCCCTTCTATGTAAATGCCACTTTACAGGCCTTTATGTAACTAAGTAAATGAGTAATTACAGCCCCAGCCCTGTAAAATTTTACGGGCTCCTAAAAGAGAATTTTACAATGCTCATCAACAAAAAGCTATGGCAACTAATATGTTGCTTAACCACAACACCATGGCAACGCCTAGCTATAAATTGTGCTACCGCCTTTGATTCCAAAATGTCTTTTTATAAAAAATATGAAATTCATACAAAAATGCTGGTGAAGGTGGAAATAAAAGTTTGTACGCGACACGCTTTGCAATTAATCGTTACTGGGCTCGCTGGATTATGGAGGCTCGTTCCTTCGTCGCTCGCCCCACAAACTTTCCAGCTCGCCCGTAAAGATTAATTTACAAAGCTTGGCACGTAAATAACTATTACTTGATAGCGCTGTCTATAGCGGTGTCCGAACTGAGTTGTAATGCACCACATACTAGATCTGGGTACATAACAGCAACTGCTTCAGGAGCTTCTTAAATAAAGCGTTTAATAAAAAAATTAAATCAAACGAAAGTAGCTCAAGCAAACTGTAATAACTTACCCTACTATTTCAAGTGCTTCAGTTTATACTCGGACACCCAATACGATCTATATAAAATCTATATTCGAATAACCGTTTAAAATATCGGAGTGACAAATGGAAGCTGGCGGCGGATGTTCCTTAAACTTACTTTTTTTCAGCTGGTACAGAAGAGGCCGACTGACCGAGAAAACGCATCTCTTATTCCAAATTGTATCTCTGTTCACCAATCCTCTTTCGAATGTTCTCGATTTCAAATACTGTTTCGTTCATATTGAATTAAAAACATTCAGATTTCTTTGCCGTGCTTCAACATGTGGAAGACGGGAACCAAAAGAAAGCCATAAAGTTGCCAAAAAGTGCACAAAGATGCACACACAAAAAGGCACACACAAAACGGCTCTATTAATACAACCTGTCCAAATGTGCGGAACGTGCGGCAAGGGTCTCCGAATGTTCGCGGTTTAAAGTAGAGTAATAACATGCTCGATGTTTTCACAAAACTGAGATTTCGAGAGTGGATCCGATCGATGTTTCGTAAATGTAACCGTTGTACATTCGAGATGCATACATATCTTTCAGGAAGGCTACTTTGTCGTACCCAAATTGAATATTTCTCTAAATACTGATGATACACATAATAAACAAATCGACATTCGTTTAACGTTCGTACTACATGTTTCTGTCTCCAACACTTCACGGACAAGACTCGATTATCAAATAATACGGCTGTTTAAAATAGTTAATATTAATTAAAAGAAAACCAAACGCCTTCGCAAGTAAGGGCTGAGTTTTTCTCTATCTAGGCTTTTTTTAGTCAAATTGCAGTTACAGTTTTTTTTCTAAATATCCATGAGACACATTAAACAAAAATCAATATTTATCTTGCACTCGTAATACTTGTTTGCCTCTGCAACACTACACGAACAGCAGAATGTCAATTAAAACTGCTGATTAATTAAATAGTAAAAGAAAACAAAACGTGAGTAACTGTTTCAGAAAAAATCTTTTTTCAGCCGGTACTACCAGAAGTGTTCGACTGCCCGAGAAAACGCTTCTCTTATTCCAAATTGTATCTCTTTCCACGAATCCTCTTTCGAAGGTTCTCGATATCTTTTAAATACTGTTTCGTTCATATTGAATTAAAATCATTCAGATTTCCTTGCCGTGCTTCAACATGTGGAAGACGGGAACCCAAAGAAAGCCAAAAAGTTGCCAAAAAGTACACAAAGATGTACAAACAAAAAGGCACACAAAACGGCTCTATAAAACAACCTGTCCAAATGTGCGGAACGTGCGGTAAGGGTTTCCGAATGTTCACGGTTTAAAGTAGAGTAACTTGTACGATGTTTTCGCAAAACTGAGATTTCGAGAGTGGATACGATCGATATTTCGTGTAACCGTTGTGCATTCGTGATGCGTAAATATCTTTCAGGAGTGCCACTTTGTCGTAAGCAAATTGAATATTTTTCTAAATACGGATGACACACATAATAAACAAATCGTGATTCGTTTTGAATTCTTACTACATGTTTCTTTCTCCAACAGTTCACGGAAAAAACTCAAGTATCAAATAAGACGGCTGCTTAAAATAAATATTAAAAGAATACCAAACGCCTTCGGCGGGAAGGATTGTTTTCTTTTTCTATCTAGGCCTTTTTTTACCCAAATTGCAGTTACAGTTTTTTTTCTAAATATCCATGACGCACAATAAACAAAGATCAATATTCATTTTGCATTTATAATACTATGTTTCCAACGCTACAGAATGTCAACTAAAACGACTGATCAATTAAATAGTAACAGAAAATAACATGCAAGTAACTGTTTCACAAAATATATTTACGAGGCTTCTTAAACTGTACAATAAAAGTAGTCGTTATATTTAAAATAGAAGGTACAGCTTGGATAATAATAAACGTTTAGCACAGCATTTTCAGGTAGCATTTACCTTAAAGCAACTTATATAAAAAACAAGTACAACTTAGGCGTGCTTCGTCAGGTCCTCGACTCCCATTGTTACATGATCGGCGATACCCTGCCGTTATGTAAGAAAAGTATGTACTTGAGAATGCTACCAAAACGACGTCCCTTAGTTTTGATACACATGTTTCGACACTTGTCTAATGCATCTGACTTTCCGTTTTTGACACACTGTTTAACATATTAGATTTGGGTATTCGAGGCGACCCCCGCATAGCGGAGAGAAAAATATAGTGGACAAAATAATACAATTTCGTGTCGCCCGTGGGGGTGCGACCATATTGGCTGTGCGATATTTTTTAGCTGAGCCATTTCTCCGCCAAAAGTTGAAAGCCAGGTACACATTACCTCACGATACTGTTACACGCCACGCCTAACACACTTTGCCACAACGCCACCAGCATTCACCCACCACGAGAAAACAACACCCACACTAACCAACACCTAGTAGACTCGGGTTGTAAGAGGATGCCGCTGCCCTTTGCTATATTTCTAAATAAATTTTTCTCAAACAGGGTGAACGACGTGCATCCGTGGTGCAGTACGGAAAGGCCAAAGCAGGTCGCGGTACGAACGCACGCCGCCAACAATACGCAACCGTTGCTTTTGGTATAGGTTGATGATTTTATTTATAAATAAAAAAGAGCCAGGCTTTACGAGGAGGAGGGAAGGGAGCCGCCGCATACTGCACCGCAGCCGGCAAACTATCCGCCCGTGGGGGGGCGGAGATGTTTGTGCCTGGAGCAGATCCACATAGCTGATCCTCTGCTTTCCTCTGTGGAGAGCTCGTTAGCACACTTTTTGCGCGCACACAGGGACCTAGAGCACACATTTTTTCATCACCAACGCTATCTTAGATATACGCTCATTCCATTTGATCACCCGAACTCGTTCACTGTAGAAACTGCACATTCGCGATACTGCAAACTTATTAATTTCAGCACAGCTAGTGATGCTAGAAAAATAAAAAGAGAAAGTCAGCAAGTGAAACAGTTACTTTCAAGTTTCAAAGGCAAATTTCAAGGCAAAAATTCATGCAAATCTAAAAGCACTGAACATTAAACAAGTACTAAACTTTTTTAAGTAACTGCAACAGATTACGATCGTAATTCTTTTTCTTTTTTCGCTGATATAAATCTAGAAAACACAATTGAAATTGCTATAGTGCACACGCAAACGAGTACAAAACAAACACACCTACGAACGACGGCCTGGACATTTATTAAACTAACCGCGGAATAATTTAACTGCACAATATACAACCACTACTAATATTTTTTTCCCCAGCAGCATTGTATGTGGTATCATCGATGAACAACTCAAAATCGACGAGGATCTCCAAGCTAGCGGTGGAGTTGAGGCCTCCTTATCCTCGCTTCGCCGCCTGGCAGCTATTTAAACGTTTAATTTTCAGCATTACAGGTGATGAGGAACAAGCAACGGCAGAGTCGAGCGGAACATTAAAACGACGACGGAGTTGGGGACTATTTATCCTCGCAACGTGACGGTCGAGTTGCCGACCAGAAAGCAACGGGCGACTGCCGTAGGCATTTTTGCCAATCCTAATGGGTTCGGTTATGGAAATAAATGTATGACTTTTGATTGGTTGGGGGTGCTCACGTGATGTGCACGATGAGTTGTTTTGTATTGTAAACAGTTAAACATGACAGGTGACAGTAATTAAATTAATGTGAATAACTGTGTTGTTAGACAATTTGGTGCAATAATATGGAAATAGAAAATAGGTGTAAACATATTCTGCCTCCTGGGTACACATACTTGTTTGGTTCAGATGAAAATATATTTCGCATAAAAGAAGTAACTGATCAGCATTCTGCAGAAGTACGTATCAATAACTATGCAAATTAGCTATGATTATTATTGATATCTATGCTTACCCATTATTTCCCATGTTTGTACTCCTTTTTAATAACGTTTGTTATAAATTCCATAACAGGCTTGGCTTAATACAAGATATAAAAATAAATGTAAATCTACGAGATCACCATTACACAAAATTTAATTCATTACCAGTGCAAAAGAAAGCACCTCATAATTTACAGACAGCTGTTTATTTAAATAAACGTGCAGAAGTACGTATCAATAACTATGCAAATTATGCTTGATAACAATATTGCTATCTTTTAAAACAGAATCGCACCGATTATGTATGGTCGTTCAGTGTTTACTCTATTTTAATTATTTTATATTATTTAGCTGAACCTTAACGTTTTGTTTCATAATTTGAAGTACCTAAATAAGTGTAAAAAATAAAGATAACGAATTTCAAATTTGAATAATTACAATTGCGCCAATACTGCTGACCAATCAAATGTATCCAATTTATTTCCATAACCGAACCCATTAGGATTGGCAAAAATGCCTGCCGTAGGGTCTCATTAGCCCGAAGGGTCGTCGCGAGGGGTTATCAACTTGTGTAATCAGGTGTACATCTACCGTATAGTCGACTACTGTAATCACGTAATCAGGTATAGTCACGCGTATTCAAGTGTAGTCTCGTATAGTCCCGTGTAATCTTGAGTAGTCCCCTGTAATCTCATGTAGTCTCGGAGAAATCCTATGTAGTCTTGTGAAGTCAGTTTTTTATATACAGGCTTCTGTATTCTCAAGGGCTTGTGTGGCCTTGAGAGAACCAATAACAAATGTTCCCGCGTCTTAATGGACCTGCACATGCGTTCGTCAGTTTATTTTCTAAAGGATCTTAGTTAACATCGTGGCACGTGACATACTCCACTTGTTCGTCAAAATGATTAATGTGAGTATTTTAAACAATATAAAATTGACACAATGTTATAAACAACTGAAAAAAATTTGTCCTGAATCCTGACATAATCTGTTAGCTTCTTTAATCTTACATGTATTTTGTACCTATAAATTATACTTTATCTACGATCGTGTAAAAAATGAGCACTTTGTTAACGATTTTTAGTGCAAAAAGTATACGTTTATGGCACAGTACAATAAAACTTTATTACACGTTTTTATTGCACACTTTTATTGCACGATTTTAAATACCTTTACCGGGGACGATCGTAGTTAAAACGTTGTAAGATACACTTGTAAAAAGTCTTTTTATTGTATTCAAGGGCTTTTAAAAGCACTCACTCGTACCTCGCTCGTGTTTTAAATCAGCCCGTTCATGCAATAAAACATGACTTTTTACACTTAACCTCGCACTTAACTAACTACATATTACCAACTTTTTTCTGTAACATTAGGGTTTTGTAAAAACATAGATAACTATACCTACCCAGTGTTATTTGCATAATAAATCTTCCATATATGGACGCTCTTTATTAATTGAAATATCTCGTGAAATATGTACGAGTAGTAGGTACCTAAATTTCTATTTTTTTTTATTTTCTAATAACAGAACTTGGACTCGAACTTGGATTCGGATGAACCGTCAGCAGACAATCAAAAAATTTGGAATGATTTACAAAATGGTTTAAATTGCACCTTTCCGAAGTATCTGATGAATATAATGAAATTTTGTGGATTTGACACATCAGTTTCAATTGCACAGATCGAGGACAGTGATATTGAAAAAATGGAGAATTTTGCGCGAACAGATTTGCAATATGTGATTGATGAAGCATCTCCACTGGAAGATGTTTACGGTGTGTACTGCAAAAACAAAGAGCGTTTCAAAATTTTGCCTGGTCACGTCAAACTTATTTTTGAAATGAAAAAATATTTAATCGAGAAAACAAAAAAAGTTACCGGCCTTCAAAAGAACAGAAGAGAAAAAACTATTTCCTCGGCTATTGCAGTAAATTCATCGAGAACAACTTTTGAAAATTCAACGGAGAAAGAACAAAGTGAAATTAGTAGGCGGAGGCACTCGACTTTTCCGGAGCAAGAAAGTGAAATTCGAGGCGAAATTTTAAAATTAGTTCAAACTTGGATTCAAAATAATGTTGCAAAAACTTGCAAATATTATCAAAAGTTGTTAGAACTTTCTACTACCGACGTTGTATTAACAGGAAACGAAAGTGCAAAAATTAATTGTATTCTATGCAAGAATAATGCTTTTGTAAATGTGGGTACTACACTTTTGAAAAATCAAAAGAAGCGGTGGATTATTTCAAATTATATCCGACACATAAAACGCCATGTACTTAAATATGAAGATACGAGCAGTTACGAAAATAAAAGACGTAAACCTGGATGTAAGCAAATATCCATTTTAGATCATGTAATCTTAAAATCAGCAAATACTACAGGAGCTTCTATTAGTACAACATCTGCTATTTCAGGTAGTGACTGATCATTTTTTCTTCAAATAGCAATTTTCACGATTTCTTTGTAGGTAATGACAAAATAGTCGAGGATGACTTCGCAGTATCAACAGCCAGTAGTTCGTCTACACCTCTTGGTCTCAAATCTGCGGTAACATCACAAGAACATTTTGACAGTGACTTGAGTTCTGACAACGAACCTCTTAGTAGGTATACTTCTTGCACAAAATCCTCAACAAAATCTTCATATTCGGGGGAAGACCAAATTGCATTGTACTAAATCGTAGGGCCGTACAATGCAATTTAAACGTTAATGCTCTACATATCAAGAAAGGTTCAAAATGGAAACAATCAAAATACTCACGGTTGCAAAGAAGAAAACGAACTTTGGAAAGACAGGCAAGGAACTGTTGTACATTAGACTCCCACATAATTATTTTAAACAAATTGGATGTTATCTTAAGAGAAAATGTTACCTTACGTGAAAGACTTACAAGATTTATGAATATTGCTAATGACGGTTCGAGCGATGGCTCATATAAAAAGTGTAAAGATCCTCTTTCTACATCAATATTTTTGAGAATGCTTCTACAATTGGCTCATTCAAAAAGTAATAGCAAGCAAAATCGTTATCCAAATACGCTGAAATTATTTGCTTCGTATCTTTTTATGATTGGTGGTAGATCAACTTATAGAACGTTATGCTCGAACTTGCCTTTGCCGTCTATTACAACTGCACAGAACTCGATAAGAGATCACGGTAATTTTGGAATAGAGGGTCAATTGTTTTTCGAAGAACTGAGCACTTTTCTGACGAAAAATTCTCTTCCACGATTCTGCTGGATGTCGGAAGACGCAACTGGAATAACTGGAAGAATTCAATATGACCCCAATACAGACCAAATTATCGGTTTTGTGCCTCCACTCGACAAAAATGGACTTCCTGTAATATCGAACTATCCTGCTACAAATGCCAGGATAATAAAAGAATATTTTAAAACAAAAAAGGCTTCGCGACTTGTTTATGTTATCATGATGCAACCTTTGCAAGCGAATGCCCCATCTTTTTGTTTTAGTTTGTTTGGCACTGATAACAAATTTAAAGCATCTGACGTTATTGCCCGATGGAACTACATCATCAATGAATGTAAAAAGCACAACATCAATATTTTAGGAATTTCAAGTGATGGAGACACTAGATTGTTAACAGCAATGAGACAACATATTCGACTAGGTGTAGACAAAAACGATCAAGAAGCGGTTTCTTCCAAAAAACCACAGAATAACCTTTGGCCATGGTTTATTAGTTCGGCAGAATTAACAACAGTGTGTGTTCAAGACACCATACACATAGCGACTAAATTACGTAACAGATTGTTGAAAACTAAAGACCGGAAAAAGGTACTGTTATTGGGAAAACATGAGATATCTGTTGATGATTTATTTTCTCTTATTGCTGATGTTCCAAAAAGTCAACATCTCTTATGCAAATCTGATCTAGATGTGAAAGATAAAATGAACTTTAGAAGTGTTCAAAAAATTATAACAGAAAATGTTAAAAGTCTTCTGAAAAGTAGAGGCTCGGAAGCAACAGCGGTTTATCTTGATATGATACAATGTTGCATTGATTCTTATGTAAGTAAAAATTTAACTCCAAAGGAAAGAGTTTTTAAAATTTGGAAAGCAGTGTTTTTCTTCAGAGCTTGGAGGTCTTTAATTAAACGCTCTAAAAAACATAACATGGAACACTTTATTACTCTTAATGCTTACTTATGCATTGAAATTAATGCTCATTGTATAGTTACGACAATTTTGCACTTAAGATCAATAAATTCTCCTGAATATTTTATACCAACACTGTTCAATAGTCAAACATGCGAGAATTTTTTTAGAATCACTAGGTCGATGACGTCAACACACTGCACAATGGTTAACTTCAGCATGTTAGATCTTTTGCATCGTTTAAAAATATTACAACTTCAAACAGACATACTACATTCAGATAAAATGAAGGAATTCTTTCCACATAAGAATAATATTTCCTACGTTCAACACGAATCTCTACCTTCTGATATAGAAATTGAGAATGCCGTCAATGAATCAAAAAAAGAAGTTAACACTATCTTGAGACTGTTAAAACTAAATGTAACTGAGGAAGATTTTATTCCATATATAGATCTCGTAAAAGATGTAGAAAACGTACTTACCTGTGATACTGATTCTTCTGAAAAAGAAGAGACTGAAATTGAGGACTGTCTGCAGTCCTCGACTAGTCAACACCCGAGCCAATATAGTATTAATGAGATTGAAATTGAAAGCTCTATTCCAAAGAAAAAATCAGAAGTGCTAATAAAGGAACATGGAAAAATAGAAAAAATAAAGAAGAGTACTCTCTGTTGGTTGCTGCAAAGTGGAGACTGCTATTTAAGCAGCGACCGACAGCGTAGAGTGATGGGAAAGTAGTTCACTTATTTTATTTCAAATATTTTTATTGTTTTTTAAAACAGAATTCCATATTATATTTATTTTATATTTTTCTTTCTTATCGTTTTCATTAAATTTGTTTCAGTTTTGTTTTATTGTCAAATAAAAGTATGTACTTACATATAGGTACGTACGAGGGTAGATTGAAAAGTTTCCGGAATGGGCAAGAAAACGCAGTAATTGAACAGGTTTTTGTTTTTATTTTTCAACATAATATCCTTGCAGGGCGATACACTTTTCCCAGCGGTGCTCCAACTTTTTTAAGCCTTCAGAAAAATATGATTTCGGGAACTCTGCAAAATAAGCTTTAGTGGCGGCGATGACCTCCTCATTTGACGTAAAGCGCTTGCCTCCGAGCCAAGTCTTCATGTTTGTGAACAAAAAGAAGTCGCACGGGGCCAGGTCTGGAGAGTACGGGGGATGCGGCACCACCTCGTAGCCCAATTCAACCAATTTAGCATTGGCGATTCGGGATGAATGGGCCGGCGCGTTGTCGTGATGGAAGAGCACTTTTTTTCGCTGCAAATGAGGCCGTTTCTCCTTCAAAATGCCGTTGAATTGATCCAATAAATCGCTGTAGTATTGTCCCGTGATAGTTCTTCCCTTCTGCAAAAAGTCGATGTGTATCACACCTTGCGAATCCCAAAAAACGGTGGCCATGACCTTTCCAGCAGATGGGACAGTCTTTGCCTTCTTCGGAGCAGATTCGCCTGGAGAAATCCACTGTTTCGACTGCTGCTTGGTTTCTGGTGTGTAGTGGTGGATCCATGTTTCGTCCACGGTCACGAATCGGCGAAAAAAATCCGTTGGATTACGATTTAACAAGGCCAAACACTCTTTCGAAGTGGTCACACGATTTCGCTTGTTGTCCATAGTCAGCAAACGCGGCACCCATCGCGCCGAGAGCTTCCTCATGCCCAAATGTTCGTGCACGATATTTTGCACACGTTCATATGAGATGCCCGTGGTCTCTACTATTTCGCGCAACTTCACTCGTCGATCGGCTAACACGAGATCATGGACTTTATCGACCATTTCTTCATTTGTGGCCGTTTTTGGACGTCCACTGCGTGGTTCATCCTTGGTGCTCGTACGGCCACGTTTGAACTCGCTCACCCAGAAACTAATAGTCGAAAATGAAGGTGTGGATGTGCCATGAACTTTCTGCAAAATATCTCGTATCTCCGTCGCCGTTTTCCCGTCCATCCAGAAATGTTTGATGACTGCACGAAATTCGTTTTTATCCATTTTTGCAAAAGTGCCTGAATTGCTTCACAAGATATCCTAGTAAACATAAACGGAACGACGCACGTGTCTGAAAATTTGACAGCTTTCCTAAAATAGGTTAGCCTTGACAACCATCATAACAATTTCACGATACGCGCGCCATCTCTTGCCCATTCCGGAAACTTTTCAATCTACCCTCGTATTGTATGTATATTATTATTAAATATATTTTTTCTAGTTATACCGTTATTTACTACCGAATGGCATGTAAACTTAGTAGTTTGTGCACGGACATTTTTTTGAGATAGGTACATTTACATTCAGCAAATTACAATTTATTAAGGTGTCTTACGGTATCTTATTTGCCAGGGTATTTGTGAGTATTTCTCGACGTAATTTTGCTCCTCCATGTAGCGGTTAAAGCATTTTTTGTACAATAAGAGTTCTTAAAACTGCGTTGCAAAGTTATATACTGTTATTTATTGACGTTTATTCTGATGCAGTCAAGTGTAATCTCATGTAGTCTGGTGCAGTCATGTGCAGTCACATGTAATCTGGTGTAGTCGCATGTAATCTGGTGTAGTCGCATGTAATCTGATGTAGTCGCATGTAATCTGATGTAGTCGCATGTAATCTGGTGTATTCGCATGTAATCTAGTGTAATCCGTAATCGGTGTACACATTTTTTTGAAGTTGTTAACCCCTCGGGTCGTCGACAGTCGAGCAGGACTAAACTAGGGGTGGAATTATGACGCCATGACGGCCGTACGTAGTCCGTGCGGTCTATGTGATACGCCCACATACTGATGAGGCCAAGGCTGGCCGAAACCGACGGACTATACAAGTATTATCTTTATACATATACAAACATAAAAGTTTTACTCTACTTTTATTTAATTCTATGTCTCTTATCTGAATTATTTTTAAAAGTCTGTATTATTGTAAGTCTTATATAAAAACGTAGGTTCTTTTAATCCAATCCGGTCCTGGCCGACTTAAACAGCCGAGTCCAGGTCCGCGATAAAAAATCGAATACCTAAGAATTTCACACTAGCAACTTTTTCTGTACTGTCGAGTATGCTGGTATCATTAATTCCTGCGCATCAGCTGCCTACAACAAGCTGATATAGTGCAAGGTAGATCACTTAAATGGTATATTTATTATGGTTTCAAATTGAAATCACCTTTTTGCCGTCCTTGATGTATTTTAAGTGGCATTTTGTGTACACATATCCTATTCATGTTATCATCTGGTCATGAAAACAATTATTTTAAAATGCTAATTAATAACACTAAGTAAGTATTGAATGTATTATTTTCCGTATTATAAATATTATATTATTTTTATACTAATAATGCAAAGGCAATGCTAAAATTAAACCCATTTATGCAACAGTGTTCAGAATTAATATTGGTAGAATTGAAAAGTAAAGAGTCATGCTACAGGTAAATATTAAATAAATATTCTGAATGAGAGAATTATGCTAAATAAAAATTTCTACCGTTAATTTTCACAGTAAGGAAGCGTTACTGCTTAAAGCTGTAAGATATAAAACGCAAATCACGCGGCAGTCTCTGAAAAAATCCAATTTCAAGAACGTACAGTCGAGGACTGTACTGGCGAATGAGGGGAGGCCAGGTCCGGGCGGTAGCCCGGACCTGGCCGAAATAATAATAAGTTTAAATAAAACGCTACTATAATAATAAAATCATACAAGAGATTTGTACAACTTTTAAGACTCTCGCTTGAATAAATTCTACTTATATAGAGCTGATAACTCAGAAAGAAACACCACCAAAACCAATCACCTTCTCGACCTGTATTCTATTGCAAAGACCTCTAACTGCCAATCTTTTCAATTATATTATTTCCAACACAATTTTTTTAGTCTTAGTTGGTGTGGGCTGCGCTATGCTTCAGCTATGCGTCGCAAGACTGCCGCGCGCGGGTTTTTTAAAATGCTATCCAATATCATTTTTTTTTCATCAAGGGTGGGTGCTAGACAAAATCTAATTCCAGATTTAAGTGCTCTAAATTAGAGTATATAACGTACACTACATTTCTTTTCAGAAAATTCTAATCACCTCAAATTTGTTGTTAAGTGTAATCAACGCAATATATTCGATTAAGTTGATTATAATTTAATATAATATAAAATGAAAAATCCGAAAAACTCGTTTTTTTATCATATTATTTGCTGTATTAGGGGTAAAAAATCACATTTCACTATATATGTAGTTTCGGTAAACAACTCCAAATATTTTCTATATCATTTACGGCGTTTTGTCCACGTTCGGCGATTTGTCCAAACATACCTTTCGGCGTTTTGACCACATTCGGCTATTTGTCCACAGATGAGATTCGGCGTTTTAACCGCGTTCGGCAATTTGTCCAAATGTAACTTTCGGCGATTTGTCCACAGATGTATTTCGGCGTTTTGACCACTTTCGGCGATTTGTCCACAGATGTATTTCGGCGTTTTGACCACGTTCGGCAATTTGTCCACAAATGTCTTTCGGTGACTTAACCCCTTTTAGTAGTTAGGTGGGAGCAGCTTGTCTGTGACTTTGATAAAGTTGAGAGCTCGGCATCGACGCCACGTTTCCGATCTATTCGGCGTCGTTTTATGCTTTCGGCGATTTGCCCAGTTTCGGCGATATGTCCACAGTCTCTTTTCGGCGTTTTGGCCAACCTTCGGCGATATGTTCACGGACCCTTTTCGGCGTTTTGACCAAGATTCGGCGTTTTGTCCATTCGGCGTTTTGTCATAGACTCGATTTGGTCAGCAATTGCCACCTGCATCACAGACTAAACATTTAACAATAAAATGCTACAAAAATATTTCCATGTAAAATGAACCGTGCATGGCAAAGACATTTTTAAATGTAATGTCAATAAGGTCTTTTTTCCCACCATGCTTGTTTTTGTCAAATAAACGAACATGTTGTCCAAGAAACTATATAGGATGTGAAATTTTCACTTAATATTTGGTGAATATAAAGAAACTGATATGCACTTTAACAATTTATTATTATTAAATTAGCAAACAAAAACTAATCGTAAAAGCAAATCAATATTGTTAAAATAACAAGACGCAAGGTGTGTAATCGCTTTTATTCACAATCATATTGCAATATGCACATTTCATATGTTGTAAAAATCTTGAAAAGTAAGCTATTGCTATAGCAACACCAAAGTGGTTAACAATTTCCTTTACATGTCTGTAAAACTGACATGTAAAGTTATGGCCAACTTGTTTTTCTGAATAATTTAAAACAGGACGTTTTATCCGATTTAAATTTGAGTTTTTATAAATATATTTAACGCTAAAAACATATTTTTTATTTAATATTAGTTTTATTTTTATTTTTCCGTATTTTATATTTAATAATTACAATGGAATTAATTTATTTCTAATTTTAAAATACTGAGCGCATACATCGCCATCTAGCGGCGAAGAATGAAGCCTTACTTAAAATTTCTTTTGGTCGATGGATGGCTTTGATTGAAATTATGACAGTTTATAAAAAATTTATTTTAAAATTTAAAATTACTTTTTATTTTTATTATCTTAAGTCTAATTATTGTGAATAAAATAGTGTACATGTTTCGTTGGTAAAGTTTCCACGCCTCGCGATAATTGTTTGACCTCGACGTACCGTCTCGGTCAAACAATTATCGTTTGGCTTGTAAAGATATCCTTTACCAACTCAACATGTAATATACTAATATACTTCTTGTTACGCTAACATTTTATACAAAATTTCATTTCTTAAAGTTAAAGCAACAAATTTAACATTGTTAAATCTCCAATTTGCTTTTGTTAGCTTAAAAGAATTATAATTGCACAAACAACAAAGTTAAATTCGTAAAATGGCATATTTTTCATTAAATCTACTACATTTTATTGACAGACTTACCTAAATAAGCTAACAGCTATTTCATATTGGTAATTTCGCTTTTATTAACGTTATATTAACAAATGTTGAATTTGACTATTTAATCCTTGAATATTTATTATAATCCTTACTAAAATTACCGCACGGTGCCGTTACTGTACGAATTCCATTTGAGCTAAAATCATACTTTCTTAGCGCCATAATAATTACATTATGGTGTTTAGTTTTTCATCAAAATCTGTTTTAATGCATTTTACAATATATGACAAATAATCTGACCGGTGGAATTTTTAATACTAAAGCTAATAACAACAGAATTAACGAACAAAGAGGCGACTATTTTCACCAACTTTCATCATTGTTTTTGTGGTTATTAAATGGAAAATTTTAAAAGTGACCGGTCAAATTGTAGTAAAGGCTTTATAGAACCGGTATGTTTTGGAAAATATAAAATTACTTAATCCAATCAGGTGTTATTTTGGCGCGCGTTTAGGTATTTTTAACTCTGTGCGCGGGGTGTATAGAGGACTCTTAAGCTCAATCCATGGAGAAGATAAGAAAAGTGCCTACTCTCGTTTGTTTTACGAAATTACGGACGTCATCAGTTTGAATGTTACTCAACGATTTAGTGAAATTTCCAAGTTGAAATACCTAAATCTTCTGGATTCAACACAGTTCACTAATTACGCAAAATCATTTCCTGAAGAACTTTTTTCTGCATTATTAGAAACCTATAGTACATTTTTTTATGCAGACCGTTTAAAAAGTGAACTTTCCGTGATTTATAGTGATCCCGACTTGAAAAAGGACTCTATATATGAGCTTCATCAATATGTTACGTCCCTCCAACCGTCTTCTGTTTTCCCTGAATCATCCAAATTAATCTATTTAATTTTAACTATACCTGCAACAAGCAGTTCTGCGGAAAGGTCATTTTCGTGTCTCAAAAGAATAAAGACTTACCTTCGGAATTCTCAAAAGCAAGAAAGACTATCGGCTTTGGCATTAATGAACATTGAAAGTGGTTTTTTAGAAAACTTGCGTTCATCGCCTTTATTTGAAGAAGCAGAGTAATAGATGTTTTCGCCGAACGGAACAAAAACAGAAGAATTGATCTTCATTTTAAAAATTAACTTATGCTTTTGTTTTTCATGTAACTACATAAAATGTTGTTGCCAATAAAATATGTACATGTCTTATTTTTTGATGATTCACAACCCATTACATCCCTTAATGCTTCACTCACGCTACGCCACTGGTCGACACTATCCCAACTATAGACACTTTTTACATCAGTTGTGTTAAAATAAGCATTACAGAGGTGGTAGCACATTTATTTTTGTGACTTAATAGAAATATAGGTATCTACATTTTGTTTTGAAAGTTTCATGTTAATACTGTAGAGGGTAGTAAAATGATTTAACGTAGAATGTGCTAACTGCCTCCACTGCATAAAGTTGTTGTGTTTGTTAAGAAATTGGTAAGTTAAGAATTTGAATTTTAGAAATATTTACAGCTGTTTCTTCAGTTTCAAATTTATAAAATTGTTTGAAAAAAGTGTAAAATAATATTTCTAATAGCAAAACAAACTTTTATATGTTATTATACACTTATTTTCGGGGTGTCGGAAATTGGTATAGCCATTCTAAAACCTTGTCTTAATTATTGACACTTGTGTCAGCGACCAAATAATAGTACAGATTGAAGACTCGGTCGTCATTGGTATGAATTATGTATTTTTAAAGCGGCATCCAGAATTGAGCTTTAGAATTTCACAAAATCTCTCCCATGCGAAAGCTAGTACCACAGTAGAACCTCTTGATGTTGCAGTATTCCGTACACTTAAAGCAAGTTCATATCTGTTCATAAATCGAGAGTGGAGAATGATGGAAAAAGGTTAACAAGAGAGGTTTTTGTTTCGATTTTAAAATCAGCTATGTAATCTTTGAAAGACATAAGCACCACTATACAGAATGGTTTCCGATGTTGTGGACTAGTACCACTTAATCCTGATAATGTAAATTATGCCAAATATTTTAAATCTGTATCACTGCCAAGCACTCGTACTACTGAAGAAGCTAAAGATAAAGAGATAAAAATTGGTTTTTACAACACCTGCAAACAGAAATACAGGATAAACTGGATAGTTTTAGAAATCCAGAAGAAATTTGGAATGGCCCTACCGAAAGATAAAAGTCTATTTGAGCTTTGGTATACTCTAAAAAAGAAGACTATGAAATATAGAGTATATGTAACAGCTGATGATTAATGAAAGATTCTTTACCAGAAATTGATATAACGGAACTGATTGATGTCACTAACATAAACCTACCTCTAACAATAGTACCTTATACTAAAAATACAAATATTGCATCATTTTCCTCTACTGAAATGATTACCAGTAAACATGTGATAGGTACTGCAGAGCATGCAGAAATAGAAAATTCATCTGCCAATCACCAGCTTCGAGGCATACATTATGATGAATGTTGTGACTCAAGTACTAATAACATAAACATTACAAATGAAGACTATTGGCCGGTTTCAGAAACATCCGTTAAAACCATGATTAGTTGAGGTTGATTAAATCTTAACGCCGATTAAATATTTAAGTGCGTTTCACAAAACATATTCATCTGAGACTTGACGACAATTAACTAATCAACGAGTAAAGCTGGCAACGCCGCAAGTTGTTGATGTTTTAGTTGTCAAACGTGCAATTTGACAGATTTAGCTAAGATTGTTTTTGTTTCGCGAGTTTTATCAAAATAAAACAAACTACCTATTCATAATTATTTTGTGTTCTTGAGCTTGTGTTTTTTTGATGGAGCCATTAATAAAAAGAAAACTCCCCCCCTAATTACACCTCCCAGGACAAGGAGTGGCTGCTGCAGTTGGTAAATAAGTAAGTACATAACCTATTGATTTTATTAAACAAGTTAAATTATTATTATAACAGCAAAACTAATGTATTGTTTTACAAATCATTACATGGGGTAAAACATATCCTGCAACTTCAATGTTTCTACATTCTTAAGACATACCTATTGTATTGCTTCCCTATTCTTTTACCTTTTCTCACTACCTTTGTAGATATGGGTGAACGGGAGACTACACGACGTTCACCCCTAGAACTGGCTGCCTTCTACCCTATCCCTATCAAGGGCAATGGACGAAGCTGTGTGTGAGTCTCCCTTAAATTTAAGAAACGTCGGTGAAAACGGCCATAAATATGTTTAAAGTATTGTTCCTTATTATGTAATTAGTTAAAATAAATTAATTTTACAGCAGGAAATAATTTTATTGGTATTTGTGTATTCTAATGATGTATTTCAAAGGTCGTAGAAAAAACATTGTGTTTCACTTGTGTGAAAAGCCTTTTTCATTGCTCGTGTTATTGTACACTCGGCCTTCGGCCTCGTGCACAACTTAAACACTCGCATGAAAAAAACGCTTTTCAACACTTGTAAAACAAATAACTATTGCACTCCTCTATTACAAATCACGTGACTACGCACGGAACAAACGATCGGAAACGTTAAATTTACAATCATTCTCACTTTTTACCGCACTAATGCTTGCAACGAGCACAGAGATTTTTCTCATTTAAAAAATGGTTTAAAATTAGATTATTGTATCAAAGCCGAAGTTTATAATAAAAAAATGCATTTTATAACTTTTATTAAGATAATACAGCAGAAATACATTCAAAATAATTAAAAATCATTGCAAGCCAAGTCAGCGTCATCTGTGAGAAATTCTATAATACAGTACAGTCACTCGGATTTCCACCTAACCAAAAAATAGTGCAAACGAGGTACTCAGGTAAATATTAAACACAAAATCATATAATATTAATTATTGTTTTCTTTATCATGGTTATAAATGTTTATATTTAATGTGCAATTTTCGCAGGTAGAAATAGAAATGCCCAGACATCTTATGGTGTTTTCATTTGTAAGGGCGTTACTTATATATGCATTAGCAACATGGCTAGTATTTGACCCTGAGGAACCTGACTCGGACAAAGTTTCTGCCACTTGAATTTTATTTATTAAAGATTCTTGAATGTAGCCTTCCGCAACTGCGGAGGATTTCCATCCACCATGTCGTTTAATTGAAAGAAAATCACTTCCTTTGTTTGCCAACAATGTTGCGCTGCTCCTGCGAAAGCAATGCCCCGTATCTCGTGTGGATTTTGCAACTTTAAGTAAGTTGCAATGAAAGATGGTACTTTCCCAATAGTATTTATACCAACAGGTAAATTTACCAGAACGGTATATAAGGAAAAATCTGTCATTATTTTTGACTAACAACCTTATTTTTAAAAACTGAGTAATGATTTCAACCCATTCATTTTTCGTTATAGCAAATTCTCTTTTAACATATGTTTTTGTTTCAGGAACAGAAACTAGAATGATATCATCTTTAAAAACAATATCCTTAATCAACATTTTGCAAAGTTCTCCTCTGCGGCATGCTCCAGAAATGCCAATAACCAACACTGTTTGTAAATGAATGTTAGATGTAAAGATCATATTCAAATAAATAAAAAAATGATATCATCTTTAAAAACAATATCCTTAATCAACATTTTGCAAAGTTCTCCTCTGCGGCATGCTCCAGAAATGCCAATAACCAACACTGTCTGTAAATGAATGTTAGATGTAAAGATCATATTCAAATAAATAAAAAAATGATATCATCTTTAAAAACAATATCCTTAATCAACATTTTGCAAAGTTCTCCTCTGCGGCATGCTCCAGAAATGCCAATAACCAACACTGTCTGTAAATGAATGTTAGATGTAAAGATCATATTCAAATAAATAAAAAAATAATTACCTTCATGAGTAAATATTCTTTGTTTGGTGCATTTATTAAGAATTTTGTGATATGTTCATCATCAAGAACTTGAGATTTCTTAGGACAACGATGTTCAGTTTTCCTTTTTAAAAGGGCTATTAATTTCGGATATTTTGAAATGTCAACATAATTTTTAATGTTTAAACAAGACCCTAACATGCCGTATATTGACCATAACGACTTCTTATGTTCACTTATTTCTTGGAAATAGGCCAGTAACATTTTCAGTATGATTTTTAATTTTTTTCACTTCACACCATTTATCAAATGAATTATAGGTATTTTCATACCTGTGTCGCGATTTTATTGGCAATAAATTATTCACAGCTACATTTGCTGTGTTTCTAATTTCGGGTGGTGTACATTCCAAGTCTTCTTCGTCCGAAAACATGCTTGAATTGTTCTATTACTCAGTTTGTCGACGAAAACCTGACAGTTACTTAAATGATCAGATAGTTACCTACATTATCGACATCAACTTGACTTGATTTTTTTCGACAAATTAAAGACAAATAATTTTTATATTTACATTTTTCGGCATTGTGGAGGATCCGTGCAAAAAATAATATACACGACACGTGCTGGAACAGTTTTGCTTTATTCGTGCGACATTCTTCAACTCGTGCGCTGCCGCGCACTCGTATAAAAACTGTCGCACTCATATGCAAAACTGCTGTTCCCGCACTTATCATGTAAATAACTATTACCGGACTAACATAAAATAAATCAACTGAACAATGCTTTAGTATTCAGTTACCATGGATACTAGTTCTATGTTTTGAATTCGACTAATAGATGCCATAGATGCTCGTTTTTCATGACCAACTAGCCTAGGTGACTAGATGCAGTGACTCTATTTTTCATAGATGTCTATATTTTGAATTCCGAAATTTATTTTATATAATTTTTTTTGTATTAAACCAATAATCCAATAATTGCAGAATGAAGTAAAACACATTACGCTAAACGCCCCGGAAATGTTCTTATAGTCTCGTTCCGATGTTCTGGACTCGGATTCTTCGTCGCCTTGTCTGTAACATCTTACTAGACTGTAATAAATAACTATTTTAGAAATTTATTCACAAAACAGAATTTTTCTCCTAAACTAGGATCGTACACCTGGTTTCTCTTTTCATGTGCAATGACATAAATAATGTTTTAGTTAAGTGAACAGTAACAAAACAAAAATGTATAAAAATTTTAAATAAATAAATTTTTAAAATTAAATTCTATACATTAAAAACATTATTAATAATTGTTCTTCTCACAGCATCATTTTGATTGGGAATTGCTGCTACAGCTTCATGTATACCGTGAACATCATCTTGTAAAGGATATTCCTGTTGTGGTTGAGCATCATTAAGATCGATTGCCAGATTATCTAACACGCTGCAGGCTACAATAACAGGCAATACATATTGCACCTGTAATGCCATCCCAATGTGCAGGCAAGGGAACCTCCTCTTCCTCAAAAATCCAAAACGTCTCTCCACAGTATTCCGAGTTCTAATGTGAGCAGTATTATACGCTTCTTCTGCTGCAGTTTGGAGGTTAAAAAGAGGTGTTAGAAGATATCGTCGACAGGGATAGCCACTATCTCCGATGAGATAATTGAAGGGGTAAGTGGATAAAGGTGGTATGTCACAAAAATCTTATTTCGAGTTATTAACGTTCAAACATTTTGTTATGGTACTTTTTTATCATATAACTTTTATTAATGAAAATTTGCCACAATGTAGATCTGTACCATGGATTTTAAGTACAGATAGTGCTAATGTGATATTATCTTATCTTCAACTGTTTTTGGCAAATTAGATGTACATGACTGCACAATCAAATATACAAGCATGTGGAAAAATCACTCTCAGCATGTCAACATGGATTCATTAAGAAAAGAAGTACAACTACTAATTTGATGACCTTCTCAGAATATACATCATACCATATCGCTAAGGGTGGGCAAGTTTTCTGTGCTTACACAGATATTAGTAAAGCTTTTGATTCGGTGTCTTTTCAGGGAATTATGGAAAAGTTATATAAATTTGGTTTTAGTAAAAATGCATTAAGTTTAATTGATTCATATCTGGTAAATAGAAGAAACTATGTAATAGTGAATGGAGTAACTTCTTCAACATTTATACCGAGTTCTGGTGTGCCGCAAGGAAGCTGCCTCGGCCCCCTGCTCTTTAATATTTTCATTAATGATCTGCCTAAAAATGTGAGTAATGCTCAGTGTCTACTTTACGCAGATGATTTCAAAATCTTCCTCTCTGTTTATAGTGAATCTGACTGTGAAGTTCTTCAGGAAGATCTTAATAGTGTCGCTGGTTGGTTTAGTGATAATGATCTTGCACTAAATAGTGACAAGTGTTATATAGTCAAATATACTAGAGCGAAAAATACTATCCACTACAATTTTGTACTTGATAATAAGGAATTGAAAGAAAAATGTACAATAAAAGATTTAGGAGTGTTGTTCACTAATACTTTCACATTTGACAATCATGTCAATGATATTGTAAGACGGAGTTATAAGAATTTATTCTTTATAACCCGAAATATCAAGTATTTTAATAATGTCAAACTATTATGTAATCTTTTTAGTATCTATGTACGATCGGTCCTTGAATATGCTATAGTTGTATGGTCACCTACTAAATATGTATTGATTGACAATATTGAGAAAGTTCAAAAATTGTTCATTAGGTGGTTGTATAAGAAAATCACAGGTATATATCCTAAATACCCATTTACCATATCTTATTTGGATCAATTGAAATTTATTGGAAATAAGTATGATTAACACTAATTACTTTAGCAAGAAGGAGGGATATAGCAATGGCTCTATTTGTAAGTAAGTTATTAAACAACTTTATTGATAGTTCTATTTTACTCGAACTCATTAATTTTAGAATACCAATAATGCATCTTAGACAAACAACAATGAACTTATTTCAGGTACCAATGATAATTACCCGCTTAAGCCATGTGCAATTAACTGCCAATAGAATACTGGAGGCTGCAGATATTTTTCATGATTCAAAAAAAACAATAATTAATAAATGTTGTTTACATTAACTACTACCGTTACCTGTTTGCATGATTGTATTAACGTACTATTTTGTTTTCCTGTTATTTATAGTATATGTTGTTGTACACTGTGTAATTTACTCTAATGTATTAATAGTATCATTTTTATATAATATCAATTACATGTAAGGGGCAGCAATGCCGTTTGTATTTTGATCAATAAACCTATTATTATTATTATGACACCTTTATCCATTAATAAAAATAAGAACAACTACTTTGAAATATTGAATGAAGGTTTTAAAGGTTAATATTTTTATTTTTAAATTTAGAAAAGTACAAAAAACAAATGTAATTTATTTAGTTTTTGTTCGTTTGTTCTTCGGTTTGTCATTTCCAAGTATATTCTGGTAAAAATATTTGTACTCATCCTTGACAAAAGTTAACTGCTCTTGTAAATTTGAGATTTTTGTTAAATTTGAGAATGTTGTAACAAGTACGAGATTGGTTTGATGACAATAAGCGACTTAACTTAAACGAGGTAGAAAGAACAATAAAAAATGAAAGACGAAAATTCAAAATGGCAAGAGTACAAGAAGAACAGGTACCTTCACAGTCTTGAAGTGTGGATAATGCTAAAGAAAACAAGAAAGAGGCACCAACACCATATTATCGACGGTGTGGATGATGTTGAAGCAAGTTGCTGCAAAAAGCCCAAATTAAACAGGCAAAAAGTATTTTATATGCAGAATAATAAAAATGTTAAAATTTAGAAAACTTTTTATAAAAATTATAATGGCGGTGAAGGATACATAAACTACATCAGGAAAGTTGGAAAACAGTAAAAAAATTGAACAGACTGGAACGCTAATCCATCGTAGAAAGCGAAAGCCAAATACTACCTCTGAAACACCTATAGAACTAAATATTAAAACGATAATTACATCGAAACACCAACGACGTTAATAATGAATACTGAGGAAACCATAGAACTTTTAAAAAACGTTTTCCCAAATAATGATAGAAACGCTATGTTAGAAAAGACGACTAAAACTTCGTTACAGAAAATCTCTTAATGATGATGCCTTGGAAATATTTCCAGGTTCTTGGATACACCACGTACAGGGTGTAACTGATATACCGTCATTCGGGGTAACACTGATTCCAGGGTTAACTTTAATAGAATTAGAAACTTAATTTTGATTAGTTTCTGGGCTGACTTTGATCGTTATCAATGTCACCCCATGGGGAGTCTCTGATTACCAAAGTCACCCTAATTATATTTGTTGTTTACTGGTGTGAAGGTATGTCAGTAAGACAGTATGCCACGAAAATACACAAGAAAGCTTGGTAGCCGTAAATACAAGGATTTCGCTATCGAGAATTTAGAAAACGCCCTTCAAAAAGTAACAGAGGAGGGCTTCAGCATACCGTATGGAACTCTATACAACAAATATAAGGGCCTACACACGACAACAGCTGGTGGTCAAACTATTTTTTCGGATGATGAAGAAAAACAGATCGTCCGAGGAGCTGTGGCGTGCAGTGAATGGGTGTTTCCGTTTGGTATCACCGATATACAGATTATTGCCAGAACTTATTGGACAGGCAGGGGCGTAATTTTACACATACTTTGTTTCGTAAATAAACTGGCAAATATTAAGAAATGATACATTTAGATAGCCGTCAAAACAATTTTATATGTTGATGTTCATTTAATTTATAAAGAAACCAATTGACTTAATTAAATAAAATTAAGACAGTGGCGTGAAGCTTTTATGTAACACTTTTATGCCATTTAAATCATATAAAGAATCTTTCTCGTCTCTGATCATTATTAGTTGTTTTAGACAGCCGATTTTAATGTAATTTAGTACCTTTTTTTTATTTTATCATTTACAGGAAAGTCGTTTAATGCAACTCCCATTGTTTAAAGCCGGTTAGAATTCCGGTTTAGCGGGGGATGCTATATAATCCGAAGTTGCAGAATCTAGTTGCATTTCAACAATGTCCGGTGATGAAAGCAGTAGTTCCGGAAGTGTATTATATTCACCAAGCGACTTTATCGACTTCGATGTGTATTTTGGGAGAGATGCGCAGGTGGTTGCAACATCTCCGCAGGCGGACTAATGGGGTGTTGTACGCGAGTTGTTCCCACAGATCGAAGATGATGATGAATCCCTTTGGGGGATAGGATCAGGATCAGGACAATCATTAAGATCGGACTTTTCGCCGAGCTATTTTCCAGTGCAAATGGTAAGATTTTCTAAATAAAGCATGTCCGGTAAGTAACCGGATTGAGTTTAGTAGACTGCTTTGGAACAACAGAAGGTAATCCCGTTACGTGATTTGACAGGTGTATTCATTGATTTTCAAAATATGAAGTACATTGCGTGCGAAGAGAATTGTCCAGTTTTACATCAATTTAGCAGATAGGATTAAAATAGCTCACTCTACTTTGTCTGGTATTAAAACTAAGCAACTGCACAAAACAGCGAGGACGAAAAAAATTGTTCCTCGATACGTACAAAACCAATAAGCACGAGGAAAATCGGGTGCACGAGTTGTATGTGACAAAGACAGGCAAAAAATATTGGTTATTGATGATAAGACGTACGTGTCTAAAAATCCCGAAGACGTTCCAGGACGGAAATTTTACCATTGTTCCGATCCTAAAAATGTTAAATTCAATGATAAAGTCAAGCCCAAAACCAAATTTTTTAAAAAGTATTTAGTGTGGCAAGCACTTGATGAATACGGGAACATCTCCGAGACTTATATTACAGAGGGCACTAATAATACTGAGACGTATTTAAAAGAATGCGCAAAGAAGCGGCTGATTCCTTTTATCAAGAACTACCATTATGTAGATACGGTTCTGTTTTGGCCTGATCTTGCTAAATCCCACTATGCAAATAAAATGACTGACTACCTTATTCAAGAAAATTTGAATTCGTTCCCAAGAAAAAAAAATCCCCCTAATTTGCCACAAGCTAGAGCCATATGCAACCAGAAATACTCGAAACATAATAAAATGCCAAAATGTCTCGCCGGCTTCCGATGCATCTGGAAAAAATGTCATCTAAAGTCGCTGAAGAACATGGACGATCTCTTATGGTGCATAGTTCTAAAATGCTCAATAAAGCATGTAGCTAAATGTTAAATAATGTAATAATTTCTAATCTTAGTTTATGTAAATTAGAATATTAAAATATAGTTTTTCCTTTACATTTAGCTAAACTAGATTCTTATTTGTATTCAGTCCGGTTTCTTACCGGACATGCTTTAAACTTATTAATTAAATAATTTCACATCTGTTACGTGAAAAAGTAAAAAAAGTGGTGAAAAGAAATTTTTAATTATTAACAATAAAACGGCTCATTAAGATTTCTTGTTTATTAAATTTTAAACAAGATTTTTATATGTTAATTTGTTATGTTAGATACAAGAGCCTGCTGAGAGGGTTGCAGAACCAGCTATAGAAAATCAAGAAGACCTGAAAGAAGACAATTGGAAGTGGATGAATCCATTACCCGTTCCAGCTGGTTAAGACAAATGCGCTACAATTAGATTAGACTTAGTACTTAATATTTAATATTTATACTTAAGCTGGATTTATAAACTTTTCCGTTGCCGTTCCCGCTTACCGTTCCCGCTCCCGTTCAAACATGAAAAGGCTAAAATACCTATGTGCGTTTATAAACCACCGCTGCCGTTGGCGTTTGCCGCTGCCGCCCGTTCGAAATAACCAACTTTTAACTTTTTCCGTTCCCGTTCACGTATCGACCAATGGAAATCAACACTACCACACGGGCGCAATCTACCAGACCGCCAGCTGATCCATTAACTCAGCTGTGATGAAGGCCATTTCCAAATTGCCTTGAAGTAGAAGTGGTCGTTTTGAAATTTTCATAATTTTCTTTTATTTATTATTTGTCTTTTGTCGTATTTGTATATATTTTGTTTAATTTTTGTATATATTCATTTTAGTTTACTGGTTTAGATATTAGATTAGATTAGGTAGTTATTATAGTTTATTGTTTTTTTGCAAGGTGTATTAATTTTCTTTTATTTATCAGTCTTTTTTCTTGTATTTGTATATATTTTGTTTAATTTTTGTATATACATATTCATTTTAGTTTACTGTTTTAGATATTAGTTTAGGTAGTTATCGTAGATTTTATTAATTTCGGGTAAAAGTGTGTTTTTTGGAAATTCAAAATGGACTCTGTAGAAGATCAACAAAGTAAGTTCTTTTGTTAATAAGAAGTGTAGTGAATTATTTATAATGAAAATATATTTCAGGCGCATCTAATGTTGCCGAGTTATTGATTGAGGTGATTCAGCATTACGAATTATTGTTCGATTTAAAGCATGCTGATTATAAAAATAACCTAAAAAAAGAAGCGGCCTGGGCAGAGATTGCGAACGTCGTCAATGTTTCTGGTAAGATGGCTTACTAAAAGTGTTAATTTTGTATACAATAAAAGTAGCATTACCAATCGTTACAAATAACACATGGTCCTTTTGTAGCTGAAGAATGCAAGAAACATTGGAAAAATTTAAGAGACCGCTACTTGAGGGAGAAGCGTGGAGGCCCTTCTGGAAGTGGTGCCCCGGAAAGCACCTGGTCGCATTTCCAGAAAATGTCTTTTTATAGCCGTTTTTCGAGGCCCCGCAAGTAAGTCTAAGAATGCTCAAACTATAATTCTTATCAGAAAAGTCTACATTATAAATGTTTACAATTTCTAGAACCATAACCAACACCGAAAGACCAGGGCCGAGCAAAGCATCCTCGCGGCCCCAGTCGGCGTGCTCATCGGGCTCGGTGTGGAGCTCCATCGAAACGATCCTCTCACCCGAGCGCGATGAACTTGAGGAGGCCGTGGTGGCAGAGGTAGAGGGTGAACCGGAACCTGTTACACCCAAAGGTGTCACTCAGGATACCACACCCAAAACATCTCGAGGTAAGGTTTTTAATGCATGATATATCTTTCCCGTAGATACGTTATTTATATGTACGTCTTATCATCAAATTTCCTTTTAGAAACAAAGCGAAAACGTCAGGAGGAGCAGAGCATTGCAGAAATGGTGGCAACGGCGAAAAATATTGTCACCACACTGCAGACCAATCTCCCGCAACCTCCTGACAATGCTAATTTAGCATTCTCTAAATATATCTACAGCAGGCTCGAAGAAATGCCTCCACAGATTGCGAAAATCAAGAGACGGCAAATGCCGGAGGTATTGGAGGATGAAGAAGATTAGCAGATATTGTTTATGTTGAATTTGTTTATGTTTCTAAAATTTTTAAATAAAAAAATAATTAGTCTGCATTCTTTGTTTTATTATAACTAATACTAACATAAATAAATGTAAAGTAGTGCAATATTCTAGAAGAAAAAACAATATTGATTTTAAATATAATAGTCATGGCAATGAGCTACAAGTTGTTAATAACATAAAAGATCTCTGTGTCATAATAGACAATAAATTGAAATTCAATAATCATGTTGAATATATTTGTAATGAAGCTCATTATCACAATTAAAACTGTTTTTAAAAAATAACATTACTTAAAATATTGGTTAATTGTATGTTATAAGAATTTTGCAGTTTGCAATAGCTGATAATAATAAATAATCAGAATTTAACCACTGTTGGATTGATAATTAAATTAAAAAAACTTAACATTACTACAAGAATATTACAGTATTTTAAAATACAAATAAATCTAAGTGTTCACAAATTATCATCTTGTGAAGGCGCTTGCTTCCTGCCAAGGAACCCGTCCAGCATCTGATATGAAATAGTCAGCCAGCCTTTCTCTTACTGCATACAAGGTTCGTTTGGCTACATTTGCTGCCAGTCTACCGACAGGTACAAGGACTTGTTGCTCATTTCGCCTTGCTCCATTTTCTTCGTCATTGGTGTCGACATATCCTGGAGGACAATATAAATTTCCCTCAGGTAAGTTGGTTGCTAGATTTATTTTACAAAAGTTGTGGAGAACTACTACTGCTTTAATGATGTTGTCCACATTATCAACTTTTGCATTAATTGTAGTTCTTAAGATTCGCCACCTAGCAACCAAAATACCAAAAGTATTTTCAATAACCTGACGAGCACGGGACGGGCGATAATTGAAAATTCTTTGTGCGCTTGAAAGACTTCTCCCTGGAAATGGCCTCATAATGTAACTTTTCAGTGGGAAAGCTTCATCAGCGACAAAGAAAAATGGAGTATCATGATTAGTTTGTGGCAATGCTCTATTTTGAGGTATATTCATGGTGTTAGATTCCAGCCGTTCACCGAAAACACTGTTTTTGAATATACCACCATCGCTTTGAGAACCATATGCACCTATATCCACTAATTTAAATAAATACTGCGCATCGCATGCAGCCAACAATACAATGCTAAAATGTTTTTTATAAATGAAATACAGTGAGCCACTGTGTGCAGGTGCCTGTATTGCAATGTGCTTGCCATCAAGGGCACCCAAGCAATGTGGAAAATGCCACCGGTCTTCAAATCCTTGTGCAATCTGAAGCCATTCTTCCTCACTTGAGGGACATTTTAAATACTCGACATGTAGTGCATCCCAAATTGCTGCATAAGTCGAGTGGATAATTTTTTGCACAGTTGTTAAGCCCATATTGAAACTCCAGGCTAAACTCTGCATGCTTCCACCTTGAGAAAAATATCTAGAATGAAATAAGCTGCGTAAGACTCTTTTCTACCTTAATGCACAAACGTAAGAATTTTGTTAGTATACTTACTGTAATGTTATAACAAGTCTTTCCTCTGCGCTGATTCCATCCGACCTTTTGGCTTTTGCAATTGCCAGTTTCACTTTTGTAAGCAGTTCCTCAAATACGGGAATGGTCATTCTCGTATATTTAAAAAACTGTTGCTCATCCATGTTCTTCATTTGTTCATAATAAGTAAAACTGCCTCTATTTCTTCTACTTCTATTAATCGGCCTGACTTTAAATCTTCGATGTCTTGTTCTCTTTTTCAACATAAGGGCAACAGTTGAACACAAAACTACTCCTAAAGCTCCCAATAACAACATATTATTAGTATCTCTTTCTACATTCATCTGTATCAAACTAATAACACAAAACAATAAGGTTATGTTTATGATAATGACACTTCACATTGAGCAGGTCAAGTAAACTATTACATGTGCGCGTGCGTCGCGGTTCCGCTCAAGAAAGTTTATAAATGGGCCCGTGGCAACGGCAGCGGGAACTGCAAACCTCAACGGGAGCGGGAACGGTAACGGAAAGTTTATAAATCCAGCTTTATACTTGAATTATGTATGCTTGTATGGAACAGTGATACTCAATGTTTAATACAGTGCCTTTGTTGCTGCTTCGTATAATGTCTCGATATTGCTCAGGAACATAAATGTTTTCATGTTTTCTGAAGGTTTTTTCGATCCGACCGAAATCTCTATCAGAATCCAAGTAAGAGTGGCCGACCTCTGGAAATTTGTGGTCAATCACTTTGAAATAACCTTTTAATATAAGTAGTTGGTAAAGCGTGATTATTTTAAAATTCTTGTTTTGGCCAGCACAAGAATCTGACCAAATAATTAAATGTCAATTTTTCATCAAAATATTCATTATACATTTCTGAAAATGTGTGCAAACAACTGGCTATTTCAGTGCTGCCTCGATTGGCAATGTTTTCTGTCCACGTAAAGAAAAACGCCTTATTTCCAGAAGATCTTACGGTGTGGATTCCAAAATTGTAAAACCACATCTGCCTTAAATAAAACGCTTTAGAAGTGCTTAGTTTAGGCAACGGCATGGTTTGTTGTAGGTCCATTGTTAAATAACAAATTTTCTTATCGTTCAAAGCTTTTTCTCTATCACGCTTTTGTTGCTCAAATGCTCGTTTATAATTTTCCTTATGTTCATCGTTGCTGTGTCCTGCATCACACGTAGAACATGTATCGCTTCTTGGTGAACCAAACGATAAATTAAATCGAGTGTCAAAAATGTTTCTTCAAAAACATTTTTTTATAAAAAAACTTTCTGGAAGCTTATTTTTCTGACAGTCTTCTATATACAAATTATACATTATATTAACATTTAGTAAGGGTGATAAAAACATTTTATGTGGGTTAATATTTCGAGAATAGTGTGAGGCTTCTGCGGGAAATTTTTTAATGTGATTGACCACATACTCAATTACGTTATCAGGTATTTTGTGTGGCCTCGTTGCGTGTTTGCCTCTTTTATCAGGAGTAGGCGCTGACTCTCCTAGCTTCAATTTTTGTTGAATTAGATCTATTTTTTCTTGCTAAACTGATATAATGAACACAATGCAGTTTTACAACAAGGAATCTGTTGCTGCCCATAGGTAATAACGTATTTAAAAGAATGACTCTTATTCTTCTTGGCACCGACCCTATGACGCTTGACTTGTTCAAGTATAATGCTTTTAAATAGTAACACGTTTTTAGAACTGATGTCAAGTCGATAGTACTTCTGGAAAATATTTTTTCTTGCTTTCTCATCAAAATTTTCATTGCACTTAAGTCTACAATTTTCTTTGCACAACATACCCAAATTAACTTCTTTTGCAGGCATCATTTTTCCAGTTTGTGATAAATAGCTTTCACCTTTATCTCTTGCAGATGCTGACTTTCTCTTCTTCCAGTTGTCTGGATTCCTTTTTCTCTTTCGTGAAGTTTTCTCTTTTATTTCAAATATTGTTTGTTTTGCCACACATTTTTTAGTCAGATCTTGTGCAGCCGCTTCACCCTTTTTTAAATCATTATCAGTTTCGAATAATAATGTACGCTTTACTATATCCGCTAGGACTGGATGTAATTGCTTTGTATCTGTAGAAGTCGGTTCTTCACTTTCAGAACCATCGCTAGTATCTACAGTTGGAACATATTCATAGTCAGATCCGTCTGAAGAATATTCAATTATTGTCTCAACTAAAATTTAAAAAAAAAGTTACTTAGGTACTTATCCAGTGTTTTAACTTTCTAATCAAACTTTTAAGTACTTACTATTGTCGTTATCGTCATTGTCTAAAGTTTCGTTTAAGGTACTTGCTATTTTGGTTAACGTCATTGTATATGTTCTGACCACTCTTGAAATTTGGCGGACTGCGGTTGTTTAAATTTTCAATATTACAATCTCTGCCAACATGTTCTTTGTTTGATTTGTTTGCAGAATCTTGAACCACCGACACTAAGTAAAAATTTTTGTTAAGTACTTATAATAATTATACCTTTCTGAATGTACGGCAGGCAATTTGAATGCATGAATACGAACCCCATTTATGTATTCAATTACTAAGATCAAATTATTAACTATAACTGATGAATATTGGCAATATGTATGGATGTTACTTACGTACTAATGTTATTGTGTTAATGTTTCATGCATAATTTTTTAATGTTCTTTCATTTTTATTTATTGTGTTATTTGTTTTTGAGCGAGGATTCGGAGTGGCGGAGTATCCCTCTACCTCAAGACACCGATTACTATGATTTGGCCAATTTTACTATAATTTAGCCGAATCTGGGAGCATTCCTCCCCCAGTATAGTAGGAGTTTGTATCGTTCCAAACATCGCATTGACATGGGAATTACAGTTGTACATCTTATCCAAAAAGAAGGCGTGTTTTAGTTTTTGTCGACTATGAAAAATTACCAGCTCCGCCGGTGATCGAACCTACGATTTTTGGATTATAAAGCAAACATACAATTCGCCGAAGCTGACGACTTTTGTAAGAAAAAGAAATGTTATTCAATAAATTTTATGCTGCCATATTGTTGATAAATACTATATCAATAAAGTTATCATTTATATATGCTATGTTTGTTTTACACAGAGAAAAATGCTGTAGCATAGTTTTGCACAAGATTGGTTAATTGTCGATTGTACGATTTTTTTGTAGAATTGGGTTCAATTATTCTAAAGCGTTGCGTAGTTTTTCTTAATAGATTGTTTGAAAGCATTAGGTGTATCTAACACCATTTAACGCTAGAACCGCTGGATGTAACGTAACTTGTTAGACGGCATGCTGCAATTGCAGCGCTGCTTGCGAAATCTAGCGTAAAAGTTTTTTGCTAGATTTGAAGTAGCCGCTGTATTATGGTAACACTTGTGTTTACTTTTTTCATAACCTTAACCTATAACTCTGTAAGCAGTAGAAAATTTACTATTGTAGCCTTTAGTACAAATTAAATTACTTGGTAAATATGGATTTGTGGCAAGCTGTTAGGAATGAAAATGATAATGTCGTGTTAAATGGAAATAATATTGTAGTGCAACATATAATAAGTACTAATTATAAATTTAAGTTACTATTTTCAGACGATTATTAAAAGAAATACTTTTTAGGCAAAGAGGTGGGATATGTGGAAAATTCACTTGAGAATAGAAGAATACTGTTGGGGGTAGAATGTGAAACTGACATTGCCGAAGAACAAGAAGATTTATTATTACAGAATGATGATGAGCACTGGTCTTCTGATATGATTTTAAACCTTTTGAATATGTATCTTGAGAACGTAGAGTTTAGAAATGTAAAAGTAAAAAAAAACAACCGTAAATTTACTGACAGATTATCAGCTGAAGTTCATTTACACATGGACTTCAGTGAAATCCACATGTTATTTTCGGACAAAATCGACAATTTTTGGACAGGTTAATTATTACCTTTAATACTATTTGCACTCATTTTATTTATTTTTAAAATTGAGAGCTTATGAAAGCAGTTACGTTAAATATCCCCATAATTTAGCTGTAGTAAGTATTTCTTGGTTATACAATTTGATGAATATGTGATTGTGATTCATGATATGTGCATCTCATTATAAACCTAAATAGAATATTAATTCAAATTGAAATGACAATTTTGAAAATATTATAATAAATAAACAAAATGTACCACCGAAAATGGTATTACTACCGAAAGATGCTTATCATGACTTACATAGTGGTAAGGTTTTAAACATATATAAACATATCTTAAAAGGATACACATTGAAGCATATTTAAAAAGTTATCAACAAGCCATTACAAAAAAAGCAAAGCAATTGTTTAAAATCAAATTTATGTTTTACATAAAATACAGTTCGATTGTGGCAGGTGTATTTTAATAGTGCAATAAGAGCTGCAATGGAGAATAGTATTTTATGTTATAAGGACGAAAAATTAAATATTTCGGACGATTTGCTGGAAATTGCTGGACGAGGCAACGCCGAGTCCAGCAACAGCAAAGAGTCCGAAATATGTTTTTCGTCCGTGTATCATACATAATTTTTTATTCGATTGCAAAAACTTTAAAAAAAAAAAAAAATGATTTATTACTTTAATTTTTTTTATTGAAGATAAACAATTTAAGTAAAAATTAACTATTTGCTATTAATATTAAACGTACAATTGGTACAATTTTGGAAAATAATGGGGTGATTTAAACTATTCACCCCTATCGCACTTTTATTAATATTTTCTGTTCCTGATGTAACACTTCTGTCATATGGTCTATGGTCATATGACTCATATGCCGCCCTCTTTGAACTGCATTCTGAAAACTGATTTGAACTATTTACGTGTATTGCTTTATTAGTAATATTTGGTGTTTCTGTTGAACAGTAGGGTTGAGTCTGTGTTTCTCCAGAATCGAGAATTTTTCGAGCAATATCTAGTTTATTATTCAGAGAATCATCTATGTATCCCTCAGCCACATTAGAAGACCGCCATCCTCCATGACGTTTCAAGGAGGTTAAATCGCCCCCAGCATCCACCAGTAATGTAGCGGACGTCCTTCGGAAACAATGTCCCGTGAATTCCTTAGGATTGGGAAGATTTAAATATTTAGCAATTTCTTGTGGTATAGAACCAAATTTATGTATGCCAACAACCTGCTTGGCACATTTTCCGTTTTGGTATCGTAAAAAGAATCGTCTATCACTTATATCTTTTGGACGAAGACATGCATATTTTCTATAATATTCTAGGTATTTTCCGGTTACAGTAAATGATTGGGGTTTATTGGTTTTGTTGCATGGAATTTTTATCAATAATGCAGAGCCTAAATTTTCTATGTCGTCCACCGTCATGTGAGCCAACTCCTCACGCCGACATGCACCCGCAATTCCGAATATGGATGCAACCTGTTATAAAATGATAACTGTTAGTTGAAATCTGGAAGTTAATTATTGTTCCGTAGAAACTTACCTTACACATTAAATACTTGGCGTCTGGGGCATCATCAAGGAATTTATGGAAATCTTGCTGAGATAGGACCCTGGATTTTTTGGCTAAATAGCCGTTATGCTTACTTTTTAAAAATGCGTGCAGTTTCATATATTTTGATATATCCACGTTATGTTGTAAATTCAACATGGCTCTTACCATAGAATAATGAGACCATAAAGTTGAAGATTTCATTTGTTGAGACAAATTTGAGAAATATGCCAGTAAAACATTCTCGGAGAAAGTTTGAATATTATTTTCTTGGCTGTAAGTTTGAAATTTTTGATACGCCCTCTCATAAACTTCTTTGGACTTTTTGGGAAGCAACTCTATCGAAGCTTGATTTGCGGCTTCTCGCACCTCAGGAGGAGTACACATTAACTCGTCTTCACTTGACATTTTAATATGATCACTGATTTAATTGGATTTAATTTTTTCGTTGTTGATCGAACGTCACATTGACATCGGCAATTTGATTATTTCAATAATTTTTATTTTTGCGGCCGAAAAACGTTTTTCGTCTTTGGACGAAAAATGCCGTTACCGAGCAATCATGGTCTTTAACAAAACGATGGCGTTTTCGTCCAGATTTTCAAACCGAAAAATTCTATCTTATGGTACAATCGAATAAAAAATTACTTATATAATGGAGGGGATGGGACCATTCGCCGTCGGCCCGATTTGCCGTCGTCAATCAATATTTTATTCAGCAATTTCTCTTTTGGGGAGCCATATATTCATCTGCTGTATTAAACAGAAATGTTGAAGAGATGTTCAAAAACTTCTGAAACTTATGCTTATGTACATAATTACAGTATAACCGTTGTCCATAAGGACGTTAATAATATGCCGCCGTAATCCTTTCATATTGAAAAGATGTTGTTCTGAGAACTTATGGAAGTTATGTGTTGGAAGTTTTCAATATTTTTCTTCTATTTGAAAATAAAATAATTATAGTTAGACTATTAACCATAATACAGATATTAGTGACTACTTCTAACGAGTAAGGTAAAAACCCAGTTAGAAGAGGCAGATTTGTTTTATAATTCTAGAAATGTTTGACGAATAAGAACCAAAGATAAAAATGAATTTATTTTGGATTCCCATGTACTTACACTATTTTCAAATAATAATTATGTTTAAAAATATGTACATTACTATTAGGTTTAATATATGTAATATAGTTATCTGTTAATAATTTAATGATGTACAAAAATTAACCTTTAATATTTTTTAACTTTTTTTTCTTTTAAAGCAAATAGTTGTGAGGAAGTTATAATTTCAACTTTTCAAACAAAACTTGTCCTTTTCTATTGTATATACTATGTATCAGGTCAGGTCATTTTAGCATTAGCTTCAACAGTAAAGTAAAAGTTCTATTGAATTTGACGACGGCGAACGTGCCGTCGGCGAATGTGTCGGCGGCGAATCGGCGACAATTGAAAAGTGCCAGTGCGAATGTGCATCAGGCGAAGTACCAGTAGCACATTGCAAACATACTGCAGCACTATTATTGGCATTAGAGATGTTTTTCGAATCCAAAACCTTAAATATTGCTGCAACATCAACAGATCAACTGCAACGATTTCACCAACCAAAAGTAAAATTTAATTCATCCCCAATCACATCCAGAAATTTACCGTTTGCCTCTACATCGTTCAAAAGCTATGAGCCTCGCCGTCAAGACCAAAGGAATACTTCTTGGTATCGAGATTATTTTAGAAACCTTTGTGTCAATTCTGGGGACAATAGTATACTGACAATTCAGCTCTTTGAATCCATTGGGAGTGTTAAATTTAACTCCAGAAAAATACCCAAAAACAGAGGAGAAGACAAAAGATCAGAAAACAAGTGAAGCATGGCATTATGAAAGATTTCGGATTACGTCAACAACTTTTAAAGACGTGTGTTGTGCAACAGAACGAAGTGATAAGAACTTATTGATGCAGTTAATTTTAAATAAAAAACCACTAATAACAAAACACAATCATGGTATTATATATGACGAAGTAAAACAGAAGTACGAGAAACCTACAGGAACGACCGTACAAAAGTGTCGACTTTTTGTGGTGGATGGTTATTCATTTTTGGCTGCATCACCAGATGGTGTAGTGGACACTCAATTAATTATTGAGATTAAATGCCCTTACAGTGCAAGGAACAGTAAAATTCCCCCAGATGCTGTACCCTATCTGGTAATGAAAATGGCACGTTAGATTTGAAAGAAACTTATTAAAACACTTATTATTATCAAATAATGGGACAATTATTAGCAAGTAATATAAATAACTGTGAACTTATTAACTAATGGTTTATAAACAGGTGTTAAGTGTAAAGGTATAACCTATCCATGTTACTATTTTTACAAAAGTAACCGTTAGGTGTTGTTGAATTTATAGGAGTGGAAATATTTCATTTCCAATAGAACCGGCAATGAAAATTTCCATATTTCCAAAACCCTTATTAATTATTATTAAAATAATTATAGCGCAACATTAAGCAGCAGCGCTGAAAGGATATAGAAGGTGAGTGTTAAAGACGGCAGTAAAGAATCCCACGCTTCTAATGTGGTGTGCCGAACATATCCAAAATCTGTATCCTAACAAGTACGAGAAGATTGGTTTGATGACAATAAGCGACTTAACTTAAATGAGGTAGAAAGAACAATAAAAAATGAAAGACGAAAATTCAAAATGGCAAGAGTACAAGAAGAACAGCTACCTTCACAGTCTTGAAGTGTGGATAATGCTAAAGAAAACAAGAAAGAGGCACCAACACCATATTATCGACGGTGTGGATGATGTTGAAGCAAGTTGCTGCAAAAAGCCCAAATTAAACAGGCAAATGTATTTTATATGCAGAATAATAAAAATGTTAAAATTTAGAAAACTTTTTATAAAAATTATAATGGCGGTGAAGGATACATAAGCTACATCAGGAAAGTTGGAAAACAGTAAAAAAAATGAACAGACTGGAACGCTAATCCATCGTAGAAAGCGAAAGCCCAATACTACCTCTGAAACACCTATAGAACTAAATATTAAAACGATAATTACATCGAAACACCAACGACGTTAATAATGAATACTGAGGAAACCATAGAACTTTTAAAAAACGTTTTCCCAAATAATGATAGAAACGCTATGTTAGAAAAGACGACTAAAACTTCGTTACAGAAAATCTCTTAATGATGATGCCTTGGAAATATTTCCAGGTTCTTGGACACACCACGTACTGGGTGTAACTGATATACCGTCATTCGGGGTAACACTGATTCCAGGGTTAACTTTAATAGAATTAGAAACTTAATTTTGATTAGTTTCTGGGCTGACTTTGATCGTTATCAATGTCACCCCATGGGGAGTCTCTGATTATCAAAGTCACCCTAATTATATTTGTTGTTTACGGGTGTGAAGGTATGTCAGTAAGACAGTATGCCACGAAAATACACAAGAAAGCTTGGTAGCCGTAAATACAAGGATTTCGCTATCGAGAATTTAGAAAACGCCCTTCAAAAAGTAACAGAGGAGGGCTTCAGCATACCGTATGGAACTCTATACAACAAATATAAGGGCCTACACACGAAAACAGCTGGTGGTCAAACTATTTTTTCGGATGATGAAGAAAAACAGATCGTCCGAGGAGCTGTGGCGTGTAGTGAATGGGGGTCTCCGTTTGGTATCACCGATATACAGATTATTGCCAGAACTTATTGGACAGGCAGGGGCGTAATTTTACACATACTTTGTTTCGTAAATAAACTGGCAAATATCAAGAAATGATACATTTAGATAGCCGTCCAAACAATTTTATATGTTGATGTTCATTTAATTTATAAAGAAACCGATTGACTTAATTAAATAAAATTAAGACAGTGGCGTGAAGCTTTTATGTAACACTTTCATGCCATTTAAATCATATAAAGAATCTTTCTCGTCTCTGATCATTATTAGTTGTTTTAGACCGCCGATTTTAATGTAATTTAGTACCTTTTTTTTATTTTATCATTTACAGGAAAGTCGTTTAATGCAACTCCCATTGTTTAAAGCCGGTTAGAATTCCGGTTTAGCGGGGGATGCTATATAATAAGAAGTTGCAGAATCTAGTTGCATTTCAACAATGTCCGGTGATGAAAGCAGTAGTTCCGGAAGTGTATTATATTCACCAAGCGACTTTATCGACTTCGATGTGTATTTTGGGAGAGATGCGCAGGTGGTTGCAACATCTCCGCAGGCGGACTAATGGGGTGTTGTACGCGAGTTGTTCCCACAGATCGAAGATGATGATGAATCCCTTTGGGGGATAGGATCAGGATCAGGACAATCATTAAGATCGGACTTTTCGCCGAGCTATTTTCCAGTGCAAATGGTAAGATTTTCTAAATAAAGCATGTCCGGTAAGTAACCGGATTGAGTTTAGTAGACTGCTTTGGAACAACAGAAGGTAATCCCGTTACCTGATTTGACAGGTGTATTCATTGATTTTCAAAATATGAAGTACATTGCGTGCGAAGAGAATTGTCCAGTTTTACATCAATTTAGCAGATAGGATTAAAATAGCTCACTCTACTTTGTCTGGTATTAAAACTAAGCAACTGCACATAACAGCGAGGACGAAAAAAATTGTTCCTCGATACGTACAAAACCAATAAGCACGAGGAAAATCGGGTGCACGAGTTGTATGTGACAAAGACAGGCAAAAAATATTGGTTATTGATGATAAGACGTACGTGTCTAAAAATCCCGAAGACGTTCCAGGACGGAAATCTTACCATTGTTCCGATCCTAAAAATGTTAAATTCAGTGATAAAGTCAAGCCCAAAACCAAATTTTTTAAAAAGTATTTAGTGTGGCAAGCACTTGATGAATACGGGAACATCTCCGAGACTTATATTACAGAGGGCACTAATAATACTGAGACGTATTTAAAAGAATGCGCAAAGAAGCGGCTGATTCCTTTTATCAAGAAGTACCATTCTGTAGATACGGTTCTGTTTTGGCCTGATCTTGCGAAATCCCACTATGCAAATAAAATGACTGACTACCTTATTCAAGAAAATTTGAATTCGTTCCCAAGAAAAAAAAATCCCCCTAATTTGCCACAAGCTAGAGCCATATGCAAGCAGAAATACTCGAAACATAATAAAATGCCAAAATGTCTCGCCGGCTTCCGATGCATCTGGAAAAAATGTCATCTAAAGTCGCTGAAGAACATGGACGATCTCTTATGGTGCATAGTTCTAAAATGCTCAATAAAGCATGTAGCTAAATGTTAAATAATGTAATAATTTCTAATCTTAGTTTATGTAAATTAGAATATTAAAATATAGTTTTTCCTTTACATTTAGCTAAACTAGATTCTTATTTGTATTCAGTCCGGTTTCTTACCGGACATGCTTTAAACTTATTAATTAAATAATTTCACATCTGTTACGTGAAAAAGTAAAAAAAGTGGTGAAAAGAAATTTTTAATTATTAACAATAAAACGGCTCATTAAGATTTCTTGTTTATTAAATTTTAAACAAGATTTTTATATGTTAATTTGTTATGTTAGATACAAGAGCCTGCTGAGAGGGTTGCAGAACCAGCTATAGAAGATCAAGAAGACCTGAAAGAAGACAATTGGAAGTGGATGAATCCATTACCCGTTCCAGCTGGTTAAGACAAATGCGCTACAATTAGA
The DNA here is from genome assembly GCA_929113105.1 of Agrypnus murinus. Classification (NCBI taxonomy): domain Eukaryota; kingdom Metazoa; phylum Arthropoda; class Insecta; order Coleoptera; family Elateridae; genus Agrypnus; species Agrypnus murinus. The sequence continues at coordinate 104,799,879 of OV816026.1, read as the reverse complement.
TTAGACTTAGTACTTAATATTTAATATTTATACTTATACTTGAATTATGTATGCTTGTATGGAACAGTGATACTCAATGTTTAATACTTGTACTGAAGTATGCAAGAAATATCTAGTAGTTATGTGTAAACTAATGTGTGAATAAATGCGTTGTCTAATATAGTAAGTCTTTTCCCTTTTGTATTGTATGGAAATATATACGTATCTATATATAATAGTGACTTATGTAAGAATTATTTGTTAGGTATGTATAACTTAAACTTTGAGTAAATATATTTCATAACGTTATTTTGCGAATTAAAGGTCTAGTTCACTGCTTCTTTCTTCTTCTTCTCATCATCAGTATATGGGTGAATGTCCGAAATGTGCGTCTTTTTAAGTCCTAGCCCATTTTACTATTATTAGCATTTTAATTACAAGTAGATCACAATTCTATAGCAAATTGTAAACAGAATTTAGGCTTTAATCAGATTTGTCACAAAAATATATAAAATAGATTATTTTGGTGTAAACGGTACGAAAATATTATTCCTCTGTCATGTCCCGAGTACTCGTTCATTAAATTGTAGCTTCAGAAAGTTATAATTCATTTAAAATTTAAATAAGTCACGTGCATCACAATACTATTTAACTTCAAGGATTTCGAACAAAACAATTATTTTGGCAACATAAAGTTCCATTAAAAATACTATATTTTAAGTTGTCCCGATTATTCCAGTATTCCTCTGGCTTTTTTAATATTTTGATTTCCGTCAACAGCTGGTACATATATTTCATAAATATCGGTCGACAATCAGTAAACAAACAGCAATCGTCGGTGTAAATCTAAATGCTTAAGAAAAGTTTTAACTCTAAGTCTTGTGTGTTTGACCGCCTATTTTATGTGTCACATATTGATACTTCTTTCCTCTGGTTTCATGTAAGTACAACAATTACAATTTTTTTTATTTATATTCTGAAATATAATGTGAAATCAAAGTATTATGCCAGTTGATAAAATTGGAAATTATGAAAATATCGTGTTTGGCTTTTTAGCGACCAAGTGGTTTAAATCCTCATTCCTCTGGCATTTTTAGGTCAGAGGAATAAGTAGACAACAGAGGAATGATATGTTGGTACTCTAACAGTGTAACATTATTATAGTAATAACAATAATTATAATTATAACTTATGGATAACAGGACATCTTGTGGTAGTGTATGAACAAACTGACGCTCCGCAGTTCCACCACCCGTATTTGACCAACCACCTCCCACTCCAATTCCACCTACTAACCTTGAGTCCTCCACTACGATCCGCTCCACTTAACCTTGGAGAACTTATGTTCACAGGGTTAAGCCTTCTGAGAAGGGCTGAATTGGTCGCGAACGGCCGGGGAATGTATTGCGATTTGACAATGTTCAGAAGCAACTGAAAGTAGGTACCTTTTGTAGTTTACGCTTATTTTGACATGTGTGTCTTAAAACCTGTCGACACGGCTGAGCCAGATCCTCTAAAAAAATTTACGATGTTATCGGGCGAACACGAACCCATTCGTTTGCTTATTACATTAAGTGTTCGTATGATGACACGTTATCTAAATTTCAACTGTACCGCGGTCCGTCTGATGCATTAATGTTAATATTAATATTAATCAATATTAGAAAAATATATAAAGATCATTTGAAACATGTTAAAGACATGCCCTTTTCGTTAACGCAACGACAAATTTTGAATTATGCAAATGCAACAGCGTGTCATATTCGCGAGAAACCCTTTGAAGAAAACGACGTTAAGGTGAAAGATCACAGTCACCTTAGCGGTGACTACAGAGGCGCGGCTCATGCCGTGTGTAATCTTCAATGCCAAATTGCTAAATTTATACATATATATTTTCATAATTTGACGGGATGATTCCCATTTATTCGTAAAACAATTGGTGTTACAAAAGGAAGCCGTTGAAGTGATTACTCTAAATAAAAAGAAATATGTTTCGTTTTCGAAACATCTAATCAAGAAGCTACGCACAAGTTGCGACTTCGTATCCATGCATTTCAGACTCATTTTAAACCGAAAAGTAGTATTGCACATGAACGAAATTTTTTACCCGGAAACAAGCACTTGGAGACCCTGTAATGTGAATTTCGTGAGCTGAAATAAAGCTTAAAAACAACATTATGTGTGGAGTTAACGATGCGACTTTAACTTTTATTCGAGTACTTTAACTGACTAATATGACAGATCAAAAACCTGCCAACTAACTATAGAGAGATTACAAACTGTCGACATCTCGGTTGCTGTGAAAAATAGAACATAGGAACTTTATATAGTATGCCAGCACGCTATACTGACATTATTGACAATTAATATGAAATTTCACAGCAACTGAGATGAGAGTTTGTAATCTCTCGATATATTAGATCAGTGAAATGTATATAAAATAACTGGAAGGGCGACTATGCATCTAAGTTATATGTAGGTGGTTGACGCAGAGAGAGATAACCTGAGGTTAAGTGTACCTATCCTTTTCTGTTCCACGTGTTTTGATGTTAGAGGAAGCCGAGAATATTAATAAAACATAATTTTTATAGAAAATTACTGAGATCTTTCAATTTCATTCTTAATAAAGAATCTGTGGTAATAATGGTTACATACTGTGTAGCATATGGTTGTAAAAATGAATATAAGGAAAATAACATTAAATATCATGGGTAAACGTACATAACCTATAACGTTGTTTACAATAAAACATTGTTCTTTTTATTCTAGATTTTTGATTTTGTGCTTGTGCTACTTTCTCTGTAATTTTCCATTTAAACGACCTAAAATATTAAAAGAATGGATTAGAGCAATACGACGTGAAAACACGTTCTCGTAATAGCAAAATACGTAGTAATCATTTTACTGATGTGAATTATGAGCTGCCCACCGGTAGGTATTAGTAAAATTAGATTGCTCAAAAAAGATGCTGTGCCACAGGTCTTTAGTTTTCCAGAGCATCTGCAAAAGAAAGCCCTCACAGGGTTTTAAAGCGATGCTCGATGAAGCAAGAAGAGCTTGATACTCAAGGTCCAGCAAGTCCCAGTAACACAAATTTATGTTGTATGTATTGTATATTACAAATTATTCTTGTTTTTAGAAAATTGCCAAAATACCCGAATTTGAGAATGTGGCTGAAGTCCACTTGTGATTTAAAATTTGACGAGAAAGCTCATTTGTTGAAGAAGGTTAAAACTTTGCAGTAAAAAATTAGGCGAAGGAATAAAAAGATTACCTCTCTGCAGGTGCTTCTGCAAAATCTTCAGAAGTATGGGAAAACTACAGACAATTTAAATGCAATTATGAAAACATATTTTAAAGATATCCCATTAGAAATGCTAGTGCACTAATATCAGAATACAGAAGCGGCTCCCAAGCATCGCAAATATAGTGAAACTATGAAAGAATTTGCACAAACTGTGCATTTCTATTCAACAAAGGATATATACATAGATAAGAAAACATTTTATCTTGCCTTATTCATGTAAATTTCGAAATTGGCTTTCTAGTTTTAATTGCGAATCTGGATTTTTAGAAGAAGTTTTTGATTTTCTAAAATTACAATGTGAAAGCAAGCCTTTTCTCAAAAGCTGTGCACTGATTTTTGATAGTATGTAGTATAATCCTAATACCTTGTTATACTGAAACTTAAGTTTAGCAAAACAACCCCGATTTCGCTGATTTGTTTCGTATGCATAAAACACACCCTAAGAACACACCCCCACCAAAAAAAAACACGCGGAAAAGCGTATTTGCCACAAAAAACACTTTTACATTGCACCCGAAACTGCGTTTAAAGTGAGGTTATTTTCATGCGACTGACAGCAGTGACATGCTGTAGTGGTTTCTACTTTACCGACTGTCGTGGCGGCGTCTGTGACCGGCGTCATTATTGCAATCAAAATGGCTGATCAGCAGGTGAGTGCAAAAATGTGTTTTACCAATATTTTATAATTAATATGTTTAAGATGTTCCTTGATGACGTTACACTTTTGAAAATCTTTAAGATTTGTCAAAATACGGACCTGCTGGTCGCACATTTGAGAGAGTGGGGACTTGTTCCGCGTCACTTGAATTGTGAAAAATGTGGCGGGCCATTAAACCTGCAAACGGATAACAGTCGGTAATTGGCTTCACTTCCGTACCTTGAAATACTTTTTGTGTATAATATATAGTATATTCAGATAGTATTCGACGAGTGTAGTCGATCGGTACCACTTTTAGGTGAAGGAACCGTCAGGGGCAAAAGTTACGCCACTTTGAAAATCCCATGTTAAGTCTATGGGGCTCGAGGTCCCTATGTTGAAAACAATTATAAACATTGTTTCTAGACAGTACTAGACGAGAGGAATCGAATGGCTTTGTTCTTAGCTCGATCAGAGTAGCGGAAAGTACCTTTTTCGCACTTTGAAAACTACATTCCGGTAGGTGGCGCCTTCAGCGGGAATTTAGGCATAAAAGGGTTAAAAGTGACGCGGCGACAGAATCAACGAATTTTTGCAAAATCGCGTGCAAAAGTTTGTATCCAGCAGATGGCGCTACCGGCGCATGCGTGTTCATGTTGCTTACTACTGTGTGCGCCGCCATTACAGTCTGTACAATACTAGCATTGCTACCGTGTAGTTGCGTCTTTTGTGCTTTTCGTTTTGGTTCTTTTTGGTCTTTCGTCGCTTTCGCAGCGGAGGTTAGGTTATAAGTTAGTAAGTTTGATAGATCTAACAGAGACCGAGGAAAGTACATAGGGCGGGAAAAGAATGAGAAAGACCAACGGCTTAAAGGACACGCTATGCAGCGGAGGTTAGGTTATAAGTTAGTAAGTTTGATAGATCTAACAGAGACCGAGGAAAATATATAGGGCGGGAAAAGAATGAGAAAGACCAACGACTTTAAGGACACGCTATGCAGGGAGGTTAGGTTATAAGTTAGAGAGTTTGATAGATCTAACAGAGACCGAGGGAAGTACATAGGGCGGGAAAAGAATGAGAAAGACCAACGGCTTAAAGGACACGCTATGCAGCGGAGGTTAGGTTATAAGTTAGTAAGTTTGATAGATCTAACAGAGACCGAGGAAAATATATAGGGCGGGAAAAGAATGAGAAAGACCAACGGCTTAAAGGACACGCTATGCAGCGGAGGTTAGGTTATAAGTTAGTAAGTTTGATAGATCTAACCGAGACCGAGGAAAATATATAGGGCGGGAAAAGAATGAGAAAGACCAACGACTTTAAGGACACGCTATGCAGGGAGGTTAGGTTATAAGTTAGAGAGTTTGATAGATCTAACAGAGACCGAGGAAAGTACATAGGGCGGGAAAAGAATGAGAAAGACCAACGGCTTAAAGGACACGCTATGCAGCGGAGGTTAGGTTATAAGTTAGTAAGTTTGATAGATCTAACAGAGACCGAGGAAAATATATAGGGCGGGAAAAGAATGAGAAAGACCAACGGCTTAAAGGACACGCTATGCAGCGGAGGTTAGGTTATAAGTTAGTAAGTTTGATAGATCTAACAGAGACCGAGGAAAATATATAGGGCGGGAAAAGAATGAGAAAGACCAACGACTTTAAGGACACGCTATGCAGGGAGGTTAGGTTATAAGTTAGAGAGTTTGATAGATCTAACAGAGACCGAGGAAAGTACATAGGGCGGGAAAAGAATGAGAAAGACCAACGGCTTAAAGGACACGCTATGCAGCGGAGGTTAGGTTATAAGTTAGTAAGTTTGATAGATCTAACAGAGACCGAGGAAAATATATAGGGCGGGAAAAGAATGAGAAAGACCAACGGCTTAAAGGACACGCTATGCAGCGGAGGTTAGGTTATAAGTTAGTAAGTTTGATAGATCTAACAGAGACCGAGGAAAGTACATAGGGCGGGAAAAGAATGGGAAAGACCAACGGCTTAAAGGACACGCTATGCAGCGGAGGTTAGGTTATAAGTTAGTAAGTTTGATAGATCTAACAGAGACCGAGGAAAATATATAGGGCGGGTAAAGAATGAGAAAGACCAACGGCTTAAAGGACACGCTATGCAGCGGAGGTTAGGTTATAAGTTAGTAAGTTTGATAGATCTAACAGAGACCGAGGAAAATATATAGGGCGGGAAAAGAATGAGAAAGACCAACGGCTTAAAGGACACGCTATGCAGCGGAGGTTAGGTTATAAGTTAGTAAGTTTGATAGATCTAACAGAAACCGAGGAAAATATATAGGGCGGGAAAAGAATTAGAAAGACCCACGGCTTAAAGGACACGCTATGCAGCGGAGGTTAGGTTATAAGTTAGTAAGTTTGATAGATCTAACAGAGACCGAGGAAAGTACATAGGGCGGGAAAAGAATGAGAAAGACCAACGGCTTAAAGGACACGCTATGCAGCGGAGGTTAGGTTATAAGTTAGTAAGTTTGATAGATCTAACAGAGACCGAGGAAAATATATAGGGAGGGAAAAGAATGAGAAAGACCAACGACTTTAAGGACACCCTATGCAGCGGAGGTTAGGTTATAAGTTAGTAAGTTTGATAGATCTAACTGAGACCGAGGATAGTACATAGGGCGGGGAAAGAATGAGAAAGACCAACGGCTTAAAGGACACGCTATGCAGCGGAGGTTAGGTTATAAGTTAGTAAGTTTGATAGATCTAACAGAGACCGAGGAAAATATATAGGGCGGGAAAAGAATGAGAAAGACCAACGGCTTAAAGGACACGCTATGCAGCGGAGGTTAGGTTATAAGTTAGTAAGTTTGATAGATCTAACAGAGACCGAGGAAAATATATAGGGCGGGAAAAGAATGAGAAAGACCAACGGCTTAAAGGACACGCTATGCAGGGAGGTTAGGTTATAAGTTAGTAAGTTTGATAGATCTAACAGAGACCGAGGAAAATATATAGGGCGGGAAAAGAATGAGAAAGACCAACGGCTTAAAGGACACGCTATGCAGGGAGGTTAGGTTATAAGTTAGTAAGTTTGATAGATCTAACAGAGACCGAGGAAAATATATAGGGCGGGAAAAGAATGAGAAAGACCAACGGCTTAAAGGACACGCTATGCAGCGGAGGTTAGGTTATAAGTTAGTAAGTTTGATAGATCTAACAGAGACCGAGGAAAATATATAGGGCGGGAAAAGAATGAGAAAGACCAACGGCTTAAAGGACACGCTATGGAGCGGAGGTTAGGTTATAAGTTAGTAAGTTTGATAGATCTAACAGAGACCGAGGAAAATATATAGGGCGGGAAAAGAATGAGAAAGACCAACGACTTTAAGGACACGCTATGCAGGGAGGTTAGGTTATAAGTTAGAGAGTTTGATAGATCTAACAGAGACCGAGGAAAGTACATAGGGCGGGAAAAGAATGAGAAAGACCAACGGCTTAAAGGACACGCTATGCAGCGGAGGTTAGGTTATAAGTTAGTAAGTTTGATAGATCTAACAGAGACCGAGGAAAATATATAGGGCGGGAAAAGAATGAGAAAGACCAACGGCTTAAAGGACACGCTATGCAGCGGAGGTTAGGTTATAAGTTAGTAAGTTTGATAGATCTAACAGAGACCGAGGAAAGTACATAGGGCGGGAAAAGAATGGGAAAGACCAACGGCTTAAAGGACACGCTATGCAGCGGAGGTTAGGTTATAAGTTAGTAAGTTTGATAGATCTAACAGAGACCGAGGAAAATATATAGGGCGGGTAAAGAATGAGAAAGACCAACGGCTTAAAGGACACGCTATGCAGCGGAGGTTAGGTTATAAGTTAGTAAGTTTGATAGATCTAACAGAGACCGAGGAAAATATATAGGGCGGGAAAAGAATGAGAAAGACCAACGGCTTAAAGGACACGCTATGCAGCGGAGGTTAGGTTATAAGTTAGTAAGTTTGATAGATCTAACAGAAACCGAGGAAAATATATAGGGCGGGAAAAGAATTAGAAAGACCCACGGCTTAAAGGACACGCTATGCAGCGGAGGTTAGGTTATAAGTTAGTAAGTTTGATAGATCTAACAGAGACCGAGGAAAGTACATAGGGCGGGAAAAGAATGAGAAAGACCAACGGCTTAAAGGACACGCTATGCAGCGGAGGTTAGGTTATAAGTTAGTAAGTTTGATAGATCTAACAGAGACCGAGGAAAATATATAGGGAGGGAAAAGAATGAGAAAGACCAACGACTTTAAGGACACCCTATGCAGCGGAGGTTAGGTTATAAGTTAGTAAGTTTGATAGATCTAACTGAGACCGAGGATAGTACATAGGGCGGGGAAAGAATGAGAAAGACCAACGGCTTAAAGGACACGCTATGCAGCGGAGGTTAGGTTATAAGTTAGTAAGTTTGATAGATCTAACAGAGACCGAGGAAAATATATAGGGCGGGAAAAGAATGAGAAAGACCAACGGCTTAAAGGACACGCTATGCAGCGGAGGTTAGGTTATAAGTTAGTAAGTTTGATAGATCTAACAGAGACCGAGGAAAATATATAGGGCGGGAAAAGAATGAGAAAGACCAACGGCTTAAAGGACACGCTATGCAGGGAGGTTAGGTTATAAGTTAGTAAGTTTGATAGATCTAACAGAGACCGAGGAAAATATATAGGGCGGGAAAAGAATGAGAAAGACCAACGGCTTAAAGGACACGCTATGCAGGGAGGTTAGGTTATAAGTTAGTAAGTTTGATAGATCTAACAGAGACCGAGGAAAATATATAGGGCGGGAAAAGAATGAGAAAGACCAACGGCTTAAAGGACACGCTATGCAGCGGAGGTTAGGTTATAAGTTAGTAAGTTTGATAGATCTAACAGAGACCGAGGAAAGTACATAGGGCGGGAAAAGAATGAGAAAGACCAACGGCTTAAAGGACACGCTATGCAGCGGAGGTTAGGTTATAAGTTAGTAAGTTTGATAGATCTAACAGAGACCGAGGAAAATATATAGGGAGGGAAAAGAATGAGAAAGACCAACGACTTTAAGGACACCCTATGCAGCGGAGGTTAGGTTATAAGTTAGTAAGTTTGATAGATCTAACAGAGACCGAGGAAAATATATAGGGCGGGAAAAGAATGAGAAAGACCAACGGCTTAAAGGACACGCTATGCAGCGGAGGTTAGGTTATAAGTTAGTAAGTTTGATAGATCTAACAGAGACCGAGGAAAATATATAGGGCGGGAAAAGAATGAGAAAGACCAACGGCTTAAAGGACACGCTATGCAGCGGAGGTTAGGTTATAAGTTAGTAAGTTTGATAGATCTAACAGAGACCGAGGAAAATATATAGGGCGGGAAAAGAATGAGAAAGACCAACGGCTTAAAGGACACGCTATGCAGGGAGGTTAGGTTATAAGTTAGTAAGTTTGATAGATCTAACAGAGACCGAGGAAAATATATAGGGCGGGAAAAGAATGAGAAAGACCAACGGCTTAAAGGACACGCTATGCAGCGGAGGTTAGGTTATAAGTTAGTAAGTTTGATAGATCTAACAGAGACCGAGGAAAGTACATAGGGCGGGAAAAGAATGAGAAAGACCAACGGCTTAAAGGACACGCTATGCAGCGGAGGTTAGGTTATAAGTTAGTAAGTTTGATAGATCTAACAGAGACCGAGGAAAATATATAGGGAGGGAAAAGAATGAGAAAGACCAACGACTTTAAGGACACCCTATGCAGCGGAGGTTAGGTTATAAGTTAGTAAGTTTGATAGATCTAACTGAGACCGAGGATAGTACATAGGGCGGGGAAAGAATGAGAAAGACCAACGGCTTAAAGGACACGCTATGCAGCGGAGGTTAGGTTATAAGTTAGTAAGTTTGATAGATCTAACAGAGACCGAGGAAAATATATAGGGCGGGAAAAGAATGAGAAAGACCAACGGCTTAAAGGACACGCTATGCAGCGGAGGTTAGGTTATAAGTTAGTAAGTTTGATAGATCTAACAGAGACCGAGGAAAATATATAGGGCGGGAAAAGAATGAGAAAGACCAACGGCTTAAAGGACACGCTATGCAGGGAGGTTAGGTTATAAGTTAGTAAGTTTGATAGATCTAACAGAGACCGAGGAAAATATATAGGGCGGGAAAAGAATGAGAAAGACCAACGGCTTAAAGGACACGCTATGCAGGGAGGTTAGGTTATAAGTTAGTAAGTTTGATAGATCTAACAGAGACCGAGGAAAATATATAGGGCGGGAAAAGAATGAGAAAGACCAACGGCTTAAAGGACACGCTATGCAGCGGAGGTTAGGTTATAAGTTAGTAAGTTTGATAGATCTAACAGAGACCGAGGAAAGTACATAGGGCGGGAAAAGAATGAGAAAGACCAACGGCTTAAAGGACACGCTATGCAGCGGAGGTTAGGTTATAAGTTAGTAAGTTTGATAGATCTAACAGAGACCGAGGAAAATATATAGGGAGGGAAAAGAATGAGAAAGACCAACGACTTTAAGGACACCCTATGCAGCGGAGGTTAGGTTATAAGTTAGTAAGTTTGATAGATCTAACAGAGACCGAGGAAAATATATAGGGCGGGAAAAGAATGAGAAAGACCAACGGCTTAAAGGACACGCTATGCAGCGGAGGTTAGGTTATAAGTTAGTAAGTTTGATAGATCTAACAGAGACCGAGGAAAATATATAGGGCGGGAAAAGAATGAGAAAGACCAACGGCTTAAAGGACACGCTATGCAGCGGAGGTTAGGTTATAAGTTAGTAAGTTTGATAGATCTAACAGAGACCGAGGAAAATATATAGGGCGGGAAAAGAATGAGAAAGACCAACGGCTTAAAGGACACGCTATGCAGGGAGGTTAGGTTATAAGTTAGTAAGTTTGATAGATCTAACAGAGACCGAGGAAAATATATAGGGCGGGAAAAGAATGAGAAAGACCAACGGCTTAAAGGACACGCTATGCAGCGGAGGTTAGGTTATAAGTTAGTAAGTTTGATAGATCTAACAGAGACCGAGGAAAGTACATAGGGCGGGAAAAGAATGAGAAAGACCAACGGCTTAAAGGACACGCTATGCAGCGGAGGTTAGGTTATAAGTTAGTAAGTTTGATAGATCTAACAGAGACCGAGGAAAATATATAGGGAGGGAAAAGAATGAGAAAGACCAACGACTTTAAGGACACACTATGCAGCGGAGGTTAGGTTATAAGTTAGTAAGTTTGATAGATCTAACAGAGACCGAGGATAGTACATAGGGCGGGGAAAGAATCGCAAAGACCAACGGCTTAAAGGACACGCTATGCAGCGGAGGTTAGGTTATAAGTTAGTAAGTTCGATAGATCTAACCTAGGAAAATACGGAGTGGAGGGTTGGCACAGACGCTTCAGCTCGTTCACGGCAGCAGACCATCCTACAGTTTGGAAGTTTATCGAGAAGTTGCAGGAAGAGCAATCTCATACGAGCACATTATCAATCAGCAAATTGGGGTAGTATATTCTACACCAAAGCTACGAAAATACAAGGATTTGGACCATAGAATTTATACATCTTTAAGAAATATTACTTTGGTTTTCTCGGTTGTGGTTTCTCGGTATTTGTCTTTTTCGGTGTTTGCTTTCTCGGCGATGACCTGAAACCGACTTTTACAGTGGCCAGAGCCTTCGCTTCGTGCTGTGCCCCGGAAATAAGCGTGACATGTCGACCCTGGAGTCCATGATCGTCCAAAACGTGGCTCCAGGGTCGATCATCCATACGAACGGTTGGAAAAGGTAGGATTTTATTTGCTTCTCATACATGTGTTAACACTTTTTTTGTTTTTGATAGATACAACGGCATCGAAGCCCATGGCTACATCCGCGAGTGGGTCAACCACTCGCAGGAATTCGTATCGTCCGAGGGGGTTCACACGCAGCGGATCGAGGCGATGTGGCGCCCGTTGATGGACTGGCTTCTGGTCAAGGGCCGCATCAACCCGGACCACTTCGCCGAGTACTTGTGCGAGTACCAGTGGCGCCGGGAGATGCGGCTGAAGAAGGCCGACCCGATGTCGTTCTTGTTGGCCGCGATCCGCGACGTGTAGGGCTCTCGGCCCAGTCACGCCGCTAGAGTGTTTTTGCTTTTTCGTTTGGTTAGGTTAGGTTAAGTCTAGATTGTTTTTTCTTTAAGTTAGGTTAGGTTAGGTTTATTCACACAAAATTAAAAAAATAAACGTTTTTCATTCTATTCAGTCTGTTTACGTGTCATTTTATTGAGAAAAAAAATTCCCATAGACTTAACATGGGATTTTCGAAGTGGCGTAACTTTTGCCCCTGACGGTTCCTTCACCTAAAAATGGTACCGATCGACTACACTCGTCGAGTACTATCCGAAAATAGTAGTGTCGTTATAAAAAAAGTGTCTCAAGGTACGGAAATTTTACCACGGATTTTTATGGTCACGGTGCAGGATCGTTCTGCGGACACGTTAATCCCTGTTATTCGGGATTGGATATTGCCTGGCACGACAATCACTTCGGATTTTTGGAAATCGTATGATTGTCTTGATCGTGAAGGCTATGTCCATTTGAAGGTATGTATACAACATTTTTGGGCCAATTTATAGTTTGTATTTTCTCTCATATTCGTCATTAGTATTACTTCAATTGCCATTTGGTATGAAACTGTAATTTCAATTGCCATTTAGTACTACATAGCTGGAAAAATTACCGTTTTATAGCAAATTCGATAATAAAGTTGTGCGCGCGCGCACAACTTAATTTGGTATGAAACTGGTCTGGTCAGGTCAGGTCTGGACAGGTCAGGTCTGGTCTGGTCTGGTCAGGTCAGGTCTGGTCACATAACACCCGTTATGAGTCATTTCCATAAAGTTTCAAAGTTTGGTTTCATTGCAGGTTAACCACAGTGTGAATTTTAAAGATACGGAGACTGGTGCTCTCACCAATAGCATCGAAAGTTCTTGGCGACATGCCAAGGCGATTATTTCGTCTTCCGGACGTCGAAAGGTGTGCTACTTGTCTTATTACAGCCTTCGTTCGTTAACTGATCAATATAACCATTTACTGAGTGTATACTTTAACTAGAACATGTTTGTGATTATGTTCTCTATGCATTTTTGTTATTTTCAGCACCACCTGCCTGGTAACCTGGCCCGCTACATGTTTAACAAGAGCTGCACACAGAAAGGAGTGAGTCGAACCATCGAGTTCTTTAAAATAGCAGGGCGTTTGTATGACCCTACAAACCCAAGCCCTCTACCGGAACAGGACCCGGAAGAAATGCCAGATGGGTCTGACTCAGAACTAGATTTGTAGACTTCTTTAGATTAAATAAGCATGTATCGTTAACAAAATATTGCAGTTATCAATATTTTGTTGTTTCCATGCTAACAATATTACCCTTAACATGTTGCCGTGGGCTGAAGACACATGTATTTGTTTACGTTAATCCCTGTTATTCGGGATTGGATATTGCCTGGCACGACAATTATTTCGGATTTTTGGAAATCCTATGATTGTCTTGATCGTGAAGGCTATGTCCATTTGAAGGTATGTATACAACATTTTTGGGCCAATTTATAGTTTGTATTTTCTCTCATATTCGTCATTAGTATTACTTCAATAATTGCCATTTGGTATGAAACTGTAATTTCAATTACCATTTAGTACTATATCGCTAGGTTAGGTTAGGCTAGGTTAGGTTAGGTTAGGTTAGGTTAGGTGCCAAATGACAACCAGGAGATCGCTACCTGCGGTTCTCATACTGTGCTTTTTGTGGTGTCTCCTACCTGCAAATGTGACGTTGCAGCTGATCATGACTGCTCGGAGAAGCCTCTTTTGTGGTGAACTTTCAAAATTTTTTTCTTGAAAACTACGCTTTTCCGCACTATTTTTTGCGTTGTGAGTGTTGTGAGGGGGTGTTTTATGCTTAAAAAAAAATTGGCGAAATCGGGGCTGCTTTGCTAAACTTAAGTAATTCCCTGAACTGAACTTCAAAATACAGAATAAAGAAATACCGTCAAACCTAGCATAAATTCAAACTGTATAGAGTTACAACAAAACATAATGTATTATATGGCTGCATGTATTGTTCGTAAAATTTGTCTACGTTCTAAATGTGCACACTGTATAAATATTTTGCTGTTTCGACCAATAAGCTCTAGCGGTCACCTTTACCATGCTTCTGATGACACTAAACAAAAATTTGTTAATTTTATTTCTCGAGGTGGTATCATCCATGCATCAAAGGTTGTTTATAAGAGTATTGCATTTTCTGAGAAACAGTTTAAATTTGTAAGAAGACAAGGTTTACAATTTTCATCTAAGTTGTTACGTGTGTAAGGACTCTTAAACGAAATATTCCATTTCGCGAGTGCGTATCATGCTGCCCTCTCCAAGGTACCTGTTGTTGCGTTACGTTCAACGGACGATTGATATATTGGCTCTCCGTGCGTGCGTTTGGTTCAGTTATCTTCAAGCACGAAGCTTCCTTTATGGAATTTGTATGGACCTCGTTCGAAACTTATTCTAATGAATAACCGCTTTTAGCGGATTTGATTGCGGAGATTTTCTTTTAAAGGCGTCCTCAATCTCAGGTGAGATTATTTAGATAATCAAATTAGTGGGTAGTTTGAGTTAAGATTCGTTTTTCTATTTCAGCCTTTTTTTTCCTTTTCTCGTTATATACAATTTACAATATAATACAATACAATACAATATTCATTAATAATATTGTCGAGTGGACTGTTTCCGTCCTCCCGTATTTCTGGGTGCAAGTGGATCCTGCAGCAACTAACACCGTTCATAATTTTTGGTTCAATAGCAGACTCGCTGATCCAATTAGTGCTGTTGTAATAAGTAAGATCTTTCCTTATTACATGTTAATTACTGTTTATCTATTGATGATTACATCTGAAATATTAATTTAGTGTAATTTGTATAATTTGTTTTGGCGACGAATTCTCGTGTCAGTTACCGCCGTATCTGCACATGTTATCACTCAAGGTGAAATATTTTTGTATACGCAAATATTTTGAACTTTTAAATTATCTTTTGGAAATTTATCTTTAAATAGTTTATTAACTTAAAGAATCAATGCTTAGTCGAATTAGTGTTTATAGACTAATGAACTAATTAATTATTTGAGGTTTATTACTATATTTATGAATTGTTATTTGTAGAATTAACTATTAGATATTATCATATTTTTTTCTTTTGGGGTCATTAATTCAATTTTATATATATATATATATATATATATATATATATATATATATATATATATATATATATATATATAAATCATATTATTTGGGGTTTAATTTATATCCTGTTGATTTTTATGTTTCGCATATTACTGTATGAAATTATATCTTTATCTTTTTTCTTTTGCAATATAAACAGTGTTAAGCGTGAATTGAGTTTGTTTTACCCACCCCATGCTCTATTATGTTGTTTAATTTTTCTTTATTTCAGCTTAAGCTATGCATAATTAGTTAAATAAATAAATAGTAGCCAAACCACCCTGTTACTGACGAATTCATTTTTGAAGATTTACGTAAATCTCAGATTATTAAAGAAATTGTTAATTTGTATTTAAAGTGTAGAATACACCACTAGTGTTAGACAAAAATTAAGTAAATTAATATTATTTAAAAATGTTTAGTGTTTTTTAATTGTAATAATTATAATTTATTGTATTATTTGGTTTGGAAATAAAAATATTTACATTTATTGTGGTTATATTAAAAAAGGGAAATGAGTAATAAGTGATAAAGGTTTAAAAAAACTGTACAGATTGTGTCAAGTATATTTATTTCCCCAGCATAAATTTAACTCTTGTTTTATTGGAAGCTATAGAATTAACTCGAATATAGAGAAAAAGTGATTTCTTTTCATAAACATGAAACTAACTTAAGAACCTGTAATAATTGCATTATGGTTAGTGTGTTAGACAAAGACACATTCACATTCCCTTAACCTATTGCTTATTCTTTCTGCTTCACATAGACACCCTTGGATGCCCTTCCGTTATTTATTATACAGTTGATTGTATTAGATGTATATACAGTGGCGGCCATATATAGATCAACACAATAAAAATACATTTTATTTAAGAATCTTTTTTAATATCGGTTTGATTATTCTCACAATGTATTTGCTATAAATATATTTATCAAGTCGAACATTGCGTACCGTTTGTTTCCTGATATCATATTTCCTTGTTGTACCTTTTCGAAAATTATTATGTTTGCTTTGATTTCATGTGGACACAAAGTAAAACAATAAACATTTGAACAACCGTCAGTTTAAAATAATTGTCATGATTATTCTGTATTCTAGAAATGTGTGTGTAAAGTCCACAAATTTTCATGTTTTACGATTGTTTACTAGAAAAATTGAATTTTGAAGCGAGTTGACATCCGCAACTATCGCTGCTAACCAAAAACCAACCAAGAAATTGTACTAGTATAATCTGAGGGAAGACGGGAGATAATCGGATACGGATCGGAGATAAAGGATAAACGTAGAAATGTGTTCATAGTAGGGGATAAACACATTTCTACCCAAACGATTCTGTGATAGGCGTGCATTATCCAACGTATGCAGATTGCATGTTTGTTGAAACAAATAAGATATGAAATAAAACGAGTCTAATCGATAACCCTGTGTGATACTTTCTTTCTTTTCGCCGCTCGAACCACAGATAAAAAGCCAACCAAAGCCGAACCAAGATAGTCCGATAAAAGACTATAAAATACAAAAACATGGCATCAAAGGTAGGTGCTCTATTGTTTCCATTGTTTAAAAAATTGTTTTTGTAATATAAACTAAGTACTGTCTTAGCATCGTCATTTCATTAGATGTACTGTATTTAAACTTTTCAAAATTGCGTTGTTATTTAAAATTTTATCAATATTATTACTAGGACTACTTGCTAGTTAAAATATTTTTCTTTTTGTTATTGTTGCCAGTGCACTCTGAAATGTACGTAATTTTTCGGTGTTTTTAGCATCGAGTACAAGGGTAATTTCAACTAGCTTTAAGTATACGTTAGTTACCTTATTTCAAATTAGCATTATTCTTATCTCATACAGTGTGCCCAGAATTCATGTTACAAGAGTGTGATGGACTAACAATTTTGGAATTTTATTTTAAGATTGTGGAATTAGATCCTGCTTGGTGTGAATATAATTTTAAGAATATTTTCAGTTTTTGAAAAATAAGTCGGCCAGTAAAGCAAAAATTATTTTCTTTTCAGGTAAAGTACCCTTTTTGTTCATGATACGGTAGAATTTTACTAAGAAAAGTTGTTCGGAATGGGAAATTATGGCACTATACAAAAATAGATTTAGGAAGATCTACCTACCTACTTTGATTAAACCGTAATTTTTCAGATTAAACAAAACAAATTGTATTCATTAAAATTTTATTTGTAGAACATTGAAAGAAACAAATAGTATTTACAACAAATTTAACTAACGAATGTAATAATATCATTGATCTACAATAATTTTATTAAATAACTGCGTTATCTATAATGCCTGAATTAACACAAAACAGCGTGAAATAAAGAAAACAATAGGAGGGGAGGAAAAGAGAATTGCTTACTAATCTTAAGTGCTGTCAGATTACAATTTCTAGTATACCCTAGTTCAAATTTCAATTATTGCTAGATTATGTTAACGTTACAGCAGATAATTTATATTGTTCAGTGTTATGGGTTCGGACAAGTTGCACTACGAGAAGTGGTGCAGCAATTTCAAACAAAGCTTTCACACCAAAATTTGTGCACACTATCGAGGAAGGTGACGGCGGACGTAGATTATTATTTTGTCTTACCATCGAGAAGAAATGTATTGAGGAACAAAATTTTTATAAAAAATTGTATTTTCTGACGAAGCAACTTTTACTACAAATGGCGTTGTTTCGTCTCAAAATTGTCACTACTGGTTACAGAAAATCCAAACTTTCGGGCCAATGGTAGAAGACAATATTACCAAAAAGTGAATGTGTGATGTGCCGTGTCATATCATTTTGGCATTATTGGACCTTTCTTCATAGAGGGACGGTTAAATCAGAATGTTTATGTACAGCTACTTGAAAGATTCAGGGAACAGTACTTACATAAATTGCCGCTGACAGAAAGACAAGCAATGTATTTCCAGCAAGACGGATACCCTGCACATTCGACAGCACGCGTAGCTGAATGGCTAAATTCGATGTTTCGAGAAAAGTGGATAGCTAGAAATGGCCGATTGTGTGGTCTCCAAGGTCGCCCAACCTCACAATATTAAATTTTTTTATGGGGTCGTCTCTAACAACTGTTTTATTCTCAACCAATATCCAACAGTAGAGAAATACTAAAAGAAAGGATAAGAACTGCGTACAACAAATACACATCGAGGAAATTCGGAACAGTTTCAGAGAAGTCGGACATCGCGTGGACGGTTGTTTTGAATAATTAATTTTTTGTAGATCAATGATATTACATTCGTAAGTAAATTTTTTTGTAATACTATTTGTTTCGTTCAATGTTCTACAAATAAAATTGTTAATGAATACAATTTGTTTTTATAATCTGAAAAATGACGGTTTAATCAAAGTAGGTAGATTTTCCTAAAATCTTATATAGAGCCATAATTTCCCATTCCGAACAACTTTTCTCAGTAACAAAAAGGGTACTGTAATGATCTCTTGCTATTTACATATGAAATACAAATCATTACATACATATACATCAGGAAGGCATTGAATGATGGAGATATTGCCATAGCAATAAGAATCAACAAGCAGTAATAAATAAATATCTCATACAAGATACACGTCTTTTTTTACCTTCAACCAATACTAAAAGGATATAACTTCTAAGATTGTGTACCAAGACACCTATACACAGTCTCAACGCCTTTTGATAATCAGAAAAATAAGACATTAGTTTCCACTTCTACTATACCTCAATCTCGAGATCAATCATCTAGTTTGAATAAAAATACTTCATTTCAAAGAACTGAAGATAAATCATCAATTCAAGCAGGAGCAACAAAGAAACCTAACTGGATGTTTTCAATGAAAGGAACAAATCCTAAAATATCTAATGAAAAGAGAAGTGGATTTAATCAACAAAAATTAGATAATCAACCTCCTCTTTCATTTCCAGGTGAAGAACGTTTCTCTTCAGCAGAAAAAATAGGATTATAGTTAAATGACCAAGCTCAACTTACTGATATTCTTAGACGTAACATGAATGAGATTAGAGGTAACCTAATAAAAGAAGGAATAGTTCCTTCTCAAAATAATATGAATAATTTCTATTTATTTCTAAATACTCTGATGATGGAAGAGATTCAAACTGATTTCACATCAATTTTGGATCTAATTCTTGAAAATCAAACCTTAATATTGACTTCTACTGGACAAGATCTTTTAAAGAGAGCACAAAAAGATAATAATGATTTTGAGATTTTAAATGAGATAGCTCGAGGGAATGATTCTATGAATTTCATAGTACAAGAATTGAATGATCAAAAGAAGGAAACAGCTTCTCTGAAGAAAGAATTAACATCTATAAAAACTCTTTTAATTGAAAATCTTACACAAAGAGGAAAAGATGAGCCAAAACTTAAACAATCAAATATTAAGAGTCAACATAAATCAAGACCAATTATCTCATTGGATGAAGATGATGAAGAGAATTTAGAGATGGATCAATGGGTTAATCATCCTAAATCTAGATTAAAGAAAAACTCTGACAATATCTCAGTCGAATTAGTTGGAGAACCCAAGTGGAGATATCATCCCGGCATGGGCCTTCGATGTGAGTAGACGTGAATTGTGCGAACGCGTGTGCTTAAACTCAAGAGTTTCATATTTCTTCATCGCTATATTATATACTACATTTAATATCATTATTATTTATCTCTCCGTATACCCTTTTATTATTTATTAAATCATGCCGCTCACAAAAACCCAAGTGGATGATATACAAACCTTATGTACGAAACACATCAAGGATTTGTTTATAAATAATGAGGAATTTGTACAGAGCATTGCTAGTGCTTTATCAAAAGCCTTATTAAACGAAATCACTCAAGAAATGGAGCAATTAAGAACCGATATATCCACGTTAAAAAATAAAAACGTCGAATTGAAGGAAGAAAATAATAATTTGAAGCATGCGATTACTAGACATAAATATAATCTCGAGCAGCAGGAGCAGTACAGTAGAAGAAACTGCATTCGTATCTTCGGCATTGCTGAAGAAAAAACTGAAAACACCGATGAAAAAGTTTTGGACGTGTTCAATAATAAATTAAAATTAAATATTCGAAATGATGACCTCGACCGCACGCATAGGATTGGAATTCCAGATAAAACATCGCTGGCAACAAATAATAAATGCAGACCAATAATAGTGAAATTTATCAGTTATCAGAAACGAAAATCTGTTTTTGATAATAAAAAATTGTTAAAAGGAACTGGTATTATCATACGAGAGGATCTTACGAAAACCAGGTTGCAGCTTCTTCAAGATGCCGCTAAACAATTCGGAGGTACAAATGTATGGTCATCAGACGGGCGAATTATTGTTAATAACAATAATAAAAGAAACGTAATTTCAAATAAAGAGGAACTCGAAAAAATAAAAATAAGATAGATATATTTAGTTATGATTCAAATATAATTTGCATTCTGTTCTTAAAATGTTTATTAGCTATAGTATGTAAGCACATTGCTAAAGGCACATGCACCCCTTTCAGTTATTGTTTACCTTTTAGAGTAAAAGAAATTTTGTTTTTAGTTTATCTCCAGATTTATTCTTTTTTTTTCAGATTGTCTTTAATTTCTTACGTTCAGGATGCCTGCTTTAAATAGGTAAAGGAAGAGAAGGAAAATAAATAGATAAAAAATTAAATAAATAAACAAATTGTAAGGATCGAAAATGTTTTAAACGCCGCCTTTCGTAAGTAACAATCTTGTTTTTCTCCTATCTTCTTAAAGCAAATAACTTTGTAAACATTACATATACCTTATCATAATATTACGATTATCATTGTTATTTAAATTAATCTTGTTGCTTTTATTAATCAGTCTTTTAATCTCAGGATTATGAGAATAGCGCATCTCAACGTTTGCTCTTTAACCAGCAAGTTTAACTCATTCAGTCATTATGTTTTAAGTCACAATTTCGATATTATAGCAGTTTCAGAGTCTTGGCTTCGACCAGAAATTACGAATGAAGTAATAGCTATAGATGGGTACAATTTCATACGAATGGACCGATTAACACGCGGAGGTGGCGTAGGTATGTATCTAAAAACTAATATTAAATTTAAAACTGTATTAGTTGAACAAGACATAGAACAATTATGGATCACTGTAGACTTAAAAAAAATTAAACTTTTACTTGGTGTCACTTATAAGCCTCCAAAGACTAATTTACTAAATTTTCTCAGTGCATTTGAGAATACTGTGTCACTTATGCTCCCTCAGCATGATTATATTCTCTGTATGGGGGATTTCAATGTAGATTTGTTGAAGTGTGATAGTGCTGGTGCCTTGCATATGAAATCCTTTCTTGACGGTCTGGGCTTGAAACAATTGATTTCTGAACCAACTCGTGGACTTTCTTTATTGGATCTTATTATAACTAATGTTCCGGAGTTGGTTAAAGAAGTGGGTGTTGATAGTCTGCATAATATTTCAGATCATGATTTGACATATTGTGAAGTAATCTCCAGTTGCATCAAACCCACTCCCGTCATAAGCACATACCGTGATTATAAAAATTTTAACTATGGTCACTACTATGACCATCTCAGATCTATACCTTGGAACAACATTTACGACTTAGACAACATTGAGGATAAACTTGAGTTTTTAAATTCAAATCTAAACATATTACTTGACATACATGCTCCATTAAAAACATCACGGTTTAGTAAAGTTTATGCTCCATGGCTGACCGATAATATTAAAATGTTAATGTCTTTGCGTGATCAAGCTTTAAACCGATATAAAATTTCAAAAGATTTAGCACATTTTCAAAATTACAAACAGTTGCGAAACTTTACTACTACAGCTATAAGGAAGGAAAAGAAAAGATACCTTGACAATACATTTCAAGCTAATAACACAAAGCCATTTTGGAAAAATTTAAAGCATATGGATATTTGCAAAACTAAAAGAAATAATACAGGTATTCCAGAACACTTAGCTAATGTAGAAATGATTAATGACTAAGGTAGGTCTATACAATATCGCCATGTTTACAATATCGCCAGTATGCTATATTTTTTTAAGTTGTAACCTGTAAGGTAGATGCCGCCGGGCATACTCTTCTAGCTATAAATGAAACCTGTAATCAACATTCGCAACTTTGCAAACAGTTTTCTATATGTGCTACAAATAAATTGACGTTTCAAGAACATTCAGTGTTAAGCGAAGAAAAGTTTTTTTTTTGTGCTTGCAACGGCAATGATGGTAAGAACTTTTTTAAGTTAATATTGTTATAAAGGGATGTTTTAAGAATAAAATGGCTCTGGTAGTTGTTCCAAGAACTGTAGTGTAGCGTAGTAAACAATGCAACAAGTGAACCACGCGACTGTTTGCAATATCGCCAATTCAACCTAATAGCAATATCGCCATGGCAATATTGCACGACTTATTATATTTTGTTTCTGACTTTATTTGACAGCAAAATAAATGAGTTAGTTACAAAATATTTGACTTAAATAGGTACGTAACTGATACTACCATGGGTTTATTTTCAGAATAACCAAATGAAAGCAAGAAACCGCGGAATACGAGGAACGTGGTCAGCGGAAAACATGCAGCGTGCCATAGAGGCTGTTAGGAATGGTATGTTTGTTAACTCTGCCAGCAAAACGTTTTTGGTACCTCGTGGAACTCTAAGGGATTACTTAAGAAAAAATCAAACAAAAAAAAAATCTATGGGGCGTAAACCCGTTCTCAGTGAACAGCAAGAAAGAGAATTGACTGGCCGTGTACTTCGTTTAGCAGAAGTAGGCTACCCTTTAACATCCAAAGTGTTACGTAGCTGTGTGTTTAATTTTTGCGAAGCGAATGGTATTGAAAATCCCTTTAATAAGAATACACAATCAGCTGGTCGAGTTTGGCTTAAAGGATTCTTAAATCGACATAAAGAAATTCGAAATCGCAAAGCTCAAAATATGAACCCTGCGCGGGCCCAAAAATTAAACAAGTTTATAGTAAACGATCATTTTGAAAAACTCCGACAAATTATGACCCAATTGAACATTATGGACAGACCTGAATGCATCTACAATATGGATGAGAAAGGCTGTCGTTTATCACTTCATCATCAACAATCTGTTCTTGCAAAGAAGGGAGCCAAACGTGTGCATCTTGTAGCTAACGAGCATGGTCAAAATGTAACAATCGTCTCTTGTGGCAGTGCCATGGGTACTGCTATTCCTCCCTTAGTTTTATATAAAGGAAAAAGAATGAAGCCAGAGTGGACAGATTCCCTTCCACCAGGTAGTTTGGGATTGATGACAGCCAAAGGAAGTATGACCATTGAGACGTTTAAACGATGGCTCCATCATTTTGCCAATTACAAAGTTGGTGGTCCCTGTCTTTTGATTTTTGACGGCGCTAGATGCCATTTGGATATTTCAATTGTTACTGTGGCAGAAGAGTTAGGTATTACCTTATATTGCTTACCCAGCAATACAACCCATGAACTACAACCCATGGACAAAGCCGTATTTCGTTCGTTTGAGCACTATTGGGATGAGGAAGTTCTCAAGTACTGGGTACAACACAAAGACCGCTCTATAACAAAACAACGTTTTGGATCAATTTTTTCTACAGTTTGGGACAAATGTATGACTCCTTCTAACACTAAATCTGGATTCGCTGCAACTGGCATCTACCCCTTCAACCCCGATATTATACCCATCGAAGCATTTGCTCCAAGCAGTGTAACTGAACAAACAAATGCACCAGAAGTAGCACCAAACAGGATCAACCAACCATCTACAATACAATTAACAACTGCTAGCGGTTCCACAAAAAAGAATGCCCTCAGTAGAGTCACGACACCACCTGCAGGACCTTCCAAACCTGCCAAAAAGAGGAGTGCTGTGGTACAGTCAGAAAGCTCTGACTCTGACCAAACTGACAATAGCT
The DNA here is from genome assembly GCA_929113105.1 of Agrypnus murinus. Classification (NCBI taxonomy): domain Eukaryota; kingdom Metazoa; phylum Arthropoda; class Insecta; order Coleoptera; family Elateridae; genus Agrypnus; species Agrypnus murinus. The sequence continues at coordinate 104,775,776 of OV816026.1, read as the reverse complement.
CAACTGATGAAGAATCTAACGAAAAAAACGAAGACGGACACGAACCAAGCGAGGAAACTAGTGCTGAAGGAGACATATCGTTGACGAAAATGCTCTCCACACCAGACGTGGCTCATAAATATAAGACTCGACAGAGAAAACCCGCAATTAACAGTAGAGCACAGGTTGTAACCAAAGTTCTTTTCAATAAAGCGGATCTGGCTGGCAATACTTCTACTCCGAAGTCCAAATGTAGCGCTTCACAACAAAAAAGAGCGAGCATGAAACAAAATAGGGAATCGTGGTATTGTAAGGCTTGCAAGGAAGACAGAATCGCAGACATGCGACTTTGTGTGATTTGCAAGAGTTACCTGCATGATGATTGCTTAGGACTCACAAAGGATGACTCAGCTGGGAACTTCATTTGTCCATATTGTTGTTAAAACATTTTGTATTAATTTCATTACAATAAAGTTTCTTTTCAAGCAGAGGGTCTTTCCGTTGTTGAAATTAGAATTTAAACCACTGATTTTCAGCAATATAAGGGTTGGCGATATTGACAACCCCCTGTTGACAATATCGCCAATTGTGGTTATTTTAAAAAATATTTATTAAAAATAAAGTAAAAGTTGAAAACTACTTTTTATCGTCCAAGTATGTTGTAAAATAGTATGGCCAATACTCCCCATGACTGATAGTTTCCTAAAAAGACATAATTACATTTTAAAAAAATGGTGAAGCTTAGCATGGCGATATTGTATAGACCTACCTTATTTTATTAATTCTATTTCAATTAATGGAAATACTACAACTAATGAAATCAATGAAACTGTTAACTTTTATAACAACAACGTTAAAGCAACTGTAGGACAATCTTTGCAATTGAAAGCTGTCACCGAAATAGATGTATTAAAATATCTAACCTCTATTAAGTCTAATGCTGTAGGCGGTGATAATATAGGGATTTTTATTTTAAAAGCCAGCGTGCCATTTCTTTTACCAGTTATCACTCATATTATTAACTTCTGTCTAACTCAATCAGTTTATCCTAGTTGTTGGCAAAAGGCCAATATTATACCTATTCCCAAACTGATAACACCTACATCCTTTAAAGATCTACGTCCTATAAGTATACTACCCACCCTGTCAAAAGTCTTGGAAAAAGCCGTTGAAAACCAGATTCGTGCTCACCTGCAGAAATGTAAAATATTACCTGATAAACAATCCGGATTTAGACCAGGTTATAGCTGTAGTACTGCTCTCTTAGATTTAACAGATGAGATTATCAAAGCTGCAGATCAGGATAAGCTCACAATACTTGTTTTATTGGATTTTTCTAAAGCGTTTGACACAATAAATCATAATATCCTCTTATCAGTTCTCCATTATATAGGATTAGCTGATTCAGCAATAAAGTTCTTTAAAAGCTATCTAAATGACAGGGTTCAAAGAGTCATTCTACATAACAACACATCGTCATTTGTTAACGTCGTAAATGGTGTTCCGCAAGGTTCGATATTGGGGCCAATTTTATTTATTATTTATACTTCAACTTTTACAGAACATCTTAAATACAGTCATTACCATACCTACGCTGACGACACTCAAGTTTACATTTCATTTACACCTCAAGAGAAAGATATTGTTTGTGCTAGACTAAATCGTGATTTGAATGAACTATACCTAATATCAAAAAAACATTGCCTTCAATTAAATGCCGTCAAATCTAATGCTATACTCTTCGGCAGTAAAAATGCAAGACTACAATGTACTAATAGCCTAAACGTCGTAATTAATAACACACAATTAAAATTTCAAGAGTGTGTAAAAAATCTTGGCCTTCATATAGATCAGGATCTACGATTTAAAAATCATGTTAACAAGTGTCTCCAGCGTGCTTACATTAATTTAAAATTATTATATAACAACAGGCATATACTAAGTGCGCATATAAAGACATGTTTATGTAATACACTGGTACTATCACAATTCGACTATTGTGATGTAGTGTATGGTCCGTGTCTAGATTCAATAGATAAAAGTAGAATACAAAAATTGCAAAACTCTTGTTTGCGACTTATTTTCGGGATACGCAAGTTTGAAAGAGTGTCCCACAAACGTAGAGAGATTGGATGGTTAAGTATGGAGAACCGTAGATATCTGCATGCTGCTTGTCTCTATCGCAAAGTTTTGTTGTATAAATGTCCACCGTATTTACACAGGAAATTAGCATATCGTACAGAGATCCATAATCTAAACTTACGCCACAGAGGTCTTTTAACTGTCCCCATCTACCGCAAACAGTTTTTCCAAAGGTCATTTTCGTACTGTATCGTTAAATGTTACAATAAAATATATACCCACACAGTCTTATCACTAAGTAGTTATCGTTTTAAAAAAACGATATATGAATTGCTGGTTGATGAACAATATACGTGAATTTGCAATTTGTTCGTAATCTATAGCGGATTGTATCTGTTTCTTTGTTTTCTTTTTCTCTATAACCGTATTTACAGTAGGCTCCATGCCGGTATACTTGCTTTGTATAATTATATTTTTTATTAAATAATTAAGTTGTAGGTTAAGTGGAAGAGCAGCAACACGACCTTGTCGTTAAGCTGAACTTCGCCTATGAAAAGGTTTTTCTTTAACTATATGTAAAATAAAATCAATAATATATTTTTATTTCTGTATTTGTGTATATATAAAAAAAGGAACTAAATAATAAAGACAATATTATTATTATTATTATTATTAGATACAATGTAAGATTAAAGAAATTAGGATATACTCGTATCATATATGAAGATATTCCACCTAAAAAAGAAATAAAATCTTCATCAAATAAGTCAAAGTCTTCAGATTATGTGAGTGATTCTATTAACAAATCTAAATCTGAAGAAAGAGATAAATCAAATCCAAAATTTAAAACTAAAATTGGATCTTTTGAAATTTCATATAATAAAGGGTTAAATTGGCTACATTGAGAAGATTAATTATAAATCAACATTTATTAGCAAAGAATCAAGATATAGATTTATCTGATATAAATAATCAAAGTCTTGATGAGTTAAGTGACCTTCGACGAGAAGAAATCTGAACACAAGCAGCATATTCCGATCAAGGCTATAGAGCGTCCTGTTTCCAACTCGTGCTAGTCGGTTACTCTGCATACACAGTGTTGCCACTGTCAGTACAATTGTACTAGTTCTAGTACATAACGGTGCAATTTAGTACGCTAGTACGCCAACTTCAAATCTAGTACAATTTTTGAAAGATTTACGAATTCTTTAATTTATGCTCTAAAATTCTACACACGTTTTACTTCCCACTACATACTCTTTAGTTATTTTCATGAGTCATTGTTGGTGTCACTGATTTCATAAACGATTTGCAGTTGCAAGTATGCAAGCTGTCGTATTTTGTTATTATTGTTTGGCCGGTTTGACGTTTTATTTCAGGTTATGGCGCCGGTTATGCAGTAATGCACATTAATCTTTGTTGTGTTGTTCGTATATTATTTAGTTTGTATGTAGTTCCTGTGTTGAATTTGTTGAATAAATATGGAAAGGTAGGGAATAACGTTTAAATTGTGGAATCTATTCAGTAAATAATAATATTGTGGTTACTTAGATTCATAACAATCACTAAGAAAACACCGCAGCCACAGTCCACCACCAGTGTGGAAAGTAATTATTCTGATTATTCACATCAAGGTCCAACAACTTCGACTTCTGCCGATAATGTTTCTCAGAATTCTGACGACCCCATGACTGAAATCGATCATTCCGATGAGGGTGAACGTAAGGGGACAAATGACAATGCAAATGGTCAATTTTTAATCGTACACGTGTTTTATGCGTAGGTGTTCATGAAGTCCAAAATGAAGCTGATAAGTTTGAAGTGATCATAGCAAGTTCAGAAAAATCGTCTGATGGCAGTAGTATCAACAGTAGTACACGAAAGCGCAGAATATACAAGCAAAAATTCAAATCGGAATGGATTCATAAGTTTGCGTGGTTAAAACAAAGTGCAAATGGTCAAATTTTTTGCATTTGTTGTAACAAGTGCATTGCTGGTGGTTTGAGTCACATTCAGAGGCATGAGCAATCTACAATGCATGAAAAACAATTTCGAAAGGCAAAAAATTCCCCTAAAATTGAAAGTGTTTTGCAAGAAGATGGAAAAAAGCAACTGCTTCAAACTCGCGTGGCAATGGCAGAATTAAAATGGGTTATGTTCTTACATGAACATAACTTGCCCTTTCTTTTAATGGACCATTTTCTTAGAATTAGAATAAATTCAATAAGCAAAACTTTTATGACAGTTTTTATATATTTTAAATTATTAATTAAACTAATAACATCAACATGCTAGATAACTAAACGATTAATTTTTCTTGTTCTCCAACACTCTCCCTCAAGAAGAATTTAATCAAGAGAAATATCTTCCATAAATTTGATTGAAACTTCTTCATTCATCACTTTTTCTCTGACAAAATGATAATGCACATCAATATGTTTGCTTCTTTGATGTGTTACAGGATTTTCTGATAAATGAATTGAGGCTTGATTATCACACAGCAGCTGTGGACTAAGTTGTTCACCCAAATCATTTAATAAATATGATATCCAAATAACTTGTCTACAAGATGATGATAGTGCCATGTATTCTGCTTCTGTAGTTGAAACAGCAACACTTTGTTGTTTCTTAGAGGACCAACATACAGCTGCATTTCCATAAAAACCAATCCATCCTGAATATGACTTGCGATCACTTAAACAGCTAGCATACGAAGCATCACTATAGATGCTAATAAGTGATTCATTTGTTCTTTTATAAATGAGTTTCCTATGAATGGTACTCTTCACATATCTGAATACATGATTTACTAGATTACCATGTGTTGTTCCTGGATCTACACAAAACTGAGACAGAACATTAACTGCATAACATAAATCTGGTCTTGTTCCATTAGCTAAGAAAAGCAAGCTTCCAATTTTAGATTGATAAACAGTTTTGTCAATTCTATTTTCATCCGAACGACATTTTTCAGGTTTTGCTCCATTATCCATTGGTGTCGAACATGGTCTACATTCCATCATTTCATATCTATTCAAAATTTTCAAAATATATTGTTCTTGAGAAAGCGTTAAGTAATCTTCGTACCAAGTTATTTGAAATGATAAAAGATAACTTGGTTTTCCTAACACAGTTACTTCAAAATTTTCTTTTAAAGTATTTTCAATAATTATAACATCATCTTTGGTTGCACCAATAACTAGTAAATCATCTACATATATGGCAACTATTCTATTACCATCTGTAGAGTAAAATACACATAAATCTGCAGTTGATTGTTTCAAGAAAATCGTTTTCAGAATGGAAATAAGTTTATGATTCCATTGACGAGGAGCTTGTTTAAGACCATAAATACTTTTTCTTAAACAGGCTCTCCCTGGTTCTTTATTCAGTCCTTCTGGAATTTTCATGAAAACATTGAAGTCTAAATCTCCATTCAAAAATGCAGTTTTTATATCCAATTGTCTAAGAACCATGTTCTTATGTAAAGCATGAGCAAGAAGAATTCTGATAGTCTCAAACCGTACAACAGGTGCAAAAGTCTCATCAAAGTCAATTCCTGGAATCTGACTGAACCCTTGAGCCACAAGTCTTGCTTTGTACCTGACTATCTCTCCCTTATCAGAATATTTCTTTCTAAATATCCATCGACAACCAATAATCTTCTGTTGATTTGATACTTCAACTATATGCCGGACATTATTTTTCTTCATTGATTCTAATTCCTCTTCAATAGCCAGTTTCCAATGTTCATTTTCAGGACATGTTGTTGCTTCTTTATATGACGCTGGTTCATCACTACCTATGTGACAAAATTCTTCACTATATCGGACTGGTGGTCTGCTTACTCGAGTACTTCTTCTTATACAATTGTCTGATAAAATATCAAGATGATTATGTTTTGGTAAAGTTTCCAAATTTGATTCATTTTCTGATATGATGCCATCATTATTTTCTCTCACTTCTGGAGAAATGAAATCTTTTTCTACGATTTTCTTATCTTTTATGTTTTCACAATTATTATTATCATAATTGTTATCTTTATTTTGATTTTTTGAAACAATGGGATTAACAATTATTAAATCTTCACTTTGGGGGATTAATTTGAAATCTCTTGAAACTACCACTCTAGAACCCGTCCAAAATCTGTACCATCCATCTTTTTCTGCGTATCCTACCACAATTGCTTCTATTGCCCTTGGTTTCATTTTACTACCTGTGCCTCTATCATCAACTGATATATGAATGTAAGCTTTTTGACCAAATATTTTGAGATGTCCAATATTTGGTTTAACTCCATAAAACAATTCATATGGTGTTGAATTTGTGAATGAATGCGGAAGTCTATTTTTTACATAAACACTGAAGGCAATTGCTTCTGCCCACAAAGCAGGAGGTGAATCGGAATCTAACATACAAGTACGTGCCATGGTAATTATGGTCCTATTGTATCTCTCAGCTAGACCATTTGTTTCATGAATTCTGGGAATGGAACATTCAAATTTAATTCCTAATGATCTGAAGAAAGCATGCAACGAATTTGACTTATATTCACCACCACCATCAGACTTGAAGACTTTTACACGGTTGTAGTAATTATTATTATTATATATTATTATTATTATTACCAGTTTGACGTTCTATTTTTTTTAACAAATTCTTTTACTGCGTTTTCAACGTCGCTTTTGTGTTGTATGAATTTTACTTCAGCGTATCTTGAATACTCATCAATAAAGGAAACATAATAATATTTCCCTCCCAGAGACTTAGTAGCAAATGGCCCAGCTACATCGGAATGAATTTTTTCCAAGATTGTAGAACAAGTGGATCCAGGTTCTCTTGAAATTTTACGCACCATTTTTGATTTTTCACATGCTTGACAGTCAATTGTAATTTGACCATTTGGAATCATTTCAGAATCTAACACACATTTCTTTATTTGAAGAAAAGATTTTATAGGGCTATGTCCCAATTTTCTGTGCCAAGTTACAACATGATTATTTGCATTTTCTAGAACTTGCTTTCTTTCTTGAAAAATATTTTCTTTATTTTCTAGTCGTACCCATCCAACTATGACTCCATTTTTCTTTAACACGATACCATCTCCTCCTTCCATAGTAAATCCTTTTGAACTTAAAGCTGTCCAAGACATTAAAGAACATTTCAGTTGTGGAGCATATAATACATCATGCATTACGATTTTTATCGTTGATTTATCTGGTAATAGCGCATTGAGACACACTTTTCCAATATGAGTTACACAAATTTTTCTATCATTGCCCAATCGAATTAAACCAGAATATGGACGTAAGTAACAGAATGCCTTCTTATTTCCACTCATATGCGAAGTAGCACCAGTGTCAAATATCCATTTTTTGTTGTAGTTACCATTATTCTTTATTGGATAAGCTGTATGCTCTTCAAAATCTTCAGTATTACCCATATAGATAGCATCCTGTCCTTGTTTCTTATTTCGACAATTCTGAAAGGTGTGTCCTTTGAACCAACGACCATTCTTTTTGCAAAAAGAACATTCACGGACAACAAACTTTTTTCTTTGACTACCAACGAAACCTTCATTACTAGTGACAGAGTTCTGCTCTACACATGACAACTCAAGTAATCTTGAGCATATATCATACGTCAGATTTGATTTCGTTTTCAAATTGTCTATGACATTTTCTAATTCATCTGGTAATGTTGTAAGAAATAATGAAGCTTTAGCCTTAAATGAACTAGCTAAAGGTCTAAAGGCACCCTCCAAAGAGTCGACTTCTTCATTAGCAGTTTCGGATGTGCGTTCGATTAATCTTTGCCAGAGTTCATTATATTTTGCAATATGATCTGGAATTTCACTTTTTGATACACACTTGAGTCCAACTAAAGACTTTATCAATGAATGTAAAGAATATTCATTTCGTTTGTCAAATAAATTATTCAATGCCTTCCATATGTCACATGCATTTAAGAAACTTGTTATCTGAGTAGCAATTGATGCATCCACATTGAACAAAAGAAATGCTCTAGCTAGAGCATGTCTGTATCTAAAATCTTCACACTCGTCATTATATTTTCGGAACAGTTCCGCATATTTTTCATTTTTTGAATCAACATTGAACTTATTATGCTTCGGATTCTTTTCTTCACCAGTAACAATTTTGTATAAATTATATACATCCATATAAGCAAAGACCATACTTTTCCATGAGTGGAAATTTGATGATCCATGTAGTTTTTCAAATTTCGGAAACTTGTCCATTTCTTCTTTTTTTTCTATATTTCTGTCTTGAGTTAATCTGGGCTCATAACCTCTTAGAATTAGAATAAATTCAATAAGCAAAACTTTTATGACAGTTTTTATATATTTTAAATTATTAATTAAACTAATAACATCAACATGCTAGATAACTAAACGATTAATTTTTCTTGTTCTCCAACACATTTACCAAAATTAATTAAATCTACATGTAGTGATTCCGAGATTGCAAAATGTGCAAATATAAGCAGAACTAAAGCTACACTTATAACCAAAAATTGCCTTGCATCTGAATCTCTAAAATATTTATCTTCAAGAATTGAATCTTGTGAAGCTTATTCCCTCATACTAGACGAAACTACAGACATTAGCACAACAAAATCTTTAGCTGCAGTTATACGATTTTTCGATGGAAATGGTGTGAAAGATCATTTTTTTGGTTTGCTAGAGATAGAAAAAAGCACAGCTGAAGCTATCTATAATGTTGTATTGAAACATTTAAAAGATAATAATATACCCATGAATAAACTTATTGGCCTAGCTGCAGATAACGCAAGCGTTATGATGGGGCGCATAAATGGGGTGCAGGCACGTTTTAAACAGGATTTACCAAATATGTTCGTACTGGGTTGTGTCTGTCATAGTCTTCACTTATGTGCGTCCGCTGCTTCTAACACTTTGCCTAAAAGTGTAGAGGAGTTTGCTAGGGGAATTTACAACTATTTTTCAAATAGTTCAAACCGTTGTAAATTCCTGACTGAATGTCAAAAATTTCTACAAGACAAGCCTCAAAAGATGTTAAGACCGTCACAAACCAGGTGGTTAAGCTTACAGGTGAATTTTTATTTTTCAATTGAAAATGGGCGTAATTCAGTTCAATTTTTATTTTAGGCAGTAGTGAACCGAATTCTACAAAATTGGGATGCCTTAGTTCTTGTTTTTCAAGATGCAGTGCTCTCTGAAAATTTACATAGTGTCGAAATCATTTTAAACAATTTGCGCAATCCAGTATATAAACTGTACTTTAGTTTTCTATCTTACATTTTGGATTTAGTTAATAAAATGAACCTTGAGTTCCAAAATGAAAAATGTAAAATTAATGTACTTAGTTCTAGAGTAAGTAGTTTATATAGAACAATTATTAGAAATTTTATCAAAAAAGAAATTGTGGATAGAGAATCTCTGGACAAGATAGATACAAAAAATCCTAGGTTATATTTGGAAATAGATTCCATTTATTTTGGAGCTATGGTTCATTTAATTACCAACAATGAAACTGTTAAAATACCTGAAGTAGAGCTTCATAATTTCCGGTTGAGAGCACTTGAATTTTATGTTGAGTTAACTGTTCAAATCAGGTCGCGTTTTAAATTTAATGACCCAGTTTTAGAATTCCTTGCTAATCTTTCACCTACAATTGTAATTTCAGGTGATGTACCTTTCATTTCGGTTAAGGCTCAGAAATATTTTCCTCAGCTTGTGGAAGATTTTCAAGCACTTGATTCAGAATGGAGAATGTTAGCAGACCAGGAAGAGGTAAAAAAATTAAAGATTCTGATTTTGAAGAATTCTGGATCAACATTTTTAATATGAAAAATAATTTGAACAGTGCTCTTTTCCCTCATATTTCCAAATTCGTAAAAGGCATCCTTAGTCTTCCACATTCCTCAGCAGCCGCGGAGAGAATATTTTCTCAGTTGAACCTCTTAAAAACTAAAGTACGCAATAAACTTCTTGTAGATACTTGTGACGCAATTCTACATTCCAAAGACCTATTGGGGTGTAATGAATGTTTTACTTGGATGCCCTCAGAAAATCTAATCAAAAAGAGCTGGAAAAGCAAAGAGTCAAATGTATAAAAAATATTTTGTTATGATATTTATTTAGGTATAAGAGAATTATTTATTATGTTATTTGTTTTTGTTTGATATTTTCCACTATTTTGATTTATATTGTTTTGTTTTAATTGTTTACCGTTTTACGTTTTTTACTAAAATACAATATAATCAAAGAAAAATTACTACTGTTTTTTATTTTGGGTACAATTTCTTGGAATCCAAAACTAAATTGTTTTTAGATGCTCGGTTTTTGCAACTGAAATAAATTAAAATTATATCAACAGTAATTTTATTTGATCTAACAATAATTTTAACAAGATTGATTGACGTCGCTATTTTTTAGTTGTTAGTACGAAACTGTAAAATCTAGTACGAAAATAATGTAGGCTCTAGTACAAAAATAAATCGTGTGGTGGCAACACTGTGCATACAACTAATTCAAGCATTTAGTTCTGCATCAACCGAGGGGTAAACCGCTGGGGATTTCTGGTGTACAGGTCTGGGGATGTCCGGGGATGTTTGAGGATGTCCCAGGAAGTTTTGGGATGTCTGAGGATGTCTTGGGATGTCCAGGGATGTCTTTGGGATGTCCTCGGAATGTCCGGGGATGTCCTCGAGATGTCCGGGGATGTCTTCGGGATGTCCCGGGATGTCTTATTTAAAACTGTAGTGTCACGCAGTCGCGTACAATTACGCGCCGTTTATATTTTGAGGTTAGGTTATGATTCTTTATGCAGTGGTTTATGTACTTACCATTATAAAGTTGTTAACAACAAAGAAAACAATATCAATGTAAGATATTTCTAATTATTACTATTGTCTAGCACTGAGATTAAATCGGTACATTATTATTAACAACGGATCAGTAATATTTTTAACATTGTTTCTAGTTCGCATTATTATAATCTGGCTGAAACTCGCGCTGATATGGATTGTTTTGAAGAAGTTCAAATTAAGTTAAATATCACGATTCCGGACTCTTTAAAAAATATTCTCAAGTTCAATGGATTTGATAATGGGCAATTACTTGCCAACTTATCGGACGTGGATATTGGAGAGATGGAGCGGTTTACAAAAGAAGTTATGCCTTCTGTGATTCCCGAAACTCAATATAAAGATATTTTTGGCATTTTCCACTTGGATCCAACAAAATTTAAGTTTGCACCAGGACACAAGCGGCTTCTCTATGAAATCTCTAAATATTTTAAAGAAACATTTAGAAAAGCACCACCAAAGACAAACTCAAAAAATTCTACTTCAGTTATTATCGATTCTGAAGGTGAGCACTATTAATAATAAGTTATTATTATTTTGAAGCTTGCACCTTAATGGCGACATATTATTTAATATAAATATTTTATTTTAGATAAAACCGATAATGTAGCCGACAATAAAGCAAAAGCGACTACGAGTTTCCATTAATGTATGTATTATACTATGTTCACATTCTACAGGATGTGGTTATTAAACCAGGTATTTAATAATAACAACAATAATAATAGGTAATCATGTTTAATTCCTACAGGATCGAGTACATCAGATTTTTCGACTCATACGATTATTACAAATACAAACTCAACTAGTCAACTAGTCAACAAGTCAACAAGTCAGTCAGAACCAGAGCGTGAAACAGGAGACAAGGCCTCTGAGAATAATAGTTTAACCTCGACATCTAGTATCAACAAATGGAAATGTAGCAAGTACCAAAGACGTGAAAGAACACAGCGAGCACGAGAGAGAATCAAAAATCAACCAGTCATCACCACATATTTTTCTATAGTTCACAAAGTCACAAGCACAATCGTCGATCATCCAGAATGTGAAGAAACTTTTATGAAGTTTGATTTAAGCGAAGGGACCATCAGTTCGACAGAAGATAAATTACAGAACAAGAGTCAGTTTCTAAATAAATTATTAAAAATGCTAATGCACTTGGCTATTCAAAATTCTGGACATTCTGCCAACCGAAATCAATATAACAACACTATAAAAAAATTTTCTTTATACTTGTTGTACATTGGTGGCAGCCTTCTGTATGAAACACTTCAGGCAAATTTGAAAAATATTATACCCTCAATCAGTTGTCTAAATAGATTTATCGAAAAAAATTCTCGGAAAATTGATGGACATTTTGATTACGAAGGTTTAAATATTTTCTTAGAACAACGAAATTTGCCCAAAATCGTATGGATAAGCGAAGATGCCACGAGAATTACAGGAAGGATCGAGTACGACAATAAAACCAACAAAATTGTCGGATTTACTATGCCTCTTGTCAATGGTCTTCCTCAAACCGACACATATATCGCAAACTCAGCACATGTAATTCAAAAGTACTTTCTAGAGGCGTCCAAATCAAACTACGCGTATGTAATAATGGTACAATCCTTGTCAAAAGCAGTTCCACCATTTTGTCTCTCCGTTTATGGAACAGGCAATAAATTTACCAGTATGGATGTGAAAAAACGGTGGGATGCAATTACGGAAGGACTTGCAAAATATGGAATAATTGTCATTGGATTCTCTTCAGATGGGGACACACGCTTACTAAAAGCGATGCGGGAAAATGTCAAACTTCCATTAGTACGTGCTGAACATCCAAAATCTTATCATTGGGAATGGTTTCAGGCCGGGTACGCTAAAGATGATGAAAATTCTATTTCATTTACCCAAGACAGTGTTCACATAGCAACGAAACTACGGACTAGATTTCTCAAACCCAATGCAACGTTACCTATAGGAAATTATTTTGTAACCCCAAATCATTTGTTGGAGTTAATGAATACTTTTTCGAAAGATAAGCATTGCTTGGTTCTTTCCTATTTAAAACCTGACGATAAGATGAATTATGAAGCTGCTGCAAAAATATGTTCACCAGCTGTAATTACACTATTACGCAATATACCAGAAAGCAATGGGACTGCTTTTTTCTTAAAAATTATGAATTCCGCAGTAATACCTTTCATTGAAAAAGAAATGACTATCAAAGAAAGACTATATAATATTTGGTATAGTGTGTTTTGTCTGAGAATTTGGAGGCAATGGGTATTAAGCCATCCTACATATACTCTAGGCAATAACTTTATTACATCTAATGCATAGAGTTGAACGCCCACGCTTTAATAAATGTGATAAAAATGTTTCAAATAAACCAAAAAATTTCCGAAGAAATGTTTCTTCCCTGGCTGTTCAGCAGCCAGGTTTGCGAGCAGACATTTAGAAGTACAAGGTCTCTGACATCAACGTTCTCCACCCAAGTGAATTTTAGCATGAAAGATATCATTCAACGATTAGACAGAATACAAGCTATAAACAACATACTTAATGATATTAAGAATTGTGTTATATTTCCTAGGGAAGTGAAAAAGAGTTGTGAAAAACCATTGCAAACGGAGTATGATAATATAAATGAATTTACCGATGAATACATTGAAACTATAGTGACAGAAGCTTTGCGTAAAGCAATGGAAGATACAAATAATTTGGGTATAGAAGTTGAACGGAACTGCTGGAACTATTTGCCCTTTCTTTGCAAATCAAAAACTGTTATTGTTGACGAAGGCGAAGATGAAACAGAAATAAATGCTGATGACCAAGATATTATTTCCAATACGTAAGTTACTGACGATGAGAATACTAATAAAATGTTAAATTACATGCCAGTGGTTAAAGAAGACATCAGCAGAGAGGATTTCCGAAATTTAAATTCAATTCTTCCATCAGATTTATCCAATATTTCACTCTTAGGAGTTGGTGATGGTTTAGCTCTTAAAGATTTTTCCAATGGAGAGATGAAACTGTTTCTGAAACCGGACGCTTCTTGAAAGTAACAATAGGCGAAAAATCGGCAATTATTAAAAAGTCAGCGCTTTGTTGGTTACTGGAGAAATCGCAAGAAAGAGTCAGTCCTGATCGTTTGCGCAGATTCATTAACATTCCATCTTCGAAAACTCCTCGCAAGTATGTCAAAAAAATCTGCCCAGCGACTTCAGTTGGTAGTAATAAAAGAAAAAAAAGCAAATACAATCTACCTTCTAGTGACTCGTCAGAATATTCCTCCTCCAGCAGTAATGAAGATCACATAAGTTTTGATGACAGTACCGATACAGAATCATTTGACGAAAGTGATTTTGAGGCAAATCAAGAGTTTGAAACAGTATTAGAAGAAAGAAGTGAAAAAGGAGAAAGTTGTAAAGTTGACAAAGCCCGAGAAGTGACTCAAAATCAAAAAAGCACCGAGGACTGTAATAGTAGTCATATAGATCTCATGATAAAACCTTCCATAATAGAACCCAAGATAGATTCCGCGGAAGAACATCAGTCAAACAAGAAATCAAATGAGCCATTTGAAACTCATAATCATTCTACACAAGTGGGAGAATTTTATGCGGTTTTTTATGAGGAGAGGTGGTATATTGGACGGATTGAAAAAATCATTAAAGTGAATATTTTCAACGTAAGATTTTTAAAGCAACTGAGAAGAGGAAATAAATTCTCTTGGCCGAAAAATCCAGACGTGGCAGACGTTGAAAAAGAGTTTCTATTTTTTGGTCCTCTAATTTTAAGAGAATTAGGACAACCCCGAGGACAACCCACTACGTCTTTTGATACAAGTTCGGATTTGATCATGTACAATTTAGACGATACCATCTATAATGATATAAGGAAAAAATACATTCAACTAAAATCTTTGCTAAAATCAGAGTAAAACGATTTGTCGAAATTCAAGTTTTGTTAGATTTAATAGATACGAGTATTTTTTAGTTTGTTTGTTTTTTGAAAGAATTATTGTTTTGTTGTTTTTTATTGAATTGTGATTATTTGTGTTAATAAATGTTTTTAAAATGGTTATTTCATTATTTTTATTTTTTATATTTTAAATTACAGATTTGTAAATTTGTAGATGTCATATTTATTCATAATAATCTTTAATGAGCCCATATCGAATTAAGAAATTACTTATTAATAGGGAATGTATTCGGTTATTTTTAAAAAGATTTCTAGGGATGTCTCGGAGATGTCCGAGAATGTTCAGGGATGTCCGGGGATGTCTGAGAATGTCTAGGGATTTCCGAAGATATCTGGGGATGTACAGGGACTTTTCAGGATGTCCAGAAATGTCTGGGGATGTATTTTAGAAAGAGGATGTCTGGTGTACAAATTTTGCTCAGCGGTTTACCCCTCAGCATCAATCAACTACGGCATTGACAATTGGATTGATTACTAGCTTATCGATTCTGAACCAATATTGGGATATATACCTTTTCATAGTCAAGATAAGTATAACTGGTATAGTATAACCAGTTATTGTGATAAGACTATTTATAGGGGTCTTGGTACTCAATCTTAGAAGTTATATCCTTTAATATTGATAGAAGGTAATAAAAGACGTGTATCTTGTATGAGATATTTATTTATTACTTCTTGTTGATTATTGTTGCTATGGCAATATATCCATCATTCAATGCCTTCCTGATGAATATGTATGTAATGGTTTGTATTTGATATGTAAGTAGCAAGAGACAGTACATAACACTCCTCGTAAAAAAAGGCTGAAGATATACTAACAGGAATAATGCAGAAGGGCATTAAATGCATTCCTCAACAAAAAATAGCAGTTACTACTGTCCTTGCATGCGGACATAGAATACGTGCTAGCTACAAAAAATTGAGGTGGTTTGCATCATTTCAATGGTTCTTCACATCATAAAACAATTAAAACTTATGCTAAGAATTAAGTTAATCAAATAATTGAAAGGCCATTGCCGCTGATAGAAAGGAGGCATGAATTGCTGATGGCTAGAACATATGTTGCTGATGGCAAAATGATATCGCAAACTTAACCTAATTAGAATAAATTGGTGGTGTAGGAATCACTTGAAAGACGTTCTGTAAATCTTACTAGAACGAAAGGGACAAAAATTAGGAACGTGAACAAAACCAAGCAACAACATAATAAATACTTCGTGAACAAGTGATGCTTGCGTTACGATTTATGTGTTGTAACTTTCAAAATTAAAAATAACTATGTAATTTAATTTAAAAGCGTTAGCCTAAGTAGTAAGTTTGTGGTTAACATTGATAAACGTAGTTGTACCCATTTTGTCCGTAGGAATGGTAGAATTTTGATTGTATCTCGTAAACGAAGGCAGCATTCATAGGATTTTCCTAAGGTTGTAGAAATACTAGGTGAAATTGTCCGTTGGAGAGTATGATTGAATATTCTTGAATCCTGATATTTGAGAATGAATACTTGAAGCTCGATCCATGTAGCACACGTATTTGGTAGGTCCAAATGCTACTTAGATTGATTAGCTGAACATTATCAATGTATGATTACTTGTAATGTCGAGTTGACAAGGCTCGCGTGGAAAATTATATGTCACTACTGTTATTGCTGGACTTAAGGTTGTGGTGTATAACTAGAAAGTTGGTACACTGCACATAATGGTAAGGTTTGTAAGCGAAATGGAATTTGCTAACATCCGCGTGATTAGATAATTTGAGTTTGGTCAATAGCACGGTTGTAGTTTTCTCGGTTAGCAACAAATCGAATGTTAACATTGTTCTAATTACGAGGTAATGCAGCCGGAACAATTCGACTGGAAAACAAAACATCAGCAATTATTTACCTTTTGTGGTGTTCGCTGTTAATACAACGTAGCACGTTTGTTTATGCTATAAGAACAGATATTATATAAATAATAATATTGTTACGACCAGTAAATGTAAGAAATATTGTTCAGTTGCCGAATGCTGTAATTGTAGAAGTGTAAATATGATTATTTCGTCACTTGGAGGATTTAAGGTAAACGGGGGTGATATGACGCTAAGGGAGATATGACGCACCTTTTGGATCTCAGTAACTGTAAATCATTGGTTGTGAACGAGGGTTTTTCTTGTTAGTTCATATTGCTCTCACCAGGGATCGCCAGTTGGGCAGCGTCCATGGATGAATACGGCCACGTCATTGCGAGTGAAAGCGTCGTAAAGCTTGTAACGAGGTTACTTATTACGGGGTATAATTATTTATTTATTTATATATGTATTTACTATTGAAATAACTGCCATGCAAGTTTTGCCGCGTGACCTCGCTCTTCTGCGAGAAGAGCAAGTTTCGCGTCCCCACCCGTCCTTTCCCTCTTAGCCGTTGGCACTCGCTAGCGCAAGCGCAGCCCCGCCTAGGATGGAGGGTATATAAGTTGGCTCAGCGGACATTTAAATCAGTCTCTGCCGTTACATTTAAGAGAACAATCCGAACCAGAAAACCGAATACCGAACCGACCGACCAGAATCACTTAAGGTGAGCATTATAATATTTATAATACACTACCGAGTATAACCGAACCGAACCAAACATTACCGAATACAACCGTACCGAACAACACCGAATACAATCATACCGAACATACCGAACCTTACCGAATACAACCGAACCGAACACTTCCGAATACAACCGTACTGAACATAACCGAACATTACCGAATACAATCATACCGAACACACCGAACATTACCAAATACAACCCTACCGAACATACCGAACACTACCGAACCGACGTCGCAATAACAAGTAATAGTGTATAGTGCCTGACCCTGCTTGCATATAGTTGCACCGTAACCGTTTCCAACCCTTTTCCTGCAACCCATATCAGTGCTTAAGGTGTTAGTTTGGCTTGGCATAATAGTTTGGCTTGGCATAATAATTTGGCTTGGCATGGTAATCTGGCTATTTATATGTAGCACAATATATTGTGAATAATAAACTAAAGGTTTGCTGAAGTAGTGTTTTATTGAATGGTAGTCATAATAACCCGTAAGTGTGAGCCGTTTCAAAGGTGGACGAAGAGCCCTGGGCACCGAGTCTTCACTGAAGCTGCCCTGGGTCCTACCGCTGACGAGTGTACTCTCGGTAAAAAGTACTGGCGCTCGAGACCGGACCGCATCAACGATACATTCTCCGACCGAAGGGCGTCGCAATTTTGGCGCCCGCGCAGGGACCTAAAAGTTGGCCGAAACAAAAACACAAACCGATACCGGGGTCAAAACAACCAGTTAAACCAAGCAGTCAAACCATTTCAATATGACAGAATCGGAGCTAGAATTTTCCGAAGGAGAACTCGAGGGACAAGAAGAGGCACCCGGGACCGAAACCATCGACATTCGGACTAGTTGGATTTACCGACTCAAGAAAGCTAACTTGATCAAAGAAGCCGCTAAGTTTGGATTATCGACAGAGGGTTCCGTTGACGATCTAAGAAAACGTTTAAGTAGTTACCTTAAAGAAGGGCATAAAAGCCCACAAGACAACAGCCACCAACTAGATTGGGAACCCAAAATTACCGCCGGCATCCATAATATACCTTTTACCCGGACATCAACCGTAACCGGTCCGTATACCGAATTCTTGGCACTTCCATCAGTGAAGCAATTAGAATCCAGGACGTTGCCAGGCTTGTCTACAGCTACCAGTTACACCTCAGCTATAATATATACTGTAGCCAGTACAAGTGCATATACCACGGTTACCAATAGTTTTCCGACACATTTAACATCAACCAGTCTAACTCATGGGTCTTGGTGCAATACCAAATTTCGCCCGGTATCTTCCAGTTTTGCGGGAACTCAGCCTTGTCCATCTGTTATACCGACTGTGAGCCACCCTTCTTCGTTACCGACAACCGCTCCGCCAGTTCCGGCTGTAACACCGCTACAATATCCGATCAATTTTCGTGCGGCAGAATGGAATCTTTGTTTTAACGGTAAATCCGATCCGATTGCTTTTTTGGAAAGACTAGAAGAAATAAGATTACGGTACAATATTACCGAGGACCAACTCTTGCCAGTTTTGCCAGAGCTATTAACCGACATAGCATTATACTGGTACAGAAACAACCGACAACATTGGGGCGAATGGACAGAATTTTTAAGGGATTTTCAAGACTTCTTCCTACCCGCCGATTATCGAATAAATCTGGAAGCTGAAATTAACCGAAGGGTACAACATGAAAACGAATCCGCTATGAACTACATTACCGCATTACAAACCCTTATACGTCGACACGGAAACATGACAGCAGCGCAGGAATTATATTGGTTGTATCACAATCTCCGACCGGAATACCGATTGTACCTAAGACGATCAGATTTTAATTCTATTTCTGAATTAATAAAAGCCGTCAAGGAGTATGAGAGTATAGATCAGGAAATGCGACCAAGAAATTATCTAAATATTGATAATAGCAATATAGCCTTTAAGAATAGAGAGGGAGGATTGCAAGTACCCCATCAAATGGCTAATACAAGGCCTCGAACAACCCCAGCTACAGCCGACCTCCCTGGAGCAACTACAAACGCAACCAGAGCAACGAAGGAGGACACTCAAGGACCGCAGTGTTGGCGATGTGGTCAAACCGGGCATTTTCGCACAGAATGCAGGAATAAGCCGGTAATTTTCTGCTCCCGGTGCGGAAAGAAAGGAATAATGTCTAGGAAATGTACCTGTAACCGATCGGAAAACTACAGAAGAGCGGCCCAGTCCGGAGGTCCGAGACGCTCTTAAATACGACTGCCTCCGAAATTACCGAAAATAGACCGTTCGTTCCAGTGAGTATCGAGGGACATATTTACAATGCCCTTATTGATACCGGTTCAGCTATTTCATTCATAGGATCGGTAGTAATAGATCAGTTGAATGATCCCGTCCAAATTGCTACGTGCCGTACCGCTAGGGTGATTGATGGTTCGTCCGTCCGCATTTCTAGGGCTTATACCGTGTCTATAATGATAAACATGGAAAAGAGAACGCATTGCTTTAATTATATTCCGTCAATGAGGTACGATGTGCTGCTAGGAATGGATTTTCTCAGTAATATAGATATGCATATAAATCTGAAAACCGGAAACGTATTTTTGGGAAACTATTTACTAAACCCAAAACGGCGTGTAAGAGCTAATATAGTGACAAACGATTGTGCCGCAATCGCGGTTATCTCGCCCGATCAAGAAGAGAGACTCGAAAATTTTTTAGCTACAGAGTTATTTGCTTTTGAAGGAATTACCGGCGCCACCCAAGAAATTAGCCATGAAATTCGACTGGCTAACACTCGCCCAATTAAACAGCGCTACCGACCTTTGAATCCTAGAATATAATCGATAGTCAATGAGGAAGTCAATAAAATGCTGGCGGAAGGTATTATAGAACCATCAACCAGTTCGTGGAGCTCACCGATAGTAATAGCTTTGAAGAAAGACGGGAAACCACGATTTTGTATAGATTTTAGAAAAGTCAATGAAGTCAGTCTAAAAGATGCTTATCCGCTTCCGCATGTAAATGGCATTTTGGATAAACTACGGACCGCTAAGTACATTTCGAGCATTGATTTAAAGCAGGGCTATTGGCAGATACCACTTACGGAAGAAAGCAAGCCTATTACCGCTTTTACGGTTGCCGGACGCGGTTTGTTCCAGTTTCGAGTGATGCCGTTTGGGTTACACTCTGCCCCGGCCACTTTTCAACGTCTCCTAGACCGGATTATTGGGCCAGACATGGAGCCGAAAGCTTTCGCTTATTTAGATGATATTATCGTCTTGGGAGAGACGTTCGAAGAACACTTGGGAAATTTGCGGGAAGTGTTTTGTCGATTAAGAGCCGCCAATCTCCGACCAAACCCCGAAAAATGTCAATTTGGCAAAACTTCATTGACATATCTGGGCCACGTAATTAGTAATGGAGGAATTCAAACGGATCCGGCTAAAGTAGAGGCCATCCGTAGCCTTCCGGAGCCCGGAAATATCCGTAGTCTCCGACGGTTCTTGGGAATTTGCTCGTGGTATCGACGGTTTGTACCGAACTTCTCGGACCTAGTCGGCCCGTTAACCAAGCTCCTACGTAAGAATCAGAAATGGGTATGGGCCGTTGAACAAACAGAAGCGTTTAATAAACTTAAGACGCGTTTGACTGAAGCTCCTATACTTGCATGCCCGAATTTTGACAAACAATTTGTTTTGCAAACCGATGCATCCAATTATGGCTTAGGGATTGCATTAACCCAGAACATTGACAATGAAGACCGGGTTATAGCTTATGCAAGTCGAACTCTACTCCCCGCAGAAAGAAATTATTCCGTTACCGAGAAGGAGTGCTTAGCTATTGTTTGGGGTATAGAGAAAATGAGACCCTACTTGGAAGGATATCATTTCTTAGTTGTTACCGATCACCAATCGCTAAAATGGCTACACTCTATAAAGAACCCGTCAGGGAGAATAGCTCGTTGGAGTATCTTCTTACAACAATACAATTTTGAAATAAAATACCGCAAAGGGACGCTCAATAAGATAACCGACACTCTTTCGCGGGAACCGCTACCCCACGACCTGCAAGGCTTGCAGGTATGTGCCGCCGCCGATACCGAATGTTCATGGTATAGCCGTAAGAAGATGGAGGTAGAAAATGATCCGAACAATTTCCCTGACTACTGTATCCGAGAAGGTAGTCTATTCCGGCATTTCTTCGATAATAGCCTAAAAGATGATGATCTGTCCGAACCGTGGAAGTTGTGTGTACCCACACCTCTTGGGAGAGTATTAGAAGAAAGTCACAACTTACCTACCGCTGGTCATCTAGGAATATCGAAAACAATATCACGTATTGCCAGTAGATATTATTGGCCCGGGATGTTCCGTGATGTCACAAAATATGTAAGGGGTTGTATATCATGTCAGAAGTTTAAAACCCTACAACAACAGACTTCGGGGAAAATGCAGCCGACTAAAAATCGCCAGCCTTGGGCCGTTGTGAGTACGGATCTCGTGGGACCGTTGCCGCGATCCCGAAAGGGGAACTGCTACATGGTGGTATTCCAAGATAGGTTTACGAAGTGGGTTCAATGTCGCGCCATACGAAAGGCTACGGCACATAATGTAACACGGGCCTTATACGAGGAAGTGATAACTCGTTTTGGAACTCCATTAACCGTTATCACAGATAATGGCACACAGTACGATAGTAAAATTTTTGGAACATTACTACGTGACTTCGGCATAAGTCACCGATTTACTCCTCCGTATACCCCGCAAACCAATCCGGTGGAGAGAGCTAATCGAACTCTCAAAACAATGATAGCACAATTTTGCGAAACCGATCACAGAAAATGGGATCATTTCCTTCCTGACCTGATGTTAGCTATAAATTCAGCACAGCAAGAAAGTACCGGTTTCACTCCAGCATTTTTAAATTTTGGACGTGAATTAATGTTGCCAAATTCTCTCTTCCATGAGACCGTGGCACTTCCGGAAGGGGACTTGGAACCGTCCACGAAGGAAATACAAGACCGACAGTCTAGATTACGGCGATTAAGGGAACTGTTGTCAGTTGTCCGTTTAAAACTGTCACACTCTTTTGCCAAGCAAAGCCATCATTATAATCTCCGTCGAAGAGACTGGAAGCCGAGGTTAGGTGACAAAGTCATGAAACGAAATCACCATCTGTCCTGTGCCGCCGAAGGATTTGCCGCCAAACTAGCACCCAAGTATTCGGGTCCTTTCAAAGTCACTAAAGTCGTGTCTCCTGTTGTATACAACCTTACCAATGAAACGGGAAAACAAACACAGAACATACACGTTAAAGACTTAAAACCATATCATGCCTTTCCGTAAAACAGATATGAAACGAATCCAGCATCCGCCGTCACAGTTGGTCACCCCAGAAAAGGCGAAAGCCCGGGCGGAGTTGATGGAGCGGGCTAAACAGGCAGCCCGAGATTTAGCCAGAAGGAGGCCATCGGCCCAGTCAGGTGGCAAAGATATAGAATCGGCCATCCGTCGAAGGAGGACACAACCCAAGCCTCTTGGGGAGGTCCGTAAGGAACCGGTTCACTCCGGAATCCTAACCGAGGGAACTACCGTTCCGTCCTCGAGAAGGTCCAACGCGCTTAAGCGTTCATCAGCCGCTGTTGTAGTAAATGAACCCGCCAACAAAAGACCGTGCTGTTCTTGTAGTGCCAGCACAAACCTTACACTGTCCGCAACCGCCACCGAAACATCCGCAATGAATGTTCCAAGCCGTAGGTTACATCTTTTCCTTATTCCGACATGTCTACACTTCCGTGGTAAACATAATTGTAAACATGTTTGTTATCTCTCAGGTAACATGGATACAATGTTGGAGCTAGATACTTTCGAGCTCTTAGAAGACATCGAAAGTGCAATACAAGAAGCCTCCACCACAAACCCCAATCCTCGGGGCCTAACTAGGACTGTGGGGACAACGACCGAGGGCATTTATTGGAGCCCACAACGCCCAACCCGGACGGTAGGAACGTCGACGGAGGACTTACTTACGACTCCACAACACCCGACCAGGACGGTGGGAACTTCCACAGAAGTAGAAAATAATAGCCCAAAAAAATCAGTGGTGACAGCTATGGAGAAAAACGTCGACTCCATGCCCAAACCACTAACATCAGGGCGTGTTCCAGTTTGGGAAAGAGATGTCTGTTGGAGGTGTGGAGAGGTAGGCCATCGCCGGGACAGCTGCACGTCCACGCCGTGCCTGTTCTGTTCGAGATGTGGTCGCCGGGGTGTTCTGTCTAAGAGGTGTCCGTGTCCGCCAATAGGGGGTGTATGGAGGACGACACTCCAGAGGCAGCAGTAACCGGGGAGCGAAGAACAGAAGAGATATATTTATTTAGTTTCCGTTTATTTTTTTTAAGTAAAATACGATAGTCTGACTATGTGATATATTTAGTTTTGTTTTTATTTAGGGCGAGAAAACGAAATATTTAGTTTTATTTTAGTTATATTTATTGATACATGAGATACTTAAGTTTATTTGTAATACCATTGTTGTTTATTTATGCCGAAAAAACTACGTTCTTTTCTTAACTAAGTAGGGGGGGTGTGTAACGAAGTTACTTATTACGGGGTATAATTATTTATTTATTTATATATGTATTTACTATTGAAATAACTGCCATGCAAGTTTTGCCGCGTGACCTCGCTCTTCTGCGAGAAGAGCAAGTCTCGCGTCCCCACCCGTCCTTTCCCTCTTAGCCGTTGGCACTCGCTAGCGCAACGCGCAGCCCCGCCTAGGATGGAGGGTATATAAGTTGGCTCAGCGGACATTTAAATCAGTCTCTGCCGTTACATTTAAGAGAACAATCCGAACCAGAAAACCGAATACCGAACCGACCGACCAGAATCACTTAAGGTGAGCATTATAATATTTATAATACACTACCGAGTATAACCGAACCGAACCAAACATTACCGAATACAACCGTACCGAACAACACCGAATACAATCATACCGAACACACCGAACCGAACACTTCCGAATACAATCATACCGAATACAACCGTACTGAACATAACCGAACATTACCGAATACAATCATACCGAACACACCGAACATTACCAAATACAACCCTACCGAACATACCGAACACTACCGAACCGACGTCGCAATAACAAGTAATAGTGTATAGTGCCTCACCCTGCTTGCATATAGTTGCACCGTAACCGTTTCCAACCCTTTTCCTGCAACCCATATCAGTGCTTAAGGTGTTAGTTTGGCTTGGCATAATAGTTTGGCTTGGCATAATAATTTGGCTTGGCATGGTAATCTGGCTATTTATATGTAGCACAATATATTGTGAATAATAAACTAAAGGTTTGCTGAAGTAGTGTTTTATTGAATGGTAGTCATAATAACCCGTAAGTGTGAGCCGTTTCAAAGGTGGACGAAGAGCCCTGGGCACCGAGTCTTCACTGAAGCTGCCCTGGGTCCTACCGCTGACGAGTGTACTCTCGGTAAAAAGTACTGGCGCTCGAGACCGGACCGCATCAACGATACATTCTCCGACCGAAGGGCGTCGCAAGCTAGGTGAGTGCGGCCGAAGTTTTCTTCTTATATTTTTATCTCGTTACATCTTAGCCATCCTTTTGAATTGGCGCAGTTTTTTTTATTTATAGTAATTCACAAGCCTTTAAAATCCTGATGCTTACCAGATTATATCGAGTTGATTATAAATTCATAAAATTTGTGAAAAATAATTCAAGTTGGCGGTTTGGGTGATATGACGCATTGTTGCTGTCGGTAATATGCCGCGCGTCATATCACCCGTGAACGCACTTGTAGGGCCATGTCATTGCTTTTTTTAATATTGTTTATACGAGTGATTTATTTTTAAATTCTTTTAGTGATGCCAAACAAGTATAAATCCAAGGGGATTAGAGGGAAGTGGTCCCAAGATTTATCAAAAGCTGCCGAAGCAGTACGCGACGGATTGTCTGTCCGCGCAGCAGCGAAAGCAAACAATATCCCGGAGAAGACACTACGGAATCGGCTGCAACTGAAAAACCTGGAGAAAGGCCGCCTTGGACAACCTCCTGTTCTAGGCTGGGACGCCGAACGAAAGATAGTACTCCACGTGAAACGTCTCCAAAAAGCTGGATATGCACCAACGAGAAGTGGGTTAAGGCGGATGGCTTTTAATCTTGCCAACAATATGGGTATTAAGCATAGGTTCAATGCTGATAAAGGCATGGCAGGCGTAGATTGGCTAAAATCTTTTATGTCTCGCAATCAGACCCTCGCCATTAGGAAAGCGCAAGGTTTGTCCAATGCACGAGCAGATGGAATGAACAAAGAAGAGGTAGACGCATATTTTGACCTATTACGCAGCGTTTTAGAAGAACATAGGCTATTCAACAAACCGTCTAACATCTACAATGTAGATGAATCTGGCTTACAACTTAACAATGAACCCGGTCAGGTCATCGCCGAAAAAGGCAGCAAAGCAGTTCAGGTCCGCCAGTCTGCTGAAAGAGGAGAGACAGTGACTGTGGTGGCATGTTGCAATGCGGAGGGCACCTTCTTGCCGCCTTTTATTATTTTTAAAGGCGTGAACAAACAGCAAGCTTGGCTTGATAATCTGCCCCCTGGGGCAGTTTTGGAAATGAGAAAAGAATCAGCCTACATCAGCGAAGAACTGTTCATGCGCTGGCTGGAAAACCATTTCATTCCGAGGAAGCCAGCTGGCCCTTGCCTTCTAATATTAGATGGCCACGGTTCCCATGTCAATTCACCGGAAATCCTCGCAAAAGCGCTTGAACATGATGTCAATTTCCTGTGCCTTCCAAGTCACACGACCCATTTTTTGCAGCCCCTTGACCGTTCGTTCTTCAAACCATTAAAATCATATTACAGAAGCGCAGCGATAGCATGGGGCACTGCCAATCCTGGCAAAAAGATCGAACGACGCCACTTCGGTCTACTGTTACAAAAAGCTTGGGCACAGGCTACGATAGCTACCACAGGTTCATCAGGATTCAGAGCGTGTGGCATCTACCCCTTCCAGCCTTCAGAAATTCCGGCCTATGCCTTCCTTGTGAATTCAGGTGCCTCTACTCCAGCTACAGCGGTGGCAGGGGCTGAAACTGGACCACAACAAACTACATCTGATCATCAAAGAACGCCGCCACAGACAGTACCCGAGCCAGTCATCGATGTAATGACGCCGGCCAAACTTCTGCAGCAACTTTTTCCAGTGCCCGTAGCCGGTCCGAGCAACACGAGACGTAAGCAGCATGCACAATTGCTAACAATGACTGAATACATAGCAGAGATTACCGAAAAACGACAGAAACGACTTAATGTTAGCCGGAAAGCTGCTTCCAAATCTCTTTCGTCATGCACTTCTCAGAAAAAGCGTCCTAAGTTATCGAGCTCATCATCTGACGATGAGGATGAGCGTATTTCACTTCATGACGACTCTGAAAATTCAGATTTCATTGGTCTGTCAGAACCAGAAGAAGACGAGATACCCAAACCTGGACCCGTTGAGCCTGACGACTTCGTCATAGTTAAGTTTATTGGAAAAAAGACATTGGTTCACTTTGTTGGGCAAGTAAAAGAGGAAAAAGGAAATCAGTTCGTAGTTACCTTTTTAAGAAAACAAGGCGGCCACTTCCATTTTCCCCAAGTGGAAGATCAAAGTATCGTAGAAGAACATGATTTAGTGAGGAAACTTCCTCAACCTTGCCGCGCAGGCACTACCCGCACTTTAGGGATGTTCAAGTTTAAAATAAACATGAAATTGTACAATTTTCGTTAACTAATATTGTATTTTTTGCCAATAAAAATTGTACACACGAAAAAATTATTTAATTCCAGCTGACAAATAAAAGATGCACTAAAATACCATAAGCCATATCACCCACTACTGGTGCGTCATATTCCCTATATAGGTGGGTTATATGGTCGAAAGGTGAGACTAGAGAATATAGCCTTTTTTTAATCTCTGAAGCACAATCTAGTCTGTTTGATTATTGTACACGAAAGACAGATGACCAAGCTTCCGAGGAAAAAAAAATGTGCCACTAACTTAAATGGTTACTTAGTTATAGCAATTTATATAAGCTATTTATAAAAATTGCTTATATAAAAACTATTTATATAAGCTAGCTAAACAAAAATTAGGTGATGTGAATGTATGGACCAATGAATATATAGGTAAAACCAATGGCTCAATTAACCCTTTCAGCCACAGTGGTAGTGT
Organism: Agrypnus murinus; assembly: GCA_929113105.1. Taxonomy (NCBI): domain Eukaryota; kingdom Metazoa; phylum Arthropoda; class Insecta; order Coleoptera; family Elateridae; genus Agrypnus; species Agrypnus murinus. The sequence continues at coordinate 104,748,060 of OV816026.1, read as the reverse complement.
AAATTTACCACACATTCATGATTATTTTTTAATATTTACGTCGTTGTGGTAGGTATTCTAGACCACATAACCTCAAACTGGAATGTATGTAGATGATAAATAAATTTTTTCCGTCCCTCTCAGCTTCATCTCAAACATGTATATTTCTTGCTCCCTCGTATGACTCCAGCTTGGACAGGTGTCTTGTGTGTTCTTGCAAATTTAGCCTCGTTTTGTGTTGAAATCAGTAATATACAGGTAAGTTTTGTAATAATTCAATCATTTATAGTCTGTGGATGATAATTACTTGTAATTTGAAACAACAAATATTTTGAACTTCAAAATAAAGCAGAAAGTTTATGTGGTATTATTTTCCGACCACAATGCACTAACTTTGAAATTTTTTATTACCATTCAGATGTCCTGGTACGAGCAAGAGCAAAAGCGATTGCAAGCATTACTAGACCAAATTGACCAAATTGAAGAGATTCCATCAGACACAGAATCAGTAGATGGTGAAGAGGATGAAGACGATATTGATCCAGCAGCAGACGAAATTGTTGGTTTTTACCAAGTGGGTGAAAACAACGATCTACAACGGATTGAAATATACCAAGACTATCCAGACCCCGGTCCAGAACCCGGTAAGACTTTTTGAGTAAGGTTCCTACAAAAACAATTTTTTTCTATCAGAACAATTTTTAGAGCATCTGCTTGAAAATTCAGATTTGAACTTGAGTGATAACGCCCAAGATGATAATGAGGATGATGATGATGATGATACTCCTTTATCAACTCGCCTTTACAGAAATGGTGTAAAATGGAAAAATGTATTTCCCATTTTTTCACGTGACTTGAGCTTTCGTGAGCACGTGGGACCAAAAATTGAAGTTGAAGAACCAATTGACGCTTTTCTAGCACTATTTCCAAATAGCCTTATCCAGGATATAGTTGACCAAACAAATTTATATTCTACCCAGAGAAACGGGGGAGTTTGTGCTAATCCGACTAATTTGGAGGAAATGAAAACATTCTTGGGGATAAATATTATAATGGGAATCAAGAAATTACCGTCATACAAAGACTATTGGTCTTCCATGTTAGAAATACGCGATTCTTATATTTCATCTTCCATGAGTTTGAATAGATTTGGGTGGTTTTTGTCAAATTTGCACATAAATGATAACTCACAAATGCCAGCAGCCAATTCTCCCAATTATGACAAGTTGTATAAAATACGTCCTTTACTACAGGTGTTGTCTGAGAGGTATACGGCTTGCTATGACGGTTCTGAATATCAAAGCATCGACGAATCTATGATCCCATTCAAGGGGAGGAGCAGTTTGAAGCAGTTCATGCCCGATAAGCCAACTAAACGTGGCTACAAAGTGTGGGTTAGGGCCGATATTCGAGGGTATATTCTTCCATTTCAAATTTATGAGGGTAAACGGAAAAATGTTGTTGAAACTTGTCTAGGAGCTAGAGTTGTAAAAGAACTGTCTGCGGATTTAGTTGGAAAGAATTATAAAATCTTTTTCGATAATTATTTTAGCTCCGTAGAGCTTATGATTTATTTACAAGAAAAGAGAATTTGGTCTGCTGCAACTACGAGGTTACATCGTAAACTTTTCCCAAAAGACTTTTCGGCAGATAAAAATTTGAATAGAGGTGACCACGAATTTCGATCAACCCTTACTGGTATAAGTGCTGTGAAGTGGAAAGATAGAAAAGGCATTCACCTACTATCCAATTTTCACGATCCCAATAACTCTACAAAAGTAAACAGGAAACAAAAAGATGGTTCTGTGAAAGAAGTTACATGCCCCCAAGTAGTAAAAGATTATAATTCTTATATGGGGTTTGTGGACAAAGCTGATATGCTGAAATCGACTTACAGCATCAATAGAAAGTCACGCAAGTGGTGGCATAGGATTTTTTTTCATATGCTGGACACCTCGGTAGTAAACGCATTCATTCTGTATACTGCAGAGACCGAAGGCGCTAAGATCACTCTGAAAGATTTTAGAATCTCTGTAGCTCTTGCACTTATTGGAGTACGAAGAAAGGAAAAGCCGGGACGAAAAAGGTCTGTTACAAATGTTAATCGCTTCAAGGTCCATGTTCCTCAAGAAACGAGATTTACAAGTGCAGCACACTTGCCTGTAAGAACCACAGCACGAAGATGTGGAAACTGTTCTACTAGGGAACAACAATATCGCTCAAAGTGGGCGTGTACTGTTTGTAATGTTGCCCTTTGTTTGTCAGAAAACAGGAACTGTTTTTTAAAATTTCATACCAAATAATGTTTGTAATAATAATCTAATGTTTTTTTCATGTTTGAATAAAAAAAATTAGTTTTGTACGTGAGGGTTGTTTTAAAAATTTTGGGTGCTTTGTGCATTGTGGTCGTTACGGCAAACCACCACCCTTAAATTCGGGGGGGTTGACCAAAAAAAAATTAAAAAAATATTTAGGGACCTTTAGCTATAGTTGAACCTAAAAGTACAACGAACAGCAAATATTTAAAAATATATATAATTACGTGGCTGAAAGGGTTAAAAAAAATTAGCCGTACTGGCGATCTACAACAATAGAAGGTCGTATGAATGTAAATCATACTCGTAGAATAGTTTCTAGTTTTTTTTTATGTTTTATATTTGCGCTAGTTAACATTTAGTCATTAGTCAAGCGAAGTGTGAACTAATTATAAAGGTATGCAAGATAAACGCCTCGAGCGGAGCGCCCACGATTGCAGGTGCAGTATCAAACCCACGGCCACGTGTGTGCATAGCAAGCAGCTGCAATACTCAGAACTGTATCTAATGCATTTTCTATGAATTCTTAGAGGAAGTAGAATGCTATCATCACGTATGGCACAGCCCACGGCCACGTGTGATCAACTGAAGGATTTTTACGCCCACAGAAAGAGTATATAAAGACCGGAGCTTCGTGGGACAAATCTTGATATAGAGCGAGCCTTCGACAAGATTTGGCATGAGGGACTTATCTATAAGCTCCTTGTCGCCCGAGTACCCATAGATTTCGTTAGGACCATCTACAGCTTTCTGTCCCACCGCCAACACCGCGTGCGAGTATACCAGGCTTTGTCTAGGGTGTACGAACCGCGGGCCGGCGTCCCCCAAGGTTCTATTCTCTCTCCATTATTATTCATCTTTTTCTGCTATGATATTCCGGTGCCCAGAAATCCCTTGGTTAGACTCGTCCAATTTGCGGACGACTAAAACACAAGTCACAATCTTCAGAAACGCTAATCGCACTACATCCCCCCGATTTGATTTTGATGACGTCCGCCTGGAACTTTGGGGCTCACCCATTCAACTATCCCCCTTGGTCTTGTACCTAGGGATATCTTTCTCTTCGACGCTGTCATGGAGGGAGGAGGCGACTCGCTGTCTGGATCTGGTCCAGCGGCGGGCGTCTCTTCTCTCCTTGATACGCGGAGGCAATCCAGGCTGCCATCCAAGGACGCTCATCCACACCTACAAAACATTTATCAGACCCGTGATTGACTACAGGCACCCCGTCTTCTGTTCCGCGCCGCCTAACGTGATCAGGCGTCTCCAACAGGAGAGGGCCATCTGCAGGGGGTCTCTGGGATTGGATCGCCTACATCCCTCACGGGAGGTGTGCGACCTGGCCGGGATACCTCCTGTTGATGCGCGCCTCAACTTCCTGAGGGGGCGTTATGTGAACCGGGCGATCCAACAAAATAAACAATCAGTTCTACAACTTCTTCGTACACCCTGCCTCACAGCCAACTGTATCAAAAGAAAACCAAAGTACCCTCCCACTAAATTTTTGTCCAATTCAACCCTTATTAACCCACTCCCCGAGGACCTCGAGGACGTGCTCCACGCGGCACCCATTATCTTTAGAATTTAATACACCGACACGCATACAATTTACACTCCCTGGAATACCGCACACTTTGTGCTCGACGTCAACAGCCCTCAACTCTCTCTGCAGCTGGTCCGGGAAGCAATCGGGGGGATCCATGAATGGGAACGATGTCGGCCATATTGAGAGTCCAACGTGTTCCCTCGAGTATACACTTTTTACTGGGGTCGTCTCATAGGGGATGCCCTATGGGGCCGGGATTCATGGATGTTCAGATGCCCGTAGGCCTGGACCAGGCAGAGAGTCGACCGACTAGAGCCCCTGTTTTATTTGTTTTCATTTCAATTTGTTTTCACTACTATTATTTTTATAATTATCTAACTATTGATTCACTTAATTATTCTTAAAAACAAAAACAGTTCAATATTTCAATACAATACGAAACCATAATAACAACCACTTGTTGTGCTCCATTCGCAATCACTCTTTCAAACCTAATACCATAAATCAACCAATTACCATTAACTTTATTAATCACAGCGTTTCAATTTTATTTTATTTATTTATTTATTTATTCTCTTCCTTTTTCTGTTTATTTTGTTTCAGGTGTTCCAGGAGACCCCCGACAGCCTTGGTAGTGTAATGTCCAGAGTGCTGGACTTTCAGCCAAGCGGCCCGAGGTCGATTCTCGGTGCCGGCAGATCTGGCTAAGGTTTTCTGCAGTTTCCCTTAGCTGTAACACAAATGTGGGATTTGCGCTGTTCCATCTGTAAGTCGGCTGCAGCCGCACCTAGGGCCGGTTCTGAGGAAGCCGTTTTTTGTCTTACTCCAACTCAATTTCAAAATTTCAATCTAATTTTATAATATTTACTTTATAACTTCCATTTAACATATCATTACTTTTATTCAAATCACTAGACAGGGGAATGCTTGGCTTCGAGCTGTGTACTTGGTGACTAATCGGTGCAGTCTTTAACATCTTTCCCATCACCAACATCAACCACCACAAGGGCCTTCTACCCTTCCTCCTGCGCCTCAACTCCACCATCGCCCCAGCACATCCAACCGGCGCTGCCAACGGGACACGATCGCGCCTAACGACCACTTGACTTTGATTTCACTATTTTATTTTTGGTTTTACCGGCTGAAGAGGAGTACTCTCCTATAGTAGCCACTGTGCGCCTTTGCCTCGCAGGCGCACTTCGGGCGCCCTGCTCAGCAAAGACCAACAGAAAATAACGTTGATGACAGGTGGGACAAATCAGTCTGAGTTACGACGAAGCTTGAAAGATAGAAACTGTCTATCAGGATAGATGTTTACCTTCTTTTAAGCAATACTCACCCAGAAAGCCGTAGAAACTGTTTACCATGGTAAATGTTTACCTCGGTCTTTCTGAACATCATAATTACCAGCTTTAAGGGCTTTAATGGTCGCGAAGCGGTGCTCTCCACATATACACGAGTTTACCTTTAATATAAATTCAAAGGAGAGTTGTTATAGAAACCAAAGTTTTTCGGAATTATTGTTATTTATAGAATGGCGCTACAGCGAGTTTTGTTATTTATTGTAAATAATGTTATCAAATTAATTTAAAAGCGGATACTCGGCATTACAGATTTTCGAAAATCTAAATTAGCAGTTTTTTCAGGCAACTTGCTTTGTAGCGCCATTCTAAATATACTTATTAAGCACTATGCAAAATCTGAGGATAATCCTACACGCCATTTTAATTTTAGAAGTAAAATCCCAAAAATAAATGTAATCATTGAGATGTGGCCCCCTCGGCATGACTTACGCGAAAGTGTCGCTATTAGTCCCGCCTACAAGCATCCGACGATTCCCCTACAATTTTCATTTGAATACGAACACGGAGAATGATTTCAATATTCAAAGGAACCGTAAACATCTTTTACGTTGGATCTGAATCTGCCCAAGTTTGAATTATGTAAAATTTCAAACTTTTTGAACGACATTATAAAGAATATAGTTCTCAGAATTTATTTACAAACATTTAGTAATTTTATTAATTAAAGAAGTATGTAGTTGAAATTTTTAATGCTAAATAAAAAAAGGGGAATAACATATTAACTTTGATGACAGCTTGTCGAAGCTGTCGAAACAATATTGTCAAGTGATACTTTAAAAAACTGTGAAACTTTTAAATTATCTTTATTTATTTCATGACTAACATTTGGTCTGCGATATATTTTTTATCTTACTGCAATAAAAAATACCAATAGATTGATGTTTTGTTCTGTTTTCAGAACTATTATTTTAATAAGATAACAAAAAATGAAAAATATAAACCAAACTATTGCTGTGTACTGATGACCGCATGGTTGATTTCTGCTGTCATTAAAATATTGTATTATAATGCATATAACATATAACATTTATTAGGTTTGAAAACTGATCGCTAGAAAAGACTTTCAACATCATTTATTATACTCGTCATTTATTGCAATCACTGGCAACTTTATGCAGTTACTTTCTTTTCAAAACGTAAAAACGGCTTAAATATTTTTAAACAGAACAGAATTAGTGTAATTAATTATATTGTCTTTCTTTAATTTTATTTTTAATTATTAATTAATTCACATTTCCCAGACTATTGCCTGGTAGATTGCGAGTGAAATATATTCCTTACAATAAAACAATTAAAACACTTGTAGAAATCTTCACTAAAAAATTATTTAAAAAATATACTTTTCTTCAGCGGTCGGTTTTGATGGTTGTAATTGATTCCTACTTTACTAAAACATTTTAATGAAGTTCAAATTTACAAAACAAGATAAACATTGCATATAATAAAAATAGATTTAGCTAGAAAATACGTAAAGGCGTACCTCCCTAATCAAAGTTAGATGAGCTACGCCTTTACGTATTTGACTAACAGTTTGAAAATTGCAAATTCCGTGTCAATGGTTTATCGCCAGTGTGCAGGGTAGATGTCATTGGTTTGCTATAAATTATCTGTTTTTCCCGTGCTGGAAGGACTTAGTCTTAGCACATATGTACTTATATACTGCGGTATTGGGTAATTTCAAAAGATATACTTTTGAATCTTCTGATATTAGTGACATTAGTGCAATAATCAGGGGCGTGCTGGCCCGGCGGGACGCCGGGCAATTGCCCGGTGGACCGCCGCCGTTATCAAGATATGGTCGTTTAAATTAAAGGGCGATTTCAGTATTTATTATTTCTAATGGGCACCACTCACGGTGTCTCCCCGACGACGTCGGCGAAAACGTCGTCGACGACGTCGGGGACAAGGTCGAAATAATGAGGTAATGTTTACATTTACTGTAATTTAATGCATGACTGTGAATAATAAAATTATGAATATCGTATTTCTTTTAAGACATCAAAATGAAAGAAAGTAGTTTTGAGCATAATAAAATGCGTACTGAATTTCTTTAAAGTATTTCGAAATAGCTTATGCAATTAACAAAACTTTTCATAAGCGGAATAATATTGATATCCATCGATAGAATTACAAGTAACCCTTTATTATAAAACGAAAACTCTTTGTTTTTTTTATTAATCTCATTCTTAATTTAGTTTAAAAATGGATATAATTAACGCAGGATTTAGGATTTAGGAGTTCTGGTGCGCAAATAAGGATTTCCTATAAAGGACTTTTGATAAAATTTGGTAGTGATAATCGTCGGAAAAATATCATGTTTAAAAATGTAATGGTTTCACCGTCGCTTCCTTTTCCGTGTAGTTTTAAAATTTTATGCTGATGGTACATAACCTTATACTATATCTATCTTTTTCGGGTTTACTTGAATTATTTCATTTTTATTACATTTGTTTACAAACAACTGTTTACAACTGTGAAAATAAAACCCTTGTCAACTGTAAATTATTATTAGGCAAAATAAACATATACATCTGGGATTACTAAAAAATATATGCTTTCTTTATTATACTTTTTAAGAAAACATTATGAATTCAATATGCTGTGACACTTTCAAGTGATAAGATGGATTTTTATAAATTATCTTTGAGAAAAAAAATTGCAGTTGGTGTGGCAGTTGCCTTGTGCTTCGAAGAAGAAGAAACTGAAACACCACGAAAAAAAAGAAAATATGGTTTTTAGATCGCAAACAATATTCACACATGTCCTTGTTAAAAGAATTGCGACAAAATGAGCCGAAGGATTTTTATTATAAGGTTATGTACCATCAGCATAAAATTTTAAAACTACACGGAAAAGGAAGCGACGGTGAAACCATTACATTTTTAAACATGATATTTTTCCGACGATTATCACTACCAAATTTTATCAAAAGTCGTCCTTTATAGGAAATCCTTATTTGCGAACCAAAACTCAGAATCCTAAATCCTGCGTTAATTATATCCATTTTTAAACTAAATTAAGAATGAGATTAATAAAAAAAACAAAGAGTTTTCGTTTTATAATAAAGGGTTACTTGTAATTCTATCGATGGATATCAATATTATTCCGCTTATGAAAAGTTTTGTTAATTGCATAAGCTATTTCGAAATACTTTAAAGAAAGAAATTCAGTACGCATTTTATTATGCTCAAAACTACTTTCTTTCATTTTGATGTCTTAAAAGAAATACGATATTAATAATTTTATTATACACAGTCATGCATTAAATTACAGTAAATGTAAACATTACCTCATTATTTCGACCTTGTCCCCGACGTCGTCGACGACGTTTTCGCCGACGTCGTCGGGGAGTCACCGTGTATGTGCTATTTAAGTAGAAGGAAATGGTAAAGTGTAATCGTACACCAGAACTGATAAATCACGTAGCTGATCTAAAGTGGTTGAAGTGGTTCAAGAAATTGAGTCATTTAAAGAAGTGTGAAGAGATATTTTTACTCTTTTAGCTTTGGCTCTCAAATTTCAATAACAAATCTTGGAGCATGCAAGTAAAACAAAATTAGTTAAGAACGTAGAGTTGACACGGTCACATCTTCGTCAATTACGGGTACGGCGTGTTCGAATTTAGGTTTCTGCTGTTTGAGATTTCACCTCCAAATTGCTTATTATTCCGTCGCGTTGCAAGCTGCAATGGATAAAAAAAAACGCAAAGGTGGTGCCGAAAGATTACGGGAAAAGAAAAAAAAACTATTAAAAGAAGATGCTGAGAAATGTGTGAAATTAGATAAGTATTTCAAAGACTCCGCGGTACATAAAAGTGCCAGTGAATCAGTGCCGTCAACGAGTAGTGACGCCAGAGATGAACACTTGAGTGAGGGGGAAAATATTGCAGAAGTTCCAAATGTAAATGTAACAGTGACTGCGATTCCAGGTGCCAGAACAAGTAGTCAAGTCAAAAGTCAAGTGATTGAAAGTGATAGTGAATTTGACTTATTTATAAAACCCGAGGAAAGTTACATCGATTTATTTTTTAAAAAACACCCACAGCAACCATCCGAAAAATTTGAAAATCTCCCTTTTTCTCCAAGTAAGGTATTTTTTTGCGATGATGGTAGTCAACGAATGTGGTTGAGCTTTGACATCAAATCACAAAGGCTGTTTTGTACTGTGTGTTTGGTATTTTGTAAATCAATTGATCAAACCTCATTCTGTACCGGAGTAAATGATTGGCGACATGTGCATCAAAGAATTTCTGAACATGAAGCTAGTACTGTACACTCGAGATCTACGGAATCTTATTTTATGAGAGGGAAAAATAGAGACATTAAAAGTCTTGTCTGGTCCAGGCAAACCAAACTTAGAAACGAACAAGTTAAAAAAAGAAGACAAATACTTGAAAGAATAATAGATATTATTAAGGTAATTGGAAAACGCGGACTTAGTTTTCGAGGTAAAAGAAATGAAGCAGCATATAGTTTGGATGACTCTAGTCTAGATCACGGTACTTTCTTAGAGCTTATTATTTTATTGAGTAAGTACGATGCAATCCTGAAAGAACATTTGACTAATGTAATTAGTAAAAGCAACGAAGCTAAAGCTAAATATGAAAGTAGTAGTGGTAAACGAGGTCGTGGTAACTTAATGACCTTTTTGTCGAATAATACTGCCACTCTGATTATTGATACTATCAGTTCCTTTATCAAAAAACATATTGCAAATGAAATTAAATCTGCAAAATTCTTTTCGGTTCAGATTGATACTACCCAAGACATTTCTGTGAAAGATCAGTGTTCTGTTGTAGTAAGATATGTTTTTAATGGCGAAATTAAAGAGAGTCTGCTTGCTCTTAAAACTTGTAGCGATTCTACTGGAAAAGGGTTGATGGATTTGTTACAAAGTGTATTCAACGAAAACGAGTTGGACGTTAAAAATTGTATTGGAAATGCAACTGATGGAGCAGCAAACATGAGAGGTCAGTATAATGGATTTACAACATGGCTAACCAAAAGTTCTCCGGAACAAGTGCATGTGTGGTGCTATAGTCATATTTTAAATTTGGTATTGAGTGATTGCACAAAATCACCCATTTCCGTTGCAACTTTTTTCGAAATTTTAAATTCTGCTGCCATTTTTTTCAAAGAATCTCATAAAAGGATGGATATTTGGAGACTTACTGGAAACAAAAAACTTCAAGCAATTGGAGAAACTAGATGGTGGGCAAAAAACGCGGCTTTAACGAAAATTTTTGGATGCTTTGAATCCTATCAAAATGGACTTTACATTGAATTAATTGTAACCCTTTGCAATATAGAAGATAATGAGAGCTTTAGTGCCGATATAAGAGCTAAGGCAAGAAATTTGAAACAATCTTTCCTTAAGTATGAAACCATTTTACTCTCACAAATTTATTTAAAAATTTTCAGTATCACTGAGCCTCTTTCAAATTATTTGCAGACTCAAGGGCTTGACATTTTGAAAGCTCAGCAGTTAGTTAGTGTTGCTATTCATCAGCTAAAAATAATACAACGAGATTTTAGAAAAATTAAATTGCAGTCGGATAAATTTGTTGAATGGGCCAATGAACAATTTGTTGCAAAGAACGTTGAAGAGGAAGTAGAAGATTGTTTACCACCAAAAAGAACACGAAGAGTTAAGAAAATGTCAGGTGAATTACTTTGTGACAATCCAGTTGAAGACGAAACAAGAAAATTTGAAGTTGAAGTATATAACATGATTATGGACACCATAGTTGAAAGCATGAGGACACGTTTCGAAAATAATAGAGAATTATATATGGATTTACACTTCCTGGCACCAGCTTCTTTTCCTGAAATTAAAAATGGACAGATGCCCAAGAACGCACTAACTAGCCTCTGTGAAAAATTGAAAAACATTGATCTAACGATCGATATCAATATTCTACAAAATGAATTAATTAGTTTCGCTCATGGCTGGGACAAATTAAAAACAACAACTCAAGAAGAATATGTATACTACAGAACGACTCAAAATGATGAACTTGACCTTAGCAGTGATTCTGACGATGATGACTGTGATAGAGCAGAAGATATATTACATCAGAGTGCCGTTAAGTGTTCAAACTGTAAAAATTGTGCAATTTGTTGCTTCAGTGTATTAATGCAATATAATTTATATAGCAAAGCCTATAAACATTTAACACTTGCATATAAATATCTTTTAACCCTACCAATAACTCAAGTGGCTTGCGAAAGAACGTTTTCAGTGTTGAAGTTTCTAAAAAACAGAATAAGAAATGCTCTATCTGATCATAAACTAGAAGCTTTTTTGTTGATGTCAGTGGAAAAGAGTGTTTTAAGTACATTAGATAGTGATGATATTATTGACAAAGTAGCTGAACACAGCGAATTATTACGCAAGAAGTTGTCAAGAGAGGAAGTTTTGTAACGTGACTACTCGTTTTTTTCAACTTTTTTTATGTTATTGCTATTATTGTTATTTTATTGTTATTATTACTATTATTATTATTATTACTATTATTATTAATTGGCCCGAAGTTGCCGTAATGTCCCGGCCTGGACTACTCGACCCAGCACGCCCCTGGCAATAATAGTTGTATTTGAATAAAATTGGTCGTGTAAGCTGCGGAAGCAAGAAAAAGTATTTGAGTGCAAAACGTCAAAGTTTTATAAACAGAATGAAGATGTAAGTATACGTTCTGTAGTACTTTCTATTCATACAGTATGTATGTATATACAAAAAATAGGTGTTTTTTGTTTTTCACAATTTTATTGTTTTGCAATGTTTTTGCTTCAAAATGGGTATCTTTATGTTTTTCGGGTCGCTGAATACGAATGTGAACACCAAAAAATTTTTGACAGTTGTCTTTAAACTACAATGAGCATTTTTGAGGAAATTTACAGCATTATATGAGTTTCTCGAGTCGCTGAGTTCAAATTTGATGTCAAGATAAAATTTGGACAGTTAACAGCTGTCAATATAACTGTCAATTACATGGAAAAGAAATAGATTCAAGGAAATTATTTTATTACAAAGGTTTTTAAACACACCAAACAATAAAATTAAATAAAAATACCTATTTTTTAAAACTTCTACAGTTTTAGGCACGTATAGGCACGGTTTAAATTAAAAAATATATATTTTCTAACGTTTTAGGGGGTGCGCGAAAAAAACATTTTTTTAACGGTCACCCTAATGTATATACAGGGTGTATTGTCGATTTTGTTACATAGGCGAATAGCATGTAAAAACACAATTTCTCAAATATTGGCTTCCCTAATTATTTTAGAGGAAAATTCACTGTAACAAAGTTGTAGATCTTATTGAGTACTGTACAAACCATCCCCTTTTAACATTCTGTGTAAAATAGTTTTTAAGGTATAAGTGATTTTATGGTATATTAACTTTGTAAATCAGAAATTCGTTAATAGTTATTACCACGTTAGATTTAGACATTCGGTGTAAATACAAGAATTTTTGTTGCTTATTTTCATTCTTTTTACATTCTAACTGCTATGTTGATGTTTAGACTAACCTTATTTGAAAATTTTGCTTTTTTCAGAGTACGAAATACGAGAAAATCAATAACAATCGATGCTGAACGTTCAAATACTAACTATATAAGTCAGCCAAGTACTTCTAGGTAATAATAATTGCATAGTTTATACCTTTATTTTGTGTATCATGTCATTTCGTGTTATTTTTGTTTTATTAATAAGTACTACAGCAGTTTTTGTAATAAAATACACATAAAGTATGCTTTTAAATAAATGTGTTTCATAACGGAGAACAATTAAAAACATCCGTTCTTCTCGGATAGGAAGTAAAACTCCGTATCAATGCGATGTTTGGTACTATGAAAATCCCTATTGGGGGTGGAATTCCCCCAGATTCGGCTAAATTCTAGTAGGGTCGACCAAATAATCATAGTAATCGGTGCCATGAGGTACGAAGGATGCTCCGCCATCCTGATTCCTCGCCCAAAAATAAATAAATAACATAGTTATGTCGAATGTAGTATTGAAAGCTGTCGATTCGTGGGTAACAAGGGAAATAACTAAATTCATAATAATTCTGTACTGTTATACGTTCAACAAACAAATTGCGATTTAATATCCGTGTATACCTGATATAAATCGTGTTACAAACGTTTTACTATTTTTAGAGATGAATCTGAAGACCTAAACATTAGTAATGATACTAACATTTTTAATGAAAACAGAACTCAATTACGTGATCCACAAAACACCACAACACCAACTGGGTTTGTTTATTTATCTTATTAAAATTATTCTCAAAACAAATTTTAAAAAATATTAATATTTTTAGAGATTGTCCCTATAGCCCCATCAATGCGGAAACCATAGAAACGTCTATAACATGTAATGATGACATATTAACAACTGTAAGTGGTAGACGCTATGTTGATGTTGCATATCTATTTAAACAAATTTTTTCGATGGGAGAACATACGCCTTTTACTTGCAACATAACTAACATGACAATAATCTCTGAACTAAAAATTAGGTTATGTAGCGTGTTCAGATTAAAATGTAAAAGTTGTAATCTTGTGCAGGACATTGCAACCGATGATTTGTACAATAAAGAAACAATAAACATTAATGACGCGACTGTGCTATCATGCATTACTATAGGAATAGGTCACTCTCAATTAGTGGAACAACATGCAGCAATGAATATGCCCAGTCTAAGTTTTTACAAGTACAGTCAGAGTCATGAAAAAATGGCTGAAATCATAAGAAAAACAGCTTGGGATGCAATGGAAGAGGCAGGCCAAGAAGAAGCAGCCATTGCAAAACAAGAAGGCAATGTTGACAGAAAGGGTATACCTACCATTACTGTTATTGGTGATGGCGCTTGGTGTAAGAGGTCTTATAAAGTCAACTACAATGCTTCTTCGGGAGTTGCAAGTACTTACTATACCTCTAACGTATGTATACAACTACACTGATTTTAATCTTATAGGCATGTATAATAGGCCAAAGAACAGGCAAACTTCTATATCTGGGAATAAAAAACAAATTTTGTACTATATGCGCTCGTGCAGAAACAAAAAGCACAGAACCCTTGCTGCACAAATGTTACAAGAACTGGGTTGGGACTCCTACTTCTATGGAATCAGAGATTATATGTGAAGGGTTTCAGAAATCAATACAATTACACGGTATCATTTTTAAGAGACTCGTAGGGGACGGTGATAGTAGTGTTATGAAAAAACTGACACAAACTAAACCGTACGGCACTCAACTTGTCGAGAAGATCGAATGTAGAAACCACCTTCTCAGAAACTTTGTTTCAAAATTGAAAGAGATTTCTGGAAAGAGATTCAATAGCAAAAGTCAACCTGTTCCGATTAGTGTTAGAAAATGTCTCGAACAAAACGTTCTAAGATTTAGATCGGCTGTTACAAAAGCAGTTCATTATAGAAAGCAAGAAGATGTCTCCCTAGATGTACAAGTTGATAATTTGAAAACGGACTTATTAAATATGCCAAGTCATATCTTGGGAGAGCATAAAAATTGTGCCAATTTAAACTACTTTTGTAATAACAAACAACCAGACGATGACAACAAAATTCCAGATTTTAGACTATGTGGAATATATGACGATATTATGTATTGCGTCTACAGACTGGTAAACAACGCTTACAGTCTTATTCTGGACAAAAGAAAATTTATCAAGAAGAAAAAAGCCAACAGATCGCAATATTACCAACGAAAATTACTATGTAAAAAAAAACTGACCAGAGAACGCAAAAAAGTTCAGGAAGCTGATGAAGATTATGGTGGTTCTCCCGATCTTCCGGAAATGGAATATAAAGAAAAAGAAGCAGAGTTCTTAGCAACTTTAGTCAAAACTGACAACGAGAGAACAGAACTGGAACTAAAAACAAAAGGTCAGAATTGTAATCCCATCTGGAGACAAGAACGTTCCATTCGCCTTACTGCTTCAAATTTTGGACGAATATGTAAACTTTTGCCAAAAACGTCATCCACCAACGTGGTAAAAAATTTATTATACTCTGAATTTGGAGGAAACAGAGCAACCAAATATGGGAATCTTCACGAACGAGTCGCTATAAGATCATTTGAAAATGCTACAGGCTTAAAAACAGAAGAAGCTGGCTTATTCCTTCATCCTAGATACAACTTCTTAGGTAAGATCGTTGACTGAATATATAAGAGACTAATGCTCTAGCGCTTGTATAAAAATGTCACATGATATAAGCTCGATCCGAAACATGTTTGATGTGTGCAGTGAGTTGGACCATGTTTTAAAGTATAAAGATTTCCGGAAAAATAACGTGAATGTGAAACCAATATTATACAATTAC
This sequence comes from Agrypnus murinus, assembly GCA_929113105.1. Classification (NCBI taxonomy): domain Eukaryota; kingdom Metazoa; phylum Arthropoda; class Insecta; order Coleoptera; family Elateridae; genus Agrypnus; species Agrypnus murinus. Next base: position 104,732,505 of record OV816026.1, on the reverse strand, counting down.
TTCTGAATGCGAGAAGTTAAGATTCTGAAGTTTGTTGATGTGTTGTCACTATTATGTTATATGTAGTTACCTACATTATGTGTACCTACATACTTATAATTTAATTTAAAAAATGCTTACCAGAGATATAAAAGGTTCTTTTTTGGTTAGAAGTAGAAGAAAAAACAATAATCTAATAGTTACTGATACTCAACAATAGTTCAGATTACCCAGAATGTTGTAACAACGATGCGATTTTTTAAGTGCAAATGCTATGATTACATAGTCTCTTCTATCTTCACTTACTTAAATGCAATTAAAACATTATTTTAAAGGTGTACACTTTTTAATTTTTAATATAGGAAGGCTGTTTTTAAGTTTGATAATATTGTTCAATAATATTTTACCTACAAGAGTCCCAATCCCAGCCTCCCTAAATTAAAAATAGAAGAATACACCTTATAATCAATACAATACTACATATAGGTGCAAGTCCTGATGCATTGGTAGGGAACGATGCCATAGTGAAATTAAATGTCCGATTTCAGCCGAACATCTAACTGTATTTGAGGCAATCGAAAAAAATAAAATAAAATTCGCAAAGATTATAGACGGTAGATTACAACTGAAAGAGAAAGACAATTATATGTTCTAAGTACAAGGTCAGTTGCAAATAACCAATAGACAATATTGTTACTTTGTAGTTTGGACTCCCTTGGACATGCACTATACAAAGGTAAACTAATTATTCATTATTTATTCATTACGTAGATACAGGAAGTTTTTTAGATAAAGAAGGACGACAACTTTTGGCAGAGATTTATGGAACAAAAGTTGACAACTTTTTATATTAAATGTATTTTACCAGAACTTGTGGATCCCCGATATACAAGAAAGATGGAAATTAGAAATCCTCCGCATGACACATAAGACTTCGAAAGTTTTCTAAAAAAAACTTTTTGTGTCTCTGCACAGATAATAAACAGATACGCAGCCTCTTGAAAATAAATACGCTAACTTTTTTCGTTAGTTTGTGCAACTGAACTAGGCGGCGTGACTGTGCTCTGGGCAACTACATTTGTCCATACAATTAATGAAGTAATATTCATTAATTGTTTGGTCGACTGCGACGTTATTATTGCATGCGGGAATTTACAGTCGACGCGGCAGCAGTATGACACACATGGTATCTGACACGTGATAGAATTCTTCACTATATAAACACATAAAGGGATGAAATTTTAACAATATTATTTGTCTTACAGCGAGCTCTTCTTGGCGTGTTTGACTCGATTTGATATTTTTTCTGCATTTGTAGTATTTGTGCGGAGTGGATTAATAAATACGTATTTCTTCTTAATTTGTTTTAGTTTGAAGAGTTTAGTTTCGTTTTGTTTAGTTGCATTTTGTTTAGTTTTGTTTTATTTAGTTTCGTTTTGTTTAGTTTAGTTTTGTTTAGTTTCGATTAGAATATTGTTCATTAGCAAATATTAGATTCCTTAAATATTTCATACGACACTTTCTTTAAGTACCTATCAATTGTTTTAGTCGTTTTAGATTCGATTCACTTCGGATTTCTCGCAATTATTATACTTTAAATTTTTATTCATATTATTAAGTATTTGTGGTAATATTTAATTGTCTTAATACGCTGGTTACCAGTTTTAGCTGTGGGTTAAAACAATAGTTGCATATTCATTGGTATATTAATTGCTTCTTGTTGTAACAATGCCGAATAGAGGTAGCAAATGTGCCGTGAAAGGTTGTGAAAAGTCTAACCGGTTTTTCCCAAATTTGAATTATTTCTTCTTTCCAAAAAATGACATGCAAAGAGAAAAATGGATTCAGTTTTGCGGAAAGATTGAATTAGTTGGATTGCCATACGAAAAACTTCGCTATAGAGTTATATGCGAAGAACATTTTGATGTTTCCCAATTTGTTATAACTGAAAACGAAAAAAAAGGCTCATCTCAAATGCAATACCAACTGCAGAAAATAAAATAGCTGAGACATCTAATTTATCCCTACATCAGCCAAGTTGTAGCCGGGCAGATCCTGTTAAAACTTACAGCAAATTTTCAGATTTTTTTCCAAAAAAACCTGATGCTTCTATCTGTGTTTCACCCGATCGTTCAGACGCGGGACTTGTGAATGTAAACTCATCGCCGTTTTATACACCGACTAAAAGTAAATTGAGTAAAAATAAATATAAAAAACAAGGCAATAGTGATCTGTGGCGAAAAAAGTATTTAAAACTAAAACAAGCGCATACAAAATTATTGAGCCAACTAAAATCAAAAAATGAAAAAATGAAACGTTTACAAAAGAAACTGAAAGAGAAAAATTTAAAAGATTCCATCGATTCATCAGATATATCGCAAAGCGCAAAGACATTTTGCAAAATGCAACTCCTACACAAAAAGAACTCACTTTGGGAAGAAGATGAGAAAAAATTTTCGTTAGATTTACATTATCGTGCACCTGGTGGCTACAGATATTTAAAAAATCATAAGCAGATGAATTTACCATCTGAAAGTTCTATTCGTTTATGGTCAAATATTCCTAACTTTACTACAGGGTTTAACACACATTTAATTGACGCTTTGAAATATAAAAGTAATTCTTTTCATTTAAACTCCGAAAAATGTTGTAATTTAGTTTTTGACGAAATGAGTCTGCACAAATACGTTCAGTACTGTCCAAGTCTAGATATTATTGAAGGATATGAAGATATGGGACATTTGGGCAGAAACCCGAATTATGCCACGGAAGCATTGGTTTTTATGATGCGAGGCATAGTTAAAGATTTTAAATTACCTTTGCTTTATTTTCTATCTAATAATTCTGTTAAAGCTGATAGTTTAGTCAACCGTGTTCCAAAATGTATTGAAATTGTAAATAATTCAGGTTTCGATGTTAAGTCTATTGTATGCGACCAAGGAAGTACAAACCAAAGCCTCATGAGAATGTTAGGCGCTTCTCAGGAAAAACCGTATTTCGCTATCTCAGATAAAAAAATATATGCCCTCCTTGACGTCGTACATCTTATTAAAAGCATAAGAAATCGTTTACTTGAAGCCGACTTTCTTGTTGAAAATAACAAAGTATCTTTTAAACACATAGCCGATACATTTGCTATTGACATCAAATTAAAACGTGCAAAGTTCTTAGGCCATTTGACGGATGCACATATTAGACCTAACAATTTTCAAAAAATGTCCGCTCACTTAGCAATGCAGGTATTTAGCCATAGAACAGCATCCGGTATTAAAAGAGCCATAGATTGCAAATTGATTGATCCAGGTGCTTCGCATACTGTTGATTTTATTGAAAAAGTGAATCGATTAATAGACATTCTAAATAGTAGATTCCAATCAACGTCAAATCCTTACAATTGTGCAATTAGCGAAAGCAGTACATTAATAGAGGATCTAAACTATTTCGTTAAATGGATTGAGACTTGGGAGGTTATAACACTAGACAATAGAAAACACAAAGTACCACCATGTTTTACCGGACTTCAGCAAACTATTAACGCTATTATTATGATGTGGCAAGAGTTAAAAAATGTAGAGGTTCCTTTTTTAGGAACAAATAAGTTAACGCAAGATTGTTTGGAAAATTTATTTAGTACAATTCGTGGTGCTGGCGGTTTCAATATGTACCCTACTGTCCAACAATTTAGGCATAGGCTAGAAAACATTGTCTTTCACAGGATAGATCAAAGTTGGACTGAAGGAAATTGTCAAAACGACGGAGAATCTCTTTTAACAATTACAGATTATTTGAAATCCCAAAAAGTCCGTGATAATTTAAATATGCCTTCCACATCTAAAACCAATCAATCAGATCTAAGTGTTGAGTGTGTAATAAATGAAGTAGAAGACGATTTAGATTTACATAGTGAGGTTTCTATTATAGAACTGTGTTCGATTTCCTATTATGCTGGATACCTAATAACTAAATGCCTTAAAGCATTTCCATGTGAAAATTGCATTTTGACTAATATAAGAGATAAAGACGAACAACAAGAATCAGACTTATTAATACTCAACAGGTATTACACTACTGGCCACTTGTGTCTTCCATCAGAATTATTCACTTCAATTGTCGAATTCCAACTAAGCTGCTATGTTGAGATATATGAAACAATTAAACATAAAAAATAATTGTCAATTTTACTCTTTAATCATATAAAGTCGAAAACCGATCTTCATTTTCCAAGCTGGTTTGTGAATCAATGTATTGAACATCGTATATATTTACTTAAGTTATTAATTAAAGTTAAGTTATTGAAAGATTCTCTTTGTGAATCTAGACGTGTTAAAAAAGTTAACAGTAAAACAAGACATAAGTTAAAAGTTGTCAAACATTTATAAATCTTATGATTCCATTCTTGTTTTAAAATAGTTAAGTATTTGTATACCAAGATCGCGAAATCTCTTTTTAGTACTGAGAGAATAATTGTAGCCTAAGCCAGGATAATCTCGAGGGCGCTAAAGAATTTCGCGAACAAGGTATACACATCTTTTTATGTGCAACCGTAAAAAATAGATACAAATTCCATTGCTTTTAAAGACCGACAGTTTAATTCATTTTATAATGTTTGTTGAATTTATTTACTACAAATCAAGAAACATGTTGTACGTTACTGGAAGTACGTAAATATAGTAACTGTTCCAAAATATTTAATTTCAGCTACGGTGGAAATCGCCGCCGATAAGGTCGGAATGATGACTAACTCGCGGCACCAAACTGTCCTTGAAAGAGCAAAACTTTTAATGTCTCCTTCCGTCTCCTCCTCCCACTTATGAATTTAAAAAAACGACAAAACCAGATCCGTTACGCCAGGCGGTTCTTAGCTTCAAAATAAGACCACCCACAGCTTTCAAAGTGGTCTGGGAGCCGAGAAAAAGGGACCGGTAGCTTTGTCTTCATGAATTAGTATATAAGATATTAGGTTTTAAAATTAAGTTTATGTAGTTTATGTGCACATTTCGAGACAGTGAGAACCGCCAATGAAATATCTCATTACAAAACCGGAAACACCTACTTCGCCATATTGAGACCCCATCTTGGTCGTATGTTGTAGATGATTATGTTCCTTTCTATAGTTTTATATTCTAAGCATAAACTACTTTCTCAATCTATGTTTTTTCATTCGGCTAATTTCATGCCAATTCAAGTAGAGCCATGTGCTTCAATGTCTCAGAATTTTTTTGAAAATTCTGCTATCCGACATTCTACATCATCTAATTAAATTTGTTATATCCTTGTCATATCTCTTATTTTTTGTGTTATCTGGCTCGTCCAGGTGTCAGATTAAAGCTAGTTCTTGGATCTTTCAGATTATATCAAGAAACATGCAACGACTTTGCAGAGTACAAAAATATCAGCCTCTCTGAAAGATCTAGAAACTAGCTTGAATCTGACACCTGGATGAGCCAGATAACTCAAGAAATAAAACAAGAGTTATGACAATTTTGGTAAGATGATGTTCTGGTAGCAGAATTTGCATCAAAATCGAAATTTTTCAAAAAATTTCTACTTCGGCCATTTTCATCCAAAAAATCTGAAAAAATTAATTTAATATAATTTCGTATGTATCAATGCAAGGAAAAAAATTGAACAAAATCTGAGATACGTTTTTAAATTATGTGATTTGGCATGGAATTAGCCATGTCGGACTAACCGTTTTTTATTTACTAGTGGTCAAAATATGTAATTCTCATAACATTCGTGATAACAATTTTCTTTTTGTACGATCATGCTATTTCGGATTGTTTACCATACTTGGTTTTAGAACAGTAGGTTATTTACTGGTTGCTAAGCAAAAACACGTCGGTAAGTAATTACTTACCGTTCTGTTTTTGACAGAACTGAAAGTAAATTATGTAATTTATAAAATAAATGCATGATCTTTAGATGTCTCTTTCGCGAGAAATCATTTATTTTCTAAATAATTGGACTATTTAAAAAAATGTATGTTGTTTATTTAAATTTGCTCAGGCCTCTTCAATATCCCAATTATATTCGTTTTCAGATTCACTCATTCTCACGAGTTTGACAAATATCGTGACATTCAAAAATAATAGTAATTACAAACGTATCCATGGTAACGACAAAACCTACTTAATGTTTGGTGGATATACAGGGCAAAAATAAATTATCTTAAATCTATTTTTTTCGGGGATATTTCCTTAGTTAATACCTTTGTATTAATAATGGTCGTACAAAAAATAGTATAAGCATCTCAAACAGTAAGGAGTTTACCGATCTCCTCCAATATTGGCGACTGAGCGAAGCGAAGTCGCCAAACATTGTCGTCGATCGGAAAACTGTCCTTACTGTTCTTGATACTTAATATACTATTACAAAATCATATATCCAAAAATAGCTGCGCGACATTCAATAGCCAACTTTTTTGTAGGAAATTTAATTCTCGTTAACGTTTATAAAATCCATTTTGTACGTAGGAGTAGCCAAATTTGAAATATTTGCGAAAAACGCGCAAAAAACGGAACTTTTCGGAATGTCAAAAAATGACAGTTGCTGAAAAAAATTCTATCTCAGAAACTATTGAAGGTACGAGGTTCGATAAAAAATTAAATTGTGGGGAATCTTGTCAGCTACATTTTGTCCGCCATTTTTCCAAGATGGCGCAGCCGGCTCATGACCCACCAAGGTCCATTCATGTGTATGTATACCTAGTGCTTTAGATAGAATTATGCATGCATCAAAAGACCTTGATCACCCACGCATGAGGAGTTGTGATACGTTTCTCAGCACCACATTTTAAGCGTATATACCAATTTTCAGCTTTTCCCAATTTTTTTTCTTTTCAAAACGTTATTTCCTGAACTATGGTACTAATTGTAAGTTACTTGGAAATTGGATTTCGCGGCCTGTATTGTGTTTACTTCGCGTACAGTTTCACAAAAATTATATATTTTTAATAAAACAACTCGAACATATCTTATTGGTTTTATTTTGTTGTATCAAGAATTATGAGCATAACTTTATAGTTTTTATTCAGTTTTAAAATCACCTCCACACTGAAAAATATCACCACAATATGACAATGGTAGATTTGAATAATTTTATGTTTTATGTTAATTGTAACATATTTTTGCATTTATTAACCATAATAAATACTTTGTAGTTAACTTGATGAAAATTATATATACTTAAAATCATCTTAATTAAGTTTGGAGTTAACTGGTAATAAGAAATCAATCTTTGTCATCAACTGTAATAACTACGTATATAAAATTATAATAATTTAATTTTGGTGTTAATTAATATCAATTTTTCAAAATATTTAACAAAAAAATTAATTAGAAAGGTTGTAATGAATTTATTTATTACATAGGTTCCACTCAATACAACTTGTCGTGACGCTTCTAAAATGCGCCAACTTTGAAAAAATTCAAAATATCTTACTTACAAGCAAACTACAACTCAACACACGTAATTTGTAATTTTTTTCTTAAATTGGCAATTCGGCCGTTTTGGCAATCTCAAATCAATGGACGAACTAAAAAATCAAATTCAGCAGATCATTTTACATTAGATTACCTATTTTTTAGGTTAGTGTTCGTGAGTTGTGTAGAAGGTGTCGAATTCAGAGGGTCTGCTCTCCGACTATATCTGATTTATTTTATTTTGATGTAACAAGAATTATCAGCATATTAGCATAGCATATATTATATATGTTTGATGTAATTTGCAACAATATTATTGCATTTATTAACCATAATACTTTGCAGTTAAATTATAAAGTTGACAAGAATGACAATAATTAATGAAAATAACTTTGAATCTATAAAATCATTTTGATTTAATTTTGGTTTTATCTAATACGAAATCAATCTTTCTCATCAATCAATCTCGTCAATATTAAAAATCTTGTAAAATGATAATAATTTAATTTTGGTGTTAATTGTAATTCTTAGAATCAATCTTATTAATTAATTAAAGGGTTATAATGAATAAATTTATTACGTAGGTTCCACGTTATTCCAAATTGCATTTAAACAAATTGTCTCAAACTTTTTTCCTCTCTATACGTCACTGCGTCACAGGCGTGGTTAAGATTAAAATGTTCAATCGTGCAAAACCTATTTCCTTCTGTAAATTTCTCTTAAATTCTATATGTAGCGCGCTCTGTTGAAAAATACTGTAATTAAATAAGCAAGCTTATTTTCTCCCATTTGGCTGTGCATCTGTTACGTTTAGCTGTGGTCTCTGGCATCTAGAAATCCATTGATTCCGGCATTGCAAATACATTTAAAAATGCGTTTTTTACGGTTATTTCTTGGCATCATTGTATGTCATGCTGCATGTTGACGTTTACAACAATTTCGCAAAATTTTACAAATTTTTACAAAAACGCTCATTTCAACATAACTTTAATATAAATAAATAATTTAGCATACATAATAAATTGTTAATACTCTAAAATTTTTGCACTATCGAGCCTATTTGTTCCTTTCTGTTTCCATGACAGTAAGTTTCCATGTATATAGTTTGGACTCCTTTGAAGATGCAGTATACGCACAGGTAAAATAATTCTTAAAAGTAATTATTAATTACATAGGTACAAGTTCTTTTTAGATAAAACGTGAAAACAACTTTTTGTATAAATTAATGGAACGTAAGCTGCCGACTTCTTATATATATTTAATGCATTCTACCAGAGCTTGTGGTTCCCCGACAGACAAGAAAGACAGAACTAGAAAAAATCATCCAACTTCCAAAGTTTTCGAAGAGGTTTTTTGTGCCTCCGTATTACTGGTTGTGTATATTTTTCTAGCATCCGGAAATACATTATTTCCGACCTTACAAATACATTTAAAAAAATTTACGGTTATGAAGTTATGAACAAACAATAAGTAAGAAGTAACTAAAAATAAATGATGAGAACTGCTCTTTCAACTGCCCTTTGTTCTCTATTTCGTAGAAATATATTTTTAAGATGCAATTAAATAACTAATATGTAATGATTATACAGCCAGATGATTTCTTTGTTTAATGAGTCGAAGAATTTATTATAATAATTAGCTGTTAAGAATCCTTATTATTATATTGATAATGCCTCAATTCAGATGTAAGAACATTCATTTAATTTAATAAAAAAATATTTTCATTTATGCTCAAATATGTAATTCCTTGAATTAAAACTATAAATTGCGTGTTAATACGTGTGCAATGAATCACTAGCGGCTAGCCCCTGAGGGTCACACGGTCACTCTACGATTCTGCGCGCGTCGGGAATAACCTCACTTTCTTTTCGTTGTTTACATGTTACAATAGTGTATATTGTTTTAATCGTTTAATTTGATTATTATTGTATGTAATGTGCTAGAGTCGGTTACCAATGAGTGGAACAACTAACAGTGAAACTAGATTCCAGTGCAGTGAATGCCCGTCTGTTCAACGGGATTTTTACGGTTTGCGAAAACATGCCAAAAAGTTTCATCCCTTAAAACTAAATGAAATAGCCCCACTGACGAAACATCGTGCAAATCTTCAGTCAAAAACATTGAATTTCGTGTGTGATATGTGTGGCAAAAAATTCACATATAAGAAACACTTGACATTTCATAAGAAAAGTCATGGTATTTCGAACGACGTACAGTCTAAAACATCCAATTTTTTGTGTGATATATGTGGGAGAAAATTCACTTATAAGAAACACTCAACATTTCACAAAAAAAGTCACGGTATTTCGAACGACACAAAATTTTCTAAAAAGTGCCCTCTTTGTACTTTCACGGGGTGTTCAAAGACTCAATTACATGATCATTTTCGACAAATCCATGATATAGATCTCTGTTTTGAGACTCTTGAGTTTTCTACTGCCCAATCATTTCATACTTGGAAAAGTTCGATGGAAAATGACACAAAATCATTATTTGTTAAAGAATGCGGGGACGAATACAGTAATAATCATTCAAAGAAAATTCTGCGTTATGTGTGTCACAGATCTGGCTTTTATGTGCCAGAAGGCCAACAGAAAAGACACCTAAAAATACAAGGAAGCAAAAAGATTGGAGGGTTCTGTCCAGCAGGTTGCAAAGTGGTGGTAAATTCAGATGGCAAATATAACGTGAGTTATATAAAAACACATGTTGGACACACAGACGAATTAGGGCATTTAACATTAACTACTGCAGAAAGGCGAGAAATTGCAACAAAAATAGCAATGAAGATTCCTTTCTCTGACATATTGGACGAGATACGTGACAGACTTTGTGACAATTCAGTGAAAAGAATTCATTTGCTAACTAATAAAGACCTAAACAACATAGCTGCAAGCTTTAACTTGCAATCAGAAGCTGTAAGACATTCAAATGATGCTATCAGTATTGAGGCTTGGGTAAATGATATTCAGCAAGGACAATCCGTCTTATTCTACAAGCCGCAAAACTGTATTTTGGAAGAACACCCAGAGTTGAAAACCGAAGATTTTATTTTGGTGATCATGAATGAAGGTCAGGCTCAAATATTACAAAAATTTGGGTCAGATTGTATATGCATTGATGGAACTCATGGCTTAAATGCATATAACTTTGAGCTGCATACTCTGCTAGTGTTGGATGACTTAAGACAAGGATTTCCTACAGCTTTTGTAATTTCTAATCGATCAGATCAGGAGGTGATGGTCTTGTTCTTTTCTTGTATTAAAGAGAGGACTGGACTGACCATAAGTCCAAAGGTTTTCATGTCCGATTTAGCAGAATCCTATTACAATGCGTGGAAACGAGTAATGAACGAGGCACAAATGCGGTTTGTACATACATGTATGTAAATGATAATATATCCTAAAATGGAATTTTTTACAGTCTGTTCTGCACATGGCACGTCGATCGGGCTTGGAGGAATAATTTGCATCTAATTAATACTAAGGAGAAGCAGGTAGCATAAGACATGTACGTGTTAATATACTGGTAATGCTGAAGTCACTTCTGTTTTAGGTTGAGATTTATCAAGAACTTCGTACACTACTGCAAGAGTCTGACGAAAATGCTCTGATACCTATGCTCCAAAAATTTATACAGAAAACTGCAAACAACCCCGACACCAGCAAGTTTTCAATTTATTTTAAAAACCACCATGAAAAAAATGTCAAATCGTGGGCGTACTGTTACAGACTACACAGCGGACTCAATACCAACATGCATTTGGAGAGAATGCACAAAACAATCAAATATATATATTTAAAGGGGAAACATGTTAAACGGTTAGATAAAAGTGTAACGTGCATAATGAGATTCGTAAAGGATAAACTATTTGACCGTATGATTTCATTGAATAAAGGGAAAATTAGTAGTAAAATTAAGGATTTGAGAAAAAAACACAAGACAAGCACAGAGCTCAATGTAAATTTGATAACAAAAATTGGTAATTGCTGGCAGGTACTTTCTTCTTCAGAGAATTCTCCTGAATTTTTTGAAATACAGGCGAACATTGAAAACTGTAATTGCTCGTTAATTTGTACCGATTGCGACATATGCATTCACAAATATACCTGTAGTTGCTTGGACTCGTCGATCCGCTGGAATATGTGCAAGCACATTCATCTCTTAGGACGTAAAATTAAGGAACAAACAGAAAATGAAACGGTTTCATTACCATCGGATAGTATGTTGGAAAACCAGGAAGAAAATGATAATTTAGAAAAATTGTTATTGATATTGTATTACCTATAATTTTTTATCTTTTGAAATACGATATCAACAGGTTTTAATTAATTATAATTGATTACATTACAGACACATTTATTTCTCTCGGCATTACTAATTACGTAAGGTAAATTATTATTGTTCACTGTTTTTTTTTACAGTGGGGTTGGTGCTTATTTGTACGTTTTTGTCTATATTCTTTGTGTGTACTTAATTATATCAAGTACCTAAGTCTTTTATAGAGTTATGGCTAATTTTTGCTTGTGGCAGATGGTCTATTTTTACATTGTTGAATTTTCTATAGCTGAACATTTATAGATCGCGCTGGTTGCATTTGCCCACAGTGGAGTTGCAACCTTAATTTTCTCAATATTAAGATATTACTTTTGGATAAAATTTGGTTTAGCGCTCGACTAGTCGAAAACAAAGATGTGATTTTCAAGAGAAAGCGTAACTTAAATTTTTTTTAAATAATTTTGTAACCTTGTTAGCGGACAAATGCAACTCGCGCGACCCATACCTTGGTTGTAGTCATTCATAGGGGTAGTAAACTCGTAGTTAGCTGTGGTTTGAAAGAATTCTAAAGTTTCGTTTTTCTGTTGTAGACGTTAATAATTTGCACATTCATGTCAACCCCAAAAATCAAGAAACTGAAGATATCTATAACTGTCTCGTCGCAAGTTCAAACAGTCGTCATGATGGCAAACAGTTACATCAAATGAAAGAAAAAATGAAGAGATGGTTTTGTTCCATAGTGGATTCTGTACAATCAGATGAGGAATTTGATGTACTTACAAAATTAACTGCACCCATTGAGCCAACTTTAAACGCGACAGTTATCAAAAGCAACTTTGCCTTATCTGAGAAAATCGCTCCAGTGCCGCACAATAAGAAAATTGATCCGCAGAGACGGTTGTTCTCAACAAGAAAGCAGACTAGGAAATCAGGAAAATGGAAAAAACCGTCAACACAAACCAGAAACCAGATCGCAGCATCACTTCTGAATAATAATTCAACGAATACTTTGTGATTCTTATTAGTATTGTAATCTTCTTTCGTTTTTACTTATAATAAAAAACGTAATTTCCTTCCATATAAAAGTATCATCATTTTATGTCCCGTTGCAGAAACGTTCATTATACTGGATTTTCATTGGTCAATTTTGCTTTAATAGTTTGTGAACGGCTTATTAGTTTTAATGAACGAACGTCTTTACAACTGAGCTTTAATATTTTTATTGTTCGAAACTATCAGGATTTCAGATTTTTCTACGGTATGGACGACCTTTGACGTCTACAAGCAATGTCAAACTATTTTTAAAAATTTTGAGCGATTTGGATCTTTTAAATATTGAAAGGTGTTGTTTCGAACAATAAAGTTCTATATTCAACTTTTTGTTGTGAAAATTGCCCTTTTTATATCACTCGTTAGCTTTTTAAAGGCACCCGTTTCACTAGTGCCTTAATAAGCCCACTCGTGGAAAAAAGCGTAATTTACACACGAACTTGATCAATAATAATAGTTATTTATTCAACGTGTTCGTGTGTAAATTGGACGTTTTATGCCACTAGTGGGTCTTTAGAGCACGAGTGAAACGTTTTATTGTTCGAAACGAGACCCAAAACATTCATAATCGCCTCAAATCTTCAAAAATACTGTGACGTTTCTTTTAGACAAATTTTTGTAAAGCGTCCAAACAGACGTCACACAGGGGAATTATACGAAATAATGATAGTTTCGAACAATAATATATTTACTATTAATGAAACGTATCAGTTAATAGGAGTATTTGATTTGAATTTATACGAACTCTATAAAGACGCGTACGCATCCGGGCAGATCGAGTGACCGTGTGACCCTCAGGGGCTAGACGCTAGTCAATGAATCCCGCATACCAAGCTACATACACAACAAACGGTGCAAGTACACTAATGTTTGCGTGAACCTGAAAATAGTGAAAATTGTCAACCCCAGCAGTGTGGCCAGATCTGTCAAACGCTTTGGCGCAAACTCCAAACGTAAAAATCGCCCAAAACCGCAACCAGTCAAGTAATCTCTGCAAGTCTGCAACCAGCCTGGCAACCAGTACAATGAGGGTCTCCAGCGTGTGTTTATTTCTTAAATTCACCATTTATGAATAAGTTATTCAGAATAATAAACACAAATGGGGAACTGGGTATTTTTGTAAGGCTGTTTATCACAAAAAAATCAAGGAACACTTTATTAATAATGAAAATAATATTTCTTATACATCAAAATTACACATTTCTACAATCTCTAACAAATCATCTTCATTTTCATAACTTTGTTTGCCGATATCTTCTTTATTTTCTTTATTTTGCTTAGTAGAATTTTCATATATTTTTGAATTAAACCTACTGAGCATATCATCTGAAGGAATAAAGTCCTTACAACAGATATTGTTAACAAAGAAATGAAATTTGATACGCATAATGCAGTTTAACAAATTCAGCTGCATCCTATTCCTTAGCTTAGATTTTATAATATTCATGATTGAAAACGTTCTTTCCACAACAGCATTTGATGATGGTAAGCTAAGAACCGTAAAGGCAAAATCACAGAGGTCTTTAAACATGACCTCGTCAGCTGCATTTTTTAAAGTAGCCACTTTCTTCCAAAAAACAACTGCGTCGTCAGGAATTTTACTTTCAAAAATTTCGTTCCAATTTATACTTAATACATTTCTATATTGAGTTTGAATGTCGCCAAGTTTCTCACTATTTGCCAAATTTAATGGTAAATCTGTAAATTTTGGACGAGTTGCATTTAAGACTATTTGGGGACATATAACTAGAGGCGGCACACAGATTGCACACCCCACACCTGAACTGTAAACAATTAATTTGAATGTAAAGTTTACTTTAAAGAATTGAAAATCAACTACATAAAATCCTTTAATAAAATGAGCCAATACAATAATCTGGTCTACCCAGCACAGCGGGCTCTAATAGACTGCCCTCATAAACATATTTTCAAACATTTCTTAAAACTACATAATAAGTTAGGTCCTTTCTTGTGAGTCCCCTCGATGATGTTTTTCTGTTAATAATAACTGGCACCCTTTCGAATGGGCAATTTGACCCCAACCCGGCCGTGACGCCAGTCTACAAGAACAAACATCCATTCATCGGCGTTATATACTTCACACTCTTTACATAATTTTCAGTAACTGGAACCATCTTTATCGTTAGATGTGAGCCAGCCTATAAAAATATCACCTTCACCAATAGACCACCACAAATAAATAATTAATATTAACAAAGCCTCAAACCAAACCAAGTACTTACACAAAAAACAACAAAATTCTTAACCTAACATAAAATATCCGTTTATTATTATCTACCAAAAATCACTACGGAGCTAAGGTACGGCTTCAGGTAAAACACTTACCTTTGAATATCGATTCCTGTTCCCATTCTTTTCTGTGCCTCTTTCCATATTTTGCCCATTTCCCCATTTTTCTATTTGGGGGGATTTTGCGGTAAATGTGCGACGCGTGCTGTCAGCTGTCAAGTCAATGCTGTCATCAATACACTGCAACTGCAGTGGTGCCAACAGACTCACAAAGAATTTCGGAGCGTTCTGTGTTGTCATTCGTGGTTGTTACGTTTTCTTGATGCCTGGCATTATTTGGAAATATTTTTAATTGCGGCGCAACTTTATTTTTAAAAATCGCCCAAATTGCGGCTTGCGATTATTATGAAAATTTAATCGCAAATTAACTTTTAAAATCGCCCAATTTGCGATAAATCGCCCAATCTGGCCACACTGAACCCCAGCCGCCCATCCCTACCTAGTCTATCCCTCTCAAGAAATAATGTATGGTGGGGGCCCAGATCGAGAGGTTCCCCTATCGTTGTCCCCTTACCGTTGCCCCGCAGGTGATGGTTTGTGACCGTTTAAATAACGCCTTAAGTTAAAATTGTATAATAGTATTTAAGTGATTATGCAAGTGCATACTGTGTAAATTCACGACGAATAAATATCTTATTGTACTTAACTGTAAACTGTGTTCATTTTGTAACTTGGGCTCCGTCTTTTGCGTTTTTAAAATAAAGTACCATTTTTAAAAACGCCTTTCTTCGTCAAGAAACGTTAATTCGCTGCGATTGCTTGCCTGCAACGTATGATAAACGTTATCTTTTAGATATTTACATTTTTAGCAACTTATCTTTTGTTTACATCTTTATATTCTGTGAATTAAAAAATCATTTATTGTTTAATTATTTCTATAACTGTTAATAATATACATTTTTTTCATGTTTGCTAGTCAAATGTTAAGTAATATTAATTTTAGGCGATAGCATGAACTAGATACTAATTTGTCACATTAATTAACTTACAGCTGTGTTCGATAAAATAGCAGTGTAATTACAACATAGTTACTTTCCGATTTCAATTTATTTTTATTAGTGTTTTTTTAGCAGAGCCATCTATTGCAGATACTTTACAGCATAATTGTTCATAACCAGAGATATAGAGGTAGGGAGAACGCGCTTCGACGAGTGCGCATGCAATTTTACGAGGACGGAAAGGGCAGCGCCATTTTGAACCTGGTTGTCACTTTTGTTGTCACCTCAGGAGTTGTTGTTATTAGTAATTTGTGAGGTTATTAGAATCGATTTGTTATTATCAAGTGTTTTTGTGCTGGTGCTTTGATATTTATGAACTTTGAGTAATAAGAACAATTTTATTGTACTACAATGTCGTGTGCTGCGAAAAGCTGTACGAATTGTAAAAGATTTCGACCCGAAGGAATTTCCTTTCATCGGTAATATTATTTACTCCTATTACATATTTCGCCTTGATTATGTTGTGGGAAATTTTTAAAATTTAAAAATATATTGCAAAATTTCAGGTTTCCAAGTGGTCTTCTTTTTAAACAGTGGATAACAACTTTAGGTTTAAGTGAGGACTTTAAACGGTCTGAAAATAAGTACGTTTGCTCCAAACATTTTAAAGACGGCGATTTTATAAAAGCAGGGAACCAAATAAGGTTAAGTACCTCAGCTGAGCCAAGTTTATTCTTAAATACAGAAGAAAAACAAGACGATGCAGTCAACCTAGAACCAAACGTTGTTATAGAGTACGGTCCATCTACATCGTATATCAGTAGTAGAACTGCAAATAGTTCTACTTCAAATAGTTCCTTGAAATCATCAGATGACGTTTGTAAGCAAGCAACTAAGAAACCAACTGGTTCTAGCAAAAGGTAATTTTGTATTAATCGTCAATATTTAGTAATTGTTTTGCATTCGTTTATTATGTATTTATGTAATTTCTAAGATATAATAGTTATTTGCAATCACAATGTTTTAATCTTTGTTTAGGGGTGAAGCATCTGGAACTGCTAGTGACAGTAGCCGAACTAAACGCAGAAAGATTAAATTTGTCAGAAAGATGCACAATTACAGGTATAAGAAGTAACTACCTACAACTATTTTTATTCTAATAGAATTTTATTGCAGCGTTTCACCCAGAAAACTGAAGGCTCGCACTATTCAAATAAAAAAACATCAAGAGGGTTACAGAAAGAAATTGTATACTGCAAAACAAAAAATAACAAAATTAAAAAAAGAAGTTAATAATTTAAAATCTGTAGTGGATTATTTGAAAAATGGGAATTATCTCTCTGAAAATGCAACCGACCATTTAGAAAAAAGTTTCCAAGATGTACCAAATCTGTTAATGGGTAGGCATTTAAAAAATGTCCGAAATAAAACTGTTACACATGAAACGTACCCTAAACCTTTAAGAGAATTTGCAGCTACATTACATTTTTATTCAAGTAAAGCATATGAGTTGGTAAGAAAAGAATTCATGTTGGCACTTCCCCACCAAGCAACAATACGGAAATGGTATAGTAACATCGACTGCAGTCCTGAATATATAGATGTGGCTTTTAATGCATTAAAAATAAAATATGAAGAGTCTCGCCAGAAGAATAGAGAGCTCGTATGTTCTTTAATGCTAGATGAGATGGCAATTAAAAAGGGCATCGAATTTGATGGCAAAAGAATGTGGGGTTACGTTGATGTTGGGGGCGCTGTATAGTTGGGCCAGCGCAACGGGAGAGGTTATAATTCTACCCTTTAGTTGGGCCAGAGCGGTCCGACGTAGGGATTAGGTGCACTGCTAATGACACTTTCTAATTTCGAATTTCCCTAATGTGCATTGCTCCTCCCTGATTATGCATTTATAGATTCGGCCAATAATATTTATTTTTAAAAGCAATTAGGACGGAATTACCAGTTGACTTTGAAAATATCTTGAGACTGTAGCGGGGATAAGGGCTTATAAATGTAAACTTTTAGCAAATTTTGTTATATTATTCTGAAACCTTCAGTCAGAAATTTGTGAATTATGGAAGTGACAAAAATGTATAGTGAAAAGGGCAAAGAATTGCTATCAGTTAATAAATTTAAGTTTTGTGTCGCAAATATTCTAAAAGACAAGACTGTGCGTTGGAGATGTGTAAATAAAAAGTGTCCGGCAAAATTATACACACCCGCTGGTGACCACAGTGTTATTCTTGATTCAGATTTGAATAAGCAACAGCGTTAAACGAAAAGCTTCAACGGATTTATACGAGAAACCTGCAAAACTGATACATGGAGAACTTCGAGCAAATAGTCCATTTGAAACCATTACTACTCATGACCTGGAGCTTATTCGACATAACATCTACATGTCCAGAAGAACTCAACTTCCTCCTCTTCCAAAGGATCAGAAAGGAGTCTTTTTATCTTTGGAAAATGTCGCTCCAAAAACGAACAAAGGAGAGCCATTTTTACTGGTAAATGATGTCCATAATAAAATTATTATTTTTACATGTTTTACCAACTTGCACTTTTTATGTTCTGTTGAAACCATTTATATGGATGGTACGTTTGACTTTTGTACAAAATTTTTCACACAATTTTTTACTATTCACGGTTTCAGGCAAGGGCATTACATACCTCTAATTTTCTGTTTGCTGCCTGGCAAAAACCAAACTGTATATTTATACAACTCTATTAAATTTACTGACGGATAAATGTAATGAAAATAACTTAACGTTTCTTCCAAAAAATGTTGTTATTGACTTTGAATTAGGGATTCGTAATGCTGTTAATCAAATATGGAAAGATGTTAATATTATAGGATGTAGGTTTCATTTGTCGCAGGCATGGTATAGAAAAATGTTGTCTTTAGGATTAAGCGATGATTACAAAAATAATACTGATGTCGGAAAAACTTTAAAATATTTCTTTGGGCTGCAATTTTTAAATCCTATTGAAGTAGGTGATTGTTTTACTTTTGATTTAATTTCTGACATACCAAAAAATAATAAGTTAGAAAAATTTTGTGATTATTTGACTGACAATTATATTACTGAAGATTCATTGTTCCCTCCACATATTTGGGCCTCTTCAAGTGCCT
The DNA here is from genome assembly GCA_929113105.1 of Agrypnus murinus. NCBI lineage: Eukaryota > Metazoa > Arthropoda > Insecta > Coleoptera > Elateridae > Agrypnus > Agrypnus murinus. The sequence continues at coordinate 104,713,396 of OV816026.1, read as the reverse complement.
CTATTAGCAGAACTACGAATGCCTGTGAATCCTTTCACTCTAGATTCAATAAAAGTTTTTACGCCACACACCCAAATATTTTTCAATTTTTAGATCAACTTTTAAGCTTTCAAAGTGAAGTGTATGTAAAAATTAATAGTTCTAATAGGTATATTCATCCAGTTAGACCTACCATAAGAATAAAACAAAAGTATATACAAAGTAAAATTGAAGAGTTTATGCTTAAAACCATAAGTAGGTTAGATTTTGTAAAAACAATTTCTTATAAATATGCCCCAATTATGTAACATTTGTAAATAATTAAGTGATAAAAATATATCTTAATTTTAATATTATTATGTTCTAGCTATTGTAGATACATATATATTTTTTTCTAAAACTTCTGTAATTATTGTGTTGTACTTATGTGGATAGTCTATATAATTTCTCATTATTTTTATCGTCTTTTAAATAAATATGTATATTATTTTCTTACTGCTGTGTATTTTTTTTCAAAATATGCTTCAGCAAATAAATATGAACTTTAATTTTATTACCCCTACAAGAAATTTGTATATGCCTCGCTAGACAAGAACCGCAGCCCCTTGGCCCAACTATACAGTACGATTAACAACGTAATCTTTCAAGCCAAGGGTCATTAAGGTAAACTGGCCCAACTATACGACTCCGGATGTTGGTGTACCACTGGAAAATGATGAGCTTCAACCTGCTACCGAAGTTTTTGTTGTTATGGTGGTAGCACATCAATCGCATTGGAAGCTTCCAATAGCCTATTTTCTTGTAAAATCTTTGACTGGGAGAGAAAAAGCAAGTATTGTTATGGAATGTCTGACACGACTACATGAAGTTGGTGTGACTATTACTTCTGTAACCTGCGATGGCCCGTCTACTAATTTTACTATGATAAAGGAACTAGGATGCCACTTAGAAGATCCTTTTCTGATGCAAACGTGGTTTATACATCCATGTAATATCAAGCAAAAAATTTATTGCATATTTGATGCATGTCATATGCTAAAACTAGTTAGAAATAATTTCGCTAGCTTAGAAGTACCTATTTCGAGACCCTGATGGTGAGATGGTAAAGTGGTCCTACATTAAACAATTATATGATCTTCAAGAAAAAGAGAACCTGTACATAGCAAATAAATGAAGGTGTGTATTATAAAGATATTCAAAGTGTTTAATTATCGGAAACATTCAAGTGAAATTTTGTTCTAGGTACATTTAGCAGCTCAGACCCTTAGTGAGAGCATTGCAACAGCAATTGAGTTCTTAAACGTAGAATTGCATTTGCCTGAGTTCAGTGGTTCTGAAGCAACCATTAAATTTATAAGAATTATAAATATATTATTTGACATTTCAAATTCAAGAAGTCCATGGGCAAAGAATTATAAAGCTCCTTTAAAAATGGAAAATGAAGATATTTGGCGGCCGTTTATCATAGATGCAGTGAACTATTTATTAATTTGTACAGATGTAAGAGGCAGACCTTTGCATTCTACCCCCAAAAAAACACCATTTATAGGATTTGCTATATCTGCACTTTCAATATGTGGTATTTTTGATGATTTTGTTAAAACCCAGAAATTGAATTACATCCTAACATATAAATGTAGTCAGGACCATTTAGAAATCTGGTTTTGTTCTATAAGGTTTGTTATTATTTAACACGCAAACAATTTGTTTATGTATTTTATAAAATGTATTTTAGGAGTAGAAATGGTTGGAACAACAATCCTTCTGCATTGCAGTTTGTTAGATCTTTTCGAAGATTATTATTATTATCTAAGATTGCTGATAGAGGAGGTAACTGTAGAGTGTTGGACACAACAACAATATTAACAGTTCCCAGCACAGCAAAAGACAAGAGCACGCAGGAGAATAAAGTAGATATTTCTTTCTGCAGAAAGTACAACATCGAACCTGAGATGTTATGTGTACAAGATCACGATTATAATGTTATACCAGAATTTATTAGCCTAAATGAGGTTGCTGTAAATGTTGTAACATATATAGCAGGCTATGTGGTCAAAATGCCGAAGAAAACCATAAGTTGCCTTGATTGTGTATACAACTGTACTTCCACAAGTAATATTGTGGAAGAAGGATTTAATTATAAATTATTAATTCACAAAAACAAAGGTAAAATACCCTAAAACTAGAAATAATTACTATATGTGTTTCTTATTTTCAGGTGGTTTACAAACTCCTTCTGCAGGTGTTATTAAAATTTGTAATGCTGTTGAACTTAATCTGAGAAATTTGTTGCGGACTACAGACAATAAACTGCCAGCAGACACTCAGTTCTTTACTCAGTTTGTGCTTGTAGCAAGTCAACAATTCGTACCAATTAGTGAACGATTATTTCCTAATTTAAAAAGTCATATATTGGATACAGCACCAAACGAGGAAAACCATTATGTTATCCTTATAAAAGCAATTGTTAATGCATATGCTAGAATTCGATATATAATTTAGCCAAAAAACACACAGCTACAATACAAGGACCAATAGTTCGCAGGCAACTAACCAAACTAATTTTATTTCACAATCAATAAATTGTTGAATGTTGATTATTTAAAACCTTATTAGTAAAATTCACTCTGGTGTTTTGATGCAGAAGTTTGAAAATGTACTTTTTTGCACTCCGTAGACTAAAAGTGCCATTTTTTTCTTCCGTTTGAAAGACTAAAGTGTCACTTTTAGTCCCGGAGGGATTAGAATTACTTTTAATCCCGGAGGGATTAAAAGTAAAACAAATGTTAATTTAACGTCGAAGTTGGCCGCGAAACAGTCATTGTGAACATACCACAAAACATGCTAACCTTACTTTTGTAATGTCAAAGCGTTATCATATGTCACACATTTACACAAAATTACAATAGTAAGGTTAGGTGTGTTTGCGGCATGTTCACAATTAACGTTTCTGGAGGGATTAAAAGTAAACAAACAAATTAATGTTACTATGCCAACTAGTTTATTCAAAATACGAGTTTAATCAAATTCAAAATACAATCAGCTCTATTCCAATTCTGATGCTTTAATTTTAACGAATGTCTTTAAAGTTAACTAACGACAACGGTGTTAACGGTCAAGTGTTTAGATGTTTATTCTAATGTCAGTAAAGTTATGTTATGCTTTAAGTTTGATATCGTTAACACAATTCTTTAACTTAATTGTCTGAACATAGCTGCATAATAGATGAATAAATTGTGAACAAACAAAAATTGTTAAAAAAAGTAGGCTAAACTAATATTTTGACGTATTGATTTTGACATTCATCACAATTCGATTTTTGTAAAGTGACGCGGTCAATAACACAAAAATGAATGAAATTAAAAAAAGAAGCCAAAGAACCACTAAACAACAGTTCGAATATTTTGTAAATTTTTTGGAGAAAAACCCTGATATGGTCTATCAGGACAAGAGCCACCCGCTCAAAGAAAATTCTTACCGCGATAAGTGGAATTCTTTGGTAGAGGGTTTGAACAGCTTGGGACAAGGACCAGCGAAAACTGTTGTTCAGTGGAAGAAAGTCTTCACTGAACTGAAAAATAATACGAAGAAAAAGAACCGGCTACTACAAGAAGAAATTAGAGGAACCGGTGGTGGCGAGAAAAAAAATAAATTTCTTCTTGACTATGAGGAGCGACTATTGGGCTTATTAAAGAAGGTTGCCGTAGAAGGGGCAAATTTACCAGAAGCTGGTTTAATGGACATGAACGAAGAAAGTAACCACTCGGCTGACGCCACCGAATCAGTTGAAAATTTGGAAACTGAAGTTTTGAAGGCTACTGAAATACTGTTTCCTCAGAACGCAACTCGTGCATCACAATCTATAACAACTAGTACGGTAGAACCAAGTGCAAGCAAAGAAACTAGAGGAACGAAAATTATTCTCAAGAATTCCTTACAAAGGAAAAAACGGAACATGACGGCACGAACGACGAAACTCCAAGAGTTGATCAAAGAGTATTCTCAATCGGTAGAAAAGGTTGTGCAATCGAACAATACTTTGTCTGATAACATTTTAACTTTGAGTACATCTATCAATCATCTTGTAAACACTATTGTTAATAAGGAAAATAAATAGGTAACAAAAAGAATGTAAAAACTGTTCTATTTCTTTTATAAAATACATTTAATTATTTTGAAAATAATTCCTAATATATGTTGCTCGAACCCTTCTTCCTTCAGCTAACAGATTTATGCCTCTGAAAGGATCTGTAAATAACAATAATAATGGTGTCAATATAAAACTATGTAAATAATTTGCATAAACAACTTACTATTAATAGGAGGTTCATCTTCATCAATCTCTTCTTCATCATAGTCATTCTCATCCTCTAAATTTAAATTGAATCGAATAGCAAAATTGTGTAAAATCATGCACGCATATATCATTTTCCCCGCACGTATTGGGTGGTAATACATACACCTTGCTTTGGTTAGACATCGAAATCTCATTTTTAAAACACCAATACAACGTTCTACAGTGTTTCTCATAGTCTTATGATGAGCTGTGTACCGTGCTTCTGGAGTACCTGCTGCTGCACCTTCTATCGGTGTTAATAACCAAGGTTCTATGGGATATCCCGAGTCACCTTTAATAAAGTGTATACCACTGTTTATGTGATGTTCATTACATTACCGGAAAACGGGAAAATAATACCTAATAACCACATATTTTGCAAACCTTGCACATACAAGTTTGCCAAATTTCTCCTTATACTGGACGAGGCCCATATAGCAGAATCGTGTGTAGAACCAGGAAATCGTGGGTTCGCTGATAAGATTGTCATATCGGAATCGCAGATCTAAAAGTCAAGCTAACGGCTAAAAAAGTTTTCAGAAAGTAGGTAATTCTATTACCACTTGGGTGTTGATACTATAGTATCCTTTTCTGTTATAATATACGACCGGTGGATGTTCTTCGTCATTATTTGCTGGTGCATTAATTGCAATGTGTGTGCCATCAACGGCACCTATTATACCTCCTACATTGAATTTTTGATAAAACCTAAAAAATGTTGAGTAGAAACTTTTTGTCCTTCTTTAATTTAAATTACCCATTTTTCACATGTTCAAAACTTTCAGGAGTTTGTGGAAATCTAATGTGGTTACGTAGTAAGTGGTTTACAAATACGTCGGTTACTTCTGAAATTGCTCTGCTTATCATAGGCTGACTCATACCTACAGCGAAATCTTGCCCAATGACTTTTTGGTATGATCCAGTAGCAAAATAACTCAAGGCAGCTAAAATCTAACAAAAACATTACAATTTCAATTTTTAACTAAATATAGAACTTACTTTTAATTCTTTTGAGATACCTGAAATGTACCTTCGGGCTAACATGAATGGCGATATTTCAGCTATAATTGCAGCAGCCATTTCTTTTTCAAATCTGAATAATTGTTTAAAATAATAGTTGGGAATATCAAACGGATTGTAATAATCACGAATTCTACGTCTATGTAAATTTAACATGTATCTGTGAAAAGTTTCGATTTAACTTAATATACACACATTTAGTTTCAGTACTTCATTATACTTACCCTTCTTCAGCTTCTTCTACTTCTTCCAGAAGTAAAACGTTTATCAGATGAAGTGCATCCATACGTCAAATTGGTTTTAACGATATGTCAGATAACTTAATGCTACACACTGATATGGCGCTAATAATAAAGAATTGTGCTTTAAAAACGGCAAAATTAACGCCAGTTTTAAAGCAAGTTCTACTTATTAGAATAACGATTAATAATTTAGTCTTTAATTTTTGTTTTAACGGTATCGTTAATTTTAACGAAGTGAATTGGAATAGAGCTGAATATGAGTTAATTATTGTGATTTATATGTACAATGACATAGACATAAGCACAATTAACAAAGCTAAATAGTCAATCTTCAGGTTTATGAAATAATGTGTAAGCTGTTAGATTATCAACCTTCACTTCTTCGAGTACAATCGGGATGTCAGGTTGTTCGTAGATGTACGGATAGAGGAATTTGTACCAGATCAAATTTTATTTTAATATTGAATCGTCTGGCAATACTATACTTAGCATTTCCAATCGGTTTTGTAATTGTAATTGCATTTATTTAACAACTATACAATTAGATTGTACATTTTTAACTCTTTTTTTATATAATATAACTTTAACTCAATGTATTAGGCAAAACGGAGTGCAAAAAATAGCGTATATACCACGGAACTAAAGTGCCTTTTAATCCCTCAGGTGATTGTTGCCCTCGACTACGTCTCGGGCAACAAACTGCACCTTCGGGATTAAAAGAGGCACTTTAGTCCCTTGGTATATAATATACTATTAAAATCACCTGTTAATGTAATGTTTAAGTCATTTAACGAAATCGCTCATCAATGTGATTTATTTCATAACAGTAAGAAAGAAATCATTAACGTGGTTATTTAGTCTTTGTAATACATTTTTTTTCTTGTAGTTATTTAACATTTAAAAACAGAAGAAGAAATAATTCAGTTGTCAGCAGCAACAACAGAACAATCTGCTTCAAATTTATGGTTTCTAGAGAGACGGAATCGTCTTACAGCCTCAGCGTTTGGGAAGATCTGCAAGATGAGGGCCACCACGGATCCAACAAAATGCATCAAGGCAATGTTGCATTCCGAATTTATCGGTAATCGATATACGGACTAGGGCAAAGATCACGAACCGATAGCAAAAAGAGAATTTTCTGAAATTATCGGAAAAGAAATTTTAGAATGTGGTCTTTTGGTAGGAAAAAGAGACGAATTTTATTTAGGTGCTACTCCAGATGGCCTAATAGACCATGATGGCATCATAGAAATAAAATGTCCGTACAACGCTCGTGTCGATAAACCTGAAGATTCTATACAAAAAAAGGGAGTGAAATTTGCTACATGGATTGATAATAAATTTATGTTAAAAAGAAATGACAATTATTACTATCAAATACAAGGGCAGCTCCATATTGCACGGCGGCAATATTGTTATTTTATTTTTTGGACTCCAAAGGGTATACTTTACGAAAAAATTAGTAGAGATGAAGATTTTTATAACAATAAAATGAAAAACCAATTACACAAATTCTATTACGATCATTACCTCCCGGAGTTGTTAAAATCTGAAGCTAAAGAGGCGTTTAAATAGTTTTAATTAATTATTTATTATAACTACTATTAAAAATAATTCCTTTTTAATTCGTTGCTCTTTGTATTTTATGGCATGTAAACAAGCAGTAAGTAGGTAACCAATTGATTTTTAATATTACATTATTTGTTTTGTATTATTAGGTATAGTATAGCGGTTGCGTTGTAATTGTTAGATGTTATTTCAATTGATAAATGAAATACAATTATTCGGTTCAACTTGTAACATAGTTTTTTAGTGTTATTAAGTAGTATATTATATATCTGTACATAATTTATTGTATATTAGGTATATTATTTTAATTGTTTTAGCTATTATAAAACATAAAATATTTCACTTTGCCTCCGTTGCTTTGTAACTTGCTTTTTACTTTTACGTCTAGGTAGACAATTGATTTTTGACATGTACATAATATGTTGTTTTTTATTACGTATGTAGGGTCAAATGGGGGAAATGTAAAATCGGGGTAATTGGAAACGTCATACGTATATTGCTTATTATTTAAAGTTGGCGCCAACAGCAAGCACAGCAAGGCGCTCTGTGATGTTACGAAGCGTTGGTTACTGTGTCAGCTTCTAACTTGAAGGTTAGATCAGTTCCCGCGTTATTAGAGTTTTGTGAAGCAAAACAATCATACTTTTAAACCGGTTGTGGATTTTGTTTTTGATCGAAATCCACCTAATAAAGGTAAGTATTATGAATGTATAAATTTAATAGTCCCAAACAGTTATTCCAGTTTTTATTTTTGCTTTGATTCTGTATGTTTTTTAAGAATAGACCTGAAGAAATCGCGTTTACAATTACCCCTTATAAATATCGAACAGGTTAATTGTGAACACACAAATTGGGGTAATTGTAAACACCTTTTATATTTATACAAAAAGCCGACACCTGCTACATTTATTTTTTTTTTCTTCAGAATGCCTCGAAATTATAAAAAGAAGAGACCGGGTCCTTCTTATAGTCAAGAAGATCTAGCGAGAGCAGTGTATGATGTTGAAAATAAAAACAAAACGTTTCGACAAGCTGAAGAATTTTATGGCATACCAAAAGCGGTTATTTATCACAGAATTAAAGGACGCAAAGTGAGCATTAACAAAATGGGGGCTGGAAGAGCCCCAGTTTTGTCAAACGAAGTCGAAGCCGAACTGGAAAGTTGTATCAAGGCAAAAGCAAGAATGGGGTGTCCCTGTAGTAAAGATGACATTAAGGAAATTGTCGCAGAGTATGTTAAGACACACAATTTGATAACTCCTTTTAAAAATTGTATGCCAGGTAACGACTGGTACTACGGATTTATGAAAAGACATCCAAGATTGACGTTTAAGAAACCAGAACATCTCCAAAAATCTCGTAAAGATGCCAGAAAGCCAGACATCATTTATAACTTTTACGGCGACTTGGAGACCCTTTTCAAAACGTATGACGTAACATTTCCAGAAAAATCGTCTTTTGTATTTAATTCCGACGAAACTGGATTTGCTTCTGATCCTAGGAGGCTAAAAGCTATTGGAGAAAAGGGCATTCCACTATCGAGAGTATCTGGTGGATCGGGACGGGATTCTACCTCAGTTTTGGCTACTGTGTCAGCTGATGGACAATGTCTTCCTCCTTTAATTATATTTAAAGGGGTAGCTGTCCAAGCTCGTTGGACTTCAGAGATAGCATATCCGGGAACGCTCTATTCAACATCTTCCAATGGGTGGATGGAAGAGCCCGTTTTTAATGAATGGTTAATTAAATCATTCATACCACATGTTGAAAAACTACGGATTTTGAAGAACATGCCTGACCAAGCAGCCATTCTTATATTCGATGGACATAAAACCCACATCAGCTACAGAATCATAAAGGCTGCTTTGGACAACAATATCCAGCTTGTGAAGTTACCTGCTCACTTAACTGATAAACTGCAACCACTTGATAAAGCAGTTTTCAAACCTATCAAGGACGATTGGGAGAAAAGATTAATCACTTTTGCTAAAAAACAAGTGGAAAAAAAAGAATCGGGTCGCCTTTCGAAGTGTCAGTTTGTGGAGATGTTGGGAGAGGTTTGGAAGACATCTATGAAAGCAGAAAATATTGTTAAAGGATTTTCATCTACTGGAATATTCCCTTGTGATTCGACTAAATTTCCAGAATCTATATTCGATCCTATAGAACTGAACGCGTTTAAAAACAGAAAACTCAAAGCTGCAGAAGAAAACGTACAAATTATTGACGAAGTTCCATCTACTTCAAGCTCACAAGAATATCCAGAATTACAGGCTGCGATTACCCACAGTCTCGAAGAAATTTCTCCTACAACTTTATTGGGGGGATCATTTGAGGTAACGGCTTCTGCATCAAGTTCATGTCGCGATATTAAGGCATCTCCTGAAATACGAGTAGCACCTTATTCGAATCCACAAAACGATTCACCAGAAGTGAGGTCTTCTATGACACCTTCACCTCAAAGCATCATTGAAATTTTTGCTTCAAAATTAAATTCTAGGGCATCTTCATTTAATGCTACTACAGTCAAAAGAAAGGAAGCTATACCTCGTCTGAAACCATTAAAATATGGCGAAATTTTAACCACTGAAGAGGTTTTAATTAAGCAAAAAGAGTATGAAGAGGTGAGAACTAGTAAGAAGAAAAAGAAATTTTGTAATAACGAAAACAAAGGCAAGAGAAGTAACAAAGCAGCCAAGAGAAGTAACAAAGCAGCTGTTGATGATGGTGATGCCTACAGGAGACTCCTACAGACAGTATGTTGTGTCAGGATGACTCGGATGATAATGTCGACAAATGGGCAGAAGGCATCTGCATGGAAACTGTACCGGAAGTTGATTATGAAACTCCTATTTGGACAAATATTATTGCGGGAAATTTTTTGTTAGTAGATTTTTTGGGTGGTTTAAGAAACAAGACTCATTATAAATATGTTTGTCGTGTGGAAGAAGTCGACGATGATGAAGGGGAACTTATTGTTCAGGGCTACAAAAGTATCGATAAATTTGACACTACCTTCTCCGTTATATCAAAGGACATATCAAGCATTACGATTGACATGGTTATTGCCATTTTGCCTAACCCAGAGGCCAAAGAAGAGAATGGAAATATAGTCGTAGTCTCGTAGTGTTTCCTGGAAAAGTTTGCGTTCAGGAAAAATAATTTTGTAATTTACTCAGTTGAGATAATATTATTTGTAATGTTTTTTTTGTAATAGCTTCAATATAAACAGTTTATTTTCTAATACTTGCAAATTTTATTCCAATAACTGGGGTAATGGTAAACATGAAATATTTAATGTACTCTTGTGTTGCACTGCATGTTAGCAGGTTTTGTTTACTTTTCTCCCGAGTAGATTTAGCCAACAACTTATAGATCAGAAATTACTTGTTCACAATTTCCCCGAAATTAAGGGGTATTTGTAAACGCCGAAAGCTTGAATTATTATTTTTTTATCTTTAAAAATAAGTAAAGAAATAACTTTTTAATGCGCACACACCATCCCCAACACTTGAAAGTTAAACGTAATATTTTTACTTTTTTGAAAATTAGCAAACAGAATTATCAAGAACGATTAATGCAAAAAGTACCTAAAATTCGTTTACAATTACCCCACTTGACCCTACTTATATTGTTTTAATTAGATATTTAATTAGTTAGATATTTAAAACATTAACTTCAATCAATAAATGAATTATTGCAATTGGCCCCCAATTTGTAAACAAGGTTTTTTCTTTTCTGAGTTTATTACTTTATTATTAGTTTATTGCAAGCGGAGTACGTATACTATTTGGAAATTTTGGAGACCTATGCTCGTACACGCGGTCAGTTTCAGTCAAACCTTATTTCATATAATTTTGCGTTTACGGTTCGTCCCTTGCAAAGAACGTGGATTCCGTTTATGTCGAAAATTAGAAATGTAGTCCTATTCATACGGGTAATATCGCCTTAAAGCCACAAATGTAGTAGCATACTCAGAACTGTTTTTATTATATAGGCATCTGTAATAAAATTTACTGTAAAGATTTGATATTAACTACTGAAATTGTATATTTATTATTTGATTAATGTTAAATACTTTATTAGGATAATCTCAGTTTATTTAGTAGTTATTTAGTTTTTATTTAGTTATGTGCATGAATACCTGCACTTGTATTTGTTTTTGAATTTGTAGTTTCGTATGATTTTTGTCCTGTAAATGGGTGTTCCTGTTGGGCAATAAAGCATTATTATTATTATTATTATTTATTTAAATAATCACTCACGAAAATCCGAAGGATTGTAATCACACATCGAATGTTGTAGATAGGGAAATCCTTCAATGCTTTTGACCGTCATGTCTTGACGAGGTTTCCTTAGTATATATTTAAATTTTAAAGTGAAAATGTAGAATTGTATTTTTACCTTCATTATATTATTATTATTGCCACTGGTTATTTAATTATGTGTTATTTAGTTATAATGATTCTTGTAATTACTTGATTTCAATTTATTTTTATTTTCGGTTAAATGTCGTTTGTTCACTTTAGTTTTTAGATTACTTCCAAACTTGTTCATTTTTTGTATGCTCTTTTCATTATTGTATAACTGTATGGATGATGCTGTTTTGGGTTTTTCCTGTCTGCACCCCTACTTTAATTAAATATTAGCTACAACAAATTTTTCTGTTTTATTTAGTCATAAATTATGTAAATACAATACGTGTTTTATTTATGTGTACCTATTTCCTAAAGAAAATTAGCTACTGAGACTGCTCCTGAAAATTAAGAATAAATTGCGAGACATTTTAGCAGCAGCAATAATTTTCAGCAGTAATTCTTCCAAAATTTCTTTATTATATATTTTTAGGGGTATCTAATCACTTCCTTTTTAAATTAATTAGACGTTCCAGAATAGATATTTATTTTCTCCACAGAAATTGGGAATAATTCTTTGGCTGTAGTATGTAAGTATTCTGAATATTTTATTAAGAACATATATAGCTGTGGGATATTTGTACTTAAAAACTTTTCTAGTGTAGATAAAATCATATTCAAATTATCAGAAATGGTGAATGACAAACTAAAAAATTTCAATTTAATGCTTTAGACTACCTTGATTGATCGCGATATTTAATTCGAATTTACCGCTCACTTCCGGGGTCAAAATGGTGGACTTCAATTTTAGTCGGTACGCGCATATTTACACTTATTCTCCCTACTCTATATCTCTGTTCATAACACGGCCTCCTCGATTTGAGAGACGAACGTCTCTTAGACGGCCGGTCGCATTGAAAAAATTTCTGTTTTTTGACAGGTTACGTATTGTGGCGCCATCTGTCGAGTCCTGTAGTGATTAAACAATATTGGCGCGCAATCTAGATTGCCGCTTGTTTATTTTTAATAAACATTAGCACCAATAATTTACTTATTGTTAGTGGTAAAATCTATTGTAATTTTCTATAAATTATATTAAAATTATTAAAAATGCCTCGAAAGTGTTGTGTTACAAACTGTAGCTCGTATGAATTAGAATATGTATCTTTCCATAGTTTTCCTGCAAATGTAGAATTAAATTCTAAATGGAAAGAAGCTCTAATTAATCATACTGGTACATAATCTATAAATTATTTTAATTTCTTAAATTCCTAAAGTTTCTACTGTTAAGTGCAACAAAAACAAAATAATCTCGTTTCTTATTTTTTTTATGTAGATATTAATCGATTAACAGAGTATTCACTTGTATGCAGTAAACATTTCGCACTTAACTGCTTCATTGTAACCGAAAAACAACGGAGACTAGTTACAGGAGCCATACCATTTAAAGTATTTTCTATTAATGTTTAATATCTTCCATCATTTTAATGTACCTACATTTTAGATTCCAAACGAAAATCCTGATTGTTCCACGAATTTACCATCTTTAAATTATCCTGAGGAATCCGATAACTCTCGTACATCCCAAACCTTACTTACAGCTGCAGAAATAAAGCATTTACTTTATACGAAACAATCATTAACCCAAAAATTAAAACGCTTAGAAATGAAATACAATAAGTTGAAACAAGAAATGGAAGTAGTTAAAAAAAACAAAACGATAATTTTGAATGGAAATGCATGGAACAAATTCAAGAAGATGCAAATGATATGGTTCCTAGAACAATATTTATACTTGATCAAATCAAAAACTACAAAAAAAACATCCAAGATGGTCTGTAGTAACCATCCGCCATTGTATTTTCTGGAGATTTTGTTCTCCTAAAGGGTACGAATTTCCCAGGAATGTATTGTTTAGATTGCCGTGCAAAACAACACTACTAAAATATTTTGGCAACAGAAATGAAAATTTAGTTAAAAATAGATTATTGTCAGAGAGTGGATCTTTGACCAACGCAGAAAAAGTCTGTTCCCTGGTAATAGATGATATGGCTGTTAGAGAAACAGTTTGTTATTCAAAGGCAGAAGACCGAATATTTGGGCTAGCAACTGTTCCCACAACACACAATAATATTGGAAGTAAGCCAGTAGTCGCAAATCAACTTTTGTGTTTTGTTATTTATGGTTTATCGACAAAATATATTATCCCTGCAAGTTATTATTTCCATAGGCAGTTATATAGTAAAAATTTGTATAACTTAACATTGGGTGTTTTAAAGTTGCTTGCTGAATGTGGATTTAAAGTAGTACGGATTGTGGGAGATAATCATAAAAATCATGTAGCACTATTTAAGCATTTTGGAAATGGTAGACTTCGTAACGTTGTCTCTCATCCATACAATCCTGGTCTTAAGCTTTTTCTAAGTTTTGACTATTGTCACGCCCTTAAGAACGCAAGAAATTTATTTCTCCATCATGACATGGCTTTATCATCTGGAATTATTTCAGCAAGTTACCTAATAGACCTTTTTGAAATTCAATCAAGTTTTATAATTAAGCCCGTTAGATACTTGACAAAAAAGCATCTATATCCATCCAATTTAGACAAAATGAAAGTAAATTTGGCTGTTCAAATATTTTCCCCCTCCGTTACAGCATCGTTAACATATCTTATTCATCATGGTGGTGAAGAGTTAAGTCATTTTAAAGATGCTGTCGCAACAAGGGAATACATGGAACACATGTATAAATTCTTCCAACTTCATGATGTCAGCAACAGAACACAGAATATTCAACAGAATAACGCAAATACCGCTCCTTATGTTCACATCAGCGATGAACGCCTCGTTTGGTTGAATGAAGTATTTCCTCAGTATATTAATGATATTCAGTCCACCTCATCACAACTACAAACAACTGGCTTAACTAAGGAGACTGCTGAAGCTCTAATTTTTACCTCAAGAAGTACCTATTTATGTATTAGATATCTAATTGAAGACCTTAATTTTTATTATGTTTTGACTAGAAAATTCAGTTCGGATGCTGTCGAATCACTGTTTGCCAATGTTAGACTTCGTGGTGGATCCAATGATCTTACAGATTGCAAAGCTGCTGAACACGCTATTAGACAGATTCTGAGAACAGGTTTAATAACAAGTGTAAATTACAGCAATACCCTAAATAATTCTGAGACTGAATACATCAGTGACATAACTACAAACCAGAATGTATATAATGATTGTGAGAATACCGACATAGTTATAACACTAAATGACGAACAAATTGAAAAATTGGAAAAATTACATTCAGTTGTACCCGATAGTCCATGTACGTCATCTAATATTGAAGCAGCAGCTACAGCTTTTCTATGTGGTTACCTCATCATGAAAATAGAAGAGTTTATTGACTGCCAACAATGTTTATCAGTTTTACGAGATAGTTCCCCAGTAAAGACAAATCCTTTGTTAAAATTAATTTACAATCAGGATGGGGGAAATTGATTTATCCGAATGAACAATTTGTGGTATTAATAGAATATGTAGTTCAACTGATTGTAGAAATTCTACCAGCTCTCCCAAAAGAAAACATCAGTACAATTTTAAAAACAATATTTGTGGGCTATCTACAAGAAAATCCCATGTTTCAATGTGAACTTCATGATAAACTAGTTTGTAACATAATAGTTGGAAAAGTACTATCCCCAATTCTTACAAACTATTGTATGTCAGAGAGTCAAAAAGTGAAGCAGTACGGAAACAAGAAGAGAAAGCTTTTAAAATTAATCTAATCTAAAAATTTCTACAATTTGTGATCAAAATGGTCCAGCTTTATTTCCAAACTTCATCTAGTTCAATGAAAAAAGGCCCTTTTCAGAACCACAATTTTTATATGGAAAAAGAGCTCCTTTTGTTGGTTCGACTGCCAAGACGGTTGATATATTTTAGCCTATCCTCTCATATCAGTTTATATATAAGTTTATAGATAAATAAAAGTAGGACCTAGCTCAAATTTCTTAAGTCTATGTTATATTCATACACATTACTATGATGCAAAAACTCATTACATTTTTTAACTAACAATAGATTTTCATATATATGCCATGTTGGCAAAAATTAGCTTTGAGGTTGAATTTTCATGTGTGAGCAAAGGAAAAATAGCAGTAATACATTTAAGGAGGATAGATATTTATGGCATCCTTGCCTAAGTAACATTTTTGCTAGGTAAAAAAATTTAAAACTAATTGAGTTTTGTCATTCTTACGTGTAAAGCTTCACAAGTATGTGATACATTCTATCTTTCTAAATATATTGTTATTTGCTATTTTTCCTTTGCTCACATGTGAGAATTCAAATGCAAAGCAAAGTTTTACCAACGCTGTATATGAAAATCTCATTGTTAATAGATGTCTAATTATATTAATAAGTCTACTTGCTAACAACTTAAAATACAAAGTAGAGTACCCTTATAGCAGCGGTGGTTCGTACGTACCCTTTTGGGTGTTTTGCTAGCAAGCACCAGTTGCTTCGTAATGACTTACACTATACGTTTACCTCTCGCTAACAGAACATTACTACCCAAAAGGGTATGTAGTAATTGCCGCTGTCTTATAGCTTTTACAAGTAAACTGAAAATCCTATTGCAGGAAACACTATGATCCCAAGCAGACCGTAACATATACTTTGGTGGAATAATGTAAAGTAAGTAGTGCTAAAAGCACTAGATTACATAAAATGGCTTGAAAGAAATACCAATGATGTTTATAATTATGATACATGATAAGAATTGATACATTTGCGTGTTTTGTAAGGTATAACTTATTTGCCCCAAAACATTTGTGTGTCTTGTTTAGCAGTTCCCATGTTTTCTGTAGATTTCTATTCATCTACAAAGATATGTTGTCAGAAAAAAAAAAAACTTTATATGCAGTACATAAAACACTAGTCCTGTAACCAAGCCCTGCTGGATATCCATTGTTTAAGATGGTTTTGTTTGAAAGGTTATTTTCCAGTTGTACTATTTGCAATTTGTTTTGAGGACAAGTTCTTAGTAACATAATGATGTTATGTATTTATAATACAGGTATTTCTCTAGCAAAATGGAATGGTCGACATAATTAAAAACTTTGCTGGTATCTAAAAAAGAATAGGTAATATTAATGTTTTTTAAAAGATTCACACTAGTTGCTTTTTATTTAAGTAGCCCAACCATAACTGGTTTTGGTAGGCATTTTTCCAAGATTTTCGGAGAAATGATATTGGTCTACAGTTTGAAATATTGTTTGAATCGCCCATTGTGAGTGTGGGTATTTCTAACAATAGTTTCAGTAGTACATCAGGGAAACATCCAAGTGTAGGTAATATGTACTTTGATTTATAAGTTTATAAGAGGATAAATTATAATCACTAATTTCCCAATCACTTTTAATAATATTAGAAGTATGATCGTATATCAGCACTTTTCTTATTTTTGTAATAGTTAATAAGGCACAATGATTTTTACAGTGGATATAATCTATTATTTTTCACTACTAGCTTTAAAACATACTATTATCTAGTCTGTTGTCACCTTGTGAAGTTAGCCTTCTTGCCTAGTGGTAAATAATTTTTTATTATTGATTACTAGTCAATAATCCAGATTTTAGTGTAACACGGGGCAAAAATTCATCCCATTATACACTGGCATCCAGGAAAAAATCCGTGATCGCGATAGTACGTTTTTTATGTGAGAAGAATAAAAGGAATAAAAGTACTAGTAGTGAAAAAAATAATATATACACCACGGTTGTGAAGTGTTTTCTAGAGCCTCTCATCTTATATCCCTCGATGCTGCGCATCTCGGGATCTAATAATGCTCGGCTCTAGAAAAAACTCTTCACAACCTTGGTATATAATATACTATTATTTGATGAACCAACCGTGTTGCGTTTTCATACTACATTTTTATCATTAATTACATTAATAATCATTAAATTGACCGCTCTTTGTATTGGGCCCTATCGCCAAGCAACGAGTGTTGTGTCAATGTCAAGTTTTTCTATAAAATTGTGAAAAACGTACGCCATATCCCGCTACCTACAGTGGCTTTATAAGAGACAGTGGTGACAATAGATGGTGCTACTTCTCATTGGTTGGTCAAAGCACGTGGTCTAGACCGCCATGATGAGGCAAACTGGTTGAAAGTTTACGTTGCTTTCGGTGGAGTTTTGGTGTTTTGAAGTAAGTTTTATACCGTTTTGTGGATTTTGAGTGTTGTTTTTCCAAAGTGCAGACATTATTTCGGATAGTTTTCGAATTGAACATATTTTTAAAGTGTTAGTTACTGAGTTGTGCATCGTGTTTTATCATCAATCTGTGTAAACACGTGTAAGTATTGTTTCAATTTACCTAGAATAATTTAATAAATACCGAATGAATGTAGTTTAGAACTAATCACGAAGCTTAATTTAACGTAATTCACTTGTGCACCGCCACGCTGCTAGTTTTCACTTTTGAGGTTACAAATTACAAAAGTCAATCCTCAATGATAAATAGGAAAAGTGTGAGCTTTCCACCTATTTACTGTCAATTATTAATCTGTTGAATGTGATATTATACAAATTGTTATATTATAAGTAAAATATTTTATAGAAAACGACCAATATGTAAAGTAGCAATAGTTGACAGATTCTGTATGTCATGCGCATTAGAAATTATGTCATGTCAATATTATTATGTTTATAATAGCGTTGTTCTAGAAAGATTTTTATTAATATTGTATTGAGTTGTGTTTGGATTATAATAAATATTTGAAATCAATATTAAAGATCATTATTATAACATGGTGTCATGGTGAAAACACAGGCATTCTTCATGTAAATAGAATGTTAGTAAGAGATATTAATCATTGAACTTTTAGCTCCAGTTCTTCATACAAATAGAACAGAATAGTGATAAACAAAGTTCTTCCTATAAGTTGAAAATAACAGCACTATGGAATTATCTAATGAACAATTAGCAAATCTAATTCAGCAACAAGCCACAGCTTTAGCATTATTAAATGAACAATTGTCAGCACGCACCAGTACAGTTCAAGAAAACATAGCAAATGTACCTTGGCCTGCAAGTTTAGAAATCGACAAAGGAGATATATATCAGAATTTTGAGAATTTTGTGTTAAGCTGGAAAGATTATGAAATAGCAAGTGGAATAGATAAGTGGTCACAAGCAGATGAACCACGAAAGGTAAAACTATTTATGACCATGATAGGAAGCAAAGCTTTAATCAAATATAATCGCTTTCAATTATCGCCAAATGATGAAGTAAATGTACAAACAGTAATCGAAACGATTCGAAAGAGGTTAGGTTCGCAAAAGAATGTAATCTATGATCGGGCAATTTTTAATAGTTGTAACCAACTTGAAAACGAAAGTTTTGATGAGTATCTTTTGAAATTACAAAAATTAATAAAAAACTGTGACTTTAAGGATTTTGAAAATGATTTATTACGAGATCGAATTGTGTTAGGCATTCTAAATAAAGAACTAAAAAAGAAACTGATGTCCAAAGCCGATCTAACACTGAAACATGCTATAGATATGTGCAAAATAGAGGAATTAACAGCACAGCGACTTGATGATATACAAGCAGAAAGTTCAGTAAAGAAACTTCAAGAAAACGTAAGTCATTCAAAAACTTGTTTGTTTTGTGGAAACATTCATCCGTTTAAGAAAGGGGCATGTCCTGCGTTCGGAAAAAAATGTACATTTTGTAAAGGTAGCAATCATTTTGCAAAGGTATGCAAAAAGAAGAAAGATAAAAGAGATTATAAGAAGGCAAAATATAAGCATAAAGTAAAAGAACTTACCGAAGATAGCCACACCGATGGAGATTCTAGTAGCGAGCAAGAACAAGAGACTAATAATCTATATGTAATTAATAAGATTATAGATAAATCACTACAAGGAGGAAATGTAGTAGTTGAATTAGACTTTTTGATAAATAAGACTTGGTTACCGATAAAATGTGAACTCGATACAGGAGCAAGCATATGCATCATTGGTTATAAGAATTTATGCAAAATGCTGAATACTAATATAGTCAAGTTAGCAAAATCAGAGCATAAACTTCAGAGTTTTGGAGGTAATAATGTTCCAATCAAAGGCGACATTTATTTACGATGTAAACGATACAACAAACTGTATGATATTAAATTTGTAGTAGTTGATGTTGTACATGGACCTTTATTGTCAGCTAAAGCATGCAAAATACTAAAATTAGTAAAATATTGTAATTTAATAGAAAATGTTGAGAAAGGCGCAGATTATCATAAGAAAGAAGCAGAAAAGTTGGTAGAGAAATATAACGATATTTTCAAGGGTTATGGAGCCTTACCAGGAGAAGTTGATTTGGAGGTAAATTCAGAAGTTAAACCAGTTATCCAAAGGGCGAGAAGAATACCCACGTCACTCAGAAGCAAATTAAAGAGAGAACTAATTGAGTTAGAAAAGAATGGCATTATTATAAAAGAAGATAAACATACCGATTGGGTGAGTAATATTCTAGTTGTAGAAAGAAATAATTCTTTTAGAATTTGTTTAGACCCAATTCCTTTAAATACTGCTTTGAAAAGATCAAATTTTCAATTTACCACCATAGATGAAATTTTACCTGAGTTGGGTAAAGCAAATGTCTTTAGTACAATGGATATTCGAAAAGGGTTTTGGCATATTAAGTTATCAGAAGAAAGCAGCAAATTAACCACATTTTGGACGCCATATGGCAGATACCGTTGGAAGAGACTACCATTTGGAGTATCGCCAGCCCCAGAAATCTTTCAAATTAGAATGCAAGAAGTAATATCGAATTTAAAAGGTGTAGAAATGTTAGCTGATGATCTAATTGTATATGGATGTGGAGACACTGAAGCAGAAGCATTAAAAGATCATAACATCAATTTAGAAAATTTATTCAAAAGGTTACAAGAGAATAATTGTAAACTAAACAAAAGCAAATTAACTCTTTGTAAAAAAGAAATAAAATTTTTTGGGCATAAGTTAACAGATAAAGGTATTCAACCTGATGAATCAAAAATCCAAGCTATTAAATCATTTCCCAGTCCTGAAAACAAACAGTCACTTCTAAGATTTATTGGTATGGTAACATATTTAAGTAGATATATAAAGAATCTAAGTTTACATATGGAAATTTTAAGAAAACTAACTCATGATAATGTACAGTGGAAATGGACACACGTCGAAGAAGAAGAATTTCAAAGAATAAAGAATATTGTATCAGACATACAAACATTGAAATATTACAATACCAAAGAACCAGTAATCCTTGAATGCGATTCAAGCAATTATGGATTAGGAGTTGCAGCTTTCCAAAGTGAAGGTATTATAGGATATGCATCAAGATCATTAAATAAAACCGAGCAGCAGTACTCTCAAATTGAGAAAGAATTGTTATCAATTGTTTTTGGTTGTGTAAGGTTTGATCAAATTTTAGTTGGAAACAAAGTCATCGTTAAGACAGATCACAAACCGTTATTAAGTATTTTTAGAAAACCTCTACTCAAAGCACCAAAACGACTACAGAAAATGTTAATGCTTCTTCAAAGATACAATATAGAATTGAATTTTATAAAAGGAAAAGAAAATACAGTAGCAGATGCTCTGTCTAGAGCTCCTATGGTTTATTCAAATCAGACGGAACAAGAGAAGAAAGACACGCACATATTCAAGATAATTGAAAATACTGATTTTGTACAGTATTTAGAAGTTACAAGCAAAAGGTTAAATAATCTAAAAGAAGAAACAGCAAAAGATCCTGTCTTGCAGAAAATTATTAAATATATTACAGAAGGATGGCCTAAAACAATAAGTATGGTTCCCGATGAAGTTAGAATATACTTTCAATATAGACATGAATACAGTCTTCTTGATGGAATAGTGTATAGAAATGATAGAATTCTAGTACCATTCAATTTAAGAAAAATTATGACCGAAAATGTACATGTAAGCCATAACGGTATTGAAGCAACTTTGAAGTTAGCAAAGAATAATTTATATTGGCCAGGAATGACGACTCAAATTAAAAATAAAATTCAAGAATGTCAAATATGTGCAAAATTTATGTATAGCCAACAAAGACCTACTATGACGTCACACGATATACCTATCTACCCATTTCAATACATTTCAATGGATGTTGTTATTACAGAATATGAAGGAAAACAACAAAAAATTTTAGTAACTGTAGATCACTACTCCGACTATTTTGAATTGGATATTTTGAAAGATATGACTCCTCATACATTAATAAGTTGTTGCAAACGAAATTTTAGTAGACACGGTATACCAGCCCGAATATGTACAGACAATGGTACAAATTTTAATAGCCAAGCATTTAAGCAATATTGTGAAAATTGGGATATAGAACAAGTATTCTCATCACCTTATCATCAACAAGGGAATGGAAAGGCAGAAGCAAGTGTTAAAATTGCCAAGATGTTAATAAAGAAAGCTAATGAAGGCAAAGAAGATTTATGGTACTCCTTATTACATTGGAGAAATACGCCAAATAAAATAGGTTCAAGTCCAGTTCAAAGATTATTTTCCAGAAATACCAGAACCGGAATACCCTGTTCGATAAGCAAATTTATACCAAAAGTAGTGGAACGTGTACCTGAAACCATCGAGTTAAACAAGAGAAACAGCAAATTTTACTACGACAAGAAAAGCAAATATTTACCTGAACTGAAAATAGGACAACCAATTGTAGCTCAATTGAATCCCAATACTTCGAGAATATGGACCCAAGGATTTGTTCAAGATAAATTAGACGATTCATCATATTTAGTTAATGTTAATGGAACGAACTATCGAAGAAACATCATAAACATCAAACCCTGTCAGATTTCAGAAGAAGAAGATAGAAGCGAAAGTAACAAGACCAGTATGAAAGAAACAGAATGGAAAAGAAAAGAAGAAGTTCCAGAGAGACCTACAACAATGGAAACGTCAGAAGAAATACCACAGAATCAGATGAAAATTCCTAGTAATCGTATTCATCAAGAAAATCAAATTGAAGTACCAAAGTCCGAGGTAGATGGAAGACGACCTACAAGACAACACAAGATGCCAACAAAGTTTAAAGACTATGTGACATTTTAAAGAAGGGAAGATGTTATATTATAAGTAAAATATTTTATAGAAAACGACCAATATGTAAAGTAGCAATAGTTGACAGATTCTGTATGTCATGCGCATTAGAAATTATGTCATGTCAATATTATTATGTTTATAATAGCGTTGTTCTAGAAAGATTTTTATTAATATTGTATTGAGTTGTGTTTGGATTATAATAAATATTTGAAATCAATATTAAAGATCATTATTATAACACAAATCATTAGATATTTTACCGATACCACACTACACAACAGTTGCTACTAACATTTCTAACCACAAAAGTTGATTGAATTTTTTTATATCGATTTGTCATAGTTGGTTCTAATTCTAGGTGATAAGTAAAATGCCTGGTTGTGCTGCAGTAAATTGCAGCAATTCAGCGAAGAAAGGTTTTCTTATGAAACGTTTTCCAAAAGATCCCCGGAGGAGGAAAGAATGGCTCGTGAAAATGAAACGAGACAAATGGACCCCGACAGATTATTCATGTTTATGTGAGGTATGTGTGTTATGACGTTTATCATTGAATTTGCAGTGTTAACACTTTTTATTTCATTAGGTTCACTTTGCTCCAGATATGTGGGAAAAAACACGAGCTGATGGTTCACGTAAGTTGAAAAGTAATGCTGTTCCTACAATTTTCGCATTTTCTCCACCTGAGAAGAAGAGAAAACCCCCAACAAGGAGGGCACCTTTGCCTTCTCGGAAGGGCAAGACTGTATCAGGTATGTGTGTTTTATATTTTCATATAAGTAATAATCATGAATAATAATCATAGGTAATGTGAATGTGGATGTTATGCAAGCCCTGCCTGAGAATGTAGAAGTGAATATCGGCCAACTCCCATCTACATCTCGTGCTGATGTTGCTGTGGAAGTTGCATCACAACAGGTCTCATCAGCATCAAGTGAAGAGAGCGGAAATAATTCATCTTCCACTCTGTCACCGCCTTAGTTAGATGCAGATTTACTTGCCAAAGTGAATAGATACGAGAAAATGTATTTAAATGAAAAGAAAAAAGCTAGGAAGTACAAAAATCTTCTAAGAAGCACAACAAGAAAACTGAAGAACTTGGAAAAAAAGCGGACTCGAAAAAAGAAGAATATGTTTTGTTGAAGCAGGTATTTAATGTGGATCAAATTAAGGGACTTGAAAAAAAATGAACACAAATCTACCAAGCTGATGAAATGGTCGAATGCGACCATTACAAGAGCTTTGAAATTGAAATTTAGTTGTGGTAATAATGGGTACCATGAATTGCTGAAGCAAGGCCAACCTTTACCTTCTATAAGGACCTTACAGCGAAGGCTTCAAAATCTCAAATTTGATTGCGGAAATTTGAGTGAAGTGTTTCAATTTATGAAAATAAAGGTTCAATGTTTTGAACCTCATGAAAAAGACTGTGTCCTCGTCTTAGATGAGATGGCTATTACTCCCGGGAGTAATTATGATACTGAAATAAATAAAGATTATTAAAAGTTTCACAGTTTTATTAAAATATACCTGACAATATTGTTTCGACAGCTATGCTGTCATTATCAAAGGTAATATAATTATAAACAAACACGTCGCTAAGGTAGATACAAAATAGGTAACTAGATAAAATAATAAAAAAATAAAAATTAAAAAAAAAACAAAAAAAACACAAAAAAAAAAAAAATATTAAAAAAAAAAAAAAATTTTTTTTTTTTTTTTTTTTTTTTTTTTTAATTATTAATTTTTATTATTATTATTATTTTATCTAGTTACCTATTTTGTATCTACCTTAGCGACGTGTTTGTTTATAATTATATTACCTTTGATAATGACAGCATAGCTGTCGAAACAATATTGTCAGGTATATTTTAATAAAACTGTGAAACTTTTAATAATCTTTATTTATTTCATGATTATGGAGTTCCACAAAATAAGGCTAGAAACAATAAACAAAAAAATAATTATGATACATCCTTATCTAAATATTTTGGGGACGTAACCTTACCTGAACATACAGGCATGGCCACTCATGTTTTGGTGCTCCTCTTAGGTGGTGTAAACACACGTTGGAAACAAGTAGTGGCCTATTATTTCACGGCGGATTCCGTTAATGGCTCAGTGTTTTCAACCATTATTAAAACTGTATTTGAAAAGGCTGAAGAGATTGGTCTACATATTATAAGTATTACCTCTGATATGGGACCGTGCAACCAAGCCCTCTGGAGAAGCTGGGGAATTACAGCAGGAAGACATTCCGAAATAAAAAGCAAAATCCCTCACCCAATACGGTCAGATCAGTTTGTTTATGTTTTTGCCGACGTCCCACATTTATTTAAGAACATTAAAGCCATGTTAATAACAAATAAGATAATTGTAATACCCGAAGATATTGTGAGGAAACATGAACTCGTCAGTAATGAAGTTTCAGCAGCTCACATTTCTGAACTTATGGCCCACCAAAAAGAGCATACGTTTCTATTGGCGCCAAAACTCACAGAAGCGGACCTTCTTCCATCACATTTTGCGAAAATGAAAGTTTCGACCTCAACAAATGTTATTAGTCACTCTGTGAGCAGTGCTCTCAAGTTTCTTGCAGAAGAGCTTGGGAAACCTGAGTATCTCACAACAGCTCGGTTTGTGGATCAAATAGAAAAATGGTTCTATCTAATGACGTCCAGGCATCCATCCTCTGCTTTGAGCAAAATGAATTTGGACACATACAACGTGTCAATTCAATTTTTGAAAGACTTTATGGACCTTTTTGCAAAAATAGAGGTGGGGTATAAGAAGTTGTGGAAGCCATCACAAACGGGTGTCCTTATTTTAACACAGTCGATGTTGGAACTACAAGAGCGTTTGTTGGAAAACGATAATTATAAATTCATCCTAACCAGCCGGTTTTCCCAGGACTGTTTGGAAAATCTGTTTAGTGTGTTACGGTCAAAACAGATAATTCCCAATGCGCTTCAAGTGAAAAATAATTTAAAGCTAATATGTGTGTCGCAGTTTTTAACAAATTCTTCGAAAGGTAGCTATGATGAAGATGACAGG
The DNA here is from genome assembly GCA_929113105.1 of Agrypnus murinus. Classification (NCBI taxonomy): domain Eukaryota; kingdom Metazoa; phylum Arthropoda; class Insecta; order Coleoptera; family Elateridae; genus Agrypnus; species Agrypnus murinus. The sequence continues at coordinate 104,687,700 of OV816026.1, read as the reverse complement.
GAATTTCTGTCTGGTTTCTTGGATATCTTGACAGAAGTGAAACCCCAATACCAAGAAATCCATCTTCCCGCTGATATAAGTGAGCCAGTGATGAATTTAAATTATAGTGAGTTAAATTCGTTATACAACATTTCTGGCTATATATTACGCAGCATAACGAGAACAACAAAAACATGCTCATCATGTATAAATGCTGCAGGATCAACGACTCCAATTCACAGGACATTTACCAGATTTACGAATATAAAGCGTTTTAAAGAAAACACACTTTTTTTCTGCACTGAAGAGCTTTTTTATTTTTTTTGGAAATGGAAACAATTTTTAAAAAATATTTCAAAGTTGTTTCCCCACAAAATATTAATGTTCGAGATTTCTATTGTAAAAAAATGAGTAGCTTGGAAATTAATTTACCAAATTGCCATAAACTGAAAACTAAAATTATTTCTAGATATTATTTCGATTAAAAATTAGCTCAAAAAAATGAAAAAATATTACAAAAAAATTCGCTAGTAAATCACTCTCTGCTCATGTATAATTTTAAATACATTGTAAATACATTGTTATACAATATCCAACATTGTTTATTATTTTATTTCCACTATTTTTCACGAGAAATATTCATTTTCTGACCAAAACCCCTGAAATAAGCTTAGAATTCTTGTTTAAATTTGCCTCAACATGGCGGGTGGGCGGAGCTTAACTCATATTGTCACCACTGTCTCTATAAAGCCACTGTACCGCTACCTATATAAAAAACCCGTTACCGCTGATGGTTCCTAACAAGACTACGAAAGATCTTGGCCACCTCCTGGACCTAAAGGTAGGTCCAGTAAACTAAGTTCGGTCAATTTAGAAGTGAAATAATAAATTATAACCAGTAACAAAAATTACTATTGTTTATTATACAGTCCACTCGATAAACGCAACATTTTGTTCCTCCGAACCCGGATTTATAATTTATTATTAATTGATCGACTGTTAATTTACTCTTCGAATCTTGTAGGACCATATTACCTTGTGTAATAGTTTTCCTTTTCTATTACTAAATAGAAACGCTAATTTATACCGCTATAAACCGCTTACTTTTAATTGTCATATTTGAAAGTTTTTGACAGTTATCACTATCCTAGATAACTTTTGTGCATTATCTTGAGCTATTTAGAATATTAACTGCCCATCAAAATAAGATAAGTATTGTTTGCAGGTGGTCACTTCTATTCCACAAAAGTTGGATTTTCTGTTTTTGCCCTGTTCTGCAATTATGGCTGATAAAGTAAAAAGATATCAGTTCTTAAGGCAAACCATAATGAATCAATTAACTGAACTACATGCGGCTGCTGTCACTGCTATAACTAATAAAGATAAACGAACTTTATTTAAAGTCAGATATACTCAGATAGAATCAATACGTGAAGATTTTAACAAATATCACGGTAATGTTATTAGTAATTTGTTAACTACTGATAACGCGGATATAAATACGGAAGATAAGGTTCGGGAAACTTTTGATTCAGCTTATTTCGACATTCGTGCTATCTATATAGATCTTTTTGACGATCAGACTCTACCTTTAGATACGACGCTTCATCACGATCCCACCAAGTCTAACGTAAAATTGCCGAAATTAGAATTGCATAAATTTTCAGGAGATATAATATATATTATGTAATTAGGAGATCAAGCGATACTTTAAATCCGAGAAGATTGAGCTTGATCTACGTATTGCATAAGTTGTTTTATTTTATTTCGTATTTCAATCCTAATTTTTCCCTTTTAAAATTCATCCGAATTTATTGTATAAAGAAGCATTTGCCTTGTCTGCGTCGTTATACGTGTAACCAAGGAGATTTGTAAAGCAGCATGTCACGTATGGCTGTTATGCATGATTTACGTTGCCAACAACAACGGAGATCAAGAACGTCTTGAACTCCGGTGTCATTGACAACGGAGATAAAGATATACTTTATTTTACTAATTGTGGTATATAAACAATTGTTTGAAATACTAAATGTAATAAAAGCTTTTACGCACAACTGAACCGAAAGTGCTTGTTTACATCTAGGATACCATGATCGAAACTTCAACATTAAGCCCAGTGTAAAGAAAATGCCCGCTGTAAAAAAAAGCCCGCAAAAACCGGGCGTTTTCTTTACACCAATCATAAACACATGACAATGACGGCTTTTATGTCAGCCGCCACCTTTGTTTAGTGGTGACAGTTTTTGAGTAGGTAGTTAATAATAAAAAAAGGTTATAAGGATTTATCATTTATCATAAATCAAAGTGAACAAACTACAGCAATATTTTACTTTTGATGGATGTTGAACGTACAATTAGTTAAGTTATGGAAGACAATGCTGCCAACAGAAATAGCACTGGAATTAGACTCAACACACTGAACATTAGAAGTTGAACAGAATGTTTCAATATTTCCTTGTGGATTTTCTTCTTCTGGTGTCGACTGAGGCTCAACAATTTTCAAAGTTGCAACAGATTTCTCGGTTTTCTCGCCATTCGCATTTCCAAGAATTAGCCGGGCAATCTTATTTTTCTGTTCTATTGAATCTTCCAGGTACCCCTCAGCTACGGAAGAACTTTTCCATCCCCCATGTCTTTTGAGGGATGTCATGTCAGCTCCATTATCTGCTAATAAAGTGGCAGATGTTCTTCGAAATGAGTGCCCCGTGTATTTCTCAGGATTAGGAAGTTGAAGAAATGTTGCAATTATTTTCGGAATGCCTCCAAACACGTTCTTTCCTACAGGTTGAATTGTACATACATTCTTTGTGTAGCGTAGAAAGAAACGGCGATGAGGTACATTTTTTGGACGCAGTGTGACATATTTCTTGTACAACTCCACTCCATGGATGGCATCATTATCAACAATTGTGAACACACGTTTTTTGTTTGTTTTGGTTTTCGGGATAGTCACAATAATTACAGATCCTCTATCTTCTACATCAGATATTGACATATTGGCAAGTTCTTGTCTACGGCAGGCTCCATAAATTCCAAACACAAGGGCAACCTGTCCCTCAAAACATTTTTAAACAACGCGCACATTAATTACCTACTATCATATCTTGGTCATTAAATATGTTTCATTGGGAGCTTCCGTAATAAACTTGATCACATTTTCTTTCGACAACACCATTGATTTCTTTGCTTCGTGTCCTACAGTATTAATTTTCAAAAACGATGTCAATTTATGATAGCTACTAATGTCAACATTTTTTTTGACCAATAACGTCCTTTTAACCATCGAATACTTGGCCCAAAGAGAACTAGACTGATATTTTTTAGACTAAAAAATTAAAAATAAGGAACATATTTCATTAAAATATTACTAATAACATACCTTCTCGCTAAAATATGCAAGTAAGACGGTTTCATTAACAACATTTACTTTTTTCTCGCGCATCCATGATTCTAACGCATCATACTCAGTTTCATAACGTTCTCTGGATTTAGAAGGGAGTAAGCCAGCTAGAGCTTCTTCGGCTGCTTGTTCAATTTCTGGTGAAATACCCGCAGACGCAGACGCTTCAACACAATTTTCCATTTTTGCCAATTTCACAGAACGCCAATTTTCGCTTTGAGAGTTGTTTTGTTTACACATCAACACATGGCAACCACCGCATTATTGTTAGCAGCCACCTTCGTTTTGTGGTGACAAAATTGTGAATAAAAATGTTTGAATAAAAATTTGTTTCGGTTGTGCGTAAAATGTTGTACGTACCTCTGGCCGTAAGTAGATTACGCCCTTAGCCAAATAAAGGCCCTCCTTCGTCGGGCCTCAAACTTTGGCTGCGGGCGTAATCTTACACTTACGGCCTTCTATACGTAAATAACTATTATTTCATACTGTGTCACATTTGTCAGTTTTACGTCAAACTTTTTAGTCCAGAACATGCGATTTTACGGTCTAGTATGCTTGTAAAAAATTTTTTCTGAAATCGTCAAGAAAGCTTGTCATGACAGAACTCAGGTTGGTCATGAAAGTGTCACTTTAAAGACTAGTCACTTTCATGATTTTTACAAGACTCCTGTCACTTTACAAGACTCATCTGTCATTTTTAGACTGCAATTGAATTAGAAATCGTCACTTATCTTATGAAACGTTTATTTAATATAATTAAAAACACTAACAATCAAATACAACAAAATATTTTTGATTTGTTGTTGATTCATTGTCATGGATATTAACTTCTCATACGACTCTGATGTTGATATATTTTTTCAGTTTAAATCTATTTTTAGTTTTGAAAAACGATTTCAGAAAAAATATAATACATCACTGGTCATGAAAGTGTCTCTGCTTGACTCGGAGGCTTTAAAGAGATACTCGGATGCTACGCATCCTCGTACTCTTCAACAAGCCTGCTCTTCTGCAAAGTTTCACTTTCATGACTTGTAATGTAATACACTATTACAGGACTTGTGACTGTAAAAAATCTTACCGGACGCAAATACAATCAATCAAGTGGACAATGTTTTAGTACGTAATCAGTTACCATGGAAACTCGTTCTTCATAGATGTCCATATTTTGCATTCGGAAATTTATTTTATATAATTTTTTTAAAATTAAACCAATATTCCAATAATTGCAGTATGAAATAAAACACATTACGTCATACGTCCTGGAAATGGTCTTACAGTCTCGTTTCGATGTTCCGGACTCGGCTCCTTCGTCGCCTTGTCCGTAACATCTTACTCGACTGTAAAATTCCATTTCCAGGACTTATAACGTAAATTACTATTACACCCTTTATCGATCTTTACAATGCCTTAGTTCACAATAATAACGCAATCTCACCTGTAGAAAAGTTTTGTTATCTGCAATCCGCTCTGCAAGGTCCTCCATTAGCTCTGATCCAACGTATACAACCTACCGACGCAAATTATTCTATCGCATATCAAACTTTAGTTGATAAGTATACTAATAAGAGACGCCTCGCTTCCAGTCATTGGAATGACTTGGAAAATATACCGCGAATGAATTCCGAAAATCCCAACGCTTTATCACATTTACTAGAGACCTTTAAAGAGAATATCGCCGCCCTTAAAAATATGGGATACCCTACAGATAATTGGGATTTTGTCTTCACAATGATGTTACTTAACCTTCCTCCCCACGTGTAGAATTTACTACGTTATCCCACGACGCGGGTACCAGGGTACCCACACTGTGATTTTAGTAAATAGAGCTTGCGCTGCTATTTACTGTCATCAGTGTCGCTCGTTTATAGTTCTGCGAGGATTGAAGTGATTTCAATTGTTGTTTTAATATTTTTTTGTGTTGATCAAAATGTCAAAATGTCGTAGAGAGGTTTCGAACGGAGAATTTAAACGGTAAGTTGAAATCTGTAACATTTGTCTGACATAACCTCAAATTCTAAAAAGCAAAATATTTTTTTGCTAAATTTTTTATCTAAAAATGTTAGTCTACTAAAACACGTTTTGAGGAAATATGTTTATTTTGTAGAATGACTTATGAACAACAAATGGTGTATCTTCGAGAATTGGCAGAGGAAAGCGATTCTGATCACGAGGTTTTTGAGGGTGACGACGATGACGACGGCGAGTGGGAACCTCCAGTAGCTTCGTCTTCGAATATAAGGGAAGAGTCGGACACTGAAGATGTTTATGAGGATAAACAGAATAAGGTTGAAATAGAAGAAGACAGTGGTAATGAAGAAATTGACATAGATGATGCAGAAATTGAATCTGATCGGTCAGATATGCGTGGTAAAGACGGAACAATATGGAAATCTACACGTCCATGGCACATAACACAAACGTCGCGATATAATATAGTACGACAAAGATCTGGCCCTGTAAAAGCTACGCAAACCCTTTCAATTCGAGATACATTCAAAAAAATATTTACTCCAGTAATGTGTGAAATTATTATTCGTGAAACCAACAGAAAAGCAAGATCTGTATACCAGAATTGGAACACAGAAAATCCTAATAATCCACCAAAAGTATGGAAAGGATTGACAGCTGATGAATTTGATGGGTACTTAGGAATAATACTGGCAGCAGGAGTGTATCATTCTAACAGAGAAGACGTGAAAGAATTGTGGAAAACCACAGCGCATCCAATTTATCGAGCTACAATGGCAATCAATAGATTTTGGGAAATTCAAAGATTTTTGAGGTTTGATAATGTCAACACAAGGCCAGACAGGCTAAAAGTAGATAAAGCTGCGGCAATTTCGGAGCTGTGGATGCTTCTAAATGAAAATTTAAGAAGTAATTATGTACCGTCCGATTGTTTGACTATAGATGAACAACTGTTTCCGTATAGAGGAAGAACCAGATTTACTCAATACATGCCAGCAAAACCCGCAAAATATGGGATCAAAATTTGGTGGGTGTGCGACGCAGCAAATTCATATCCTTTGACTGGGCAAATATATACTGGCAAATCTGCAGAAGGACGTGAACAAAACCAAGGAGAGAGAGTAGTAAGAGACCTTTCTATCAAATATAAAGGTTCTGGTCGAAATATTGTCACAGACAACTTTTTTACCTCACTCCCATTAGCTAAATTGCTTTTATCTTGGAATCTCACCCTTGTCGGGACATTAAAAAAAAACAAACCATACATACCTCCCCAGATGTTGGCCAACAAAACAAGAGAAGAACAATCTTCTATTTTTGGGTTTAGTAACGACAACAACAGTAGAATTACTCTAGTTTCGTACACACCAAAACGAAACAAAGCCGTCATATTATTATCCACTTTACACGATGATGACTCGACAAGCGGTCCTAAAAATAAACCAGAAATTATACAGTACTACAATTCCAAGAAAGGGGGTGTAGACAATATGGACAAAATGGTATCCTACTACTCCGTGAAGAGAAAGACAAATAGATGGCCTGTTGCTATGTTTGCAAATATAATCGATGTAGCAGCTTTGGCAACCTACATCATATATGCTGAAAATAATTGGAAAGAAGCTAAAAAAAATGATCAAAGGCGCAAATTTTTACAAGAGCTTGCGAAAGAACTAGCAATGCCACAAATTGAAGCGCGTTCTCGACGTCCGCGATCCTGTCAGCATTTTGGTACAAAATCTGGGATAGAATGTATGTTGGGAAGGCCCATTCTACAGATACAACCATGCGAAAATGCTGTTGAACAAAGAGATGAGACTGGTCGTCTTCAGGTAACAGGAAGATGTTACCTTTGCCAGAAACTAAAAAAGCAAAGAAAAACAAGAAAAGCATGCTGCACTTGTAAGAAGCCAATTTGCGTTGAACATACCATAAAAACTGAAAAATGTGTCCAATGTGGTACTAGTTTGTAAATACCTCTCAGGAAGTAAATTTAACTATTATTATGTTACTAAACTTATATATATAATACTATAATAATTATGTTATAAACTTCAGTTCTTATACAAATAAACAAATAATTCCCAATACAATTTTCTTTGGACTTGATACTGTACAGATAAGTGGTACCTGGGTACCTCGTCATAGAGATAAGCAGCAAACTATTTTCAAGTAATTTTTTTGCAAATTCGTTTTTCAAATAAACATTTCTTTGTTGGAACTGACTATTATGCAACAAACTTTAAGATGTCGTGAAACTACAAGACTCTGCGTCAACTTTAAATCTGAGTATTCGATGCTAAAATATAAAAATGGCACCCGGGTACCACGTCGTGGGGAGGAAGGTTAAACGCTTAGATAAAACTACAGTAACCAGTTTTGAATTACATCATAAATCTAAAAATGTGCCGTCCTTTAATGATCTGGTTGACTTTTTGGATACATGTTGTAACGCTCATGACAATGCTAATGCCAGTACGTCTTCGCATTCGAAAAAACCCGCTAGCAATGTTAAAAATTCATTTTTCTCAAAAGCAACGCCTGCTAAATCGCATAATTGCCCATTATGTCATGCTGCTCATCCTTTGTACTACTGTAATGATTTTAAGAGCAAAACGCCTGATGACAGGATGACATTTTGTAAAAATGCACGCCTATGTTTCAACTGCTTGAGTAACTGTCATGATATACGCTCATGCCGTTCTACTATAACTTGTAGAAGATGTTCCAAAAAACATCACACGCTTCTTCACCGAGATGTAACTGTCAATTCATCAAATGTAAACCCTTCTGTTCAGGAGACTACGTCTACGCAAAATAACTCTTCTAATAGTAATTCCTTCTTCGTGCCTTCTGATAATGGAGGTTTGCTCGCAACCGCGATTGTTGAAGCCTTAGATAACCACAGATGTTATCAGAGATTGCGTGTAATTTTAGATTCGGGCTCACAGTCTTCGTTTATTTCACAGAAATGTTCTAATCGCCTAGGCCTTCCTAAATGTAATACGCATGTTTCTATTCAAGGTATAAATTCAACTAAAACTGAAGTCAATGGCAGTGTCACCTTAACTGTACGCCCAATAATAGTTATTTATGTATTAAGGGCATAAAGAAGCTTTTATGGCCAGAAGCGTTATTTCTAGCCCGAGGCGTCAGCCGAGGGCTAGGAAAAGGCTGTAGGGCCATAAAAGCAAGTTATGCCCGAAATGCATACACTATTTTATGCACAGATTGTTTTTATCTCAAATCTATTATTGTGTAAAAAATATAATTAAATGAGTACGTAGGTTACATCAAGCCGCTGTACGTATACTTATGTGCATATATACGAAGTACGTTACTATAGTTACTATCTAAAATACTTAATTTCAGCTTATTTTCATTGGTGATAAGTTTACAAATTATATTAAGAACCAATCAAGTTCTACAGATACAGCTCTGACATTTAATTGACGTTTCATTATTGCCCGTCGGATCATAAAGAGGCCCTTGGGGCATAAAGAGACAGTTATGTTTAGATAGATCTATCAATAATAGTCTAATTATAATGCATCTGTGCATAAATAAAATATTTCCTCGTCTTCATATAGATGCTATTTATTATTTTACCTACGATATGTTCACACTTACCAAGTACTCGCATAGAGGTAAGTAATTGGCATCATATTAGTAATTTACAGTTGGCGGATCCTACTTTCAACGTTCCTAGCTCAATAGATCTTTTATTAGGCGCTGACATCTTTTCACAAATTATCTCGGACGCGTAACGGGTAATAATGGTCAACCCGATGCGATAAATACCATATTTGGTTATGTATCAATGGGCAAATTAAGGAATCATCATAAATCTGTTCTTCAGGCCTTTCTTTGTAACGCAAACGCTACTGAGTCATTAGATTTTACATTGAAACAATTTTGGGAGATTGAATCTGTCCCCGAAGCTACTTCCTTACATCCAGACGATGTTTATTGTGAAACCCTTTTCAAGGATTCTATTCTTCGGGATACTGAAGGACGTTTTACCGTGTCAATGCCTTTTAAAGAACCACAACCGCAATTTCCTAACATTCGCAATTTAGCGCTCGGTCGATTTTTATCTTTAGAAAAACGTTTGCAAAAGCAACCTGATTTGTATAAAGAATATTGCAACTTTATGCGAGAATATTTAGAATTTGGTCACATGGACCCAGTTAAGGACTCTCAGGTAACGAATTTTATGTATTACATTCCTCATCACTGTATAATTAAACCCGACAGCTTAACTACTAAACTCCGCGTGGTCGTTAACGCCTTCGCAAAATTACCACAAGAACCTTCGTTAAACGAGAAACTTTTTATTGGGCCCAAGTTACAGCAAGATATAGTAGCAATTTTACTAAAATCTCGAGTTTCTCAATATATTTTCTTAGCAGATATCAAAATGATGTATAGACAGATTTTGATTACACCGTCGCAACGCGATTACCAAAGAATTATTTGGCGTTTTTCTAGCGAGGAATCGATTCAAGAGTTCCGATTAAATACCGTGACTTATGGAACTTCGTGTGCTCCATATTTAGCAATTCGTACTTTGCTTCAACTGGCGGAGGAGGAAGGTGAGAATTTCCCTCGCGCTGCGCATTTATTACGTACCCAAACATATATGGATGACATTTTTGGTGGTGCAGATACCATTTCAGATGCTAAATCGCTACAAAATGAATTAATTCAAATGCTTAATAAAGGTCAGTTTGAATTACACAAATGGGCGAGTAACGATAAGAGTCTTTTACTGTATCTTCCTACAGATCATTTGAGTACTGATACACTTTTATTTGATAGTTCTGCTGAAGTTTCAGTTAAAGTTTTGGGACTTCGATGGATACCAACTTCGGATGTTTTTACATTTAAAGTAAATCTTATTGACAAATCTTGTACAAAACGCAATATTCTGTCAGAACTAGCTCGCATATTCGATCCTTTGGGTATGTTAGCACCTATCACATTTTTTGTAAGTATTTCATACAACGCCTTTGGGTCTTACATACTTCTTGGGATGGACCGCCACCTCTAGAAATTGTTCGTTGTTGGAATCAGTATAAATCTGAACTGAAATATTTAACTAATCTCAAAGTTCCTCGTCATATTGGCTGTTTACAAGATCAATCCTGCGAATTGCATGCTTTTTGTGATGGCAGCGAACGCGGATACACAGTTATCTTATATTTAAGATTTCACGATACTCAAGGCAACTATCAAATACGATTCATTTGCTCAAAATCTAAAGTCGCTCCGATTACTAAACGTTTGACAATTCCACGCATTGAATTATGTTCCGCCGTATTATTAGCAAAACTTGTTTGCTATGTTATGGACGTTTACCAGCAACAGCTTTTAATAACAAAAATTGTGGCTTATTCAGACTCTCAAATCGTTCTTTCTTGGCTAAGGTCACCCGCACATCGTTGGAAAACATTCGTGTGTCATAGTTTCCTTTATTCAAAATAAACTACCCACCTCTTCTTGGAAATATGTCGAATCCCGCTCAAACCCTGCTGATGCCGCTTCTAGAGGGCAATATCCCTCTGAATTAATTTCCAATATGTTGTGGTGGAACGGTCCTGAATTCTTATTAAGCGAACAAAACATAGATATGGCTTTAATAATTTCAGAAGAAAAACCGATTACTACCTTAGCCACTTTTCAGGAAAATAATATTTTTGATTATTTTTTAACTAGATTCTCTTGCCTGTCAAAACTTCTAAGAGTGTTAGCATATGTTTTTAGATTTTATTTCAATCGAAAAAATAAAAATAAGCAATTTAAACCTCTATCATACTCCGAAGAACGAGATGCTTTACATCAATTAGTAAAATACACACAATCTATAAGTTTTTCAGAAGAATTTAAACATCAAAAACCTCGCTCTAAATATTTGAAGAAACTTAATCCATTTTTTGATGACAAAGGTCTCATTCGAGTGGGGGGAAGATTGCAATATGCAACTCATCTAAATTATGATCAAAAATTCCCTCTTTTACTACCTAAAAGATCACCATTAACTACATTGATAATTGAACATTTTCATAAAATATACTTGCACGCAGGTATCAGAACTGTACAATTTTTAATTTCGCAGCAATTTTGGATTCTCGCTTCTAAAAGCATAATTCGCTCAGTTCTATCTCGCTGTATTAAATGTTTTCGTACCAAACCAATCGCCTATCACCCTCCGATGGGAAACTTACCCTCGGTCCGCATTTCTCAAGTTAAATGTTTTTCAAAAACCGCCGTGGATTATGCAGGTCCATTCAAATTAACAATGTCTCGACACGTGGCGCTAAGACTTATAAGGCATACATTTGTCTGTTTTTATGTATGGCCACAAAGGCTTTACACATTGAGCTCGCTTCTGACCTTACTTCCGACGCTTTTTTGGCCGCTTTACGACGCTTTGTAGCACGTCGCGGACGATGTAATTGTATATATTCCGATTGTGGCACAAGTTTTGTTGGCGCCGATAAGTATTTAAACGCCTTAATGTCGGAAGCCGCAGAAAATGAAAAAATTGAATTCATTCGAAATGTTCCCGCCGCTTCACACTTCGGAGGAGTGTGGGAATATGAAGTAAAAAATGTCAAAACTCATTTAAAACGAATAATAGGTGATCAAATCTTCTGCTATGAAGAATTCTATACAATACTCGTGCAAGTCGAAGCAGTTTTAAATTCGAGGCCACTCGTTGCTACTAGCTCAGACCCAAACGATTTTAGTGTCTTAACACCTGGCCATTTTTTAACTTTGGAACCGCTTTCCTCTGTCCCTGAACATAATTTCCAAAATTTAACACGTTTATCTCGCTGGCAATTATTGCAAAAGTTGCATCAAGATTTTTGGCGCCGCTGGAAACAAGAGTATTTATATACACTCCAGCAACGCAGTAAGTGGCTGGAACCCACAACTGCAGTGCCTGTCAACACTTTAGTGTTATTGAAAGATGAGGATATCCCGCCTCTACAATGGCGCTTAGGCCGAATTTTGCTGTTGCATCCTGGTAAAGACGGCATAACTCGAGTTGCAACTGTTAAGACAGCCAACGGAGTTTTACGGAGACCACTTGTGAAACTTTGTTCTCTGCCAATCTCAGGCGAGAATAATAATAATTAAAATACGTTTATTTTGCCTTTTTTTCTTCGTTCTCTTTTTTTGTTAATTAGCTCAAGGGAATGCAGAAATGTATTCACTGCATATCCGTTTAATTACGTTTAATTTGTTTAATATTTTTTAAGTTATTACGCATTAAACTATTATACCTTTTTTTTTGGGTATCGCTATACCGTTATCGTTGTTGTTTTATTTTTGAAAATGCAATTCTGCATTTGAGAGGCCGGAATGTTGCGTTCTCATACTACATTTTTATCATTAATTACATTAATAATCATTAAATTGACCGCTCTTTGTATTGGCCCTATCGGCCCTATCGCCAAGCAACGAGTGTTGTGTCAATGTCAAGTTTTTCTATAAAATTGTGAAAAACGTTCGCCATATCCCGCTACCTATATGAAAAACCCGTTACCGCTGATGGTTCCTAACAAGACTACGAAAGATCTTCTCAACACCTCCAGCCCTAAAGGTAGCTCCAGTAAACTAAGTTCGGTCAATTTATGCCTGGTTTATACAGTCATTAACAACTAAGAAATTATCACTGTCACTAAACAACTGAGAATTAAAAGATGGTGTTTACTCAGATCGGTTTATACAACTCACTAAGAAATTACTATCATTAACTACGAATTAAGAATTGGTTCAATTTTAATTTTTCTGATAATTATACAAGGTCAATCGCAAGTGCGCATGCCTGCTGGGAAGAGAAACAGGTTAGCCACTACGTTAATCTCGAAGAACGGAAATCACGCGGTATAACCTTAAACTTTAACAAGCGTCACTTTTCCAGCGTTGTTTTGTTTTGGCTTAGGTCTTTTTTGTTTTATTTATTTATCACGTAGGTTCTTTAATTTGTTTAATTCTCTGATTTTTATTTATATTTATTCTCTGTAATTAATAATTTGTCTCAAGTTGTGTAGTTTTATATTATAGGTTTTGTATATAATCAATTATTTAATAAGTTTATTGCTAATTTCTGTTGATAGTGTTTATTCTTAGGGTTTTTTTTATTCAGGTTAGCTATTAGTGTTTTTTTTTTATATTGTTGTAAATAATCGTCTTTTTTTTATTAGTATTTTAATTCATTGTGTATATAATTACAAAGTAGCAGTTTTAATTATTTTAGAATCATTATTATTTTTAATCTTTTAATTTCATTATATTTCATTTTTATTTGTATTCATATTTTTATTGAAATCAATGGATAATACTGACGAAACCATTATTGATTTGGTACATCAGTACACTCATTTGTGGGTAAAATCGCATGCATTATTCAAAGACCGAAGAACAAAACGCCAAACAAAACGCTTGGATAACGATAGGCGAAATCTGTCAACTAACACGTAAGTTATTAAATAATAAAATGAAGAAAAGACTGATACTATTGTTTTATTAGCTGAACAGTGCGAGCAAAGGTGGACAGTGCTCCGAAATAGGTTTGCTACAGAGCTGCGCAAACTCAAACAAGCCACACATTCTGGGGCAGGAGCGCCCAGCGAGCCGTCTGACAACGAAAGGCTAATTCGCCCAAGCCATACCAATGTTGCCAGATGTCATCAACTTAGAAAAGTGAGGTTACAATACAACGTTTTGTTTACTTTTGTGTTGAATGTGGATTAGTTTTCAGTTGGTTTGTTTCGTGAGTAATCGTAAAAGTAAAAGAGTTAGAATATTGCAATAATACGGGTTAACTTTCTACTACTTTTCGGATATTTGACAAAAATGCCAATAATGTGCAGCATATGTGAAAAAAACTTTGCAAACCAGTCTTCTCATAATAGACATGTGAGAGAAGTTCACAAAACTGATCCAAAACCGTGGTCTTATGGAGAAGATAGTAGATGGTCTAATTGTTGTTTGGAAGAAAATTGCGATAATACTTTCAGAAATAGGAAAGAGTTAATTTGCCATCTAGAAAAAAGTCATTCCATACAATTTGAAACATATTATTCTGTCATGGCGAGTGTGAATGGTAAGGTACCTTTGTTCTGGAAGATAACTTGAAATAAACATTTCATTATGGTTTCAGAATTTGAACATTGGAAAAGTGAAATAGAAAAAGTGAATGACTGCTATTATGTTCTAAAAAGTAAGGCAGCAAGCACTATTGGAGAAGTTTTATACTACAACTGTAACAGGAGTAAAACAAGTAAGTTTGTATATTTCGTATCTTGCATTCATGCAAAATAATCATGTCATAATAATATATTCTTATAGGTTATAGTGCAAAAGATGAAGCACAGATGAAGCGACTGCAGAAATGTCAAGGTTTATGTAAAATGAACCACTCGTGCACCAGTTATATAAAAGTAACATGTGAAAACAGGAAATGTCACATTGAATGGCAGAAAACTCATTATGGTCATGATTTTGAGCAAAAACACATAAGACTGCCAAAGCCTGACAGAAACTGTATTGCATCCAAACTTATTTCTGGAGTAACTACACAAAGGTAAGTTTAAGTTATTATTATTACTAAACAAGTGCTAAAAACTAATACCTTCTTCTCAGTATCTAATTAAAAATATTTTTTTATTTACAGAATTCTGGAGAGTGCTCGAGATAAAATTGAAGATCCTCTGAAACGCATAGACCTCTTAACTGCCAAAGATGTCAGAAATATTCAAATTAGTTTTAACATTGAGTTAAAAGATGGGAAAAAATATCCTAATGATGCATTTTCTGTCGATCTTTGGGTCCAAGAGTGCATGGCTGGAGAAGAAAATCCAATTCTGTTATACAAACCACAGGGTCAGGATCACATTTTGTTAGAAAAGAATGATTTCTGTCTAATTCTAATGAATAAATTCCAAAGGCAAATGATACAAAGCTTTCCCAATATCATAGCTGTAGATAGCACACATGGGCTTAATGGATATGATTTTGAAATGACATCGGTTATGGTCATTGATGAATTTCACCATGGGTTCCCAGCAGCTGAAATGTTTTCAAATCGGAAAGACATTGTTATACAGAACATTTTTTTTACCTCAATTAGAGAATCAGTAGGTATGTAGCATTTAAATATTCAATAAGCATTTTTTATTTTTGTCAATTTTATGTAATAGCTTCATACTACTTGCACTCACTTTACATTGGACTCCATTAGAGCCTAAAATTTATGAACTTGTTTCAGGAACTGTCAATTGCAAAATATTCATGTCAGACATGGAAGAAACCTTTTTCAAAGCATGGCTTAACACAATGGGAGGAATCGCAGAACATTTGTATTGCTCATGGCATGTTGATCGAGCATGGCAATCCAATTTGATAAAAATAAATAATAAGGAGAAACGTGCAGAAACGTATAAAATTTTGAAGACCTTGCAGCAACATACATCTGAAGATATTTTCTTTACATCACTACAAAATGCGATAGGCCATTTGCTAGATGACACTGAAACTAGGCGCTTCGGAGAGTACTTCAAAAACACATACAGCCACAATACAATAAAATGGGCGTACTGTTTTAGGCAAAACTCCTCAATAAACACGAATATGCATTTGGAATCAATGCATAAAACAATTAAATACTTCTATCTAGAGAAAAAAACTGTAAAACGCTTGGATAAAGGACTTCATGCAGTAATTAGATATGTAAGAGATAAAAGTGTTGAGAGAATCATAAGGCTAACAAAAGGCGAGCATACGAAAAGGTCTCGACAATGCACACAACATCATAAACAAGCAGTACAGGAGTCTCACAGGTATAATATAATAAATGATGGTTCTACATGGAGAATTCAGAAGAATGAAAATAAGTCATATATTGTTAATCAATTGTTAAATGAAAAGTGCTGTCGAGAAATATGTGTATCTTGTAACATATGTAGCCACATGTACTCCTGTGACTGTCCATTTTACAAAGAGAGGAAAATGATTTGTAAACACATTCATATATTAGTATCAAAAGGGAATATTTGTGGTCAGTTGGTTTGCCATGACAGTGTTACTGAAAGCATGCCAGTGTCTGAAAGCTTAGCCGCTCTATCAAGGAAAAATTTGAACAAGGAGAAAAATATTGAAAAAATAAAAAATCTACTCGCAAATTTAGATAACTGTAATTATGAGAAACTTGATGACTCAGTACTTACTCAAATTCATCAAAATTTGTTTGTTGTCAACAATTTAACTATGTGCCCCAGCATGCTCACCAAAGAAAATAAATTTAAATGCCAAAAAATACGAACAAAAGGATTATCAACCCTCAGCTAAGATTTGTCTCTACAAAAAAAACGACGTGTTTCGACTAGTACTAGTTTAAAGAGGGCTACTGTGAGTGAAGTAAAAGAGATTCAAGAGAATTTGAGGCATACTCCAGAAGAAGCTTTCATTGTGCAAAGTACATCGGCGCTAAATGATCACCAGTATTAATTTTTTTAAAATTTATATAACATTGTAGTGATAGGATCTTACATATTAATATTCTAGGTATTAAGGTTAACGTTGTATACCTATACTATAGGTAATTACATATTTGTTAAAACAACATAAATAAGTATAATTTGTTTTAAAATTTATTTACTTTCCTAAAACAGAAATATTTCTATTTATATAAAATATATACCTACCTTCTGAAAACATAAAAAAAGTGATTGGTTATTAAAAGGGATTTTAAATTAAAGGAACTTTTAAGAGTGATTATGAAACTGGCCCTAAATAAGAAAACTTAAAACTAAAATTATATATAGCCGTGGAAATACCCCAAGTCAGTCTTTTATCTCTTTTCAGTTTGTTTCAACTAAGGCTAATTCAATGAATTAGAACATTCCTAAATATTTGTATGGCGCAACTTGGCCGCAGCTTTTCAGCTTTCAAATTTAAATTGCCACAAACCACAAAAAAAATTATTTGACATAAATTTATTCCTAAAATAGTTGAAAAGAGACGGAAGACTATACTTAGATATAAGTCAGTTCCGTAGGTACAAATAGACTTGATGAAAAGGTCTTAAATTAGGTGCCACTTTAATATTATCAATTATTATTAAATAAAATGACTAATGAGCAGGGTACACTTAAAAAAGCTTAAATACGAAACTGAAACCACCCTGGCCCTTTCTAAACCTTAACATTATGCATAATTAATAAGGCATGACACGATAATAGAACACATATTTCATATTTCCCGCCAAAGTTACAATGTGGCAACATTGGTATGGCTTGGGCGAATTAGCCCTTCGTGTCTGACAAGCGGCTAGCGCCTGCAATTCCACTTTGGCTTCCAGTCTTCCGCATGCGCGAAAGTGTTGGCGCGAAATTGATGTCGGTCCAGCATGATGTTCTTTTGCTTTCGTTCTTCGTTGTGTCTGTGTCGGTTGGTTTTCAAAACCGAGGAATACATTCCAATCTTAATCAAACTCATCAAATTGGGTAGGTATGTAACATTAATAAAAGGTAGAAAATTCTTATGCTTCGATATTTAATTATCACTTATCAGTATAAAAACCCCTTAAGCCACGCACTCTCTTTATTTTATCAATGCCGACGCGGTTTATCAACCAAGTTGGCATCTTCATCGTCCTTAGCGAAACGCGTCGGCATTGATAAAACAAAGAGAGTACCTACTTGGCTTAAGGGGTTTTTATACTGATAATTAGGTACTTTAGTGCCAAGGAAATCCTACGAACAGATATCATCGATATTGGTAATTGTTTTGTGTTTTTTAGGAGGAAGTGCATTGGATTGGGCAACCAAGTGCCTATAGGTAGTAATTGTTTTTCTGAAATGGATACAACTTCTTTAACTTGTAAAATTTGTAAAAAAGACTTTAGTAAGCGTGGAAATTTAAGAGCACATATCAAGAAATTCCATCCAAGTAAGTACTCCACACTCCACAGCCCAACTTTAAAAATTAATTTTGCTTTAATAAATACAATAATGTTTAGGTAAATTGGAAGAGCTCCCACCAAAGAAAACGTTCAAATGTGCTGCATTGTGTAATGCATGCAATAAGACTTTTGTTAAATATTCTAATCTAACACAACATGTTAAGAAATTTCACAAAGGTAAAATAAGGACCTGTGTTATACATTTATAAATTTGTATACATTTATTATGTTGTTTTTATAGATAAACTCAATCAACTTCTAAAACCCAAACAATACACTTATGAATGTGATAAATGTCAGAGACACTTTTCACATTTAGGACATTTTAAAAATCACATGAAGTGTTATCAGGAACACAACTCCAGCGGTCTCAAGTGTACATTATGCAAAAATAACAAAAACAATACTTCTGATTTAGAATGTTTTCTGAAGTCTGATGATCTATTCAAACATTTTCAGGAAAAACACGACGTAAATGTGGTAACAGAAATGTTTGAATTTTCTAATTTAGAAGAATTTGAAGATTGGAAAAGACAGGAAGAAAGAAAAACAAATGAATTATTTGTGTGTGCACGCGGAAGTTATAAAACTAAGAAATATACCAATATTGCAAAGTATGTTTGTCATAGATCAGGTACTTACAAAAGCAAAGGAAGTGGTCTGAGGCACTTGAAAACCCAAGGCTCCAAAAAAATTAACGGATTCTGTCCTGCAGAAATGAGTGTTAAAACAATTGATGGAAAGTGTAAAGTGAAATATGTTAAAACTCATATCGGTCACAGTAGTGAGTTGGGTCATTTACACTTAACCGAAACAGAACGGCGGGCACTGGCTGCACAAATAGCTTCCAAAATTCCATTAGAAACAATTTTGGACCAAGTTAGAGAGTCAGTTTGTAATGGAAGCTTAGAAAGATCACATCTTTTAACAAAAAAGGATCTCTGTAATATTGAACGTAGTTTTAACATAAACTGTGACCCTTAAACACAAGACTCTGGATGTGTCTTGTTTTATAAACCTCAGGACGAATGTTGCGAATACACACAACTAAAAACGGAAGATTTTATTAATTATTATGAATCAGGGTCAAACAGAAATGATGGAAAAATATGGCCATGATTGCATATGCGTTGACGAAACTCATGGATTAAATGCTTATCATTTTAATCTCACTACAGTTCTGGTGTTAGACGATATGCGTGAGGGTTTTCCTTGCTGTTTTCTTATTTCTAATCGTTCCGATGAAGAAATGATGTACATCTTTTTCAAGTGTATAAGAGACAAATTGGGTAGGCGATTGCAGGCAAAAGTTTTCATGTCAGACATGGCTCAGGCATTCTACAATGCATGGATACGTGTAATGGAGTTACCACTATACAGGTGAGTGTAGTAGCTAAGCCTTTTAACCCCTGGAATATATTCAGCACTTATTGGTTTCAACAGGCTGTATTGTACATGGCATATCGACAGGGCCTGGCGTAATAATTTAAAGAAAGTGAATTCTAAAGAAAAACAGGTATGTAAACATATAATTAATTAACTATAAATACACATGGTGATATTATTCTTAATAGGTGGTTACGTACAAACAACTTCTTTCATTACTCCAAGAGACAGATAGTACTGCATTCTCTACAATGATTCAGAAGTTTTTAACAAATCTATTGACGGATCCAGATACTGCTCAATTTGGTCACTATTTTCAGGAACACTATGTTAAAGCTGTGGAAGCCTGGGCCTACTGCTATCGCATCAATGCAGGAATTAACACAAATATGCATATAGAAAATATGCACCGAAGTATCAAATATATTTATTTAAATGGGAAAGTGAACAAACGACTTGACAAATGTGTACATGTTTTAATGAAATTTGTGCGGGATAAACTTTTTGGGCGCCTAATAGTGTTAAATAAAGGAAAAGTTTCTGCTAAGCTGAAGGACTTGAGAGCAAGACACAAATCAAGTATAACTTTAGATATAAATTCAGTTTTAAGAAATGAAACTGGATGGATGGTAACATCATCGTCTTCGGACGCATTGTACAAAATAGAAGAAAGGCAAACAGATTGTGATTGCAAATTGGTTTGCACGTTTTGTGAAACCTGTATTCATCGCTACACATGTTCCTGCTTAGATTCGTGCATAAAGTGGGACATGTGTAAGCACGTTCATTTAGTTTGCAGATTTTTGAAAGAATCTGCAAATGGCAATGGCAACTCACAACTGTCACACTATTCAGGTAAATTAAATTTAAAAAATTTTAAATTTAAAAAATTTTAAATTTAAATTTAAATTGAAATATTATTTATTAATCATACATTGCATAGGTATTTTCTGGTGTTTATTGGGTTATTTGGTTCAGGATTTGGGTACTTATTGGAGAAAATTACGAAGTAGTTTATAAGGCAATTTGTATGTAGACCTATATAAATAGTCATCTCTTGGTTCATAATTTTCGCCAATTGTGGTTAGTTGTTAGTAGCATATATCGTAAATTGTCAATAAAAATTATCAGTCTAAAACGGTATGGGGCAAATTTAATCTTTATTTTATTTTATTTTTTCTTTTGTACTAACTAAAACTGTTTATTTTACAGAGAACACCCTTGACTTGACCATTGATGAAGAAGTGTGTAAACAAGAAGAATTGCAGATTATTGAGGCATTGTCCAAAACAAAAACAAATTTAAATGAAACTCAATTATCTGGCGAAAAAGAAATACTTAAACTTCAGTGGTTACAAACCATTGACAGCGTTACT
The DNA here is from genome assembly GCA_929113105.1 of Agrypnus murinus. Taxonomy (NCBI): domain Eukaryota; kingdom Metazoa; phylum Arthropoda; class Insecta; order Coleoptera; family Elateridae; genus Agrypnus; species Agrypnus murinus. The sequence continues at coordinate 104,666,612 of OV816026.1, read as the reverse complement.
TGCTTTGAAGAATTAGATGTATTAAAAAAAATCTATCTTCCCTTCAGGCTACTTTAACGGCTTTCAGAAATTCAAAAATAACAGAGTTTGATAAAAAAATTGATCAAAATATACCACATAATAAAAAAATCAATAAGCAAAGGCGACTTTTCAAAACTAAGAAAGCATCTAAAAGGAAAGTCCAGTACTCAAAGCCAGATAAACTAGAAGCAAATAAACTTGCATTAAATCTTTTAATATAAATGTTAATAATTTTTAACATTTTTAGGTATCTTTTTATAAACGATAATAGGTAATAGGTTATGTAATTAAAACAGTGAAATTGAATTGATTATTATTGAAAACTTTTGCTATTATTCGAGCTCGCTCCAGTCTAGTCTTAAGTTAGTATTTAAAAATATTTTAATTTAAAATCTGTATTATGTCTGAATGTATTGCTTTTCCTTTTTTTTTTATAAATTTCATTCTAAATACATATTAAAATGTAATTACGCTTTTGGCGTTTATAGTTACGATTTCAAATTTTGAAAAATTAAATTACAAATGTGACCTCTGTCTCCGGCATTTCATCAATCCATTACGTGTATATTCATTGACGACTTGGCAGCTGATATATTATTCTTTGAAAACCGTAAGACCAAACGTTCGGTGCTTTGCGCATGCGGAAGACTGGAAGCCGAAGTGGAATTGCAGGCGCTAGCCGCTTGTAGCCGTCTGCCCTTTACCCAGCGTTGCCAGACGTACGATAATTATCGTATTTGTACGGTATTTTGATATAATGTACGATATACGATCCTGTTTTAGGATCGTACGTCAAAAATACGATCTTCTCTATCATTCGAATGAATGACGTTTCTCGCAAAGGCGATTTAAATAATGGAAATATTGCTGAGTTTTGGGACGGTGAAGTGTGAACAATAAAGAAATCTTGTGAAGGGGGCTTTAGTGCGACGGAGCGTGGCGCAACAGTAATTTTAAGTTGTTATTGTTGGTATTTGTAAATGTCACTAACTTGTCAATAGTATGTCAATGTGGTCTTTTGTGTGTCAATTTTGCATTGCAATACTATTGTTATAGTTTTTTTTAATAATTATAAGTGTTATAAAATGTCAACAACTAATGCTAGTGATTCGGATACCGATAGTGATAATCCCCAACCATCACCATCTAAACGTCATCGAGCCCAAAAATTCAGGGAAGAATGGTTGAGAAAGGATGAATTTAAATATTGGTTAGAAAAGTGCTCCACTGACCCTTATAAATGTACTTGCACTTGCTGCAACTGTGATTTAGTGTCCGAGTTAAGTGTCATAAAAAAGCACGCAGATTCTAAGAAACACCGCCTAAAATCAAATGCTGTTGCAAAAAGTTCGTTAGACAATTATTTCAAAACCAATCAAGCTAACCGAAATAAAGAAAGTGATTTGGAAAGAAAAACAAAAGAAGCGGAAATTCTCATTTGTGCATTTATAGCAGAACATAATATTCCATTTCTGGCAATGGATCATTTATCACAAATATTGAAGAAAGCGTTTCCAGATTCAAAAATAGCAGAGAAGTTGGAACTGAAACGAAGCAAAAGTAAATGTGTGATCAAAAACGTGATAGGGGAGAGTCAGAAGAGTAGTTTACAGAAAACATTAAAACAAACAAAGTTTAGCGTTTTGGTTGACGAATCTACCGATATTTCAGTCACAAAAATGGCCTGTATTGTAGTGAGGTTTCATGATGAAAGTGAAGGAAAAGTTGTTAGCAGATTGTGGGAACTAGTTCCCTTAAACACTGACACTGCCTTTGCAGATGGGTCTGCAGAGCACTTATACCAATGTATAATTAAAACATTCAAATCCAGGAATGTACCATTGGATAATATAATTGGATTTGGGTCAGACGGATGCAATGTGATGATGGGGCAAAATAACTCTGTGTCTAGCAGGTTCAGAGAAAGCTGTCCAGGAATATTTATTTTCAAGTGCGTGTGCCACTCACTTCATATTTGTGCGAGCGAGGCATGTAAAGTACTCCCAAGAAGTTGTGAGGATCTAGCTAGAAATGTTTACTCATTTTTTTCTGTAAGTATGTAACCCTTTTCATTATATAATATTTTAATTTATATTATTTCAGTCAAGTTCCAAAAGACAGTGTGATTTTGTCCAATTTCAAGTGTTTTGTGAAGTGGAAATACACAAAATACTTCACCCATCACAGACTCGATGGCTGTCTCTTACATCAGTTGTGAAAAGGTTATTAGAACAGTGGCGAGCACTACAACTGTACTTTCAAGAAAAATACCATCAAGAAAGGATAGTTGCCGCTGAACTTATTCTTAATAGTCTTCTAGATCCATTTGTCAAACTATATTATAAATTTCTAGATTGGGTCCTTCCTAAAATTACTGTTATTAACTCTTATTTCCAATCTGACAAAGTCGTTTTATGTACTTTACATGAAGTAATGGTCTCAGCTTATAAAGATTTACTATGCTGTTACATGTCCCGAAGTTATATTTTAGCTACTGATCTTGGTGATATTAACCCAAAGAACAAAAGCTATTTTTTAAACAAGAATATGATTTATTTAGGTATAGATGTAATGAATGATTTACAGAAAAATGAGCAAGTAAAATCAAGAAAGGATTTAGTTGATTATTTTTATGATACATGTCTTGCATTTTTAAGTACAGTTTGCTTAGAAATAAAAAAAAGGTATGATTTCAATAACCCAGTTCTGTCTGAACTTCATCTATTTAATCCCAAAAATGCCTTATCTTTTACTTTACGTGAGACTAAACCATCTTTATTGCCATTATTTAGTCATTTAGAAAGGTTTTATGATAATGAAACAACTCAACTTATAGATGAAGAATGGAGACAACTACCTTGCTATAAATTACCTGATTTCATTACCCCAGATGATAGCATTGATAGTTTTTGGAGTAAACTTTTGAATTTAAAAAATTCTTCCGATAATTATTTATTTTCTAATCTATCCAAATTTGTGTTAAATGTACTTTCTTTGCCGCATTCGAACGCTGAGTGCGAAAGAATATTTAGTAAAGTCAACCTAGTTAAAACGAGGTGTAGAAACAGATTAATAGTAGATACTATCAATGGTTGTCTTTTGGGTAGTCAAGCGGTAATGGCAGCAGGCTCTTGTACAAAATTTGAGCCTTCTGCTGACATGATCAAACGAATGAACTCTTCTATTTATAATAAAAACGACGTTTATGATACTGATCATGATTTTGTTATGTAGGTTAATACATAATAAGACAGAATCCTATAATTTGCAGAAATTATTAAAAGGATTTGTTTTCTTTTGTGAATTTGTGAACTTTGTGACTTATGTTCTAGTCAGCCAAAAATGTTTTTACCAGAGAAATTAATAATTTTTTATTTATACTTTGATGTTACATTTTTATGTTAAGTTAAAACAGAGTGTTCTTAATAAAATATATAATAATAATAATGCTTCAAATTATTTTACCAATAATTTTTGACGATCATAATTTGGGAACCTAAAATTTGAAACACTTAATTAGGCGAATAGGTACTTTTTATCTTTGAGTATAGGTATATTTTGTCAACTTTCTCATGTCGCGTAAAAAGCAGTTCAAGAGACAAAAACGTGCTATATTGCGCTACTAATGAGTTTACAGAAAAACAAAACTTATGAAATGTACGATATCTTTATCGAAAATACGATAATTTTGCTTAGGTTGGTACGATACTTTCAAGTTAGGTATCTGGCAACGCTGCCTTTACCGCAGAATGCAGTTCCTCGAAGGCAGCATTCGCCAACGAAGGTATGAAAGTTAAGCATGTTTAAAGTGCATCCATAATATGATTGTACATTTCAGAGTGGCAACAAATGTCCAGCAAGAGGTGGACCCAATGGAGGGAACCTCACAGGAGTTTGAGGAAGTAGCGTCCGTAGACGATCCCTGGGATTCACTTTCTTTATGCTTAAGTTCACCAGCACAATCAGCAGGAGGATCGGGCACCTCCACCCCAACTTCAACGCAACCAAGGGCAGCTGCTCACCAGGACAGGACTGTAGAGCTGCGGGCGGAGGCGTTTGCAAAGAAGAGGAAGAGGCCCGCAGAGTCAGAGTTGCAGTCCACACTAACAAATACTCTGAGTACATTTTCAGGGTTCCTGGCGAATCGCCAGGTTCCTGTGGAAGATCTGGATGATCTCTTCGGCAGAACGGTGGCAGGCCATCTAAAAACGATGGATACCGAAACAAAAAATAAAACAAAACTACAAATAATGGAAATTCTGTTAAAAAAATAAAATAAAGTATTCTGTAAATGACTTTTTATTTAATTTTAAGTTTGAAAGAATGATACTTTCTACCATACAATAAATTATCAAAACAATAAAATCAAAATAATAAACAATAGCGACATATTAAAACTATAAAGATAATACAGAAAGTATAAAAACTAAAAGGCTAAGGCATACCCATTAAAATCTTAAAACTAATAAGTATCGAAATATTGTCACAAACACATTAAACTGTTTTTCAATTTTGCACTGCTAATAATGAGCAAAGGCTTATAATGAACACAAGGACGTCTTAAAATATCTAAAATGTGAAATCAAACAAAAACTAATCATTTTATATAATAATAAATTTATTTCTACAATTTTACAATTTATAAAACGTACAACCAAATTACAGCAATACAAAAATTGATATATGACCAAAAATGCAGGAGTAATTTAAATATGTAGATCTTGCACCTAAGTGATACACCTTATAACTAAACCACTGACACAGCGCCTTTATAAATGTGTTCGTACTGCCAGGGCACGCATCCGCTGTCACTTGAGAAATACCACTAGCGTCTAGTCCCTAAGAGGTCACAGCTTGTGCCCAGTGCGCGCGCTGTAAGTTTGTGTCAACATAACCTAAAAACGTTTGTTTACCTGCTCGAGAATTATTGTAAAGTGAAAGTCGCTTAGTTTTAATTATATACTAATAAATAATATGAGTGCAAGTGGTGAATTCAAGTGCAATGATTGCAAGAGTACATTTAAACGTTTGTATGATTTGCGGAAACAAGTCAAAAAATTTCATGAAGGAAGACTTGATAAAATAGCCCCACTAAAACCACTACTTAGTGCTTCAAAGACATATAATTTTGTTTGTGATGTATGTAAAAAAAATTTTAATTACAAAAAGCATTTAACGTACCATAAAAAAAGAAGTCATGGTCTTAATGATTTAAATAATAGCAAATCCGCTATAAAGTGTCCCCTTTGTTGTTTTAATGGATCTTCTAAAACCCAGTTATATACTCACTTTAAAAACAATCATAACATTGAAGTGTGCTTTGAAAATTTTGAGTTTTCTACAAAGAACGACTTTGAGGCTTGGAAGAATTTAACGGAACGAAATTCTAAGTCACGCTTCGTTAAAGAATATATAATAGTATATTATATACCAAGGTTGTGAAGAGTTTTTTCTAGAGCCGAGCATTATTAGATCCCGAGATGCGCAGCATCGAGGGATATAAGATGAGAGGCTCTAGAAAACACTTCACAACCGTGGTGTATATATTATTTTTTTCACTACTAGTACTTTTATTCCTTTTATTCTTCTCACATAAAAAACGTACTATCGCGATCACGGATTTTTTCCTGGATGCCAGTGTATAATGGGATGAATTTTTGCCCCGTGTTACACTAAAATCTGGATTATTGACTAGTAGTCAATAATAAAAAATTATTTACCACTAGGCAAGAAGGCTAACTTCACAAGGTGACAACAGACTAGATAATAGTATGTTTTAAAGCTAGTAGTGAAAAAAAAAATATAAATCACACACAACTGTCAGTTATATTTGCAGCAGATCTGGATTTTATAAATCAGCAAGCCAAAATCAGAGACATCTCAAGACTCAAGGAAGTAGAAAAATCGGAGGATTCTGTCCATCAGGAATGAAGGTGGTAATCAATTCAAATGATCAGTGCCAGGTGACTTATAATAAAATACATGTTGGCCATACAAATGATTTGGGCCATTTAAACTTGACAACTGCGGAAAGAGAAGAGATTGCTACAAAAATAGCCTTGAAGATTCCTTTTTCTCGTATTTTAGATGAAATACGTGATAAAATTTCTGAAGACTCAATTCAAAGAATTCATTTACTTACCAAAAAGGATCTTAATAATATAGCAGCAGCATTTAATTTACAATCTGAAGCTGTGAGACACCCTAATGATGCCGTTAGTATTGAAGCATGGGTCAACGCTATGCAGCAGAGTGAATGTGTATTGTTTTACAAGCCCCAAGATTCAATTTTAAATGAATATCCTGAGCTGAAAAGTGAAGATTTTGTGTTAATAATAATGAATGAAGGACAGTCTCAAATGTTGGAAAAATTTTCATCAGATTGTGTTTGCATAGACGGAACGCATGGGTTAAATGCTTACAACTTTGAGCTCCATACATTGCTCGTATTAGATGACATGCGACAGGGTTTTCCGACAGCATTTCTTATCTCAAATCGCTCTGACCAAGAAATGATGACCCTGTTTTTTTCTGTTATTAAAGAAAAAATTGGATTTGCCATAAGCCCCAAGATTTTCATGTCAGACATGGCAAACGCCTATTACAATGCCTGGAGAGAAGTTATGAATGTAGCCGACTTGCGGTATGATTGCTTTAACTATTTTCCACATATTTTAATTTTTTTTTTCTTAACAGCCTGTTTTGCACATGGCATGTTGATCGGGCGTGGCGGAAGAATCTAAATGCCATTAAAGGAAAAGAGAAACAGGTGAGTAGCTTTGTCTGTACTGAATTATTCAATATTTTGCTGAAAATGTCTCTGGATTCCTGTTTAAGGTGGAAGTTTACAAAACCCTGCGCACTTTGCTACAAGAAACTGATAAGGTAGCTTTTTTGACAATGCTTGAACAATTTTTGAACAAGACTTCTGAAGATCGAGATACTTTTAAATTCGCCACATATTTCAAAGACAACTATGTAGAAAATGCGGAATCGTGGGCATATTGTTTTAGATTACATAGCGGAATTAATACAAACATGCACCTCGAAAGAATGCATAAGACAATAAAATACATTTATCTGGAAGGAAAACATATTAAACGTTTAGACAAGTCCATAAATTGCATCATGCGATTTGTTAAGGATAAATTATTTGACCGAATAATTACCCTAAACAAAGGAAATATTTGTAGCAAACTAAAGGATTTAAGAAAAAGGCATAGGGGAAGAGGGGGCAAAGTGGAAAGGGCGGGCAAACTGGAAAGTCCAACTTTCAATTCTTTCTAGGGAACTGCAAAGAAATTGAATGCATAATTCAAAAGTACCTTTTCATACCGCTAGATGTCGTATAAAATCAGTTTCTAGCACGGCCTACTAGATTCATATAAGCTTCGCTTATATACGGCCGTCTCATTTCCAGTTTTTTCATTGTTGAAAATTATTACAGATTCGTACGTTAAATGGCGCCCACTGGCGGTAACTTTACAACAAAGATATTTGAAGTCAGAGCTCAGTCGTTAATTTTTAGGTTATATTTTATGTCAATTGTGTCAAACTGCCTCCGATTAAAGAATTTTTACTCAAATATTAACAGTAATTATTAACAAGAAATTTATTAGCAACGATCAAATATTATTAAATTATGCATTAAAAAACAATAGGTACATTATATTACATTACAAAACGTTGCATTAAAATTTTATTTATTATTTTAATTTATTATTCTTTCGATGTCTTTATTTTTATAAAAAAGGCTGTCAGTTCCCAAATAAAATTGATAAACTATTAAAAAAGTTACATTAAAACTAAAAAACATACTTTAACAACCACTCTACAAATACATCTATTTTTATGGTATTTTTCCGGTATGCTATCAGTCTTTTCTCTATAGCTGGAGCAGCCTAAGTCTTCTTTTATTTGAAGTATAAATTGCAGTCTAGGTTTAGCTAGGGTGTTCTTTCCTTCGATCATGCTTTCTATTACCATTTTTAGATAATACCCGAATGTCTTAAAGTGTCTTATTAATCTATCTTTGCTTCTCATGGTCTTCTTCATTAACTATCTACTTGTATATTATTCTATCTGCTTCTCTAATATTTTTTCTTCTTGTACTTTTTCTAGTATCTCGTTGTTCGATATTCGGTCAATCCATGTTTCCTTTAGCATCTTTCTATAGTACCATAACTCAGAAGCCTATCCTAGGTTTTTTTTCATTCTTTGCTATTGTCCAGCTGCGTTTGAGACCCGTATAGCGGCACTACATGAGAATATATGTGTAAAAGTTTGATAGTATTGACTTGATTTTATATCCTTGTATAGATTATTATGCATTTAGTTAGTTCAGAAAAGTTCCCGACTCCATCTTCTTCCTGGAACTCTTCCTCATTCAAGACATGATACCAAAATCGTTAATTAATTATCGTTATCCTAGATTCCTAACCTCCCTACAAAATTTCTACATACTTTCTCAGACATCGCAATTGATTTATATCACATAAACCAAATTCCGTATAAAGGTAATGCCTTATCAGACAAATTTTGTCAGTTTTATATTTCTTTTACTGAAACTATTGGTCTTAAATCTCAGTAGATTTTATCAGATTTCATGTCTAAAAAATGTTTATTTTTAGAAATGAGTGTCACAGTGAGATTTCTTCATTCCATGAATACTTCTCATACTTCTAATCATAGCTTCAGTTCATAGATCGTGCATTAACATTAGGTGTCTAGATCATCTGCTGTGGTAATTCAAGTGCTACAAAACCTAAAGGAACATTTGTAATTTACGAAAAATGAAACTGCACTTACTTAAATACTGTGGCTATCGTGTAGTTATTAAGGTGTTTCTAGTCTAAGAATTGGGGCGTTAGTAAATATTACATAAACTCAGTATATTTTTCTTACATGTAGGATATTTTGATTTCCTAATCTCCACTGTAACATATTTTTGTCATATTTACGTACTTTAGATCCAAATATTTATGTACAAATGCCAATAAATTAATATTATACAATTGGAAATGACAATTACATGACGTATAACCTAAAAATTAACGACTGCAGTCTGACTACAAACCATGTTTGTTGCAAAATTACCGTCAGTGGGCGCCACTTAACGTACCGATCTGTAATTTTTGGATCCTAATTTCAACAATGAAAAAACTGGAAATGAGACGGCCGTATATAAGCGAAGCTTATATGAATCTAGTAGGCCGTGGTTTCTAGATAGCCACTCTTCCAACAGTACAACGCGGTTTGTGTTTTCGTAGTAGTGTCAACGATATTTAAGGTGAGTTAAAAACTGATATTTTACCTTTTGTAAGAATATTTTTCTGAGTATTGCTTAAGCAAAATTTGCCTCGAGATGTCCTCAACAGTATAACATGTTCACAATCAGGTTTTGTTAAAATTTGTATTAGCTTAACCACAAAATATGAAACGTTGCTAGAACGGCAAAATGGAAACCTGAAAGAGAGGGTAAAGTGGAAAGGTTTCCGCTTTGCCCTGAGTAGTAAATTTCTCAATAAGAGTAATGATAATATTAATATAAAACTTACAAATTGATGTTTATACATTGAACAGATAATTGTATCGGTAAGTATTTGTTTGTTAAACCATATCTATACTTTTACAGATGGTGAACAAATATCGAAGAAAAACTAATCAGGGTTCATGGACAGAAGAAAATATGCATTTAGCCATAGAAGAAGCAAAAAAAACTTCTTTAGCACGTGCTTCTAGAATCTATGGAATTCCATTAGGAACTCTGCATCGCCATGTAAGAAGTGGTACACATGAGAAGAAACTTGGAAGATTTAGAAGTGTGTTTAGCCAAGATCAGGAGAAAGAATTGAGTGATCATGCTAAAGATCTTGATAACAGATTCTATGGCCTAACAAAAGAGGCCCTGAAAGAGCTTGCATTTAAGGTTGCTAACCAAAATGGCATAAAACATCCATTTAAAAATAATAAAGCGGGTGAGGCATGGTTGAAAGGATTTATGGCACGAAATCCTGACTTGTCGTTTCGCACTCCAGAACCAACCAGCATTGCACGTTGTTCTGCATTCAACAAAAGACAGGTTGACCATTTTTACGATAACTTATGGGCAGTTATAGAAAAATACCACCTACAAGAACGTCCAGATGACATATTTAACATGGACGAAACCGGTGTCAAAACATCCGCACAGAAACCTCCAAAAGTTCTTTCCGGAAAAGGAAAACGTCAAGTTGGAGTTATAAGTTCAGCCGAAAAGGGTCAGCTCACTACTGTTATATCCTGCTGTAGTGCTGCTGGGAGATTCATTCCGCCATGCTTGATATTTGGAAATAGAAAGAAAATTAATGAAAGGCTACTTGATGGTGGACCAATAGGTTCTAAAGCATGGTGTTCTGATTCTGGATGGATTAACAGCGATCTTTTTGTAAAATGGTTGCAGTTTTTCATTGATTGTGTACGTCCAAGTAAAGAATCACCTGCATTACTAATTTTGGATAACCACATTTCACATCAAAATTTAGATGCTCTTAATTTAGCAAGATCATCTGGAGTGATACTCCTTTCTGTGCCACCTCATACAACACACAAGCTACAGCCACTTGACGTAGCTGTGTACAAACCCTTTAAGACTGCATTTGAAAGAGCTGTGGATAACTACCAAAAAAATCATCCTGGTAGACGGATAACTCAGTTTGAAGTTGCACAACTTGTTAAAGTTGCATTTGAAAAAAGTGCTACAATTGAAACGGCATCAAATGGGTTTAGAAAATGTGGTATTTTTCCTTACAACAGAGATATTTTTACAAGTCTTGATTTTGCTCCTGCAGAGGTTCATCATATTCCTTCAGAGGACGAAGCACGCCAGCAGAAGGGCACAGACTCATCGGATGAGGATATCCCACTGGCATCTGTTAAAGAAAGGCACAAAATTTCTACTTCTACCGTAACCTGCAATGTTAAGTCTTATCATCAATCACCAAATGCAACTTTAACCACGGAAGCACTGGTGCACTTTGAGCCTGAAGCTGGTCCTTCAGGTATTTCTTCAAAAACATTAGCTTCGGATCCAAATGTGACACCAATCAAGTTAGGTTCATTAAATGTAGACAAAACTCCAGAAACATCTTACAGCAATTTACAGCCTACGTTTACAACTGATTCAACTCCACCACCACTGAAAAAGAAGAAGGTGGTGCGAATACTATCTCCAAAAGACATCTTGCCTCTACCTAAAGCAACGCATGCTGCCAATGTAACTAGGAAAGCAAAATGCCAGAAATCAGAAATTCTTACAAGCTCGCCTTACAAGTTAATGGTTGAAGAGAAAGAAAAAAGGAAAAGGCCAAAATCATGCAATCTTTTATCGAAGATAGAAGGGAAAAATCATTCTAAGCCATGTACTAATAAGGGGACCGCTATTAAGGGCACAGAAAAAGAACAAGACAGGTTTTGCCTGGTTTGTGGTGAAGAATATATAGTTCCTCCAACTGAAACTTGGATTCAGTGTGGTAAATGCAGAGATTGGGCACATGAAATGCGTGCTGACCTTACTGGTATGGAGGAAAATTACTTGTGCGATAATTGTAAATGATCATTATTGTTATATTTGCAGTTAATAAAAGGTTTTACTATCTTTCCACTTTGCCTCTAATATATTTCCACTTTGCCCTTGTATAGAGGGTAAAGTGGAAAAATTCAAGCTTGTAGATTTTTTATTTTTTTACAAACACCTCGTAAAATATCATTAAAAAAATTAACCTGGTAAGTAGCTAAGTCTATAGAAAATACATTCGCGATTTTTTTAATTTCTGAAAGGCCGACATAAAGGTCCTAGAGGGAAAATGGCTAAACCTTTCCACTTTGCCCCCTCTTCCCCTAAGATAAGTATGAAACTCGATGTGAACCTGATAAATGAAGTTGACGACCGATGGCAGATTCTTTCTTCCTCGCCCGGGGCCTTTGAAATGTATACTATTCATCAAAATTTGGAGAAGTGCGATTGTCAATTAGTTTGCTCTGATTGCAAGATCTGCATCCATCAGTATTCTTGCAGTTGTCTGGACTCAGCGATAAGGTGGAATATGTGTAAACATATCCACCTATTGGGACGAAAATTGTTGGACAAAGTTGGAGAGGAGGATAAAAAAAATGAAACTGAAATAGGTAATTTTATTATATTGAGAAGTATTTTACATTTGGAATGATAATAAAAGAAAATTATGAAGTAATCGAAAATTAAACTGGTCCTAATTTTCAGCAAAATCACACCATTTACTCAAAGAGGTACCTGTCTGTTTTTTATATTATTTATGTTTTGTGGTGGATTGTTTTTTTTTTTAAGTTGGTGGGTATATAGCGTATAATATATGGGCCAAATAATCAAATTGAGCTTTTGTTGGTATAAATGGTGTAAGGGTTTGCTTTAATATTCTTTTATTTTATAGCGGTCGTTTTAAATTTTATTGAATTTATTCCATAATTTTGGAGCGCACTGTATAATTTATTGACGTACACTGTGCAATGTGCATGCATTCTAGATTGTTTGTCGATTATTGATTTTTTTTATACATGTTTTCTTTTCAACTAGATGGAAACCTTGATGGAGATGGAAACGATCTCTTAATTCATATCGACCCCAGAAATGGAGAGGCTGAAGATTTGTTTAAACATCTGTTAACCACTTCCTCGAGTGATCCGATTAACCATATGTGTAAAACTTTGCAACAAAAGAAAGAAGAAATGAAAAGATGGTTTGGTACTGTTGTCGATTCAATTCAGTCTGACTCACAGTTTGATGTTCTTAAAAAAATAGTTGCACCTGTAGAACCAACGTTAAAAGCAGCCAGAGATAATTCAAACTCTCACACCGTTCTCATAAAGAAAACGAAGATTCCTCACAATAAGAAAATTCAACAGCAAAGGAGACTATTTTCGACGAAAAAGAAGACAAAAAAAACAGCCAATTTAAAAGACCAGAGACACAGGAACGGAACCAGATAGCAGTATCTCTTTTAAATCATTGTACACAACAGCCGTAATATGTATAATTGTGTTTTTCTTAGAAGAATAATTATTGAAACGTGTATTTTTTCAATTAAACGAGGAGGTTCTACTAGCCGAGTGTCATTATTTACTGAATTTCCAATCCAATTTTTTTAAAATAATAGTTTACAAACTTGTACACAATTATTTTGAGAATGCTCTTTTACTTTGTGCTCGAATAATTCGAATTAAAATTTAATGTCCATGCGCGCGCAATGGGCACAAGCTGTGACCTCTTAGGGACTAGACGCTAGTAGAAATACCCTGCTAAGACGAGCGTCTCGCGGCAGTAACTTGCTAATGGCACCACCTAATAGGTAGGCAACCCCAATCACAAGCACGTCGCAAAGTTGCCGCGTCGGTATAAACAAACGAAAAACGATGCCAAGATGGTCGAAGGGTTTATAGTGGAGCGAAATTGACCACAAAAGACTTAAGAAAAAAAAATCTGCGTAGAACTTCACTAGAGTAGACTCATTTTATCAAGGAAACTCTCCTACACAAGGATTAGGTATTTACGACATTTTCCAGTGGTCTAGAACATTTTTATTTGAAAAAAACTATGAAAATGCTTTATTTTTTAAAATAGTGTTTTTTAAAACTTACATTGTCATATCATTGAATCCAATTGAGCTTGAGCGATAATTTTTTTTAGAAAATAAAGTACACAAATGAGCGCTTCAAATAGTCGACACTGTTTTTGGTAAATATTGTTTATTATCTGTGTTACATTAACAACAATTTGGTAGGTTCCTTAGAATGTCTTAATATTTTCGCTAAACGAAAAACTTTTTTATTATTGCAAATTTGTGTACACATGCTGCGAAGCAATTAAAGCCAACATATTGAAAAAGTTTTTGAAAATACCATTTTTAACCTGGGACTTGCGGTTTATTACTTATGATTTTTTTTGTGAAGTGTAAAGGATTAGGCGTTCCGCCTCGTATCGGTGCCACGGCGCACGATGCCGTGCTACGTGCTATAAGCTGATGCCAGCTACGCCGACTATACCGTCTCGCCGCCGCACTATGGCTTAAGGGGTGGGTAATATGCAATACAAAATGTAGTTAAAATACTTATATTTTTGTTATTTTTTATTTTTAAGACAAAACTTCTTGTAGGTAGGTTATTTTAACATAGATCTATAAAATTATAATTAAAAAAATTATTTTTGACGCTCCGTTTGGCAAATAAGTTTTATTTACTTTTCTTGCAAACAAATAAACTTACAAACTCCTAATTTGGAATATACTCTCTACGCATTAAGAGCGAGGAGTTGATCTAAATTTTATTACGCTTTCAAAATTTAAAAATTGCATTTCTATGTAAAATATTTTAAATAACTATAATTTAATGCTAGAAGACAATAAAAACTGATTTAAATGAAACAGAAGTGTTAAAACTTTAATAAAAATTAGCTAACCTCTTGAACATCAAAATTTCACATAATTTAATACTACATTCAAACTGTAGCAATAAATAGAACGTGATAAAAGTAAATAAATATTTCATTATGATGAATTTTTTTCTCAACTGACTGAAAATTTCCCAGTGTAAATTCCAATAAAGGATAGGTAGTTGTTGTTACCTGCCGCTGTGACCCTACTGTTAATCCTATAGTACAATAGAAAAGTAACTTGTAATTCCATAACAAAAGAGTCAAGATAAACAACCACAATTTCTAAGAAAGTGCTTTTTAGATCTTCTGCATGTTGAAAATACATATACTCATAAAATTTTCCTAAATATTTTGACAAAAGCAAACTTTTGGTGTTGCATTTAGTTAGTGTTGGTTCAACTGTTGGTTGGCCAGCTTCAGACGCTTAGTGTTTCTGTGTTTTTGATATTTAGCGTAATTTGACTGCTTTTGATACTGGTTTTACGATTTGGATTAACGATTTGGCTTTTGTTCTTGTTATATTGGGTGTGACTGCTTTCGATTTCGGGTTTTGAGATTTCGATTAACGATTTGGATTTTATGACTTTGGCGTAATACTAGTTCTTAGTTACATTGTGCGGTTTGGATTTAGAGTTGAACCTCTGGATTACAAATCTAGGCGTTGTACGATTTTATATTGGATATAGTTCATCAATTAAAATGCCACGAAGTAGCGGAATAGTGAGAAAGCGCAATAAGGCATCAATAGCACGAAGGCAGTTTTGGAAAAGAACTAAAACTTTGCAGATGATAAACAACGCAAGCACATATGTTCCAGAAGATGCTCACGTACCGTTCTTTGAAAAGTAAGTATTACAGCTGCTAATTCCAAAATGATTAATTATTAGTATACATACAAATACTTTTTCTATTTGCGTGTGCAAAGGAAGTCATTTGAACACGCATTTTCCGTGTCTAAAAGACATTTATTTCAAGTAACATTTTATTTTTTAAAGTTGATGGTACTGTCAAAATGTCAAACCTATTTACGTTGTTAGTAATTTCTGCAAATAGAAAAAATAGTATTGGGACGCGTCAAAGATTGACCTGCATTCTAACCGAATTTTATTAAATCCAATTATGCGGTAGGATAATTGTCAAACTAGAAAGTTCGAAGGTTATGTTACAACTAAAGCATGCATCTCATTGGTTGCATACACGATCACCTACCGCATATCGACGTCATTTTGTTTAATTTTGTTGCTGTACAATGCCGTCTATATTTATTAGCGGGTCCCAATAAAGTATTCGTATCATAAAACGTTTTATCGCACTTGCCCTTTAGAGAACTCCCCGCACGCGGGTCGTTTTGTAAACTTGGACGCGTGCGCTAAAAACGTATCTTATGAAACTAATACTTTAATATACTATAGTAATGCAATAAAATTTATACTTTGATTAATGAACATTTTTTATTTCAGCTTACCGGAAGAAAAACTACCAGAGTTATACATAGAAAAAGAGACCCCATCTACTTCAACTCCAACATTACTAGGGAATCGCGTTGTAGATGTGGAATATTTTATAGATCAAGTGAGAAAATTAACAATGCACGATATTAAATGTACCTTAGGACGAATGACATTTTTGGGCGAAAAGAGAAATGGCTTAACTTCATATTTTACTTATCATTGTAAAAGCTGTAATAGAACTACTACCCTCACAACGCAAAAACCAGATACAAATGTCAATCAAGCGTTAGTGTGGGGAGCTTCAAGTGTTGGAATTGGGTATTCGCAAACAGAAGAACTGTTGTCTGTTATGGATATACCGATGATGATGAAGACGACATACAAAAAGGTAGAAACTTTGATTCATATGAAATGGCAACAACACTTGGTGGAACAAATGAAGGAAAACGCCCAAGAAGAAAAGCGATTGGCTATTGAAGAAGGACACTACGAGCAAGGGATACCTTATATAACAGTTGTAGTTGATGGAAGTTGGGCAAAGAGAACTTACGGTCATAGTTACTCGTCTCTTTCTGGTGTAGCTTGCATAATTGGTTATAAAACAAAGAAACTTGTGTATATTGGTGTGAAGAACAAGTTTTGCTATTCTTGTACAGTCGGTAGTCGTGAACATGTATGTTATAAAAATTATTCAGGTCCATCCACAAGTATGGAACAAACAGTAATAGTTGAAGGGTTTAATAGAAGTGAATCGGATTACGGAATACGATATAAATATTTTGTAGGGGACGGCGACTCTAGTGTTTATACGCGAATAATAGAACATGTTACCTACGGCAGATATGTCGTTAAACTGGAATGTGCCAATCATTGTACTCGAGCGTTTACAGCAAAACTACACAATTTAGTAAAGAATACGACATTTAGTGTTACGGCAAGAAACATAATTAAATCAAAGATTCCAGTTTTTAGCGGACTTATAAGAACAATTATTTCCCGCACGTCGAATGTAGATGAGCTAAGAACCGACCTAAAAAATTCCATGATGCATGTGTTTGGAGATCATGAAAATTGCAGGCCAGAGGTTTGTTCTAAACAAACTAGCACGGCCAATAATTCTATACCTTTATTAAGATCGTCTGCAATATTACCGGAGTTATTAAAGGTATGCAATGGACTCGTGCGAAAAGCTGATCGATTGACACAAAATGTGACAACGAACTGTGCTGAAAGATATATGGCAATGATTGCAAAATTTACAGGAGGGAAAAGAACAAATCTTGTTCAGAAAGGGATCTACCATAACAGATGTTTTGGAGCTGGATTAGCGTATAATATGGGGCCATTATTTCATGCTCTCTCTACTACTAAGAAGGATAAATACTTTTTAAACAATTTTTCTATAAGACGATCCAAACGGAAGGTATATAAACGAAAAAGGCGTTTAATTAATAAGAATTCTCAAGAAGATATGGATTACGGTCAAAATGCAGCTCAACCAGATCAAGATGATGAAGAGATGGAACTGTCGAAAAAAGCAATAGTCCACGAACTAAGCAGTGACGATATTTTCCAGATAGCCCGAGATACCATTGGGCAAAGGCAAAATATTCAATGGCATCAAGCCCGAAGAAACAGGCTTACGGCTTCAAATTTTGGAAGAATATGCAGAAGAAGAACCAGTACCCCCTGTCATAACCTAATAAAGGAACTGTTGTACAGGAACACCGACTTGAAAACCAAGGCGATCCAGTATGGCATCGAAAATGAAAGAAACGCCATTACACGTTTCGAAAGTGTAACTAATTCAAAAGTTAACGAGTGCGGTTTTCATGTTTGTAACGAATATCGCTTTTTAGGTGCATCTCCAGATGGGATTACAGAAAACGAAGAACTTGTCGAAGTGAAGTGCTTATTTTCTATTAGGGACAAGACTGTAAAGAAAGCCTTAGAAAGTAAAGCTTACTTGTGCGTCAAAATGACTTCAAATGGTGAATTATATTTAAAAAAAAGTCACCCCTACTTTTATCAAATTCAGGGGCAGTTAAATATATGTCAAAAACAATATTGCAATTTGGTGTCATTTACAAACAAAGATATAGTAATTGTACAAATCGAACGTGATCGGCAATTTTGGCAAAATACAATGTTAC
Source organism: Agrypnus murinus (assembly GCA_929113105.1). NCBI lineage: Eukaryota > Metazoa > Arthropoda > Insecta > Coleoptera > Elateridae > Agrypnus > Agrypnus murinus. The sequence continues at coordinate 104,648,544 of OV816026.1, read as the reverse complement.
CAAAACTCATTGAATTTTGGGAACAATGCGTTTTACCAGAATTAGCTGATCCTAGAATTCCAAGAGGACTAAAAGCTAGAGATAGGAGTTAATTAAATTTATAATAAAGTTACTCAAAGTTAATCAATTTTGTTTCATTTGCCTACAGCAAGAAGAAAATATACATTTACTAATTCACAAGTCTTTGTGTTCAAATTAACTAGTTTTTATAATAATTATACTGAAGATTTACTCAATTAACCTTTAAATTGTAATTAAAATGTTCAAGTTTATACATACATCTAGACAAGTGTAAACTAAATTACTACTCAGTTTTCAGTTTGGTTTTTAATCTATAGTAGGTAGCAATTTGTATTTAAAAATATTTTTTTTATAAAAATAATTTAAAATAATACTTCTTTAATTATTATCAACTAAGATTTCTCTACAGAAAGCAATCGTTTCAATATAATTTCTTGTCAGTTCTAATAGTTATACAATAAAGGTATTTGTAACAAAACTCCAGGTAAGTAAAAAGAATCCCTGATGGGGTTTACCCACCTAGCAACAATGGAGATTATGTTATTATACCTTACTTAATCCATTCATTGCACTTACGTTTAGAAAAATGTGTTGGAAACTTGTCGTTTGGGTGGCCTAACATATATTTATTTAACAAAAGTACTCAAGAGCCATCTCTTCAGTATTTGGCTGAAGTTTTATCTATTACCTTGTCCTTAAAACACCAAGTTTCTGGCCAAAAGGTAATTTTTTCAACTTGGTAATGGAATCCTTTTAGCTATAAAATTTGAAAGATACATAATTCATGCAAAAGGATTCATACCTGTTTCTTTTATACTCGAACCCTTACCAACACAATAGGTCATACAATTTGTCTCATCGGCTCGAGGGTGCTGGTCAGTTTACTGTTTCTCATTGTACTGTACGGGCGTGTGAATGTTTAACAAGTGCAAACGACATTTAAAAATTGAAAGTTTTTTACACAACATTTCTACATTCTAGCTGCAGGTATGTACTATAATACTGTATAAAAAATTAGTAAATAAATTCTATAAACACGGAGAACTTAAATAATACCCAACGACGTTGCCAGTACAAATTTGTTACGTCTCGTAATGTTATAATAAAAATTTACTTAGTCCTACAAAAAATCGCATGTATTTGCTTGCATAAGCTTACATGGCATTATGTAAAATGGTTCTTTGTGCTTATTTTTATGCAAAATCTAACTGCCAGAGGGTGCCGGATGGATAGTAATTATTAGTTTTCTTTAAGGTATGCATCAGTTTAAATACGAAGACTTATTTAAAATCTGGCTAGAGGAAAGCAATAAGGATTGTAAAGTTGACAAAGTTTTCGAATATGTTATTTCAAATATGGAAGAAGATATATCAGTGTCAGAACTAACAAAAATTCGTGAAAAAATACGGAAATTTTGCGTGAATTTATATTCAAGGTGGCAAAAAAATAATAGGACTTTGTCACAATTTAAAAGTAACTGTAATGCTTGGTTACGGTCTGAAATGGTGTTCGAATAGAACAATGTTCAAATCTAAGGAAGAAACATGACAGCATTTCTCAACCTTCAACATCTGCTACTACTGGGGGAAGACGACGGTTGCCATTCCAAGAAATGTCTGAACGGACAAAACGAAGGAAAGCTTTAAATTTGTCGCAAGAAACACAATATGAGACTCCTTTAATACTTGAAGCAGCAAGGATTTCTGCAAGACAACAGGGACAAAAGGATTTAGCGGTAGTATTAAAGGAAGTTAACAAAACTCCAACAAGAGCCACAAAAGTAAGAAAAATTCTCTTGTCGCCAAAAGAAGAACCGAAGCCTTACACTCCAGAAGAAGCGTTACAATACATTTTAGAAAACGATTTTAGCAAGCAACAATATACTAATACAAGAGACGAAGCAATATCAAGAAAATGTAATATTTATCCACCGTACTATCTAATTACGAAAGCTAAAACTGCATGTAGGCCGTCTGGTATAATGGCTAGTGACGTTACTGCAACGGTGCCTTTAAAAAATCTGCTGGAACATACTTTACGGCGAATAGTTCTTCTGCAGGAGCAACCCATTTTAAGAGCAATGGAATCAACAATTTCATTAAATGCTGAAATGTTTGTTAGTTATGGTTTTGATGGAAGCTCTGGTCACGCGCCATATAAGCAAAGATTTGAAACAAGTAGCGATGAATCTGATTCCTCATTGTTTGCTACAACAATTATACCACTAAGACTTTGCAGTAATAACATAATTTTATGGGACAATAGAACACCCCAATCAGTTCGATTTTGTAGGCCCTTAAAACTAACCTACATAAAGGAATCAAAAGATGTCATTCTAAGGGAAAAAGAAGAAATAGAGAAACAAATAAAAGATTTGCAGCCTTTACAACTTTCCCTTCCAGGCAGTAGGATATTAACTGTCAATTACAAATTAACGATGACCTTAATAGATGGAAAGGTTTTAGCAATACTAACAGATACCAAATCAAGTCAAGCGTGCCCAATTTGTGGAGCCACACCTAGTATGTTTTCTAAAATTAAAGATTTTAGGTCTGACAAATTTAAACCAAAGCCTGGTGCTTTGCAATATGGGATAAGTCCCCTGCATTGTTGGATTCGACTATTTGAATGCATTGTTCACATTAGTTACAGATACGAATTAATGATGTGGCAAGTGCGTGGGGAAAAAAATAAGAATGTTTTTAATGATAGAAAAAAAGTTGTCCAAAAGAGATTTTGGGAAAAATTAAGTTTAATGGTGGACAAGCCAAAGCAAAATGGGTTTGGTAGCACCAACGACGGCAGCACTGCCCGACGTGCTTTTAGTCATCCACAACTATTTGCCGAAATAACGGACGTTAACGAAGAATTAATAATAAGATTTAGAAATATATTAATTTGTTTGTCTATTTGCTATAAAATAGACGAAGAAAAGTTTGAAAAGTATTGTTTCCAAACTGCTCACTTATATATGCAAAAATACGAATGGTTCCCTATGCCAGCAAGCGTCCACAGGGTACTGATTCATGGAAGGCAAATTATTGAGGGGTCTCTATTGCCTATAGGGTACTTTGCTGAACAGGCTTCGGAATCAAGGAACAAATTGTACAAATCTGATAGGCTGCATCATGCTAGGAAGAGGGATAGAAAAACAAATTTAGAAGATGTGTTTCATAGAGCAATAGATGCATCCGACCCAATACTTTCTTCCATTACTATAAACAAGCGTATCCAACGGCACAAAAAGCTAGTTATTTCACCGGAAGTTATAGCTTTACTTTCTGTCAAGAATTTACCATCTGCAACAGAAGAAGATAAGGAAGAAGATGATGAAGACAATAATGAAAAAGAAGAAACAGATTTATTGGAACATTTAGACTTGGACTATTTAGATAATTTAGAATTAGACGCAGAAAACTCGTAGTTTAATTAATAAAGAAATTATAATCAAGTAGATAGTATATTAATTAGTATTGTTAATTAATGTTATTATTATATTATAAGTACACATGTATACAAAATATTTAAAACAGCATTTTGTTATTGCAATATATCATTACTACAAAATTTGGTTGAATAATTCATTTTTAAAGAATGCACTGAAGAGTAAAGAGCCCTATTTCTCAATATATTAAAAGAAATTGCATGAAAAACCTTTTTATTATCACAATCTATAATAATGCACAAATTTTAGTAAAAATATTTAACAAAATTAGGTTTTGGCCAAAAATTCGGGGTTTTAAGCCATAGTGCGCCGGTTTGAACTTATTGCGTGCAATATTATTCTTTCTGGTTTAAGTAAATTAAATAAATAATTAATAATGGAGTGTATTATATGCAAGAAACCTGTGCGAAGTGACGATAAATCTGTAATCCAGAAACCCAGAAAAGAAGGCTTGCTATCATTAATATTAAGTGCTGAGAAAAGACAGGATGACTGCGGAAAAGAAATTTTACTCCAAAGGGAAGGTATCTTAAGCGGCGAAATTAAAGTGAAATTTCATGTGGATTGTCGAAAAAGTTATACAAGTAAGCAAAATATTTCATCATCGCAGTTGGACAGTGACAGTGCTGGAACTTCTCAAGGGGTTAAACGAAGTTGTACACGTCATTCTAATGTTCTTTTCAATATAAGAACTATGTGTTTGATTTGTAACCAAAGTGGAACAAAGAAAAAACAACATTTAATATCAATACAAACAGGTTAATTATGCGTTAAATTTAGTAGGAATTATCTTAATATTGATTTTATATTTAGGATCTGGAACGTCCACTTATAAAAAAATTGTGGATGCTGCAAAAGAACGAAACGACATAGAAATGATTTCTAAATTAAGCAGTTACGAAGATTTGTTCGCATATGATGCAAAATATCACAAATCATGTTATAGTCACTACATATCACAAAGAAATATTTCATCTTCCGTTAGAACTAAAAAAGTACCTGAATCGACTAATTTACCTGAGCAGTTTGACGCACAAACTAATTCATCAAGCAGTAGTAGTGATTACAATGAAAATATTTTGAAACCCAACGAATTTTCAGAAATCCAGATACTTTTTAGAGCTGCGGCAATTTTGCGCAATGCAATGACTACATTTAGTTTGAAATCCACAGGGGTTTCCTACACCCGAAAGAATTAATAAAAAAGAATTTGAGAAACAGGTTCCACATGTTTTACTTCTATTCATATCTTGGTTGATTGACGGTAAATTATTTTCGGTGGTAATTAGTATTTTATATAAAATTAGATCAAATTGTATTTTCATTTATTACAGGCTGATGATAGTGAAATAAGTAGTTTGGCAGTCGTTCCAAGTAATATCGTAATGGGGCTTTTTGACAAAGCATTTAAAAAAAATAGTTTTCCAGTTGGATTAGGTCTACACATATATCACCTTATTCCCAGTAAACATATCCTAGATACTCTGTCACAACTGGGTCTGACTTGTTCATATAATGATATACGTCAACTGACAACAACATTGGCGAAACAAGAACTTGAGGATAAACATGACATATATGTACCTCAAAATATGGAAGCAATCACGGCCGAGAAGAAAAACTATATTCACGCTAGCATAGATAATTTTGATTTAAACGAGGAAACCATTGACGGCAAAAACACTACACATTCCATGGCTATGGTTGTGTTTCAGAATCAACAGACTTTACAATCATACCGTGGCATAATTAAAGGAGAAAAGTATGCCTTGAATAACGAGGAAGCTGACATGCGTTTTCAGCAGATTTTAAAATATATCAAACCGAAGATACGTCCAGAACCGTCCAATTTCGCGTTACCAAATCCCAACACAAACGAAAAATATGAGTACTCCAAAAAATTAAACCAAGTTTGGCGAATGCTGCGGTTTTGCAAAGAAAAAGACAATTTTTTGGGGTGGACTGATTTTAATAATCTCTTATCTAAAAACAATATTCCTATTTCTACCATATTCTATCTGCCTTTTTTGAATGCTCCCCCAACTGAATTTGACACTATCTACACAGCAATGGTTCGATTAGTACAATTAGCAAGCAAACTGAAACAAGATCATATTGTTATAACAGCCGATTTGGCAATCTATTCAAAGGCGCGCGAAATTCTGTGGAATAATCCTCCAGAGCTGGCTGGTAAAGTAACTTTGCAACTTGGTGGAATGCATCTTACCATGGCATATATTGCTAGTATTGGTCAAATTTTTGGTGATGGAGGACTTACTTCAATCCTTGTAGAAACCGATATTTTCGATGAAAATTCTTGCAGACTCATGTTAGAAGGAAAGCAATATTCTCGAGCTATTCGTGGTTTAACACTAGTAGGAGATGCTATGTCGAGGTTATTTTATGATAGTTTATCTAATTGGTATAAAGAAACTAAAGGGGAACAATTTGTATCTGATGAATTAAAACAGTTAATGAACTCGATAATCTGTATGATGGAAGAATCAAAAATTGACGAAAGTAGTTTGGCTAGTCTTACAGCAACTATTGAAGATCATGGGCAGATTCTAACAGAATTTATCAACTCAGCTTCTTCTTTATCTACAACATTCAAGTACTGGCATTTGTTTCTTGAAGCCATTGACTTGCTTTGGAGAATGCTGCGTGCAGAAAGAGACGGTGATTTTGATTCACATCTATCGGCAGTTCATGACGTATTACCTTATTTATCAGCCGGTGGACGTAATCTCTATTCCAAATGGGTACCCGTATATTTAAGTGACATGGAAAATCTTAAATACCAAATTCCGTACATGTATGAATTTTTGGCAGATGGAAATTTTGTTGTGAAGAAGACCAATGAAAAAAGATTTAATTGTGTAGCTTCAGATATGGCATTAGAACAAACTATCAACAGGGAATGCAAGAGTCGCTCAGAAGTTATTGGTTTTTCGCAAAAACCAACAGCTCTTCTACGTTGGATGGTGACAAAACATTCTTTGGGAAAATATTCTCAAAACTTCTTAGGTAGGAACAAGAAAAATAGCCCAAAAGTTCTCCTGAACTAGTTTGCATGATCATAGTAATTATTAATTAATCATTTTAGATGCTACCTGTAGGTTAGAAACTCGACAGAGAAAGGAAGGACATTATATGCAAAAGCAAAATGAAAGCGCTGTCTTGAAAATGATGGATACAATTGAAAATGTTTGGTGCAACCCTTTTGATTTGAACAAAGTACCGTCTTCCCTGATAAATATTTGCACCGGAAAAGAAGACCTGGAAAAAAGTATAAATACGTTCATAGAAGAGATAAAAAGTAATACGACATCTGCTTGGGATAGAAAAGACTCTGCTAGTTTTTGGAAGCCAGTTAGCAGAAAGAAAATGTTGACATTTAAAGAATCTAATGTAAAAATAAAGGGGTTTAAAGAAAATAGCTTGATTGGATCACAATTAATGTTTCGCAAAATATTATGTGCTGCACAGGTGCAGGAAATTGACTTAAAAGCAATATTGTCATATGAGTTGACATTAGTGCCAACCTCGTTGTGTCATGAAGACGGCTCCATGCGGAAGACAACGAAATGTGATCTAGCGAAAAAAATAGAAGACGTATCTAACACACATTCAGATTGTCCTCCGGTACAGTCTTTAATACTAGATGGAATGGTAACAATTCAAGAGATGAACGAAAAACAATTCGATACTTTTAACGATTTAGCGAAAGTGTTTTTGTAATCTATTATGAAATCTGGGCGAAAATGTCAAGCTTCACGAATATCTGTAGTTTTTGATACTTATAGAGCCGATTCGCTAAAAGCAGCTGAAAGAATTAAACGTGGTGAAATCAATGCACCCGTATTTAATGTTATTGGGAGTAGGAAAGTGCACAAGTTTCGAGATTTCTTAAAATCGTCTAAAAACAAACAGAATTTACTGAAATTTCTTACAGATTATATTATCCAAAACTCTACCGAATCTCTTACAGATAATGAAACGTTAATCATCGCAGGAGGTTTTGAAAATCCTGAAAAGGTTGTGCTAATAAAAAAAGACGGTTTAGAGCAGGCATTATTTGAATTGTGGAGTAATCAAGAAGAGGCAGATACACGCATAATTTTACATGTCATATATGAATCTAAATTCAGTCACAAGATAATGGTCAAATCGGTAGACACAGATGTTTTAATTTTACTAATCCATTTCTATGCATCTGTTCCTGAAATGTTGAATAAAATTACTCTGCATATGCAACTCGGCCATGGTGCTAACCGACGTTTCATATCAATAGATGAAGTTGTTAAAAATTTGGGGACAACATTTTGTGAATGTCTTTTAACAATACACTGTTTGACAGGATGTGATACCACAAGTGCTTTTTACAAAATCGGAAAAAAAACTGCATTTGACATTTTAAAAAAAAACTTGAAGTGCTTAGAAAAACTGTCAAAATTGCCTCTCTTACCTTCTCAAGAAGCTTTACAAATAGCTACTCAATATGTTCTCTTGCTGTACAAAAATAAGGACACTAACATTCGAACGCTTAATGATTTGCGTTTAAAATTGGCCACCCAATCTAATAAACCATCTTCTGAGCTGCCACCAACTGATGGTGCATTTTATCAACATTTTTTGAGGTTAGTAATTTAAATTGTTTCAAGTGCTTGACTAAATTGATTTATATAATTACAGATGTATGCATCAGTTAAAGATATGGCATTCTAGTAATATTGCCAAAACGCAACCTGAAAATGTTGCATGTTATGGGTGGACTTTGGCAAATAACAGTTGGAATCCTATTTTTTCAGCACAAAAACCAATTCCAGATATTGTAAGACAATGTTTAAGCCTTTATTGCGCCGACAAAAACTGCAATAGCAGAAAATGTAATTGCGTAAAAGAAAGGCTGAAATGTTGCGATGAGTGCAAATGTGTTGTTTGCGATAATTTTGTAAATGATACAGATGAATTTGGTGAAGAAGATGTTTTTTAATAATTATTATTATCATTATGATTCCTTAATAAACATACTTAAGTTAAAAATTCAAAACTCTTGCCTACTTAGTTAAGTTAGGTAGGTACCTCCCTACACCCATTTCCACCGCACCTAATACAAGTAAGTATAAATTTCTTAATTATCATAGAAACAAATGTTACAAAAATCGTTTCTAGTTAATTCCTGGATTGAGTACTAATTTAGTGGGTCGTCGAGGTAAACATAGCCGTCCGGCGTGGCGTCCGTCGTGTTATTAGGAGACAGTGCGCCACAAAAAAAATTATAATTTAAAAAATATGTCTTAGGCCAAAAGTGGATACTTCGAAAACTCCTTTAATATGTTGGCTTTAATTCTTTCGCTGCATGTATATAAAAATTTCCTCAAATAAAAAATTTTGTCGCTTCACGAAAATCTTAATACAATTATAGAAACGTGATAAATTAAAGTTATTTCAACACACATAATAAACAATAATAAACAAAAGCAACGTTTACTGTTTTAAGCGCTCATTTGTGTACTATAATTTAAAAAAAAACAGATCTCTAACTTAATTAGATTAGAAGATACGACGATGTATATGTTCAAAAACGTGAGATTTAATAATTGTAAATTTTTGCTATTTTTTCAAAATAAAAAAGTCCTGGACCACACAAAAATGTCGTAAATGGTCATTCTAGATTCTAAATAAACTATTTTGCAAAACGTATACGTTACCACCTGGTTCTACGCCGAAAAAAAATACACCGAATTTTTAGCCGATTTCGCTCCACTATGTGTAACGTAGCCCGGCATTTGTATTTTGCATTTTGGTATAAAGGTGAAACACTATTATACCTATTTATTATATTATACCGCGTTTATAGTTGGTGGTTGTGTTTTAACACTTTAATTCTAACCATGGATGATTCACCTTCCATATAGTATAACTTAGACGAACCTCCAAGCAAAAAATGTACTTTAGAGTCAAGTACAAAAAAAGGAGATAATTAGTGCAGGTAAGTACATAGTATATAAATATATTTTCTCTTTTAATACGTTTTTTATGGGACAATTATGCATTCTATGTATCTGCAAGTAAAATTTTAGGAAATTAGCGAATTATTATTTTATAAAGGAATCCCGATATTTTCATATTGTTATTTGTTGCAACTGTTTCCTTTACTAGTTTTTTCATTTGTGTCTTTAAGCAGTTAGCTGTACAAATTATAAAATTCTTTGATCTACTAGAAATCAACCTTGCATCTCTTATATAGTATCTATATTTACTAGTAGGGGAGAGTGGGGCACGTTCGGCCATGGGGCAGATTCAGCCATCGTCTTCTAAAGTTTGAATTTCAAACTTTTCGCGCCAATGGCCATATGTAGAAGTTACTAGTGCTGCTTGTTACTCTCTGAATAAATTTTGAAGTCAACAGCAACCGAAATCGAGAATCCAGAGAAAAAAGTGTTTCGGGCAAGGAAAAAAGTAAGATTTTAGGATTAGTTTATTTGTAGCATATTGCTTACATGCAGCGCTTCATTTAATGTAAGATTTTGCATGAAGGGATTTCAATGTTTGTAGTTTGTATAATTTATGGCAACATAACCTATATTATAAGGCAGATCCGCCGAGAGCTTTCGCTATTTATTAAATAAAGTTGGGGCACTTTCAGCCACAGACAGTGGGGCAGATTCGGCCGATGGCTGAAAGTGCCCTACCTAAGAACAAAGTATCTGACATAATTTTTTTTTAGAAATGGTTCGGACCTATAAACCAAAAACAAATAGGGCGGACCTAGACGAAGTAAAAATTCGTCAAGCTTTGCGTGAAATTTTATCGAAGAGTATATCTCAGAGAGAAGCACAGAGAGTGTATGGTATAAAAAGGCAGACCTTACAATCGAGAATAAGGAAAATTTTAAAAAGTACGACGGCGGAGGAGTATCTGCGAAGAACTGGAGACGATGGATATGCAAGTGAAGAGGAAATAAAAGGAAAATACGAAACACGAAAAGTTTTCTCGTCACAGCAAGAAGATATGTTTGTTGATTATTTAAAACAATGTTCTAATATGAATTATGGACTGACATATATGCAAGTCAGAACATTCGCTTACGATTATGCTAAAGTTTTACCGGGATGTAAGTATCCTGATAAATGGAATGTTGAGAAGAAAGCAGGCAAAGATTGGCTTTGCGGTTCCATGGCGAGACATAGAGCATCCTTATCTTTGAGAAAACCAGAGAACACAAGCTTGGCGAGAGGAATTGGGTTCAATAAAGCGAGAGTCAACGAATTCTTCGAAAATTATAAGCAAGTTTTGGAAAAGTACCAATTTACCCCTGACAAAATTTACAACTTGGACGAGATGGGCCTTACTACCGTTTTGAATCCACCGAAAGTCGTAGCCCCTAAGGGTAAAAAACAAATTGGACTGATTTCTTCGGCTGAGAGAGGAGAACTAGTCACTGTGGTGGGCATAATCAATGCTGTAGGTGCTGCACTACCACCTGTTTATATTTTTCCACGAGTGAGAAATATTGAAGAATATGTAGAAGACGGTCCAGCATTAAGTGTAGCATTTGGCAATAAATCCGGCTGGATGACGCGTGAGTTATTTCTCAAAACATTGCAGCATATCGTTAATCACACAAGTTGTAATAACGATAAGAAAATTTTACTACTCATGGATAACCACGAGTCTCATGTTTCTCTAGAAGCTATTCGTTATGCAAGAAACCATGGCATCGTCCTCCTATCATTTCCGCCACACACCTCGCACAAACTCCAACCACTTGATGTTGGGGTTTTTGGCCCAATGAAGGGCAGGTGTGTGGTTGCCTTCAATGATTGGATGGCCACGAATCCGGGAAAGACCATCACAGTAAAGCTTGTACCTAAGCTTTCAAAAACTCCATTTTTAGAGTCATTTTCACCATCCAACATCACCAAGTCATTTGAGAAGCCAGGTTTATGGCCACTTAATTCTAATGCATTTGATGACAGTGCGTTTGATGCCACTTATGTTTATAATGAGCCGTCAGCATCAAAAGAAGTCCAAGAGACCTCTACACCAAACACATCAACATCAAAGACAGTCACAGAAATTTTAATACCAATCAGTCAGGAAAACGAAGGTGAGATCTTAGAAGCAGTCGACAAAGAAGCCGACAGCAAAAAATTGCGTTCAATTTTGAGTCCTGAGTCGGTCAGACCATTTCCGAAAGCTGTGAAACAAACGAAAAAGTTAAAAAGACCGAAAGCTAACCAGGGAAAATCAAGAATATATACCGATACTCCCGAGAAAAATAGGATAGAAGAAATCGAAACAGAAAAAATGGAAAAGGCGAAGAACAAGTCCGAGAAACAACAACGAAACTTGAAGAGACCACGAAGCCAAGATGCCAAAAAAAGTAAGGTGAAACGTCAAGTTTTCCAAGTTTCAAGCGATTCTGAAGTGGAATGGGACGAAGAAGTGTTGTGTCAAGACAGTGACGACGATGACGACTGGTTTGAAGAGGAAGAAGAGTCAGAAAATGTATTGACTGAAGAAAGTTTGCAGAATGCTTTACGACATAACCCCGAAATGGGCGACTATGTCCTCGTTTTATTTTCCACGAAAAAACAAAGAGTCTACTACGTCGCCAAAATTATGGAAACCAGAAACGATGCAATGGATTTCACTGTGATTTTCTTAAAAATGAAGATAAAATCGGAACAGAAATTCTGCATGCCCGAAGTGCCTCAGACATATCTCGTTAGTGAACAGGATCTGAAGTTTATACTTCCAAAGCCGACAGTCAGCGGCACAGCAAAACGCCAATCGTATTATAAGTTTTTAGGACTTGATTTTTCGTTGTTGAATATGGGTTGAGTTTTTTTATGCCTATTTTTTCTAATAAGTGTAATAACTAATAAGTATATATACCTATATATATTACGTTGTTTTATTTATGAAAACTGCAGAAATATAATTACTGAACATTCAGTTGACTATTTACCTAGTCGTCCATGCTGACGGCCTAAAGTGCCCCATTCGGTGGCCAAATGTACCCCCACACGGGGCACAATCGGCCAAGAGGTATAAACCACTTCAACAAATTTCCACAAATATTATAAAACCATTTTGTTGAAATTCAATTCTGCAGCTTGTAGTGAAAGGACCTAATAACTTAATCATATCGTTTATTTTACAAAATATTTATATATGACAATAAAAAAAAATAAAAACCATTATGTGGCCGAATGTGCCCCACTCTCCCCTATAGATTTTAACAGTTTATCAGATTTTTTCTCGAAGGAACATTTTTATTTACTAAATTTTATATTTAATAATATATATGGTATCATTGGAAACGCCAATTAACAAGTTGTTTTGAAGGAAAGGAATTTCTATATCCTATTATTATTTATATACCCTTATTTTTATATTTTTACTATACCTATATACAAGTTTTCATTTATAGTAAAGCAAGTGTTTCCTGGTCTTAAATTGGTGGACGTCACACTTCAAAGCGAATTTGGAGCCAATCTGAGGAAGAATTTTGCAGAAGAGAATATTAAAATTTCCCCTAGGGATGTATTATTTAAAATTCGTGAACGTAAGTAACTTCTATATTATTATAATGATTAAAGTATTCTATCTGAAAATCTATTATCACAGAATTCCATACTTTTGAATCTGCTGCTACACAATCAGCATATAAAGCCTCAGCCCAAGAGATGATATTTCTCTAGATGATGAGGATAGCTCATTTTCGTTATGGCAATTTTAACCATCCTACAGAGGGCAAACGAGTTCCCACATCAAATTGTCAAAAATCTATTACACCTGAGGTATGTTATTGTTGATAAGTTTATTATTTATTGTTCTATTATAATATAAACTGTAGGATCTTCGAGATGCATAGAAAAATCACCTGGAGAGAAGGAGATTTTATACACAATGCTAGCAATAATACAACTTTTGTTTTATGTCTTTTATTATAGCTTCCATTGCTAAAATGAAACAGTAATATTTCAAGAGATAATGATATTTTTTAGATTTTATTGTTAATACTAGTATTCTCTGATCTTGCAATCTTATATCTACATAAATAATATGAGAAGTTATTTAACAGAAAATCAGTAAACATGTAACCTCTTACTTGTTGATTTCAGAATAATTTTATGATTAAATGTTGTTATAATTTGTTCTGAATGTACTAATCTTTGTCTAGTATGTAATCATTATATTATATATTTTTTTTCTTTTTAATGAAGAATAAATGTTTATATTGCCCTTGTAATTGGTATTATTTTTTCCTTCATTAGAGCAATGAACATCATTAATAATAATCAAATAAAAAAGCTAGCCTATAGGTTATTATATACGTTTGGATATCCCTGGCTGGAAGATGCAAAGAATAATTATCAACCCAATATCTTTTTCATACAAACAACTTTGACCATTTTAATTAAATCGAACACTCTGACCAAAGAATTTGCAATTTTACAACATATTTACTTAATGTAAATCTTTTCTAATCTTTTTCTGAGGACTGGATCTTCTGAATTTTTATAACTTAGCTTAAAGTGCAGGTACAGATTCATAGTTCTTCCAAATTAGAAAGGATTTAAGAGCAAATATATTACAAATCTAAAATTACAGTTGGTTCGAGTGTTTTATTCAATTTTATTTAAAATGTTTGAAGTTGTTTGTATGGATAAGGTTATTTAATAATGTTGATTGCTCTTTTAACACTACATCATATCTAAAAAAAGTACACAGTTGTTGTTAAAGTAACAACATACTTTTAGTTGTAGTAACAAACAGTGTTGGCAAATAAATAAAGACAAATGTTAAAATTACAACACGTATAATAAAACTACAAAAGAAATACTTGGAGTTAACTAATTTTTGTGTTAAATTACTATAGATCTTTGTTACAGTAACTGACCGAAATAGTAAATAAAACGAACAAGAATGCTAAAACTACAACAATGCTCCCCTGAGGGGCTCACACCTTGTGAGTACAGGGGCTGGCAACCCGAGGTACCCTAGCTGGGCCTGTCTATACTTCAACTAGCCTTACGGACAGGTCCCTTTCTGTCTCTCTTTTCTATCTGGTCTCCCTTGACCAACTCTTGTTCCTTCCAGGCCCCGACGCTATTAGAGTATTCGAGGGCTAGGGGACCTTTTAATTTTCCTTCTTTCTTCTATGACGACCTATGCAATGGACTGGCTTAAGCAATGATTATGGTTTTGGATTAGACGTACGAGCTGGCGCTGCGGGGTGTAGCTTCACTTCACCTGAAGTGGAGTCAAGCTTCCGCAGGCCCCCGGCCTGGCAAGCGCTTAGGGGGGTGCCCACGTCGTCGGAGGCGTGGGATCCCCGAAGGCTTCGGCTTGTAAGGGACTGGAGCCCTAGGGAGTTGAGCTTTCCTCCCACCAGGGCATATTCTCGGTGCAGCAGGGGAACTTGCTGGTGTCGGTGGTGATCCCGCCGTCATGGGTATACCCCACCGAGACAGCTCCCCTAAGTCAGGGATTTACTTAGATGACAGATAATGAAGACATTTTAAATCTGGAGCTTCACAGCTCCACTCCCTTTACCCCAATCCCTCCCAACCCTCCAATCCCAACCCCTACTAGTATAGATTTCCCCCCTTTAAGAGATTCTTATAGACCTAGTAAGACGGTGGATTCTTATCCCCGGTTCCTAGTCATGCAGAAAAAAGAAGGTGATTTTAACATGACCAGTCCTTTTGTTATTTCCAAAGTTATATATGGTTTATTAGGTAAAACGAAGCAAGTTAAAAGAATGCAGGGGATGTTATTGATCGAGACAGTATCTAACGCTCAATCGCAGCGATTATTAGAAGTTACTCGTTTTGGTGAATATGAGGTTAAAGTGTACCCTCATTTGTCATTAAACATATCAAAGGGAGTAGTTTTCTGTCGAGACTTCCTTAATTGCACTTTAGAAGAAATAAAAGAAGGTCTAAAACACGAAGGAGTAATAGAAGTTAAACGCATTAAAAGCAGGAAGAATGGAGAACTGGTTGACACTCCCAATCATATTCTTACGTTTAACTCTACCAAGTTGCCCAGGAGCATTTCTGCCGCATTTTACTTATTAAACGTAAGGCCTTATATACCACCTCCTGTTCGCTGTTATAAATGCCAATCTTTTGGTCATGTTTCTTCTAGCTGTGTAAAACCTGATATATGTATTTGTGGCAATCCCCCACATAGAGGAGTACCTTGTACACAACCCTTTACATGTCCTAATTGTAAAGATAACCATTCTGCCTTATCAAGAGCATGTCCAGTATTGAATCAAGAGATGAAAATTCAGGAAATTAGAACTCTCCATAGGGTTTCGTATACGGAAGCAAAAAAAATGTCTACCTCTTTCACTGTTCCATCCCGATCATATGCCCAAGTAACTACAGCATTAGAAGCAGATTCATTACGCACTCTAATACCTGAAATTCGTGGTATTATTAAAAAGGAACTTGCAAAATTTACTAACGCTCTCTTAGCAAGAAAACCGAGTTCCCCGGAACTCGTCAGTAGTGACGAAGACGGAAATAGTATTCAAACATCTACTCCCAAAGTAAATTCACCTCCACCCCGTAATCATTTTCCGTTAGTAAATCCTTCTACAAGCGCAATAACTAATGTTAACCCTGATACAAAAGAAAAAAGAAAACTTTCTCAACTCAGTAACAAGTCGGACGACGAACAAGCCTTTGAATCAAGCATAGGTTCCATCGATCGGGTGGTAATAAAGAAAGTTATAAAGAAGAAAAAAGGCTGGCCAAAAGGTAAGCCTCGGAGGAGCAAATAATCAGCGTGAATTAATAGTTTATTTTTAATCTTTCAAACCGTTTTAACCTTGTTTACACCTATTTATAATACTTTAATAATGGACCCCAATCAAACTATCGAATTAACTGACGATAATATTATCAACACAGACGCTGTTCTTATACAATGGAATTGCAACGGTTTTTTCAATAAGCTTCCCGAATTAGAACTTCTCATTAAAAAATATCAACCTTTCAGTGTTTGCATCCAGGAATCGAGGTTTTCTCCAGCAAGAATCGTGAAATATAAAAACTACAACATCTATCGTAAAGATGTTCAAGATGGTGAAAGAGCGCATGGCGGAGTAGCCATTTTGATAAAACAAAACTTTCGATGTGACATAGTACCATTACAATCAGATTTACAAGCAGTGGCAGTTCGAGTAGAATTTCCGATTCAAGTCACTATCTGTTCTATTTATTTACCCAATCCTGACTGGATCCTCGATGATTTAACCAATTTGGTTTCTCAGCTTCCTAGACCTTTTCTGCTAGTCGGCGACTTCAATGCCCACAGTCCATCTTGGGGATCAGCAGAAACTAGCGGCACTGGACGTGTTGTCGAGAACTTAATTGAAAGCATCGAGCTAACACTTCTGAACGATGGTACACCCACCCATTTCTCAGCAGGACATGGTACGTTTTCGGCTATCGATCTGTCCATATGCTCGTCATCTATCCTAACTAACTTATCGTGGCATGTTGAGCAAGATTTACATCACAGCGATCATTTCCCGATTATTATAGATTTCAATAATCTAAAGAAAAACGTAACTTATCTAACTGAGCGATGGATGTTCCAAAGAGCAGATTGGATAGATTTCAATAGTCGATTAGCTGAAATATTATCAGAAAATCCATCTACATCGATGGAAGGTTTCACCGCTGCAGTTCTTGAGACAGCAAACTATTGTATACCAAAAAGATCCGGCACAATTAAAAGCTGCCGCAAGGTTCCGTGGTGGTCTGACACTGTAAGAGTAGTTATTGCTGAAAAGAAAAAAGCGTTACAAAAATTCAAGCGACAACCTAGTCAAGAGAATCTAATACTTTTTAAACGAAAAAGAGCCATCTGTCGTAAAACCATTGCAAATGCTAAAAAACAATCTTGGCAAAAGTATGTTTCGTCCATAAGAGGTAACACACCTATGAAAGAAATCTGGCACAAGGTCAAATCTATAAAAGGAGTCAGTTGTTCATCATCCATTTTGTCAATAACTGTTGATAATGTTGTGATTAGTGATCCTAAACAAATAGCGGACAACGTAGGTATACATTTTGCACAGTCACATAACAAAGAATTTGATGAAGCACTACCAGCAATAGATCCGGATTTTCACATAGAGGAGGAACTCTCTTATAACCTCCCTTTCACAATGGATGAATTAAATCATGCTATCGCCAATTCTAAGAGTAATGCTTTGGGTCCAGATAATTTATCTATAGAGATGATAAAACAGTTGACGGTAGAAAACAAGGTTAAATTGCTTTTTGCTTTAAATGCGGTATGGCAGGGTGAAGATGTTCCTGAATCCTGGAAAAATGCTATTATAATGCCGATACCAAAAGTTCCAACACCATCTGAACCATCACATTTTAGACCTGTCTCCATCACTTGTTGTATTGCTAAGCTAATGGAAAAGATGGTCAACTATCGACTATGTTGGACACTCGAAGATTTAAACCTGCTCTCGCCTTATCAGTTTGGATTCAGGAAACACCACTCTACGACGGACGCAATTGTTTGCATTGAAAACTTTATTAACAATTGCTTTCTATTTAATCTACACGCCTCTGCAGTATTTCTCGACTTGAAAAATGCTTTCAATGCGATAAAATCTACCGATATTTCGCAACAGCTACATCAATGGGGTTTTAGAGGTAATCTACCTTGTTTTATAAAACAATTTTTGGAGAATCGCTCCATAAATGTCAGAGCAAATAACACGCTGTCTAACACATATCGCTTAAAAAACGGTACCGTCATCGGGGGTTATATTGAACACCCCGGGTTATATTGAACGACGGGTTCAAAATTTATAATTACCGCTATAATTTTATGTTGGTAGTACCAAATGTCAAACAAAAATCTATCTCCCCTAGTCAAATGCTGTCCAAACACATATTTGCCAGAAACGAGGGTTTCTAAAAAAAGTGTTTGTTAAAAATTAATAACGAAGCGCGGCAAAAACATATTTTTGAGGAATGCCGGAAAAACCTCGTCCCAGCCGGAAAACTGTTGGTCTGACAAGGTAGGTTCTTTCGAATAATTTGTAGTACATAATCTTACGAATATTTTGCGATATCTGCAATCTGAATTGGACCGCAAATAGCTAAAAAAAGATGAAATTATTAAAAAATAAAATTTTTAGGGGTTATATTGAACGACAAGTATGCCACGCAAACATGTCCACGTACTTGGCACTGAACATCGACGAAACTACCCCCCTGAAAACATTGAAAATGCCCTAAGGGCAGTACTTGAAGACCAACTGTCTTTTGGGCAGGCGTCGGACCGGTTTGCAGTACCTAAATCCACCCTGTATGAAAAGTATCGTGGAAGACACAGTGACAAGTTAGGAAGACCTCCTGTTTTGCCTCTTGATGAAGAAAAACAAATTGTAACAGCCCTTGAGGTAGCAGCCAATTTCCACTATCCTTTGACTCAGCAAGATTTAAAATTGTTTATAAAGCAATACTTGGATAGGAAAGGAGTTGTTATAAATTCTTTTAGAAATAATATGCCTGGAGATGACTGGTGTGCTCACTTTTTGGAAAGAAATCAAGAACTGGCCAAACGCAACAGCCAAAATCTAAAACATTCCAGAGGACAAGCAACACAGAGCATTGCAACTTTGAGGGAATATTTTTCCTATTTAGAGGACAGTGTTTTGGATGTTCCACCTACCAATATAATAAATTATGATGAGACAAATCTCACTGACGATCCTGGACGAGAAAAGGTCATAGTGCGAAGAAAGGGCAAACGTGCTCATAGACTGATGGACACATCAAAAACATCTACATCAGTTATGTTTTGTATCACCGCTTCAGGAGAACTACTACCCTCATATGTTGTGTACAAGTCCAAATATGTGTACCCTGACTGGACCGAAGGGGGTCTCAGTGGGACTAGATATAACCGTTCAAAGTCTGGATGGTTTGATTCAAATATTTTTGAAGATTGGTTCAATTCGGTGCCACTTCCCTATTTAAGACG
This sequence comes from Agrypnus murinus, assembly GCA_929113105.1. NCBI lineage: Eukaryota > Metazoa > Arthropoda > Insecta > Coleoptera > Elateridae > Agrypnus > Agrypnus murinus. The sequence continues at coordinate 104,629,025 of OV816026.1, read as the reverse complement.
GCAAGAAGGGCGAAAAGTCATAATTGGTGACAATCTGGGAAGCCACCTGTCGTTTAATGTGATCCAGCAATGCAAGCAACATGATATCTCGTTTGTTTTTCTCCCGCCTAATTCGACAGGCATTTGCCAGCCTTTGGATGTAGCCGTTTTCCGCACTGTGAAATTACATTGGCGTAATATTTTAAGACAATGGAAACACCATAACAGAGGAGTTCTACCGAAAACTCAATTTCCAAAATTATTTAAACAGTTGATAGAGAAAATAAATCCTACATTAGAAGCCAACATAATTTCAGGGTTTCGTGCCTGCGGAATTTATCCCTACAATCCAAATGAAGTTTTGAGCAAAATTAAGCCTCGATACAATGAGATTAATCCTCAGAATGAACATTTGGTGGCTGCGTTTGAAAATATAATAACTGAAGCAACCAGAGTGGAAAATAATAACATTCCAAAAAGGAGAAAGAAATTCGACGTTCCCGCGGGGAAATCAGTAGCTCTGGAGGATTTGCAAATGATTAGCACAGCCCCAGCCACCAGTGGAAAAGAGACCAGACAACCATCAAGTGAGTCTGAACCCGACGCAATTCTGAGTTCTGATGATGAAGAACTTTCAGAAGAAGAGGCTGACAGTGAGACTGAAGTAAACTTTAAGACTGAAGTTCGTACAATAGAAGACATCGAAGTAAACTGCTTTGTTTTGACTTCGTTCACTTACAACACTGGGACCAAAAAAGAATGCCAAAAAAACTTCGTAGCCAAAGTGGAAAAAATCGGAAAAACTGGAATTACAGTAAGTTGTATGAGAAATTACAAGTTAAAAAGAAATGTGTTCATTTTTCCTGAAATTCCTGATAAATGTGATATTCAGCTCAAGGACATAACATATAAATTACAAAATCCAACTATATATCGAGGTATATACACCTTCAAGTGTAATTTGTAGACTTTAACAGTGTGTTGTTTTTTTCTTATGAGATTTTTATAAGTAGGAATGTTTTGTTTTGTTCTTTAGATTTTTTATAACTAGAATAAGTTCACCAGAATATTATTGTTTTGTTTTTATATTTATATAATATATATTTTTTTTAAATAAAGATTTCATCTGCGTTAAATGTGGTCTCTCTTTGAAAACGTTCAAAGTCGTAACTTAAAAATATTTTGCATAATTTTTTTGGATGAACGTGTTCAATAAAGGTCTCTAGTGGCATGTATATTGAACACACTTTTTTGCAATGCGTTTTTCATTGAAAAATTAACTCGTTTAATATAACCCCAAACCCCGGGTTATATTGAACGATTAAAAATTTTTAAAAAAAGGTGTGATCGATGCCTTTTTTGTTTGTTTATTTATCAAAAATGATAAGGTAAATAAACCTCTTTCAGATGGTAAAAAAATATTTAACTTATCTTTACTGGTTACGCCAATATTCACAAATATCTAAAAAAATCGTCCAATATAACCCCCGATGACGGCACTCCTCAAGGGTCGCCGCTAAGCGCCACTTTATTTTTAGTTACTGTTAACTCAGTTTTAGTTTCTATAGGGAACTCGGTCAACTATTGTGCTTATGCGGACGATATAGTGCTTTTCACAGTCGGAAAATCTGCAGATGACATACGGGAAAGACTACAAACTGCACTCACAAACGTTTTTGATTTATTAAAACAAAGAAATCTTGAGATTTCATTATCGAAAACGAAATCCATACATTTTTGCAGGAAGCGTAGCACGTGTCAAAACCCACCTACCTTTATATTGGGAGACAATGAAATAGAAAATGTTGATAATATTAGATATCTTGGAGTAACATTAGATAAAAAACTTACCTGGAAATCCCATATCGATCAACTTATAGTTAAGTGCAAAAAACGTTTTAAATGTAATAAAAGTGCTAGCACACACTGTTTGGGGGTCAGACCGAGAAGTTCTACTGCGCATTCATAAGAGCCTTATTCTTTCCAGACTTGACTATGCTTGTGTAGCATACTCATCAGCAAAACCAAGTCGGCTTGCTCCTTTAAATGTAATTCACAACAGCGGAATTAGATATGCTATAGGCGCCGTAAGAACATGTCCAGTTGACAGTCTATATGCCGATTCAGGATTAGAACCATTGGAATTAAGACGCGAGCGATGCATAGCACAATATCGCGTTAACTTAAGTCGCGATTCTAGGCATAAAGTATACAAGCTGTTCAAAAGAAACACCTTTGCTAATCACTACTCTGAGCAACCCAGTCGGCATCAATCATCTTCATTCCGTTCCTCTACTGTTGTAAATAACTTAGATATCCATCAGTATTTAGCAAGTCCTACGATAAATGATCATATACAACCATGGATCTGTAACTCTCCAATAATAAAACTGGATTTAATTAAGCTAAACAAGAGAGAGATCAGTTCCGCAGCTATAAGGCAAGCCTACCTTGATTTAGTGATTAATATAAACACATATCAACTGATATTTACGGATGGTTCCAAAACGGACCATGGTGCAGGTTATGCTGTTGTATATAATAATACTGTTTTGAAGCGTTCTCTACCGAAATTCTAAATGATTATTTAGCAATTAATAAAAATTGTTTTTAGAATATTCAATTTATTACCAAATTGTGAACATCAAACTGTTTCAAAACGAATCTCGGATTATGTATTTATGTCATCAGAAAAAGTAATCGAACATCAAAAAATTGTTTCGGGCATCCAATTCAGATTATATTTATTAAATTATTGTGAAATCAAAAAACACTAACAATAATTAAAAATTATATTGTAATAGACTACATAGGTACCTACCTAGGTACTATTGTAATAAACATATGGTTCACAAAAGTAATCTATTTAATTTGTGTTTACACAAAAACAATATATGTTTTAAGCAATTATGTATTAATAATAACAATATTACTGTATTATCAGAGCTGGCTTGGATTTGGTAGGGCGTCCTCTTTTTCTTTTTTGACCAATGGGTAAATTTTTGGCTTCAAGTGGCGGACTTGCTAACTTGAGGCGAATGGCTAACCCCATAACATGTTTGCAGATATATTGTTTATAAAACATTGGACAGCCGCATTTTCCATATATCCAATCCATATTTAAAGGTAAAGCCACTTCCCACTTGCTGAAGAATCCTCTCTTGTACTCATCGAAATTTGTCCAGTTGTTTTCAACGATTGTGTCAGCTTTGCCTCCAGGTACGTTATAGTATTTAAAAGTATCGTCGCTACGACTCAAGACAACTTTTTTTGGTAATTTAGCCCACTGGTAAGCCTGAGTCCAATCTTTGAGGGTTAAAGTTGGTCTTGTTGAAAAAACTTTATTTTGAGAGGCACTCGAATATTGCTTGGACCAAAGGTTCACCATCTCGGTAGCAACGACCAAAAAACGTGAAAGGGGAAAATGTTCACGAAGCGTGTGTTCGTCTTTTATTACTCTATTGAACGATTCTAACGCATTATTCGTTGCTGGCGATCCTACACAGTAAAAAATATGTAGTTAAATTTAACTAAATTTTAACTAAATGTTTAGTCCCAGACGATCCACTACAAAGTGTTGTGCACTTAACAATACTGGATTTTGTTAGCTCTAACACAAATACCTTTGTAAAATTTACAAAAACTACTTGTTAAATCATATTCTTGAACAAAGAGGACTGCAAAAAAATATTGTTACAACAACCCCTTTATGTATTAAATTGACAATTCTGTATTGTTGGCAGTTCAACAAAATTTATTAGAAGTGCGAAATTAGTTGCAGAAATACACAAATTATAACATATATTACACAATTATGTTATCAGCATAACAACAAGGGTTTGTTTAATTCAAAATATTAATTGTGATCTTATTAAGCATTGTTGTAGTTTTTTTTTTTTTTTTTAATGTAAGCGACTCGACTGCCAGGGTCATTTGTCGCTCTTGCTATATAATACTACAGCAGCAAACTGATGCAATAACATATAAATATAACTAACGAAACGAGCACAACAATATATACAACCACCATGAACCAAAATACGTAATAGAATAAGACACAAAACACTAATAGGACGGTAACATGTATATAAATATGTAAAATAAATAAAACGAGATTAAAATTCGATGTGTAAATAAATAAACATAATTTAAATATATAAAATATCACAGTTAATAGTTTTTATCACAGACTAATTTGTATTTGTATAAATAAAATATAGAAAATTAATAAAATATAGAAAATATCACAGGTGCTTCTTAATTCTATACTATAAATCCTTGAATAGCTCTATTCTTTTTATAAATTCTAGGGCTTCTGTACTGCCATTAATCAGGTTTTCAATGTCAAAGGAGGCACGTTGAACATTGTATTGGTGACATTCTAACAATATATGACGAATGGTTAATGGCACTTCACACATATAACAGATTGGTTGATTATCACCAGACAACATATATTTTGAGGTCAGGTAGGTATGCCCAGTTCTGATTCTCTGTAATACTACTTGTTCCTTTCTTGTAAGGTGGGGTGGATATGTAAATCCACCGACTTTACTGGCCGCTGTAAATAAATAATCAGGTTTTAGTATTGTAGTTGTTTGGTAATCACAATTTGGTGACAGATTTGTTATTCTGGGTGCAAATTAAATTATCTAGCGACTTAAAAGACAATAATTTGGTGCTTGATTAATTCATACCCTTTAATAACCTTTTACCTAATGGTTTTTAAGACCTAACCAACTAATGGAAAGTTCCAAAATATAATTCAAACATCTAACCAAGATTATAATTATAAGTAATATCTTTTTCAGCTTCAGTTCTTGCCAGTATCACGGTCGTTAGTTGTCGCTCTAGTTTAATTTGTGTGTAAACTCCATCTTTGTACCGAAACATTAATGTGTTAAAATAAAGATTTGTATTTTTAAAAAGTTGATTTTCTTTATTAAAAACGTAATTGGCGACGAGGATGGGATACCTGGACGTCGAATAAAAGAAATACACGAACGTAAATCGTTAATTCTAATCAACGGTGATTATTAAATCTTAACCAGGTATCAAAAATAAAAACAAAGTTATTTACTGGGTAACGTCAACTCCTACGCATTTGGAGAACCGATCTCACATAAGAAATCAACACACTGGAGAACGTCACTTCCTAAATAATTGGAACACCGACTCCGCTAAATTAATGTTCAACATCTGGGAACGTCAATCCAGAGAACCGAGAAATCCCCTACAGAAGGTGGACGACCCCGACGATACGGCAAGGCTCCTCATCTACGTAATCCTGCAAACGCCCGTTTAGCGTTATTAGGGAGGTTAGGTGAGCTTTTCCTCTTTTTTTTTTTTTTTTTTTGTATAATTATGTTTGTACTCTATTTGTAAAGGTACGATAACTTTGATAATTTCGATACAAGTTTTTTTTTATAAAATTTTACGAAATTAGTTTTATTAATTTAATAGTTTTAATTAATATTTTGATTCTTTTATGAATAAAGAAACAAACGAATATATTGCTGTAAACGGTTTAAAAATATCTTGAATAATTTACGAATAAATAACAGTCGTTTAAACAATATGAATCAAAATCAGAACCAGGTTCAAGCACCAAAACCTAGTTTCGATATAAGATTAGCAGGTCAAGTTCCAATATTTCATGAAAACAATTTAAACCGTTTTATTTTACATTGTGAATACTTAATCGAATTATATTATGATGCTCAAAATCCTATCACTAATCAGAATAGGTTAATTTTAAATTGTATAAGACCAAAAATTCACGATGACTGTTACCAGCAAATTTCTATGTATACAATTAGAAGTTGGAACGACCTAAAGCAACGATTAATATCGCAATTTGGAGATCCTCGTGATGAAGAAAATCTTTTGTTTACTTTAATTAATCTGAAACAAAATCAAAAATCCAGTCAGGAATATTATATAGAATTTTCCACACTTCTCGAAAATTTAATCACAAAATCTAGTAGAGACAGACACCAGTTTTATATGGGTTTATATATAAAGCATTTTGTTAGAAATTTGCATCCGCAATTAGGCATGGTTGTTCAAGGTAAAAGCCCCAAAACACTACCTGAAGCTTATCAGCTCGCACAACAAATTGAAAATATGTATCCAGATTTTTTAAAAGAAATAAAACTCCTGATTCTATTAAATTAAAATTACAAAATCACAATAAGCCTAACTATTATGGCTATAAAAATACCAGTGTTCAAAATCATTTTCCAAATCAACCAAATTCTAATTTTAATCGAACATATGAATTTCATTCTAATGCACCACCTGCACAATTTCCAAATCAACCAATTCAAGTTAACCCTAGACCAATAAGCCATAAATTCTTCAATAACGAACAAGTTTTTGGTAAACCGAGGCCAGTTTTTGGTCAAGGAATATACCAGCAACAAAATTCCAAACCCGAAGCTATATCAACACAAACAATTAGGTCACAAAAGCCCATGAGTGCTTCTATGTATTACAGAACCCCTCAATTCAGCACTCAAGCCAGGCAAAATTTTAATTCGGAGGAATTGTTTCAAAACCAAGAATGTTATCAGGATCAAAATGAATATAAAAATTTTGATAATCTAGAAATCGCATATCCTATTGAGAATGAAGAGAGCTTAAAATTTGAAAACCCATTTGAAGGTAATTGTCCAACAGAATTCGCACAAAATTCTGACTACGAAAATTTTCAGATGCCGGGGCCATCATGGGAGCTAGACTAGAAATAAATAACTATGAAGGAAAAGACGTTTTACCCTATATCATTCTTCCAAAACCATTTTCAAAGTTTCTGATTGACACAGGGGCTAGGAGTAGTTTCTAACTCAGAATTTATTATTATTAGAAAAAATTTTAGAATTTCCCTTTAACACATTTAATATCTACACTAATCCTGAATATTATAATGTAGACACTCCTCCACATACAGCTTTTAGCACCAACAAAGGTCATTTCGAATATTGTCGAATGCCCTTTGATTTAAAAAATGCCCCTTCGACTTTTCAACGTTTAATGAACTCAGTATTACAAGAACTAATTGGGAACGTCTGTATTGTCTACATGGATGACATAATCGTTTTTGGCAAAGGTCTTCAACAGCACTTAGAAAATCTTAAAAGAGTATTTCAGAAATTAAAAAAAGCAAATTTAAAAACTAGATAAAAGTGAATTCTTGAAACATGAAACAAAATTTCTAGGTCATGTTATTAGCGATCATGGTGTAAAACCAGATCCATCAAAAATTGAAACAGTGAAAAATTTCAAAATTCCAAAAAACCAAAAAGACAAGCAGTTTCCTTGGATTAACCGGTTACTACCGCCGTAGGTTTATTCCAAACTATGCACGAATAGCAAAATCACTAACAAACTGCCTCAAAAAGGGAGAAAAAGAACCTATAACTTCTTACGTCCATGCTCTCGAAACCTTGAAAAATTGCTACTAATACCCTGATTTTTCTAAATAATTTGTTATCACAACTGATGCGAGTAATTACGCATTAGGAGCTGTGTTATCACAAGGACCGATCGGCAAAGATAAACCAATCGCTTTTGCCTCTAGAACCGTGAATCCCGCAGAAATAGATATTCGACCATCGAAAAAGAATATCTCGGTGTCGTTTGGACTGTCAATTACTATAAACCATACGTATTTGGACAGAAATTCTCTATAATTACAGATCATAAACCTCTTGGTTGGTTGTTTAATCTAAAAGAACCAAATTCTCGACTTGTTAGATGGCGTTTAAAGTTAGAAGAGTATAATTACAAAATACTTTATAAAAAGGGTAAACAGAACGCTAACGCCGATTTTCTGAGAAGGTTAACCAAAGATCAGTTGATTCAAAAAGAGGAAATTAATATAAATGAACTGGAAGATGAAAGTTTGGCTGTCAATGTCGATAACGATAATAATTCTATTTCGGAACAAACCCAACACTCTCAACAACAAAATATTAGTACTAATTTAAGCATATCAGAAGATGGTATAAATAAATACAAAAATCAATTTGAACTCGTTGAAAACACTAAAAATAATGCGTTTTGTCAAGTACTCCAAGAACAAAAATTGTATACGACTTATAATCGAAAAACGATTGGTTTAAATTTAGACAACATACCCCAAAGTTGCAAGGAGTTTATAAAACAATATTGTCGACCTGATGTAGGGGAAAGGTGGACAAGATGGGGTACCTTGATAAGACGGGGTACCCTCCTTAATTTTCCCACCGATTGGTTTATTTTGTTGTTGGTACCATTAGTGACATCTTGGAGCATTGCTACTAAAACGCAACTGCACTGGGCGCAATATTGATAAAACAGGTTTCTCTATAAAAGAATATGTGTTGAGAGTGAATGTCGTTGCGTATTTGCTATAAATTGAAATCGTTGCCAAAGTAAGTAAATTTAAATTATTTACAATGAAATTTGGTTATTGTAGTTTGGAAATAGTTCTACTTTGTGTTAAAATAAGCTATTTGAACGATTTTCATTTAGGATTTTTTTTTCTCCACTTCAAACAACAATAGCTCATTTTGACAAAACGGGGTGGTGCAAGATGGGGTAGTACCCCGTTTTGTCAGTCATTTCTTTATATTATTCTTGTGGAAATAATTTATTTCTTTTTACCGACAAGAACTAAATAATGTCCCCCTATCAACGAAAAACCAATAGACAGTCATGGAGCAGTGAAACCATGGCTTCTGCTCTGCGTGCTATGGTAGAAGAAAAAATTGGTTATTATAAAGCGGCTACCAGATTCAATGTCCCTCAAACAACACTTGAAAATAGAATGAAAAAAGTAAAATCGGGGATGACCATTGAAGAAGCTAGTAAAAAAGGTGAGAAATCACAATTATTTACCATTTATCTACGATTTTTAAGTCATTTTAATTTGTTTGTAGGAAGTCTTGGCCGATTTAAACCAGTTTTTAATGCAATTCAAGAAGAGGACTTTTTGGTGTATCTACTCGAGAACTGCGAGAAATAGCATACCTGTTAGCTGAAAAAAACAACTTACATCACAATTTTAACAAAGACATCAAACTTGCAGGACTATGTTGGCTGAAAGGATTTTTAGACGCTATCCACAACTAAGTCTTCGTAAGCCTGAACCTACATCCGTAGCTAGATGCATGGGCTTCAATAGAGTAGTCGTTGGTCAATTTTTTGACTTATTAACCAACTTAATGGATACTTACCAATTTACGTCCAACAATATATACAATGTCGACGAAACTGGGATTACCACAGTTCAGAAAAGTATGAATAAAATAATTGCCTTAAAAGGCAGACGTCAAGTTGGCAAAGTTACCTCAGCTGAAAGAGGGCAGTTAATAACTTTGGAAATTTGTTGTTCAGCTGCAGGGAACTACGTTCCTCCATTGTTGGTGTTTCCTCGCAAACGCGAAAAGCCTTCACTGATGGATGGTACACCTCCAGGATCAAAATTTGCTTGTCATTCTACAGGCTGGATGCAGACTGATATTTTTGTTGTTTGGTTTCAACATTTCCTATCATATGCAAAACCAAGTGAAAATAATCCTGTACTTCTGCTTTTGGATGGCCATTCCACTCACGTTAAAAATGTTGAATTAATAGAACTGGCTCGGAAGAACAACGTGCACATTTTATGTTTTCCTCCCCATTGCACACATAGGTTGCAACCTTTAGATGTGTCGTTTAATAAACCATTAAGCAATTGGTATTCACACGAAGTGAACGTATGGATGAGGCAACATCCTGGTCGGGTTGTAACTCAAGATGACGTCGGTGCACTCTTTGGCAAAGCCTATTTAAAGTCCGCAACAATGGAAACGGCAATAAACGGATTTAAAAAAACTGGAATTTTTCCTTTAAATAGAGAAATTTTTACGGAAGCCGATTTTGTTGCCTCTATGACAACTGATAACGAAGAAGTTCAGAATCATAAAACACAAATGGATCCTTGTTGTAGTGCAAACCTATCTGAAGAAAATCTCGATTATTCATGCGAAGTACAGGAACAGGAGAGACTTCCACAGTTACAGACGCCTACAAAAGAAATTTTGATCAATCTAAATGCCAATATGAGTTGTCAAGACAATGGAGATGCTGCATCTCATTGTGACCAATCTTGTTTAGTGGTATCTCCTAAAGATATAATTCCAATACCTCAAGCTCCAGTTAAGGAACGAAAGCCAAGTCGTCGTCGAGGAAAGACAGCGATTATCACAAAATCTCCCTATCTCAAAGATCTACAGTTGTCCACTCCAAAAATGTCCAAAAAGTCCGTCAAATCAGTTAAGAAAAACCTGCTAGGGACAGTTTCAGAAACAGAGAGCGGGGAATGTTCACAAGAGTCCAGACGCAAAAGAAATAGACCACATAAAAAAAAGAAGAGTCTTCAAGTGACGAAGATGAAGATGAAAGTGTTCAATGTTTGGTTTGCAAAGAAGCATATGTAAATTCCAAGACCGGTGAAGGTTGGATTCAATGCGATAGCTGTGGGATGTGGGCTCATGAAGCCTGTGCCTTGCTGAGAGAAGACGATGACTATTATATCTGCGATTTTTGCTCTTAAAATCAATCATACATATGATATTCAATATGTAACGTATGGTACCCCGTTTTGACCATTGTGGTACCCCATTTTGTCTCACATGTTTGACAAAACGGGGCAAACGCACTTTTTTTGAAATAATTTTTTTTTGCTTACTGCTGTTTTTTTGAAATTGATTTTTAATTTGTATTTTGTAGTTAAGTGAATAAAGATACTAAGAAAAAATTATTGAAACATAATATGCAATTTGAAAGTTGTTACAGTATTTTTAAGGTTAAGTACCCCATCTTGTCCACCTTTCCCCTAGTTGTCAGAGATTATTCTGAAATTACGGGTATCGTTGAAAATTTAAGCTTAGCTCTTCAACATTTTACATCTGTCAAAATTATATTATACAGGAAGAAGTTACAAGATGTTGAAGACGAATGTGATCAAGAATATATAATTCAAAACTATCATGAAGGGAAACTAATCATCGAGGTATTGATCATACTTTCAAGTCCATCTCCGAACGAAACTACTTTCCAAAACTTTTCGAAAAAATTAATAAACACATTAATCAGTGCGAAATTTGTCAATGCTTTAAATATGAAAGAAATCCTATCAAACCTACATTCGCAATTACTGATACCCCTAGTAAACCTTTCCAAATTATACATGTAGACATATTTTCAATTAATAAAATTCTGCTTATGACCATAATACATAAATTTTCCAAATTTCTACAAATGTATCTGTTAGAAGATACAACGAGCATAACACTAATAAACAAATTAGAAGAATTTTTAGGTTTTCCGACGCCTGATATGATAGTTGCCGATAGTCAATTTAATACAAATGCACTTAAGGAGTTTTTCCAAATTAATAAGATAAAGATTCATTTCACTACACCAAAGTCTCATACTGGAAATTCACCGATTGAACGAGTTCACAGCACCTTAATTGGACATTTTAGAATTTTAAAAATGAAAGATAAAAATGCCAGTCCTACTCAAGTTTATTCCCAAATTGTTAGCTTATATTGAAAGTATTCAGTCCGCTACAGGCTACAGACATAAAGAATTAATTTTCGGTAATTATGTTCATTTAGAAAATTTTGAAAGAGACCCAGCACAGACTTTATTAAGCAATTTTGTTCAACAAAAACACGAATGGCAAAAATTTCTTTTTGGCAAAATTAAAGAATTTTGCCAAAAAGTCAGTGATAAAACTAACAAAATTGAAAGATTGAATCTAGAACATAATGATAAAACCATTCACGTTGACAAAGGTTACGTGATTACAAGTAAAAGACAAAAATTTGAACCAAAATTTAAACCATGTTCTTTTGATCTTTCAGATCATAATACCCAGATAATTGGAACTGATCAAGGAAAAGCTCAGAAGGAAGGTCAAAGTTAGAAAACAATGAAGACCATCAGTAGTTTTGTTATATTATATATTTTGTTTTATTATCATAATACTTCTGCTTATGAATTAATTAATCTAGAGAATAAGTTTGGATTATTATCCTTTAAATTAGGTAGTGTTAGAATTAGAGACACAAATTACATGTATTCTTATAAGATGGATTTATACATTTATGCTAATGTTTACGAAAGAATAATTCATATAAAAGAAAGTTTACCGAATCCCGTCAAGCAGCTAGGTTTAGAATGCTATAAAGGTATAATTGATATCATTCATAGAAAACTAGCCTTATTAAAACTTAAGCTAAACAACTTCACTTATCAGAAAAGAAGTAAACGAGCATTATTTTACTTTGCTGGAAACGTAATTAAGTTTTTCACTGGAAATTAGATACAACAGATGCCAGAAAATATGATGAAGCAATCGAACAATTAAATAACAACCAGAAACAGCTAGTTGAGCATGATAACATAATGATAGATAATATCCAGATTTTAGATGATAGAACCCGAGAATTAATTGATAACTTTGAATACTTTAGAAATTTCACATTAGGATGGGTTTCAAAATACGATGAAAAACAATCTCGATATAATCACATTTACTCTGCAAAATCCAGTGGCGGCTTGTCAGGGACGGCAGTGCCGACCCAAATATTTTTCAAATAAAAAAATAAAAAAAAAATATGTTTTTCTACTTTTCTTTAGTTTTCTAAATTTTTAAATGAAAATTCTCATAATTATTAAAAAAGTATCAAAAAAAAAAATGCGTGTGTCCGAACTCCTTAACTTTCAAACATCAACGCATAGGATGCGAGCGCAAGCCACCACGCTCCAAGTCGCCAGGGTCGGCAGAATGGACGTGGGTGAATTAAGAGAGCACAACTATGTGAGATTTTATGTTAGGAATTCATGCGAGTCTGACAGAGACAACATATGCGTGGAATGGTTTGTATGAATCACACACAGGGCACCTCGGTACGGCCTGCCGTATTCGACTCGCATATACCACACAGCTGATGGTCTTTTATTTGTTTTCGAATAAGTAATGGATAGATTAATAAAATTTACAATTGTTTATAGAATATTCTTATGTTATTCCACATTATTTTAGTATGTATTTAAAAAATTAAATGTTACTATTAAATTAATAAAATTACCACATAAATAAAACGCTAGAAATTAGAAAACAAAGGACTTTAAGGAATTATTATTATTCATCCTTATCATATTGCAATTATTATTTGTTTTTTAAAACTGATGTAGAAAAAAAAATAAGAATTAAATTATAAACAAATTTTGTTTATTTATATTGATCGACGATCGATGAATGAATGAGTTAATAATATCTGTTAATGTACCATTTGTAATTTATATTTTTATGATTTAAAACTATTGCAGATATAAGATATAATTAGTTAATGACCAAAAATAATAATAGTAGTATATTGTTCCTCTAAATGGTAAATGCAGTGCGGTGATCGGATTCCCCACTCTCCAGGGTCGGTTCTCGGCACGGCAAGCCGTACCACTCAACCACTGGCCGTACGAAGTATTCAGAAAACCGATCTACCAATCGCCCTTAATCGGTATCCTTCGTCTAGACTGTCTAGACTCTAGAGTCTGGTTGTTTTTGCAATTTTGCAGTTTAAGAGGTTAAATTAAAGTTATTTCGTTATTTTCGTTATTGTAAGGGTTAATTTTCCAACGTGTGGTGTTTTAGTTTTGATCAGGTTTCTACTTGTAGTTTGTAAGTATTTACAGTTTATAAATATGACAAATATTGGAGAAGTGGTGAGTAACAATTTAGACATTGTTGATTTTTTATTAAGAAATAAATTTTCATCACTTTCGTATGATGATAAATTATTAGTAAAAAACTTGAAGCGGCCATGCCCTGCCATGAAAAATTTAGTAATTAACAAACAAAATAGTTCTAATCGCGCTTTTTGTGTTTCTTAGTTTGGTAAATGTCAGTGGATTACCGGTAGCGAAACTAGAAATAAATTGTTTTGTTGGCCTTGTTTACTTTTTTCGGAGCAGCATCAAAATCCGTGGAACTTCACAGGTTATAACAACCTTAAGGAAATCGGTAGGGCAATTCAAAAGCATGGTGCCTCGAAAGACGATACTCATTCCGCATTAAAATTAAAATTATTTGGGAAACAAAATATTGCAACGGCCTTGGATAATGCACATCGTCAGAGTATCGTAGATCATAATCGTAAAGTTAGCGACAATCGCGAAGCCCTTAAACGATTAATTGATATTACCATATAGGTACCTAGGAGTCCAAGAACTTGCTTTCAGGGGACATGACGAAACTGAACAATCATTTAATCAGGGTAATTTTAGAGAACTTGTAAAATTATTAGGTCGTTATGATGATAAACTCAATAATTTTTTAGATGAATCTACAACTTTTACCGGACTATCTAAAACAATTCAGAATGATATTATTCAAAGTATCAATATGTGTTAACGATTACGGTTGAAAACGAGTTAAAAGATACGCCTTGCTTTTCATGGCAAATTGATGAGACTACGGATATCTCCTGTTTTTCACAATTATCGGTAATATTTCGTTTCACAAGTAAAGGTAAAATTATTGAACGTTTCATGGGGGTTTTATAATGTAAGTTCAGGCCGTAGAGCAGATGATTTATATCAATTATTGATTAATGAATTTACAAAATTTAATATTTCTGAAAAATTAGTGGGACAGACTTATGACGGAGCCTCAGTCATGGCAGGGGAATTAAACGGATTGCAAGCCAAAATAAAAACAATTGCCCCTCAGGCAATTTTTACTCATTGTTTCGCCCACCGATTAAATTTAATTTTACAAGATACCTGTAGTAAAATCAAAGAGTGTAGAATTTTTTTTGCAAATATTGTTGGTATTTCCGCGTTTTTTTCAAAGTCTACTAAACGGACAAATATTTTAACTGATATATGTAACAAAAGGTTACCAACTAATGTGGAAACGCGTTGGAATTTTAAATCTAGAATCGTTGGAACAGTAATAAAATACAAAAATCTGTTAATCGAAGTTTTTGATACCATTTTAAGTCATGACGATTTTAAGACTGACCATGACACCATCCGTGAAGCTGTAGGTTTTAAGAAAATGTTGAATAACTTTAATTTTTTGTTTTTGTTGCATACCTTCAACTTAATTTTTGATCAAACGGACATAATTTTTTCTATTTTACAAAGCAAATCTACTGACATTTCTTACTGTAAGAAGCGAATTGAATCTTTACTTTCAACTTTAAACGGGTTCAGAAATGAAGAAAAATTTTTCAATAACATATTTGACGATGTAGTCAGTCAATTAGGCCCTCCACAAAAAAAGCGGAAAACTGATTTTGATGGACTAGACAATGATGGCAAAAGTTATTTTAGACGTTTATTTAATGAAATTTTGGATATGGCAGTTGTTCAGATAAAAGCAAGGTTTGGCAATTTAGATAAAATTAAATTTTTCGAACTTCTCGATAAAAATAATTTTTCAAAATTTCAAAAACATTTTCCCAACAATTTAGTTGATTTGGTAACTACAAGTTATCCAAAATTATTCGACAAAATTAAATTAACTCGAGAATTACAAGTTTTATATTCAGATCACGAAATTTTTGTAGAATCCCCTGATTTACCTAATATGCTTTATTTTATTTATTCTAATTCATTGCAGAGTGATGTTCCCGAAATTTATACATTGTTATCTTTAGTATTATCACTTCCGTCTACATCTTCTTCAGTTGAAAGAAGTTTTTCCACTTTAAAGAGGATTAAAGATTTTGTTCGAAATTCTATGAGTCAAACGCGATTAAATAGTTTGTCCAAAATAGCAGTTGAAAAAGAATTAGTAAAAACATTACAAGATGAACGTGATTCTAAATTTTATGATAAAGTAAAAGATCATTTTGCACTTCAGAAAAACAGGAGAATTGAACTAATTTATAAACATATCTAATAATACATGCAAAATTTATTTGTTTTTTAATTCCCATGAAACAGAATTAAAAGTGTTGTTTGTTGTTGACACTTACTTTTTTATAGAATCATTTTTATTTTTTTATCGTTATGTAGAGTGTATTTATAATTTTCATTGTTTTTTGAATATGTAGTTTATTTTTTTATTAATTTTTTTAATTTTATTTAAGAAGTTAACTTTAATTTTTAATATCCTTATTTTACCTCGCCAAAATCCTTTATCTCCCCCACCCTGGCGAGAGATGCTCTAGACCTTCCCGTTGGTTCTCGCTGATCGGTGTAATTTGTTAATAACAAAAAAAACAAAAACAAATTCACTGACTGACTTAGAGCTTATTCGGCTTATAGATATCACAATGTCATGACAAAAAATATTGTAACTAAAAATTAGTGCATGATCTTAATGCCGACCTGCCGTGCCGACCCAACCAAGACCACGAGCCGCCACTGGCAAAATCTGTTTATGATGAAATTATGTATCAAACTGCAATTAATTTAATAAACGATCTAATATCACTAGTACAATATAATATCATCGATACAAACCTAATAACAATTTCAGATTTAGAAGCAATGTATAACAAAATTTACGAGTCACATCCAAAAAAATGCTTTTTACGAATAAACGACTATGAATTATTACAAATCGTCGATCTAAAACTATATCAACAAGAAAACATTATTTTAGAATTTCCTTTATTACAAGAAACTAATTTCAATGTTTTTCATTTAATTTCTGGTCCAACAAAGGACAATTTAGTTATCGTGCCTAAGTTAGAATATGTATTCTGGAAAAGCTCAAACGAGTACGTATTTGTTGATTCGTTAGATATCAAAATAGATAATGAGTTCTATATTAAAAGGTCATCCCATTTAAAGGATTATTGTGTCATAGATGTAATGGGGATGCATCAAACAGATTCATGTACTTTTTATAAAATACATAATAAAGAAACCTTTATCGAAGAAATATAACCAAATTATTTACCGTTAATGATTAGACATGAAGCATTTATTCATATAAATTGTAATAATAAAGAGGAAATAAAGAATGTTAAAGGAATCTATCTTTTGGACATTCAGAATTGTAATGTAAAAGTTCAAAATCATGAATATCATAAAATCAATGCTGACTATAACATTGGTTTTCTTAATCTGCCTGATATACATGTTAAAATAGATCAATTAAATATTTCCGATAATGTCATTAATTTACAGGCTTCTGACTTAACTATTAGAGATATAAAAGATTTCAGTAAAATAACTCGTGAATGAGTCACACTACAAGTCATTCCAATTGGATTGTTATAATTTCAATTACAATAATTGTTTTTACCACATATCACTTTAGGAATGTAATTGTTAGTTTCTTTCAGAAAATATGCAAAAATATGCCAGCTATTGAAAATGAAAACCAAATAGTTAACTTTTTAAATAATGAACAAAATTATGTTCGCCCTGGAGAAAATTTTCCCATGGCAAACATCTAATGATGGGGGAGTTATCTGGTATATACGTTTAGGTACTTATATGTAATGTAAACTAACCACTTAAAACCTTTTTGGTCCAGGTCTGCAACTTTGTTTATATTATTCTAATGATCTTTTCTTAAGAACAGAATGTTTACAAATCTATTACTTCAAGAGTGTTTATGTTAACACTTTAACTTTAAACGATTTAATAACCTTTTACCCAATGAATTTTAAGAACTAACCAACTAATGGAAAGTTCCAGAATATAATACAAACATCTAACCAAGATTATAAATATAAGTAATATCTTTTTCAGCTTCAGTTCTTGCCAGTATCACGGTCGTTAGTTGTAGCTCTAGTTTAATTTGTGTGTAGGGGAGAGTGGGGTACATTGGGACATTTCAAATTTCCCCCGTACTTTTATGATCCTAATGTTGGTACGCATGTCAAGGCTTCTCTAATACGTTCCAGATCCGAGGCAAAGACAAGCGGCTAGCGCCTGCAATTCCACTTTGGCTTCCAGTCTTCCGCATGCGCGAAAGTGTTGGCGCGAAACTGATGTCGGTCCAGCATGATGTTCTTTTGCTTTCGTTCTTCGTTGTGTCTGTGTCGGTTGGTTTTCAAAACCGAGGAATACATTCCAATCTTAATCAAACTCATCAAATTGGGTAGGTATGTAACATTAATAAAAGGTAGAAGATTCTTATGCTTCGATATTTAATTATCACTTATCAGTATAAAAACCCCTTAAGCCACGCACTCTCTTTATTTTATCAATGCCGACGCGGTTTATCAACCAAGTTGGCATCTTCATCGTCCTTAGCGAAACGCGTCGGCATTGATAAAACAAAGAGAGTACCTACTTGGCTTAAGGGGTTTTTATACTGATAATTAGGTACTTTAGTGCCAAGGAAATCCTACGAACAGATATCTTCGATATTTACAAAATTAACTTTTCAATAAATAATTGTAACATACCTATTAAATAGGTAAAGGTAATTGTTTTGTCTTTTTTAAGAGGAAGTGCATTGGATTGGGCAACCAAGTGCCTATAGGTAGTAATTGTTTTTCTGAAATGGATACAACTTCTTTAACTTGTAAAATTTGTAAAAAAGACTTTAGTAAGCGTGGAAATTTAAGAGCACATATCAAGAAATTCCATCCAAGTAAGTACTCCACACTCCACAGCCCAACTTTAAAAATTAATTTTGCTTTAATAAATACAATAATGTTTAGGTAAATTGCATGCAATAAGACTTTTGTTAAATATTCTAATCTAACACAACATGTTAAGAAATTTCACAAAGGTAAAATAAGGACCTGTGTTATACATTTATAAAATTTGTATACATTTATTATGTTGTTGTTATAGATAAACTCAATCAACTTCTAAAACCCAAACAATACACTTATGAATGTGATAAATGTCGGAGACACTTTTCACATTTACGACATTTTAAAAATCACATGAAGTGTCATCAGGAACACAACTCCAGCGGTCTCAAGTGCACATTATGCAAAAATAACAAAAACAATACTTCTGATTTAGAATGTTTTCTGAAGTCTGATGATCTATTCAAACATTTTCAGGAAAAACACGACGTAAATGTGGTAACAGAAATGTTTGAATTTTCTAATTTAGAAGAATTTGAAAATTGGAAAAGACAGGAAGAAAGAAAAACAAATGAATTATTTGTGTGTGCACGCGGAAGTTATAAAACTAAGAAATATACCAATATTGCAAAGTATGTTTGTCATAGATCAGGTACTTACAAAAGCAAAGGAAGTGGTCTGAGGCACTTGAAAACCCAAGGCTCCAAAAAAATTAACGGATTCTGTCCTGCAGAAATGAGTGTTAAAACAATTGATGAAAAGTGTAAAGTGAAATATGTTAAAACTCATATCGGTCACAGTAGTGAGTTGGGTCATTTACACTTAACCGAAACAGAACGGCGGGCACTGGCTGCACAAATAGCTTCCAAAATTCCATTAGAAACAATTCTGGACCAAGTTAGAGAGTCAGTTTGTAATGGAAGCTTAGAAAGATCACATCTTTTAACAAAAAAGGATCTCTGTAATATTGAACGTAGTTTTAACATAAACTGTGAGGCCCTTAAACACAAAAATGACGCGATCAGCGTAGATGCATGGGTGAAAGAAATGGAGGACTCTGGATGTGTCTTGTTTTATAAACCTCAGGACGAATGTTGCGAATACACACAACTAAAAACGGAAGACTTCGCCTTAATTATTATGAATCAGGGTCAAACAGAAATGATGGAAAAATATGGCCATGATTGCATATGCGTTGACGAAACTCATGGATTAAATGCTTATCATTTTAATCTCACTACAGTTCTGGTGTTAGACGATATGCGTGGGTTTTCCTTGCTGTTTTCTTATTTCTAATCGTTCCGATGAAGAAATGATGTACATCTTTTTCAAGTGTATAAGAGACAAATTGGGTAGGCGATTGCAGGCAAAAGTTTTCATGTCAGACATGGCTCAGGCATTCTACAATGCATGGATACGTGTAATGGAGTTACCACTATACAGGTGAGTGTATTAGCTAAGCCTTTTAACCCCTGGAATATATTCAGCACTTATTGGTTTCAACAGGCTGTATTGTACATGGCATATCGACAGGGCCTGGCGTAATAATTTAAATAAAGTGAATTCTAAAGAAAAACAGGTATGTAAACATATAATTAATTAACTATAAATACACATGGTGATATTATTCTTAATAGGTGGTTACGTACAAACAACTTCGTTCATTACTCCAAGAGACAGATAGTACTGCATTCTCTACAATGATTCAGAAGTTTTTAACAAATCTATTGACGGATCCAGATACTGCTCAATTTGGTCACTATTTTCAGGAACACTATGTTAAAGCTGTGGAAGCCTGGGCCTACTGCTATCGCATCAACGCAGGAATTAACACAAATATGCATATAGAAAATATGCACCGAAGTATCAAATATATTTATTTAAATGGGAAAGTGAACAAACGACTTGACAAATGTGGTCATGTTTTAATAAAATTTGTGCAGGATAAACTTTTTGGGCGCCTAATAGTGTTAAATAAAGGAAAAGTTTCTGCTAAGCTGAAGGACTTGAGAGCAAGACACAAATCAAGTATAACTTTAGATATAAATTCAGTTTTAAGAAATGAAAATGATGGATGGTAACATCATCGTCTTCGGACGAATTGTACAAAATAGAAGAAAGGCAAACAGATTGTGATTGCAAATTGGTTTGCACGTTTTGTGAAACCTGTATTCATCGCTACACATGTTCCTGCTTAGATTCGTGCATAAAGTGGGACATGTGTAAGCACGTTCATTTAGTTTGCAGATTTTTGAAAGAATCTGCAAATGGCAATGGCAACTCACAACTGTCACAATATTCAGGTAAATTAAATTTAAAAAATTTTAAATTTAAAAAATTTTAAATTTAAATTTAAATTGAAATATTATTTATTAATCATACATTGCATAGGTATTTTCTGGTGTTTATTGGGTTATTTGGTTCGGGATTTGGGTACTTATTGGAGAAAATTACGAAGTAGTTTATAAGGCAATTTGTATGTAGACCTATATAAATAGTCATCTCTTGGTTCATAATTTTCGCCAATTGTGGTTAGTTGTTAGTAGCATATATCGTAAATTGTCAATAAAAATTATCAGTCTAAAACGGTATGGGGCAAATTTAATCTTTATTTTATTTTATTTTTTCTTTTGTACTAACTAAAACTGTTTATTTTACAGAGAACACCCTTGACTTGACCATTGATGAAGAAGTGTGTAAACAAGAAGAATTGCAGAGGCATTATCCAAAACAAAAACAAATTTAAATGAAACTCAATTATCTGGCGAAAAAGAAATACTTAAACTTCAGTGGTTACAAACCATTGACAGCGTTACTTGCTTTGAAGAATTAGATGTGTAAAAAATGTATTAGATGTGGCTACTTTAACGGCTCTCAGAAATTCAAAAATAACAGAGTTTGATAAAAAAATTGATCAAAATATACCACATAATAAAAAAATCAATAAGCAAAGGCGACTTTTCAAAACTAAGAAGCATCTAAAAGGAAAGTCCAGTACTCAAAGCCAGATAAACTAGAAGCAAATAAACTTGCATTAAATCTTTTAATATAAATGTTAATAATTTTTAACATTTTTAGGTATCTTTTTATAAACGATAATAGGTAATAGGTTATGTAATTAAAACAGTGAAATTGAATTGATTATTATTGAAAACTTTTGCTATTCTTCGAGCTCGCTCCAGTCTAGTCTTAAGTTAGTATTTAAAAATATTTTAATTTAAAATCTGTATTATGTCTGAATGTATTGCTTTTCCTTTTTTTTTATAAATTTCATTCTAAATACATATTAAAATGTAATTACGCTTTTGGCGTTTATAGTTACGATTTCAAATTTTGAAAAATTAAATTACAAATGTGACCTCTGTCTCCGGCATTTCATCAATCCATTACGTGTATATTCATTGACGACTTGGCAGCTGATATATTATTCTTTGAAAACCGTAAGACCAAACGTTCGGTGCTTTGCGCATGCGGAAGACTGGAAGCCGAAGTGGAATTGCAGGCGCTAGCCGCTTGTAGGCAAAGCTGACTGGGCCATTAGCGTTCATGGTGTTCAAGTTATATCGACTTAAAGTTATTTAGACCTCCAAGGTATGTGCAAGTGCATACCATTCTTAAGCTTCTGTGTAAGTAACGACTACTATTTTAGTTGATTTCTTTATCATATCGTATGCTATAATGTATAAGCGTCCCTTGAGTGAGGTTAGATTAATATTATTTACCCGCGTAGATATTTCATTTCAGTGATTGTGACTTTAGCACCAGTGGGGTAGTTTGGGATAAAAATTGTGGGGCACATTGGGTCAGTGTCTCAATCTGCCCCACTAGAATTTCGGACATTTTCTTTCTGTAAATTTTGTTTTTTTATTATTTACATGGGTACAATTTTTTTTATAGATCATGGTTCGCACATACAAAAGAAAAACCCAACGTTGTAACATTTCAGAAGAAACAATAGAAGCTGCAATGCGAAGTGTTACACAGCAGAATCAATCAATAAGAATAGCCGCACAAAATTATAATGTTAAGAGATCTACTCTATTTAACCGTCTCAAAAAGTATAGGCAATATCACAGAACAACGGACGATTCGGGAAAACAGTTCTGGTGAAGAATTGAATGCTCAGGACCATTTTAAGACTATTTCTAAATATGCGTCCAGACAAATCTTTACTAAGCATGAAGAGGAACAATTGGAAGAATATTTTGTTCATTCTTCTAACATACATTATGGACTTTCATATGAAAATGCAAAATTATTGGCGTACCAATATGCTTGTCACCTAGAAAAAAATCTACCTGAGTCTTGGCATGCTAATAAAAAGGCTGGCAGAGAATGGATGTTTAGCTTTATGCAGCGACATCCAAAACTCTCATATCGTAAACCAGAAAATACAAGTAGGGCTCGGGCAACTGCTTTTACAAAAGAGAATGTTTCAAAATTTTTTGAAAACTACTTAACACTACAGGAACGATATAATTTTACTCCTGATAAAATCTTGAATACGGACGAAACTGGTATCTCAACCGTGCTTCAAGCACCAAAAGTAATAGCACCCTCAGGGAAGAAACAGGTCGGACAAATTGTATCTGGCGAAAGAGGAACAAATGTTACCATGTGTGGAACTGTGACGGCACTAGGTGTAGCGCTTCCACCGATTTTAATTTTTCCAAGAGTAAGAATTAAAGAGGAATATTTGAATGGTTGCACGCCAGGTGCATTAGCTTTTGGAACGAAGTCTGGTTGGATAGATGCCGACACTTTTTTAAAATTGCTAGCTCATATCAAGAAATACACGAGTTGTAATAAAGATAATCAAATCTTATTGTTGTTAGATAACCACGAGACACATATTACGTTAGAAGCTATTTTATTTTGCCGGGATAATGGCATTCATTTATTAACATTTCCGCCACATTGTACCCATAAGATGCAACCTTTGGATAAAGGCATCTATGGACCTTTCAAATCAAAATGTAAAATTGCTTTTGCTGACTATTTGCGATCCAACCCTGGACAAATCATTAGGATTAACGATATACCAAAACTAACAGCAGCTCCTTTCTTACAGTCTTTTACACCGACCAATATTATCAGCGCCTTCGAAAGCACAGGCTTATGGCCCATAAATCGTTTGAAATATAAGGATGAAGATTTCGACTGTTCTTTTGTGAATCAGGAAAAGAACCTGGACGAGCAATCTGCTAGTCTTACAACACGTGAAGACAATTCTGCAATGACAAATAAAGCAGGATGTTCACAAAATAGGGATGCTAAAGATATTGCAGTTACAATGATCGATCATATTTTAGACAAAGTTTTCTCACAAATAGATAAGAACCAGTCTTTACTAGAGTTGTGTCCATTGCCAAAGGTTACTAACAAAATAGTTGGCAGGGCAAAAAGGAAAACTAGTGCAATTTACACCAGCACTCCTGAAAAGATTAAAGTAGAAGCTTTAAGAAAAATAAAGCTGGACAAACAGAGAAGAATAGAAGAAAAGAAACAGAAGATTGATGAAAAAAAGAAATTAGTTACGAGGAAAGTGTTTCTAGATCTAGACGAACATAGTAGTAAATTTTCAGTCAAGACAACTTGCAAAGCCAAAAAATCAATCAACGAACGATTTAGCCAGAAAAAGAAGAGAGATATCTAGCTCATCAGAAAGTGGCAACGAAGTGGAGCTTCTAAAAAGGCTACGGAAAGAAGATTTATCGAGTTTAGAAATTTCTGATGATTTGGAAAGTATTGATGAAAATAATGGTCCACTTATGCTGACAGACAGTGACAAAATATCAGTTAACGATTTTGTATTAGCGCGATTTCCCACCAACAAAACTGTGAAATTTTACATAGGTAAAATTGTCTCTGTGCTTCCCAATGACGAGTACGATGTTTCATTTTTAAGAAAAAAGGGCATGGGATTTGTTTATCCGCAAGTCAAGGACACCGCAACAATAATACGTTCAGAGATTTTGTCTGTTTTGCCACGTCCTGTTGCAACCCCAGGAACATCCAGGACCAGTTCTTACGTAAAATTTGACATTAATTTCAATAACTATGATATTCAGTAAGCTTAAAGGCTGAAAGTACATTTTGTTTTTGTTCAAGAATAACATTTGTTTTTTTTTCTGTTTCAAATCAGTTTTTTATATTAATCATTGAATAGATTTTATGTATGCTGTGTTTTCTTGTTATGAATCAGTTTAATTTTGTTTAATTTCAAATAAATTTTTGGATACAAAGAAATTGATTTCAGTTTAAACTCCCATTTGAATTACATGCGTCCCAAACTGCCTACTCTCTTGACCAAACTGCCCCACTTTGGGGTAGTTTGGGACAAAATGCACTTTTTTTTATTATAAACAAAATTTCAAAAATCAACACCGATGAATAAATTTTAAAAAGTATGTTTGTTAGATAACATATTGAAGTTTAACCACGGCACAAAAAAGATCAAATTTATGAAATGTTAAAAACAACAGAGTAAAAAATGTCTTAACAGTCCCAATGTGCCCCACTCTCCCCTAAACTCCATCTTTGTATCGAAACATTAAAGTGTTAAAATAAAGATTTGTATTTTTAAAAACTTGGTTTTCTTTATTAATAACGTAATTCGCGCAGTCCAACAAGTAGCCGCGTGTGAATGGAATTTTTAAGAGTTGCGATGGCTGCAAAAAATATATATATTTGGTTGAAACTTTTGCAGCGGCTGCGCCTACAGTATCAATCTACTTCTGATGTAGAGTGTGTTTTGTTTTTTATTAAAGGTGTCGCCTGCATAGTCGTGCTCACATTGACGGGCAAAAAGGATATCGATATTTAAAAAGTACCATTGAGTTATTGCAAACTATCTTCAACATAGTGTCAAGAAATCATCACCCAGAGACGATCATTCCCATCTGGACAATGGATTTCACTGAAATTATTGCTTATTTCAGACAAGATTCAGAGGTGGCTGATCTCATCTCTCCTGATGAGCTAGATGTCCTCACTGTTGATGTGAACTTGTGGAGGCAGTGGAAAGAGGCCCTTATCTATCAAGGATTTAATGCAGCTCAGATCTTCAAGCTCCTTCTTAAAGGTTCCAAGGAGACTATTTCTCAGGCCCATAGGGTTGAAAGGACAATCTCTATTTCAATTGCTGGAGTGCAACATGACGTCACTCTATCAAATGTTATGGGTTTTAAGAAGGAAATGCAATTATTAATACTGGCATTTGCATCTAGAGGATCAATTTGGGACAAACTCAAGGATAAAACTGCTTCAGAGGTTTATGAGGTATTAGAGGCACTTCAAACTAAATATGATATTGACATTACGGTCAATAAGCCAAACCAAAGTTTACCACCTGATGTGATAACTTTACCCAGAATTGCTGAAGTTTTCCCTACTCTTTATTGTCAAGTTTATCACATGGCATTGGGAAAGACTCTCATGTCATGGAAGGATCTTGGATTTGAGACCACTCCTCAGATTTCTCAAGCTTTCCTCACTCCTTTCTTTGTTTCCTGCATTCCAAAGGATTGGAATGCAGAAACCATTAACCTCAATCCCCAACAATTTTTAGTTCATTTAATTGTAGATAATGTCTTGCATAAGAAAGACCAATCATTTACAGATTTGACTGACATTCTTACTTATTATAAAGCCGCTTATAATTCAGAAGTGGTGCCAGAACATACTAGAATTAATTTCTGTATTCAGATTGGATTCATTAACACAGCTAGAACTGGACCACCTGCTGCCATCCTTGAGATAAAACCCAGATGCATTGCTGAAATTAAGAAGTTACGTCCAGATGATAAAGATCTCAATGTGATATTAGCTGAGCTGGATAAGGATTTAATATGAAGTTTTTATCTTTATTCAATAATGTAATGTAAATAATTTAATTTTAATGTGTAAATATTTTGTATTTATGCGTAACAAAATTATTTAGTTATGCGTTTTTCTAAACGTAATTACGTTGTAAAGAACTGTTTGTGGTTGGAATTTGGTTGGTACAATAGAAAATAAGATAAATGTTATCATTTTAGCATGTGGATCTTGAAATTTTTATAATAAATAGTATAACAAAATAATTTAATGCAAAGTGGAATCATTTTAATCAGATTTACAGTCAAACTTCTTTAAGTCGAACTTCCTTAACTCGAATTTCTCTCTAACTCGAAGCTTTTTGTTTCCCCTTGCATTGCCAATCTTACTTTACATGTGTTTAGCTTTCTTTAACTCGAATTTCCCTAACTCGAAAATTTCTCTAACTCGAAAATATTTTGATGAACAAAGCATGCACGAACTTCTCTAACTCGAAATTATTGTCGGAAATGTTCGTCGTAATTCGGCGCAGTGTTGTGCATTTCCGGGCATACCCACAATTCTAACCTCCATTGCGTGTCAGTACTTGTATTGTTGTTGTTTCGAGTGGTACATTTTGTGGAAAAATGGCATCTAAACGTAAACTTAAGAGTCTAACTATTGAAAAAAAGTTGGAGATTCTGAAAGAAGTGGACAGTGGTGTGAAAAAGAAGACGATAGCTGAAAAATATGAAATACCGTCGAGTACATTATCAACAATTATTAAAAACAGAGCGTCTACGGTACAGTTTGCTCAAGAAATTTGCAATTCTGTCAATATGCAGCGAAACAGACCACGAAAAAACGTAAATTCGGCCGTTTTGAAATGGTTTTCTTCTGTGAGGAACCAGAACCTACCCATATCTGGTCCAATTTTGAAGAAAAAAGCCTTGCAGTTTGCTGAAAGTTTGGGAGAAGAAACTTTTAAAGCCAGTACTGGATGGCTGGACAAATTTAAGAAACGGTAAGTTAAAGTTTTGTATTGTTAAAGTATCTAATGTAATTCACCTTTAGGAACGATATAAAACATAAAAAGGCATGCGGTGAAAGCGCTGCTGTTGATGAAGAACAATGTAACACTTGGGTTAAAAATATTTTACCTGGAATTTTGGCACCTTACAATGAAGATGACATCTTTAACGCTGATGAAACTGGTTTATTTTTTAAATGTTTGCCAGACAAAACTCTCAGTTTCAAAAAAGAAAAGTGCCACGGTAATAAACTCAGTAAGGAAAGAGTGACATGCTTATTATGCGTTAACATGAGTGGTACCGAAAAATTGAGAGTACTTTTAATAGGCAAAAGTGCTAAACCACGCTGTTTCAAAGGTATCAAATGGTTTCCAGTAGATTACAGGAGCAATAAAAAGGCATGGATGACAAGTGATATTTTTGAAAACTGGTTGCTGTCATTGGATAAAGATTTTTCAAAGCAAAGTCGAAAAGTTTTGTTTCTCATTGACAATTGTGCTGCGCATCCTCAAATTCAGCACAAACTGAAAGCGATTAAATTATGTTTTTTTCCGCCGAATGCAACGTCAAAGTTACAACCTCTAGATCAAGGAATAATCCATAGCTTCAAGTGCCATTACAAACGTAGAATCTTAACTAAAGTTGTAGAAAGCTATGAACTTTCCAATACGATACCTAAAATGGATCTCTTTGATTGTGTAAAAACTGTATCTGCCGTATGGAATAACGATGTCACCCAAAAAACAATTCAAAACTGTTTTAAGAAGGCCGGATTTGGCAAACACAGATGCTACGACGAGGAGGACGAGATACCATTGTCTGAACTAAGAGAAAGACTGATGGAAACAGATGAAGAACATTTAAACAATGTTACAGACATATTCGGGAAATATGTGGAAATAGTACATGGTCTTGAGGATGTGTCACTTGACGTCTTTTTGACCATGGATAATGATCTAGCCACCAGCGAACGTCCTACAGATCAGGAAATCATAGAAAGTATCAATACTCCATCTACATCACAAGAGAACATCCTAAATGATAGTGATCAAGAATCAGTTGAAGAATCATTGCTGGTGAAGCCTTCTCATTCTGAAGTTAGAAATTCTTTTGACACTTTAAACCGTTTTTTTACGATGGAGGAAAACACAACTGATACTATTTACAATTCACTAAATAAAATCGAGAGATTTTATGAAACCAATTGTATCAAAAAAGCTGTGCGTCAAAATCTGATTACAAATTATTTGCATTGATATATATAAAATATATACATATGTACATAGAAATCTGTAATAATGCTCATTTTCAATAAAAAATTATTTTTAGTTTCTGTAACTCGAAATTTCTCTAACTCGAACAAATATGCGTTCCCCTTGAAGATTCGAGTTAGAGGAGTTCGACTGTACTTTCATTTATTTAAAGAACTAAATAAAATTTAAGCAGATCATTTCCTTTTAGAAAGATGTCAGTATTTGTTTTTAACTTCAAAGATGTCCCTGATTTTGTAACAAATTTAAGTCTGTATTAATGCATCCCCTTAATAAGAGAACGGCTAATAAACTGTTGCAGTTAGCTTTGTCTTGCTATTACAATTACACCTATATTGGACACAAATTAATGTTTCTTATAAATTCAAACTTTTTAAAAACCGACAAGCACAAGACAAAACACCAAGGAATCATAAAATATAATAATAATAGAATACTGAACGTCTATGCTGCAGCTGTTGGTTGCACGCTGCGAAAGCGTATTGTGTGTTAACACTATTGCAGCCTTTTATTAGGCTTGCAGTTTTCACGGGTAGCTGCAGTAGAAAAACTTGCATGCTGCACGCTTCTTTTAGGATATGTGTGAACACCACGCGAAACCTTTGCAGCGGCAACTCTAAAATTACGCTGCAAAAGTAGCCGTGTGTGATTATTATAATACACATTACTGTAATACAATATGTTACCAAATAAAAATATATTGTTTTGGCACATTTAAAATCTGGAATTTGTCAATATTGGTTTTGACAAATTTACAATTGCACATAATACAATCATACAATCGTCAAGGTATGACAGCATAGACCAGCTTATTTTATTTTGAAAAAGTTTAAATGTTTTTTATTCTTTGCATTATGCGTTCAACATGAACACGTGCTCTAGCTGTAGATGCTGTATCAATAGCTTCTTGTGTAGAAAACTGCTTTTTTGGCGTAAAAATTATGGTCTTATTAGACTTACAGCATTTTCTGCACATTCATTCTCGATTTAAATGCCCTTGTCTACCATCTACATATTGTTCAGTTAAATGTATAATTACTTCGTTATTAAATATAGCTTTATCAGAAATTCGGCAACGATATGCTCGACTAACATAGGAAATGACCCCAGAAGGTGTAACACATATCAGAAACTTTACTGTGTGTGCTTTTTTATAATCTGAATATGTAGGTATGCGGCACTTTAAGCAATGACTTTTATCAACAACAATTTCTGTTGCATCAATAACTACCCTCATAGATTTATAATTTGAAAAACATTTTGGCATATTCATATTTTCTTCTTTAGACGGCCAGTAAATGGCTGGTTTTAGAGTATAAGCCAACAACTGAATAGTCTCGTAAAAATAAACAGTTGTACCTACTTGATATTCCAAATAATACACTTAAACTTGCAAATGTCATGTTTAACTTTAGTTTTGTTAAAGTTAGACATATTTTTAAATCAATGTTTGCACCATTGAAATTTGAAAAGTGTGGTAATATTATAGCTACAGATTGTTGTAATGCATGGAACACGTTAACATTTATGCCCATAAAAATTTCCGTGTGTTTTTCTGCTGATAATAAATGGTCCAAAATATTAAATTGCACATTAATGAACGTATTTACTTGAACTTCTTTATCCATTAACTCTGTTCCAATACTTTCAACGGTTGCTATGTCTTCTAAAGAGTCAAAGATAATTGGTTTAGGTATGTTTTCTTCGAGTGGTGGAATACTAGTACTAGTACTTGCCACTTCTGTAATCCTAAATGCAATTAACTTGTATAATTATTATTACAATAAATAAATATCTAATCAAGTACATTTCCTTACCTAGCTCTCGCTGCATTGTTCTTGAAGCTCATGCTGAGGTAGATTTTATATTAATAATTTTGTCGTGCTTTCTTATAGGAAATTTCTTTGTCGGTATAACCCTACTTTTCGGACTATTCCTTGTTTTCAAGGGAGTGCCTGCAAATAAATTAGTAGGTAGGGGAGAAGTGGCATGAAAGAGACAAGTATTGAAAGGGACAGTGGCCATTATTCAAATATGCTTTATACTGAAAGCTGCTGCTATTTACATTTAGGTGCCACTAGGTGTAACATCCTCTATGTCAAACCTAATGTGCTTAGATAGACTCCTTTGTTAGTTACGTCGAGTTGTCTAATTTTTAATAATTTATTATAAAATTTGTTAGCGCAATGTTGTTTCAAGCACTGCAACTGAGTGTTAAGTGTGCAAGTTTTTAAACCAGTGTATAGTGGTAGCTGAGACAAAGAGGAATCTGTAGAAGATCACAGTTTTACGAAAAGTAAAGTTAGTTTCCCAATATTTTTGCAAGCGTTTGAAATGCTCTGCGACTGTTGAAAGGGACATGTCCCTTTCAATACATCAGTGACGATTTAGCAACGAGCATTAATTTTAATTTTTTTTGGCAGCTAAAATAAATCATAAATGGAGACAAACAAAGAAACGAGTCAGAAAATCAAAAGAAACGATTAAAGAGGCTGTAAATATGGTTCTGAACGGTAATATGTCCATTAGATCAGCAGCTCGAGAATTTAATATTGCGAAATCTATGCTAGCTCGTCTAGTTAAAAAAGCAAAAGCTGTTTAGCTTGATAATGCATTTGTTTATGAACCAAACATAGGGAACAGAAGAATATTTTCGACAGAGAAAGAAGAATGTTTATGTAGTTATTTGAAAATTTTATCTAAAATTGCTTATGGCATCCCCTATCTCCAAACAAGAGAATTAGCATTTCAGCACGCTACTAAATTAGGAAAAGTCGTGCCACAAAAATGGACAGAAAATAAAAAAGCGGGAGTTGATTTGATTGCATGAAACGCCACACTGATTTATCCTTGAGACATCCCAAAAAAACAAGTCTGTTACGGGCCACAGCCTTTAACCCAACAACGGTGGGGATATTTTTTGGAAAATTAGAGTAGGTGCTTACCAAATACATGTTTACGGCAGATAGAATTTTCAATGCTGATGAAACCGGACTGACTACTGTTTCAGAGTTACCCTGCGTCATCGCTGAACGTGGTTCAAAGCAAGTGGGTCAGTTGACCTCAGCTGAAAGAAGTCAATTGGTAACTATGCTAGCATTCTTGTTTATTGTTTCGGCGAATGTGCAGGCATACGTGAATAACGTATGCCTGCATGGTGAAATAGTGTTGTCGGAAAGTGACTGGTTCGAGCTGTATGATATACGAGTCGAGGCAATGTTTAAAAATTTCTTTTATGGTTGCTGCTGCCGCAAGGACGACAGTGTACTACATCGTGATAAACATTTGAAATTCCATCTATGTAAGAATTTATACATTGAGATTATTCACAACGAGTTTTTCGGAAACAGGGTGGCAATTCATCAGAATGATAAATATCGGACTATAACCCTAAAAGATTACGAGTTTCAGTCTATAATGCATCTAGCACCGTTGATAAATCATCAGGCTCGAACGTTAGATCACCTGGACTTTTCGCGTTTCTACCACGCAAACATAGAGAACGTAGCAGAAGGTCAACTGAGACGCTCTGAAGATGTCTATAAAACGCTTCCGCCAACAGACTCCATCTTATTCACGACCGAGCTGTTATGCGGCTACTACTCAGCTACCAGTTTAATAGACAACGCAACAACAACTGGTGGATTGAACTCGTTCATTTTATTAGAAATAATAAAACATTATCAGCAAAAATTTATCGATGCCGTACGTACACGACTGCAATCATATCAGCAGCAGCAGCAGCAGCCGAAAACGTCAACGACAACGTTTGCACCGTCGTATTAATAACACCATGGCGGAAATAAACTAAAAATATTTGAACAATTTGCAAGTGTTACGCGATGATCTCAACTCATACTGTGTAATGAATAATTTGTCAAATAATATGTTACAATTGTCCATTAAATGTATAGCAAAATAAATAATATGTATATTTAACATTGATGTTTCATTTACTAGCACGACTAAGGGTGAAGGAGGGTGAAGAGACTAGCATGACTAAGGGTGAAGGGTGACGAGACTAGCATGGCTAAGGGTGAAGGGTGAAGGGCGACTATATACAAAAGGTAGATCGTTATCAGCGAGAGAGTACACGAATAAAGCCGAAGCTTTCCGACGGCGAACATCCTAAGCTACAAAGCAGAGCCGGTAACTAGTCATACTATGAGGAGAGAGAGAAAGAGTTTCCGCTTAGTGAAAGGAGGATCCAACCCCCAGAGTTAGCGCTAAAATTCAAATCTGGGGAAATCCAAGATGGATGCTTTAAGAATGACAGATTCAAAAATGACAGATGCAAAAATGACAGATTAAAATTGACAGACACATAAATGACAGATGCAAAAATTACAGATGCAAAATGACAGACGCATAAATGACAAGCAAAAATGGCAGATTAAAATTGACATATGCAAAAATGACAGATTAAAATTGACAGACGTATAAATGACATATGCAAAAATGACAGATGCAAAATGACAAATTTAAAATTGACAGATTCACAGTTACAGATTTAAATTTAGCGCGCGCGGCACATGCTGTGATATAAAATGGTTGCCCCTCTACATACCCCCGGTGGTAACACAGATTTCTTCATGACGCGCCCTCTAGTAGTAGTACACAGCCCGTCGATAATACAGATTTCTTCATGACGCCCTCTATTAGCAATACACACTAATTGTAGCATGACGCCCTCTATTGGTAGCACACAGATTGCCGGTAATACAGATTCCCGTAATGGCGGACGGGCGTGGTCAAAATGGCGACGAGTTCCAAAATGGCCGACGTCAGCCAATCACAGAACAGCAGGCGTGGCTACCGGAGTGGGGGTAACCAATCACAGCGAAGGGGGAGGAGCTACGGGAGTGGGGGTAACCAATCACAGGCGAGGGGAGGAGCCTGGAGGGGAAAGGGGCGTGGCCAGAAAAAAGTGGAGGGTCAACGCCCAGGTGTCCTAATACCTACTTCTGGTGTGCTATTTCTTGTAAGGGTATTTCAAGCCTTCATCTCCAGACGTCAAAGGAGCCAGCTGTAAATGCTGATGTGTATATAGACATGTCTACCACAACTGAATGACTTTATACAAAAGCATCATTCTGAAGACAAAATTGTGTTTTGGCCTGATTTAGCGGCTTCACATTATGCCAAGAAAATCATCGAATGGTTAAATGCCAATAACACCTTTTGTTCCAAAAGCTGCCATCCCACCAAATGTGCCTGCTGCAAGGCCAGTAGAACATTTTTGGGCACTTTTATCGCGGAAAGTGTATGCTAATAATTGGGAAGCCACTTCAGAAGAAGATCTAGTTAAGAGAATTAAAACATCTATTAAAAAAGTAGATATTCAAGTCGTCCAGAAAATGATGCAAGGTATTAAAAGCAAACTCAGGACAATTGAAGAACATGTCCCATTAGTAGTAACTAATTAGTTGATATTCTTTGAAATTTAATGTAGTTTCTGAAATATTTGTAAAAGTTTTAAATATATTTATTCTTTGCACCCTAAAACGTTCTTGTAAATTGTGCAGCTACTTATTACACACATCTTATATTTAAAAATACTTAGGAGTCCGACTTTTGACGTCGAGTAGCGTGTGATTACAGATCATAACGCGAACACCCCTAAAACCGGAACTAATCATGAGAGGCGCCAAGAAAAACTTTTTCTCGGTCTTTAGAAAATCTGCCCAAGGCGTTCGAACTACCATCACCCAAAGGCTATTTCCCCTGTCCACAAGGCGTAAGTAGTTTCTCCGTTAGTACGCTACGAATAAAGCCATTGAATTCGACATGCAACGGGATCTGGTGGAATACTGTAGGACACACTGTGGATACTAGAAAACTGGTCTCAAATAGCAGACAGACATACAACTGTACGATTCGGATGAAAACAGAACTCTTATTCTTATAAGAATAAATATTTATTTCGTAATGGCTAAAATAATATTTGATCGTCATTAAACGTTATTATTTTTAGATAAAATCATATCATTCGCACGCTATTCACGTTGCTGAAGCTTATAGATATTTAAAAATAACAGACGATACTAAGAAAACGTTTTTTGATTATTTTACTACTACTATTAACGACTCCTGCAAATAAAGCTAAATATCACGAAATCTGCCTAAATACAGCAGCCAGCAGCTAAAGATAATAAAATTGCAAAAAATATAGCTGATGACCATGTAAATTCTACAGAAAGGAATTTTTACCATTTATACGATGTTTGGAGGTAAGTGAACAGTTGTAAGAATAATGATGGAAATTATTTGAAGAAACACTTATTTTGGAGAGAGAACTAATTAAAGTATTAAAATGGTTCTAAATAAAATTCCATTCTATAGTGTAAATGGTATAACTGTAACTATTGTGGAAGAATAGTTAATCGACCGTTACTCATTAACGTTGTGGTGGAAGTTCTGCAGACACAGTTCCGGTGTGGGTGGATAGGATTTTCGCCTCGGATAAAGTCCTTGAAAGTTAACCGCTGGTCAATCTAGTCTGATGGAAGAATTGAATTGAGGTTTATCCAGGTTGGGGGGGGGGGTGAACCCTGGCCGACGGAAAACTGCATGCCAATAGGTAGATTTGATTCCGAGACAGAATTACGAGAATCACGAAACGGCTGTGCAGTTCATCTTGTCATTCGTCTTGAGCCACTACGCTTAAAAGGTATTGATGCGAATACCTATCAAGGTATTGATGGCCTATCAATGCTCAAGCCAATTGCACCTTAAAATGTACACACTGAGATTCTACTTAGGTAGAATCAAAACATGATAGACCGGGGTAGCATAGCAGTCTAAGCCCGGCCACATTGAAGTTGGATTCGGATGGGCAGTGGTCCCACATCTGTGGGGAAAGTCCAAAGCTGGACTAGGGATCATCTATGCTGGGAGAAGGGTCCGACAAGCGAGTTTATAACTCAAGTACTAACCTGGAGAGGTCTGGATAGGTATACCTCGCTCCCATCAGTGTACTGGGAGCTTTTAAAATAGCATTAGTGAGCTAATTGAGCGTATCTCAAGTCGTGTGAACTTAAGGGAGACTGTGGTGATCAAATTATTAGGTGCGCCACGTTAAAATAAGCCCTGCCCGAATGGTTGATTCCATTCTAGAATTGTGGTTAAGCATACATACTTCAAATAAATAATTTATTATATTCATTCAATAGTATAGACATCTGCCAACAATTGGAAATGCCGAATATGCTTGCAGATATGTATGCAGATGTGTGCGAGAATGGGGACATCGACATTCAATGCATAAGAAAATGCATGAGGCTAGAAATAAAGACGTTCCTGAACCTCGGCTCTACAAAATCGGTATTTTTTCAGAACTTAACATTGTTCAGCAGATGGTCCATTATTACCTCAAGCAATGTATGAGAGCAACCAGTTAGTTTTGGGTTCAAACAATGGGCTTTGTGCTGTCCCAAAACTGGTTATTGTTTTCAGATGAATGTACACAAGGGCAGAACTTTGAAGGTAACACTCCCCCCTTACAGGACTTGGAGCTTCAGTTGTCAATGAATTGATAGCTGTTATGCCAAATCCTGATTATCCCACAAATTCTGACTTCGTTACTAGTTCAACCTAGCGGCACTGTTGAAGCAACTCTGAATAGGAGCAACTAGAACTGCCCAATTCAACAATTGATCAATGGCAAACGATAAAGAAATGAAGAAAAACAGCGTAGCGAGTTTGACCATCGATTCGACTCTGAGCACACAAGCTTTTTAATTACATAAGACGATGTCAAGAAGGCGCTATAAAATCCAGAAAAAGATAAGAGCCACTCTGTTATGCAGCTTGATATAGCCAGTCGAAAGAAAAGTTGTTCATGTTCCCCAAACCAAGCTCGTAGCAGAATACGGAATAAGGGTATGGAAGGCGTGGTCAAAATGGATTGGAACGTTCAAGATGACCAAATAAAAATAAAAGGCAAAAAATGATACTTTTGCGACATGGTGTAGATGTTGCGCTAAAAAATGTGCATGCACTCTACATCAGCCACTCAAAACGATTATTTGAATATAGGAGGAAAGTGGCAGCAACCTATCCAACTATGACATTCGAACACTCTAACCCAAATAGAACAGGTCGTCCACCATTTCTTAAACCATTGCGTCCAAGACAAATGCTCGGAAACAATGTGGAAAGTACAAGGCAAGACATGATACAAAAGTTAAATGTAACTGCCATGATCCCCAAATTGCGATTTTGTAAGAAAATAAACAGTTTTTTTTCATAAAAATGCTTATATCCTTAAAAGAACCTTTCTCTTTGATCAAAGAATACAATTTAAAAATTTGGCGGTTAATGATCACATTTGATTCTGCTTAAATATCTTTTTCTATTTTAATAGACTTCATTTTAAGTAATATTGCTCAAGCTTATTTAGCAACAGTGATGATTAGTAAGAGCATAGCTTTCGATGTAGCAACATCCAGAGACTATTACTTCTGCAAGACAGCTTTTGATGCAGCAACATCCAGACAATTATATCTGCAAGACAGCAACATGTTTGTAAAGAATTTTGCTTATTTCTTTTTAATATGAGTAATTGGCAGCAGAGTGCGGTGCATACTAAACAGTGGAAGCAGTCGCGATATGACGTATGCGCTATCAGCTGCTATACACACACTGGTGCTTCCACTGTTTCATATGCACCACATACTGCTGGTAATTGGTAAATAAAACACCACAAGAAAAAACATATATTTGTAAACAGTTCAGTATAATATCTTTAATAATGGTTTAATGGAGAGTTTCGACTCGAAATTTAAAGATGTTAACTTCAATCTGGCAATACATCTTGTTCTACCAAATGGATAATAATCTGAAAAATAAAATAATCATTAGTATCAATCTGTTATGGTGTATAATTTTTAGAAAAATGCTTATAAAAAGAAAAAAATGTTTATGTCTAATCAGGCCCGTAGCCAGAATTTTCTTTCAGGAGAGGGTAACATACTAAATTAAATATAATTATTATAAATAAAAATTCTTTTATATAATAAAATAAACTTTAAAGTAAGAAAATTCGAAGTCGCGTTTATGCATAGGGGGGGTACAGCCACACGAGCCCCCCCCACCTAGCTACGTGCCTGTATCTATCTCATTATACCTTTAAATTTAAAATAGAAATCTATTTGAATTAGAAATGATCTGAGAAATCTCAATCAGTTTTATTTCAATCAAGTACAGTTTTGTATTTCATAATACACCAAAAGAAGAAAATATTCACTTATAATATACCAAGTGCATTGATTATTGCCGTAAATTTTTTGAGTGACATTTCTGCAACGTCATAATTGCACGACACGAAGTGGAGTGCAATTAGTTGCAGAAATGCACGAAAGTAAAATTTCCAGGCATAATCAATGCACGAGGATATATTCGGAAAGAAAATCATGACGACACAAACATTTCTACCTATTTTAAATTTTGATTATCACTGTCAAGTTGTAACATAACATAGTTAGCCGTGGTATCCAAAATTAAAATTCTGAATCACGTGTTGTGGTTAATTCTAATACAAGTTCCACTTCTTCTGATTTATCGTCGTACAATAGTTGTGTATTTAATTTCAATTGATTTGTTCTAGTTTTTTGTAATTTGTTCAGTTGTATAGTTTAAATAAATTTGACATTTTTGACAGAAAAATTTCCACTTATTAATTTCAGTTAGGTTGGTCTACCTACAAAAAATTTCCAAAAAATTTTTTAGTTGCCATGGTAACGGCTCCTGAGCTAGTTTTTTTATTGGTCACTACTGAGTGTCGTACGATTTTCAAAGTAATTAATGTCTTTCTAGATTCAGATCACATACAATGTAAATTTACTTTATTTTATACTGTGTCATATTTGACAGTTTTATGTCATACTTTTCACTCTGGAAATTGCGATTTTACAGTCAAGTATGACTGTAATTTTCTTTATATGATTTAATAGTTATTTATGGGTACAATAGGTGGGCATTCTACTTTTAAAGGCCACTTTACATATCATGCTTGTCCTGTGTTTCAATAATTAATTAAAAAGGTTTATATTTACACCATCCTATACTTACTACCTTTTACAGTATTAATCAAATGTATGACAATTTAGGGTAAAGGAGCTTTGGTGCCGTAAAGTTGTTTTTTGTCATTTAATTTAAGATCAAACTTCCCTACAACTCGAAACTTTGAAGTCCCCAGGGTCTCGTGTTAATGAAAAACTCAAATAATTTCACAAATATGTATAGCACATGGTTTTTGTATAATTCTAATAATAATTAACAAACTAAAAATTACATCATTTTACATAAAAAGTGTACCATGTTAATTTAAAAATTTTAATTTGTGACTCAAGTTTGTCCCAGAGTTTTGTCCGCTTGGTCACATAATTTGTGCTAAGTCTAATAGTTTTATAAGTATTAAACAAGTTTTAAAGGTAAACTTTTCAGATGGGCTGACCAACCACTCTTTGCGCGGGAGGGGTTACGAAGCGACAAAATATGAACAGAGGGTTGTTTTGTGACAGTCACGGCTTTATTTTGGTAAGTATTTGTTAAAAACGAATCATTATTTTACGTGTTATTGTTTTAGTTATTTTGTTTGAGTTTATGTGATTTTTGTGTAGATATCTAAGATTAAATAGATATTATCATAATTTTGACATAAATTGTCTGCTTAGTAACGTGTCCGCTTGGTCACATCTTGATCTGACCAAGGGGACAATAAGGTGTTCAAGTGGACTTTTTTTAGGTTTTTAATTTTCTATTGTTTTTAGGCAATATCAAATATGTTAAGAACACTTATACATATTCATTATTTTCTTTTATATTTTAGAATTAGTGTCAAATTGTATGATACAAAGCACTAAGTTCAGCTGAACGACAACGCCGATGCCGAAAAAAAAGAAAAGCGAATTTTAAGAAAAGCATTACTAATTAGTTAACCAAAGACTGTTATTTGTGTTATTCAATAAAAATAAAAACCAAAATTACATATTTTTTGTGACCAAAGATACGATTTATTTCTTTAAAACAGTTTTTTTAATAAATACCAAGAAATTTCAGGGTTAGCAAAAAACCGGTTTTTTTTTAAAACCAAAAAAACCCGATTTTTTGGTTTAAACCAGTTTTTTGGTTTAAACCACTTATTGAATTTAAATTATTTTTCAGAATTTCTACTTTGCTAAATTAATAGTAAAACAACTACTTTTTATTTACAAAATATAATTTGACATAAAACTGAACGATATAACTGAAAAAATAAATATAAAAACATAAAACTGAACTATAAAAAAATATTTAAAAAACACAAATATACTGGCTGGTTGACTACATATTTGTCAAATTAGAAAAAGCATTTCAGTCTTTTTTACAAAAGAATTAAGGATTGGAACTGTTATTAAACATTTTAAATAAAAACACTAGTTTAGAGGCCTTTTCAGTTCCCAGTTTGGTTCTGAGTTTTGAATGTACTAGACCGAAAAAAGAAAAAATTCTTTCGACACTCGCTGATGACGACTGAGCAGTCAGCAGTTGTTCAATAATTGAAAAAACATCGGCATTAACAGCTTCAATCGCCTTTTTTTGGCTTTTCCACCATTCATATGCAGAAACTTGAGTGACCACAGATTCATTGAAAAATGATTCCACGAATGGAGGAGCTTTTGCTTGAAGCTTAATTATTAAAGGGAGAAGAAAAGTTGATTCATACTTTAAGCTTGCGAAATCCAGTCCCATTTTGTTCTCAGTTTCATCAAGTTGCAAATGGGGATCATTGTTAACAATCTGCTTTGGGTCCAGGATGTATGCAAGAAAATGAGCTGGAGATAAAACCATGTTATATCTGTTGACAAATTTTTTTCTAAGGTCTTCATTTTGTGTAGCATCCCAAATTTTTTTTTAGTTTTTTCCAAAGACACACAGCATGGGCAATAGAACATTCATTGCTTTGTATTTCATCAAGTGTTATAGCGATAGGCTTTAAAATGGCAAACATATCTTCTATATTCCGTTTCAACATAACATTGGCAACTTTTCCTTGAACATTACTATCAATTTTACCTCAATTGTCTTCACAGATTTTCAGAAGCACAGGCCAGCCTTTGATGAAAGCCTCCAGACAATCCACTAAAGTATTCCAACGAGTTTCAGCTGGCATAATAAGTTTCAGAGCACCTGACTGCTTATAGAGAGCATTTGCAAAGTGGTTGTTACAAAAATATTTGACAACAACAAGAACATGTTCCTGGATGATAGCAAACTGACAGTCATTAGCAAGAAGATTCAAAATATGTGCTGAACAACCATACGTTATTATATTTAAGTCATCACGATTTTCTAATATCTGTCGCATTTTTGTCACATTATTAGCATTATCAGTCACAACTGAATGTATATAGCACTTGAGTTCTTCTTCGCATTTCTTGATGCTGTTACAAGCTAACGTTGCCAAGTATTCAGAAGTGTGTGAATTTCCCGATGTGTCAACGGTATCTACCAAATATGTTTCACCTGTTGCAGTTGTTACAGTAACACACACAATTCATTGTGAACATTTGACCATCCATCAATCCCTGCACAAACTGTTTTATATTGTAACATATCTGAGCAGCTGCGTTTTTCTCCGATGTACACTGTATCCAGTAAAGAACCTCCAATTGCTCTTCTGCTTGGAGGATTATATCCGGGACGTAGTTGTTCCATTAATTTAATAAACTGCGGATGTTCAACACTACGAAATGCTGTATTGGTAGCATAAACAAATCGAGCTACTTGAAGATCTAATAAATCTTTTTACTGTGATGTAGTGTTCACAACAAATGTATGTAAGGAAGATAAAGTAGTTTTCTTTGCCGTACTTGGAGTGGGTTCTGTTAATTGGCTGGTACTTCTTGATTCACTGCTTCCGTTAGCAACACTTATACCTGACCTGCTGTTTGATACTGGAAAGAAACAAAGAAAACTTGTTTTTCTGGCCTGTATGCTCTTGGATATTTTATATCAATTTGTTTGAAGGAAGGAAACGAAACTGTAATATTTAATATTTTGATTTGATTTTTACTGTATTACATCATTATTTATTATTACTAGTTGTATAAGCACTCGGCTGTAGCAGTGGTAATATATTAGGATTTAATTGTTAGTTTTGAATGTAAGAGAAATAAGTATTAAAATAACATTTAAAAATGTCCCCTGACCTTATGTTAAAAAATTAAATTCATATCATTTACCATCATCATCACGATTGGTTCCTCCTTTACACCTTTCTAAATGTTTTTTCATTCTGCTTACTTGGCCTTCTAATTCATGCCCACATGTTTTACACTTAGCTCTATGTCCTTTTCTGCCAGCCGCATCTTTCAGTTCATCAAAATATAACCAAACTAAATCACGTTTTCTTCCACTCATTGTAAACTGCACAGTTCACTTTCTGATTGTAAAAGAATTTTAAACTTTCACTCCCTATCATCGCAAATTAGGGTAATCCCCTAAGCCTCTAAACAAAGGCATTGTGTATGTAGGACGCAATGAGGGGATTCCCTCACTATTGGCTAGTGTTGTCACTAAAGTAGAAATTTTAATAAAATAAATCTATAAATATATATATACCAAAACGTTAATAAAAATCACATTGTTTTTTTTTCATAAAAACCAATTGGTTTAAATCTTGCTTTAAACCAAGTAGTTTGCACCAT
Organism: Agrypnus murinus; assembly: GCA_929113105.1. NCBI lineage: Eukaryota > Metazoa > Arthropoda > Insecta > Coleoptera > Elateridae > Agrypnus > Agrypnus murinus. The sequence goes on along the minus strand of OV816026.1, from coordinate 104,586,702 downwards.
CTCAAAATCCAGTATGTCAACTTCTGGAACTACATTTATAAACAGACCACTTCCATCACTATATTCGATATGTGCTACGGCTATTATCTCATCTTAATCTCTCATCTTGATATTTTAGTCATTCAGTGGTTATATTGTGATATTCAAAAAAATATAAAAATCTTAAAACAGTAGACAAAAATCAATTTAAAATAGGAAATATATGTAGTTATTTCTGTATTAAGACACCAAAGTTTGAGTTTTTATCGTTTTTATGTAGTGTTGATAAATATTTCAAATATTTCCATGAGAAAATATTTACACTTTTGAAATATTTCCTTGAATTAATGTACTCGTTTCAATTATTGAAGTTGATAATCTTATTTTTAAACATTGTACATCGTCTTTTCATTTTTAATTTAAAACACCAAAATTATTAAAATTAATAAAATAATCATTCATCCATTATCAGTGATAAACGTAACATGAGGATTGTTAGTGTGCCATATTAAGTTTTATAATTATTATTATTGATTATTTGTTTTTTTTAATACAAAAACTTGCAATTTTTAGTTATTTATTCATTCACCTAGATCTGTGGTTCCTAAACTTATTTTTCCGTGGAACCCTTATACTATATTTTACATATCGCGGAACCCTAGCTATATCTACAAACATCCTAATCGTAACTGAACACTAAAAAAAAATTATCTACAAATAATTTATTCAAACATGCATGTATATGAAAACTTGGTTTAATATTTTATAGCGAATTCGTATATCTGGTGCAGCATCCAGTTTATTGCAATATTTCATTTTTGTATCTCACATAAATATGTGGTAGCAAAAGGCAACAACAAATAAAATAGTAGTTAAGCCGTTATTGTAGGAAAATTTAAAGCTTTGCAAGTGGTATCCTTTTGTTACATTACAGGAGTTACAAGTGGTCCCCCGGAACCCCAAAATATTTTCACAAAACCCCAGGGAACACTTTGGGAATCACCGACCTAGATACCTCTTAACTCTTTCAAGCATAGTGGTACACGTTATGTACCACCAATTTAAGGGTGCTGACGGCATGGTGGTACAGACCTCGTACCATCTTTTGAAAAATTCGCCACTTCAACCATGGTGGTGTTTCACTTGTACCACCACCATGGAGATAAACCTATAGTGTGCCCAAACTTTAACAGGTGGCGGCATCAACCTGATTTTGATATTATGGTAGTTATTTGCAATCACGTGTTGTATTGCACGTTTCGTCACTGAGAGGTTAGTGTGTTTTAAATTTTTGCTTTCTTTTAAGAAATATATTGTTTTTAAAATCTGTTACGCACCTGAACAACCTGATACTATCTTTTGGAAGGTAAGTGACTAATAATTATTCACGTAAAAATGCTCTATTTAAAAAAAAGTCAGTTTTTTTAACGTCCAGTATTTGTACCACCATGCAATACCAGCATTTTTTTTTTTTAGTAAAATGGACCGCAACGAACTTCCTTTTAAATTAATTGGAATGACTCCAAATGAACTCATGGAGGACTTATATGTTGATATACCATCAGATGGTGATTCTGCATGTGATAGTGACTCCTCCGATGATGATTTTCACCAGAACAGTGTTGTACCGCCTTCTTTGGGTGTTCCCCACATAGTTGAGTTTTCAGAACCTGAATCAGACTCTGATACTGATGATGACACACCATTATCAGAAATTCAAAGAAATTTGCATACATCTCCAGGTACAAATCAACCATCTACTAGCACCAGAGCTGTTCGAACACCTCCAAAGTGGAGTAAAACTAAATATCGAGTTGATCCATCACTTCCCATGGTAGAGGACTGGAATTTACCAGATTGTGTACAACCTTTGCTGTCACCTCTAGAACTTTTCAATTTATTTCTTTCCGAAGATATTATTGAACATATAACTTTTCAAACAAATTTGTATGCCCAGCAGCAATACCAAGAAAATGGACGTGTTTATAAGCCAACATTTGCTAATGAAGTACGAGCTTTTATTGCAATAAATTTATTTATGGGCATAAAAGTGTTGCCTAGTTATAGAGACTATTGGTCCTCTGCGCCAGACTTGCATGACACAAATGTTAGTGGAATAATGGATGTGAACAGATTTGGCTGGCTATTATCCCACATACATCTAAATGACAATAGTAACATGCCCAAACGAGGAGATCCAAACTTTGATAAACTTTACAAAGTAAAACCTTTTTTAGACAGACTTCAAGAGAATTTTATGAACTGTTTCAACCCATCAGAAATAATGGCCATAGACGAATCTATGATAAAATTTAAGGGAAGACATTCTATCAAACAATATCTACCCAAAAAGCCAATCAAACGCGGCTACAAGGTGTGGATATTAGCTGACAAGTCAGGATACTGTTACAAATTTCAAATTTATACAGGAAAAGTGGGAGACACAGTGCAAAAATCATTGGGTACAACGGTTATAATGACACTATGTAAAGGATTGGAGCAAAAAAATCATAAGATATATTTTGACAATTACTTTAGCTCAGTACAGTTGATGGAAGATTTGAAAGTTGATAAAATTTTTGCTTGTGCTACAATCAATTCAACTCGAAAAGAACTTCCTACATTCAAGTCTGACAAACAATTATTACAACGAGGTGACTTTGACTATTTTATTAGTGATTCTGGGGTGTCGGTAGTAAAATGGAAAGACAGGCGCAGCGTTCATCTCATTTCCAATTATCACGATCCGAATGTAACAACAACAGTAAAGAGGAAGAACAAACAAGGCCAATCAGAAGATATTCCTTGTCCCATAGTTTTAGTAGACTACAACAAAAATATGAATTGTGTAGACAAGTTGGATCAACTAAAATCTACATATGAATTGGACAGAAAAAGCCACAAATGGTGGCATCGAATTATGTTCCATTTTCTTGATATTTGTGTAGTAAACAGCTATATACTACATCGATTGCTAGATGTTCCACAGATGACGCTTAAAAATTTCAAACGTGAAATTATATCTGAACTGTTACTTCCAATCAAAACTTCCCAAAAGAAAAGAAAATCATCTTCCTCTTCTGTATCTGTCCAAATCAAGAAACATAAGCCTCATATTCCATTAGGTGTCCGCCAGGTAAATAATGCTCATATGCCAGAAATTGGTAAGCGCCGAAGATGTGCTCTATGCAGTACTAAAAATAATCAAGTGCGCACAGAGTGGGCATGTTCTACTTGTAATGTTCCTTTGTGTTTAAAACGCGAAAAAACTGTTTCAAACGTTTTCACGAATAATTTTTTGTAACCCCCTATGTGCATGGTGGTACGATGTTTGTACCACCACCAAAATATTGATAATTAAAAGGCGTTTTTGAAAAATATTTTTAAAGTGTTGTTATTTATACAATTCTAAGTTACAATTATGAATTTTACATTAATCCCATGTTTCCCATTGATCTCGTGCAGGTAGCGTTGTTATTGTCAAAATATTTTCGTGCCGGAAAGAGTTAAACTGCGTTTTAATTTCTTAAGCTTTAGTTTTGACATTTGTCATTTCAGTCAAGTTTTGGAAATATTTCCATGGAAAGTTTCCAAAACATAAATTTTCGGAAATTTGCCAACACTATTTTTATATCATGTTTTTGAAATATGCACTAATAAACGTGCACAAGAATTTTTTTTCAATAAACTAGCCTTTTGACCGTCTTTCTTTAATTTCAGTTCCTGAGAATTTGATGAGCTCCCCATTTATTGAGTCACATCCCGGAGCCTTTTCTTTCTTTATTTTGTGTAACGCTTTTTTGAATTCATCTTTGGTAGGGTTAATGGTTGTATGTTCTTCTCATTAATTAGTAGTGTATTGAAGTGTTTTTTTCCAGATTTCATGTTTTAGATTTATTTTTAGATTTGCACTTTATTATTTTAAATTTGCAGTATTTCAAGTAAGAACAGGAACAGCTTAACTACTGAGAATTCAGATGCTTGTATTCGTATTAAGGTGACTCAGTATAAACCAGAATCGACTAAATTGACGTCACCAATTCAGCATCACGGGAGCCATTGATAACGAAGAGAATGTTTATAAATAAAGCCCATACATGAATGGAATAAATCTAAAACTATACAATTATATTTGTTTTTATAATAATTAGAATTATAAAGTTGCATTTTTATGTTTTGAGTTTAAAGGCATATTGTAATTATTTTCTCAATAAAATTTATCTCATTATTCACTAAAATAATGTTTTAAGATGAAAATACCCATTGACCCGAAACGTCCTCGTAATAGTCACATTTTGGTTAACTTTGACCCAAAGCCAAAAAAGGTTGCCGACGCCCGATTTAAAGCCACCTAAGATTTATTATTTTATAATTACAATTAAGTTTTTCTACAATTCTTTTTGAAGTTTTGACAAAAGATAAGATACACGTGAGCCATATCACTGAATTCAGAAAAAATGTACTTTTAAGAAACGGCCACTTTGACACTTTGTCAAAAAATCAAGTTAGTCTTGTATCTCAGAAACAGAAGGCGATATAAAATTGAAAAAATCACAGATAGTAGAACTTAATCCATATTAAGTTTGTGCCAAGTTTCAAAATTTATTCTGATAACTAGTTTTCAAAGTCTTTAACTATTTCCATATATTTTAGCGATCCTGTATACAGATTAACCGAAAACCAGCATAAACATACAAAAATTAATGAGTGCAACAAGGAAGACATAAACAATATGGCACATAGCACAACAAAGATAGAATGCACTCATGGCTAGGTAAATTTTTACTAATAACAAGCAAGCAAACAAACGTATCTGTCATTAAAAGCATGAAGTGAGGTTAAATAATTATGTCGATATAATACTATTATACTAAATAAATTGCTTTTGTCATAAAGACCAATTTTATCACAATTTGTCATTAGAATCTTAGAAAGTTCAAAATGTCGTATATGCAGAAAGAAAAATGATATTAGATAAAAAAATTAAAGAATTAAATTTTTGAGATTTGGCAAGTTTAATTACGTAATTATCTTCCCTCAAAAATTTAAAACCCTTCATCGATGATTTGGGAAAGTTATCAACGATTAAAAATCAAATTTTTAACATGGAGTCTTATGAGAAAATAGCATAGTTTTCTATTAAAACTATGTTATTAAAATAGATACCATAATAAATAATGTTTAAAAATATTCTTTGAATTATTCAGTTTATATAATTGTACAAAAAAAATAGTGTTAACGAACGTTAGAATGAATTATCAATTATTTTTATCAGTATAATTAAAACTGTTTTGGTAGATTTCTCACCGTATGGAAAACTTGCAACAGCACACACTAAAGGAATATACACAAATGCAATGAAAAGGTTAAAACATAACATAGGTTAATGTTGAATATGTCAAAAAATTTATAGAATTATGAGAATTTTATATTAACAGATAATTAAGTGCAATGGGAAAGTTAATTTATAGCTATTAATATAACGAGAATATTAAGCGATTTATAAATATCGAGGACGTTGCTAAGCGACGAGGCGTAGCCGAGTTGCCTCTGCAACGTCCGAGATGGGTTAAATCGCTAATATTCGAGTTATATTCAAAGCTTTATCGTATCATCAAAGACAGCAATGCAAACAAAAAAGTGTTGTTTACATTCATTGAAAAAAAAACGTCACTTTGTTTTTGAAGGAAATCATGGAAGATTTTGATGTCCCCGCAAATATTTTAGAGGCAGCAAATAGTGTAACATTAGATTTGTTGCCAGATAGATCAAAGGTATTTTATGAAAACGAATATCGTTTGTTCTGTGAGTGGCGAAATAAAGAAAATGTTCGAGGTGCTGCGGAAGTAGTTTTGTTGGCTTATTTCGGAAAACTGTCAACTGAATATTCTCCTTCATCTCTTTGGCCGAAATATTCTATGTTGAGAGCTTGCTTGGAACTAAAGGAAAGAATACAAATTGACAAGTATAGTAGTTTGATAAAATTTATCAAAAAGAAGAATGTTGGATATTGGCATAATCATGCATAAAGGGGGCCCTAGTTCGAGAGATTCCTCTTACCGCTACCCCCCAGCCACGGTAGACAAGAAAGGTATCGGGACGACGCTCGCTTGAGTGTCCGCAAACTGTAGCCGAGTGAGATAGCTAGAGCGGGCCAACGCCACACTATCTGGTATGCCCGGATTTGTTGTATTTAATATGTTTACTTAATTATTGAACTACCTATTACTCACCCAAACAATTTATTCTTACATATGTGAGCATACATTCGAGCAATAAACTTAAAAAAATCTGAAAATGATAATTTTATTCGTAAATTTGTTTCTAATACATGGGATTAACTAAGTTAGACGGAGTTGATAACTAACACAACGGAAGAATATAAATAATTTCATAAACGTAATTATATTTGGAAAACTGCCGGTTGCTAAATTTAAAAAGACCTGAAATGGAACAATAATTATTTTCACTATATGAATAAAGAAGTGCTTTTTCGTGCAGACATTTTTAGAGAATTTTTCTGTTCCTGTTTATAATATTAATGTTATTATGTTGTGAGGTATGACGGTATGGCGGGCATTCCTCAAATATGGTGGCAACAGCATCGGTCGCTAGTTTTGGATGACCCAATGAATACTACAAACATCACAATATAATTGCATTATATATCGTTATCTGCAGCTAGTTGTTTAAGTGCTTAAAGTAGGTAAATGCATAAGTAAAAGTTTTAAATACATGACAAAAATATTTCATATTCTTTTACATGAATGTGCAGTGGTGTGCATTAAAAAGATTAATTAGATGAAACTGAAATCTGCATTACTTACTGTGTAGACGGGAGTTTTAACTTCTCTAATTATGAATTCCGGTTGAAAATGTTTTTCACAGACAGTCCTCTGACAATCGTTGGTCTTGTCGGGGGATTTTTCGCTGCCATTCATCTAATTTACTTACAGATACACTAAATAATTAAATCTTTTCAGTATTTTTCGCGTACCCGCTGTCACAACCGGGCCCGAAACACTTCCTGCCCATTAATTAATAATTAATAAAGTCTTGTTACAACTAACAACTACCACATTGAGAGGTTCTCGAAGAACTGGTGCAGTGGTGCTTGCTGTTGATTAATTCGTAAACAAACAATTCAATGTTTTAGTTCTATGAAGAAGTCCGCATCTCGCCTCGCATCATGGCCCGCACTAGCTATCCTTGTCTAGCCCACCTGGCTAAACTGCGCTGCCGTTTTCGCCAGTGAGGAGCATACGCGCCCGGGCTACCTCCTAATCTTATACCGTGCCCCCAGCAGATGGTTTAGTACTGTTTGAATATAGTCTTAAATTAATGGTCTCATAATGTAAAAACTTCAAGTGCGGCTTAACGATTAATAATTTACTACATGTACGTTTTTCTTTTTTTTCTGAGCTTTTAACCACATTTTCTAGTCCAGTAAATTATAACCTGTAGCTTCACTCATTTTAATGGCTTTTAACAACAATATTACACTAAATTACCTAACTTAGTACAGCTCATATCAAATTTGATTCATTTTGCATAAATAATGTTGGCGGTTACTTTGAAATTTATTTCTTGATTCTCGAAAGCTAATTTCAGTGATTTAAATAAAATTTAAAATTTTAATTGCATATTGAATGATTTTTGTTGATTGTTTTAAATAAGGACAAAACCCGTCCTTTCCTATGACAAGAAAGGACGAAGGACACACTCTTAGAAAGGACTGTCCTTCCGAAAAAAGGTTAGTTGGCAACCCAAGGTAGGACTGTTAGGTATCTATATTTACATATTAACATACTGATGAATATATGGTAAAAAAAGTCGGTGTTGCCAAATTTAATAAGCAATAAAACTGGAGTCAAATTAATCACTAATTTACATTTACTGATATTTGGACTATTAATTAAAACTATTTGGAACAAATAAAATAAATTCATAAATCATTGTAAGATTATTGAAATATTTAAAAAAATTTCTGAAGTCCTCAATAAATTTTGTGACTAGTTTGTACTCATTCAACTGTAGCGTAGCGCATGAACATCCTTAATGACAGATACTTTTGAAAGATTTTTAGTTTAAAAATTTATCTAGCCATGATTGCATTCTATCTTTATTGTGCTACCCATACTGTTTATGTCCTCCTTGTTGCACTTATTAATTTTTGTATGTTTAGACTGATTTTCGGATAATCTGTAAAGCTGCTTTTGGTTTTACGATCCAGCAACACTTTTAACACCAATTTGTTAATTGGTATTCGTTCGATATCTAGCTTCCTATTGTACATGCTTATTTAAAACGGTAACACTTACAAAATTAAATTTAAAACACTGAAATACAGAGCACTAAGAGATTTTCATGGAAAAAACATCACAACAGGTGAAAATTATAAAATCTTGTCATATGACACAAACATCATTTTCACGTAAATGCAGCCAACTTTTTTTTATCAACTGTAACCTAACATCATAACATTCTAACCTCAAAATAGCGACTTTTGCATTATTTTTCTTATTAATTAGAGGCGAGCACCTTTTTTTCAGATTATTGTTCTCAGTTATTCTCTACACAACCTAGCAGCATTGGTTCACCTGGGTTCGGTGGGGCAGGGCTATCCAATAATATAAAAAAAAATCAATCGCCTAAGTTATAACATACAGAAAAGATTATGAGCTTGGATTCCAGTTTTCCCTCACAAGCATAATAAAAGTCCAAAAGGTTTTCAGATGACAAAAATACCTATATACTTACTGAACATTTTCTAATCCTCTTTATTAGTGACCTATATTCAAGTGGGCTTTTTAATATGTTGCCGCCTTGCCTTTGCAAGAATTTAATCCTATTATTTCTTAAAAATTTCAGGACACTTTTGACATAAAAGTTCTTATTTTACAGCATTCTGTACCTGCAAAAATCAATCTATATTAATAAAGTTAAAAGTTATTATGGAAGTATAATAAGCTATACTTTTACAACAATTTTATTAGGTGTAAAAACCTACCCCACTCCTAACCGAACTCTGTAGGTGTATATTCAAATGCATCATTTTTTCCTCAAATCCCACAGGTGCAACAGCTTTGTCGTGCTTTCTCTTTGAATATATTTGTAACATAATAACATTACCGACCTAGAAAAGCGATATTTTATCTCATCCATATATTACAGTTAGCGTAATTACAACTTAAAACATTACAGAAACTGGAATTATGATGAACTGAAACTGTAATGGCGTTGAATGTATCGTTTTGTAGATAACACAAAATATCTGATTATATAAAAAATACCTGCATTTTCTGCTCTTCCTTTTATTGCAATTATTTGACATTCTAGAAATAGATTACTTGATTTATTATTGTAAATTTACAAAACAGCGAGTCGTTGCGTAATACCATGAAGGACGCTCAGGAGCTAGCGTCAGTGAAAAGCAGAGTTGCCAGATTTTGATGCCGTGCTTATCGTACATGCGCTGTAAAATTATCGTTTTTCTCCTAAAATTATCGTACCCTCCAAATTTGGAAAAATTTTTTAACAACGAATAAAAAAAAGTCAAAATTAGAATATTTTTTTTATTCAGATTCTGATTCTACATCAATATTGTTATACATGCTACTATTCATTTTGGAAATGAGTTCTTTTGGAGGGTTTATTTTATCACTACCCCCCTGCTCTTTAGCAAACTGCGAAGCAAGAATCGTCCCGTTTATAGTTCTTGTGATGAGCCTATTTCTCACTTTCGTTTTAATCATGTTTAGTTTGGCGGGCTTGGCCTGCCAGTAGGTTTTTTGTACCACATTTCTGTAGTTCAATCGTGCGCATGTAAATATTCGGGGTTGCCAGACTGTGTAGAAGTTTAGATCAAATAAAAAACCCAAGGCAAAGAAACGGGTTTGTTGTTTGATAATTTCATTGGTTAAAACCAGTGTTGCAACAGATACTTTTGCTGCGAAGTATCTAGATCCTAATACAAAACTCTTAAGGGGTCATTCCATGCGAAATCAATCACTAAAATGGGTCGATCTCACGGATTTCAATGAAAATCAATTATGAGGTAGTAATTAACTAAAGAACATAACTTTCATTCATAAATTTGCTAGATTACGCAGAACTTAAAAAATTATCAAAACTGCTTGCACGTCTTTAAAGAAATATAAATGTCTCGAAAAGTATTTATCCTAGAACAAATATTTTTTTATATAGTACTCACAAGAAGACGGGCTTTTTGGACGACCTAATAATTTTTTATTACCACACGTATTTTTATTGTTTTCTAAACGAAATATTATAAAAATGCAGAAAAATCACATTTTTAAAAGTCTGAAAAAATTGTACAGATTCTTTGAACATTTCTGTATTTAAATGCCAAATGGCAAGCTGGACGTTTTAATAGTTTTGGCAGGACAATTTTTCAAAGACTGCGTTGTGGACAGTCGGCAGAGCATTGTTCACGGCCAGCCGGCGCAACCCGCATTCGCTACCTTCTAGTTAGTAACAATACGGTCCATAATGTATATCTGTGTAGATATGATTATACCTAGTGATTAGTATTAGTAAGTTAATTACTTATGTATTTAAATCGATTTCTTCGGGTGTGATACATAAAGTATTTTTCTTGGAGCTGTCAAAGACCCTAAAATATAATGCAACAGCTTTTTTAATTTAAGTTTTAAGGTCTGTTGGGGTAATTGGGTCATAGCTTTACAATTATCTTTCTTTAAACTCCCATTTCACACTCTTATTTAACATTTTTATCATGAAGTATAAGTTTAGGACTTTTTTATAATAACTTTAATATATTTCCCAAAAGAAAATGTAAAAATAAGGCAACTCTAATGCCAACTGCTGTATTACAATTTATTTTTAAAAAACATGTTAGGAGGTTCCAATCACCCAATAGATTGGGGCAAATGGAACCATCGTCTATATTTTATATCCACATTACTTTATAATATGCTCTGGGTAACTGAAACGCTCTAAGGATATTAATTAAAATGTCCCCGAAAAATTAGGGCTGCAGTAAGAATAGTTCAGGAATTATCGCAGCTAAGAGTGTATAGGGTAGAGTCGATAAAAATTCACATAATTCTCATAGACGTTTAACGATGATTTTACCTTTTATTAAGCAAAGTTCCAGTTACCCCATCGGCCCAATTACCGCAACTATTAAACATTAGAACCTACAATAGAGATCAGTAATAGGTATTTTAGGTACAAGTGAGTTAATTAAAATATTACGATAATTTTTGAAGTGGATAATATCATTAACTGACGTGTGCCACAAGTTCTAATATTGAATTTGCAATAAAACTATAGTTTAGTCTGTAGTGTTTGACGGTAATAAATTTGACACTAGCCCGATGACTGGATTTTAATAACATAATACAACGTAAGCTGATGATTGGTTGCTAGCTGTTACCTTCAATAGCACCCAATCTAACCCAGTAAACATCTATTTTTTAAATTTAGGATCAGAAAAAACGCATTTTGAGTAAACAAAAATGGTATTTAAGCTATTGCAATATAATATTCTAGCGTCTTTGACGGCCGCAAGAAAAATGTTTATGCAACACACCCGAAGAAATCGATTTAAATATATAAGCAATTAAAGTCGTTTTTTGGCGACGGAATATTTTGAAACATTTTGAAATATTTATATTCGAGCGTTGAAATGGTGACGTCATAGATGCAAATATTTGAAATGTTTTGAAACATTCGAGAGCGATAGTTTTGAAATCAGTTTTGGGGGTGGGGGTAGGAACGAGATCTTACCGCTCGCCAATAATGTCAAATAATATAATAATATTAATGTCAAGCGGTTGTCGTTACTCGTTATAGAGGTTCTGTGGGTTATGTTATGTTCATGGTGAATGCAACGCATGCAACGTGTTGTGAACTTGTGATGCGTTAAGGGCGAAAATTATGATGGCCGATAATAATAATAATATAGTGCAAGTTCAGCTGGGAAGCTTCCTTCTGACGGTAGATGAATGCACAGCAAATTCCTTAAAAGGTAGAACACAAAATATTATGTAGGCATCGTTTGTACATTTTTGTCTTATGCATTTTTAGATCCAACAGTAGCACAAAAGTACCTTGAAGCAGTTAGAGATAGCCTTAACTTATCATCGACCGTAACCTCCGCATCGACATCAGTTGAATCCGTCAACAATATTGCTGAGGAAGAAATGAATGTGATGTGGAAAACGGCCAAAAGGCCCACTCAGCAGGACCATGAGGCCACGCTGACGTTTCTACAATTAAGGAAAGAGTTTGACGCGGGATTTGCTGATAAAAAAAGGGTCAATAACGATTTATGGTTACAAATTGCAAACAAGATGAACGAGATGGGCTATTTTGTTGGAAAGGGTATTCAAGGGCGGGATAAGTGTCGTCAGAAATTTGCGAACCTTCAAACTACTTATATTAAATATCACGAGAAAAGAAAACGTACAGGAGAGGGCAAAATACAAACTCCACCCTATTATGATGAAATGGAGAACATTTTAGGTGACAAGCACAAAATTAACCCAAAGATCGTTATCGACTCTGATATAAGGGAAGATGAAGAACGTGATGTCATGAACACTGAGTCCGTGAAAAATGTAACCGTAGCAGGAAATAGGTCATTACCATCAACATCAAAATATAAAGACATTGATTTAAATAGTATTGAACACACTGAAACGCCACGTTCTTCACATCGCTTTGACCATATAGCTAAAAAATTGAAACCAGACACGCCAAGAAATGCCGCACTGAATGAATTAATACAAATTCAAAAGGAAAATCAGAAATCTCGTAGTGAAGAGTTCAGTCGAGTGATGAATTTTTTGGAAACTCAGAGTCAGCAACGTCATGAACAGATCATGACACTACTAACAACGACGAAGAAGCAAAAAAGTAACAAAAGGAAATCAAGACAAAGCAGTGATGAAAGTGATTGAACATTAAAGACTGTTTTGTGCCTTGTTCAAACTGATAGTAGAAATCTTTTTGTTCAGGTATTGAAGGTTGGTTATGTTATACTTACATTTTCATTACCAACGTTGTGCCAAAACACATAATGATATGTTGTTTAGATAAGTTTTTGTTTATTTTCTATTTTTGTTACACATACTTACAATCGGGTGCACTGAATTTCGGGCGTCTTTCAGTGTAACAATGACCACGATCAACATAAAATGATATTGAACTGTGACTCGTTTTACACTGAAATACGTCCGAAATTTTGTCACCCAATTGTGATCTATCTTATTATACTTTTTGCAATGTTACCAAAGTAATAAAGTATAGTTATTTTGTAAATTGCATTTTATTTACCACTAAGTATACAAATAAAATGTTACTACTTTACAAAGAATTCATTATTTCTAAGCGTTTGTTGACAGCAATTTCTGGGATATCATTTGCATTTTCATACTCCACATCATCGTGTTCTAGAACTGCATATTGCTCCCAAAAATCATAATTGATAAAACAAAAATTGTGCATGATGCAACACACAGCAATGACCATAACTGCTTTTTCTATGCTGTTAACATTTACTCGTTGAAGAATTCTCCATCTTGACTTCAGTAGGCCAAATGTATGTTCCACCACTATTCTTGTAGAGCTGTGACGAGTGTTGTATAGACGGTGTTGATTAGTTAAACGTCCATTATCTCTGCAAGAATACCAGTGTTTGAGCATAATATAAAGCATAAATGAAAGACTATTGGGATATGAAATAAAAACAAATACATGTCAACAATGTAGCAGATACAAGCACTTACTTAAAAGGAGTCATTATCCACTTTTTTAATGGATATGCCTTATCTCCTACCAGATGATAATCATCGTTGTTAAAATACATTCTATAACGTTCATTTTCTTCTACATGTAAATATAACTTTGAATTTCGAAATACCTAAAATTTATTACTTTAATAGTACTGTTTGTACACAACACCAATACTTACTCTGCTATCATGTGCCGATCCAGGATAGCCCACCATTATACTTGTGAAAATTTTGTCGCATGTAACTATTGCTTGTAATTTTATAGAATGGTTTTTATTTTTATCGATGTAACTTTCTTGATGTTCTGCTGGTGCTTTAAATTGTATATTACAAACGTCAATAGCCCCTATAACACCAGGAAAGTTACAGCGCCCTCTAAAATCCCGTTCAATTTTTTCTCTCTCCTCTTCAGTTGGCCAACAAATGATTTTTCTCTGTAACAACAGTAGTTTTCTCATCATAAATTCAGTACAGCAATAGACTGTTGAGATTGCCACATTGAATATTTCTGAAATTCTGATTAATGTTTCTCCTTTTCCCAACCATGACAATGTCATTAATAAAGCTTTTTCCATTAGAATGGGCTCATTTCCGCCCATGTAACTTTTTTCTGGGCAATTTAATGCGGTCAATAATGCATTAAAGGTTTTTTTTGTCATACGGTACAAGGAATAAAAATCATAATCTAAATATCTGGGTAACCATTGCTCGGTATATCCACTTATTCTTCTATGTTGACGATTCGTACAGACCACAGCAATTTGAATGTCTACATCTTCTTCCTTCATCAACATTTCTAGTAATAGCATAATATGTTGTTCTTCTTCTTCAATACCATTGAGTATCATAGTCCTTACATGGTCCAACAACTGATTTCTACAAATAGTATCATGTTCAACCTAATACCTACCAAACCACTAAATATTTGAACTCTGTACCTGGACATATTTTCTAAGTCTATTACCACTATTACCACCACTACTTCCTCGATAATAGCAATAAAGGCTTTTTATTATTGTTATTTTGCCTTACAATTAACACAGCTCACAATGACAGTAGTTTGACAGCCAGCACTGTTAACACTTGACAGTAGTTGAACTACACACTCGCGCTGCCCATTTTAATGACGTCACGCACTCACATATTTTAAAACTGTAGTTGAAATAATTGCGTCGCCAAAAAACGACTTAACTAATCAGTAGGTATAATCATATCCACATACATATACATTTATCTTATGTACATTAGTTAAGACGGTCCGCTGGTAATATGGACCGTATTATTACATACTAGAAGGTAGCGAATGCGGGTTGCGCCGGCTGGCCGTGAACAATGCTACGCCGGCTGGCCGTGAACAATGCTGCGCCGGCTGCCTGTAAAGCGGTCTTTGAAAATTTGTCCTGCCAAAACTATTAAAACGTCCAGCTTGCCATTTAAATACAGAAATGTTCGAAGAATCTGTACAATTTTTTTCAGATTTTTAAAAATGTGGTTTTTCTGCATTTTTAAAATATTTCGTTTACAAAAAAATAAAAATACGTTTGCTAATCAAAATTTATTATGTCGTCCAAAAAAACCCGTCTTCTTGTGAACAATATATAAAAAAAATATTTATTCTAGGATAAATACTTTTCGAGATATTTATAATTCTTTAAAGACGTGCAAGCAGTTTTGATAATTTTTTCAGTTTAAATATTTCCGAAGTTCTGCGTAATCTAGCAAATTGGTGAATGAAAGTTATGTTCTTTAGTTAATTACTACCTCATAATTGATTTTCATTAAAATCCGTGAGATCGACCCATTTTAGTGATCGATTTCGCATAGAATGACCCTAAGGTAAGTACTCACAGCAGCGGATCCGCATGCGGATGTCATACGATTGGTCAGTTTGAGTCGATTTGACTCAAACCAACCAATCGTATGACATCCGCCTGCGGATCCGCTGCTGTGAGTACTTAGCTAATTTTAAAGTTGGGTATTCAGACGGCGGATTTTGACAGTGGATCCGCGAAATCATTTTCTTTTGTTGCTGCCTAGTTATAATGCGGATTTAATTGTACTTCTTTGTAGTTTCTTTTATTTTGGCATGTTGGCGTCACTCATTTAATTTTTGTGTGGGATATACCAGAGTTCCTAAATATAAACTGAGCTCTGTCTTACCGATTTGCATGCTATTTCTCCATAAGAACAAACAACGGTTAAAATCATAATGTATTGCAGACAAAGTGTTCAGAATTTAACAGTATAATATTTGATCCTTTCCGAACAACATATTATAATTTAACAACAAAAGAACAAACATTAATTATGTTAAAATGCAATTAACTAAGCATTGTAGATTTCGCTGTAAATTTCGATGTAATTATTGTATTTTTTGTGGAAATAAAATTGATTACACTGTTCATATTGTAATATAACAAGCACTGTAAGTCATACTAATGATTTATGTTCATCCGATATAAATATGGGGTTTTATTAATTTAATTAACCGTTGTTTGTTTTTTACCCATTTAAAGCAATGTAAATCGATAATTTGAAATGAATTAGATAGATGGCGCATCGATTCAATAAATGAAAATTTAAAATCTTTTACTCAATATTACTTTCTAATAGTGCCTTATATCATTCTAAATAATGTGTAAATGCACCAGTAATGTTAGCCACATTGGAAGTTACCAGATTTGACATTCCGTTTATAATAAATCTTAGGTTTAATAATAACAATGCACAAAAATATTGAAAATCTAATATTAATTTGATAATATATGCATTCATTTTATGTAAACACGATCACATTAATATAATATACACCTACGAAATTATAATTTTTATACAACTTTTTATTAAATTTACGTAGCAAAATGCATGTAGTAATTTTTTCTTTATTAAAGTTTGCATCAGGTTTGCATCACATCGCACATTTTACAATAAACACAACACACACAGCCAGTCTCGGTGAATTAGTGGTTTGCATGTTTGCTTCATAATCCAAAGATCGCAGGTTCGATCCCCGACCGAGCTGGTAATTTTTCATAGCGGAGAAAAATTGAAAACATCCCTTCTTTTCGGATAGGAAGTAAAACTGTAGGTCCCGTGTCAATGCGATGTTTGGCACGATAAAGATCCCTACTGGGGGTGGAATTCCCCCAGATTCGGCTAAATTCTAGTAGGGTCGGCCAAATGATTATAGCAATCGGTGCCATGAGGTACGAAGGATGCTTCGCCATCCTGATTCCTCGCCCAAAAACAAACAAACAAACAAACAACACACACAAAAAGATAAACTCAACAGTAGCATTGACACAAGCTTACTATGTTTAATTGAATTTTAGATATATGTAAATGTTAAAAATTCAATTTTTTGATTTTTTAGTAATTACTTATAACTGAATATTTAAATGTTACATGACTACTTTTTCCAAATAAAAAATAATAAATACCTGCTTTAACAAATTACTGCGTGAAATTAAAGTAAATAAAAAATTTCCTCCATAGCCACCGAAGGAGGAAATGTTCCCAAGCCGCGTTCCTTCTTTGAATTGCAATGCTTATTTCCTGAATTAGGTAGGCTTCGGGCGCGGTTCTCTTGAAATTGTAGCCAGCCGTCTTCCGATAGAATCCACAAAATCTAAAGCTTCTATGCTCAAAGGGCACATAGTTTCCACTGCAAATGGCACGAAATAATAGTTTACTTATTATTATTATTATTCTTATACTTATTTAACTTCTTCAAAGCTACATTAGCTGCAACTTTTCTAGCTGATATTAAGGAAAAATTTAAATATGACGGAGGCTAAGGTATCACTGCATGTGCTATCCCAAATAAGAATTTCTCCATTTATCCATGGGATACGAGTCATTCCATCAGGTCTCTTTCCCTCGTCCGTTGTGCCAGGACAGAAGGAAATTGGGCTGATGCCAAGTTGCTTTTTAAAATATTTAAGGTTGAAATGACGGGCTTGTCGACCAGTACTTTTGGAGCAATTAAGTCCATGGGTACCTTGACTACCTACTTCTGATCCACAAATACATGTGTGTGGAACACATACGTATGTTACATTCAAGCCCTAAGGCAACAGATATTCAGAAAGTATTGTTAGCTAGTAATGTTCCAATAGCTTTTGAGTGGATGACGTTCAACTATGCACCGGATTCATTTTCACAAGAAGCTAGAAGAGCAGAAGCTAGAGAAGCAAGAAGAAATATCTAGTGTTATCAATTTTATTTTCAAAATTAAAAGTTGAACGGGTAGTTTTAATAGTCATGAGATCCCAATCATTCTGAAAGAAAGGGACAACTGGAATAAGAGTAGCCTCGTCAGGGCATTTAAGTCTTTATTATTCCAAATCATCCTCGTAGTACGCGATTTTTAATTGGTCGGTGGGTATATTCGGTAACATCGGTTCGACCTAATTAAAAGTCGCATTTCACAAAGCAAGAAAGGCTGGTAGAACAATATTTGCTACTTTACGAACACCAATTCCTCCGAAACCAATTGGTAAAGAAGCTATTTCCATTGCGTTCCGTCCAGATTGGCGTTGGCAATGTGTGTATCGATTTCACAAATAGTGCCAGGAAAGCTGCAAACATGACAAGTTCGGAAAAAGTAGGTTAATTTAGGGATTGCAAAGCAATTACGGAGTAAAAAATACGCCACGTGATTATTTAATTTTTTTATACGCGTGAACAAAACCACAAGTTCCTCAATTTTGCTAGCTAGTAGTGGCTGACAGGCAGGTTTCTGAATTGAAGCCCCTAACAAACAAAGGGTATCGTCAGATAATAGTTTTATTCCAGGTGATATTTTCTTTGAATTCCCTTTTGATCGTGTCATCCTTACCAGAACAAAAGTAAATCTCGCACTTTGACGGGTCTATTTTCAATCCCAACTGTTTGCAATGTTCAATTATGAGTTGAAAGTCCGACAAGACATCTTGAGGTAAATCTCCCAGTGTTTCGTCATCTAAATACCAGGTTTTAAATTCAGAGTTCGGTTTACAATAATTTGTTACCTATTTTGTATTTACAATTGCATTAACTGAATATAATTCTAGAGAATTTCTCAAGCACTGAGAATATATCTTAAGACTGTTTCCAACATTTCATCCAGTGGCGTGCGGTCCATGGAAGCAATGCTTGCCTTGAGAATTTATTAAAAATAAAAACAATGCTAACTAAAATACTTTTGTAAAATTATGGTTATCGTTTATTTAAATTGAAATATTTATCAAATTAAAGCTCAATATCAACTCTTACAGCAAAAAGTATAATTATTTAGAGTACTATTTTAAATTAGGCTCGTTAAACTTGCACGGAAAGGTAATACCGATTCAAATGTGATACATACACTTCATATAAGCACTGCTTACAAATGCCACAGGTGCAAATGCTCTTCTGTTAGCCTTGGCGTGAATTAGCGAGCGTGGGGTATTATAGTAGACAGATGCTGTTTGGCTGGTTAACATTGTTTGGTCGTTATTTTTATTGTGCTTCGTTCCCAAATGTTTATTTATTATAATTTGGTTATTTGTTCGATTTAGTGTTACTTAAGTAATGTAAATCTGCGAATGAGACTGTATTTTGTCGCATTTTATTCTTTTAATTTATAAGTCGGATTTTTTTAAAGACAAATACTTCTATTTAGTTTGCCTGTATGCAAATTTAAAATTGCATTATCGTCACGACTGCAAATTCAACTGCTTCGGTGAAAGGTTCGAGTACCTTCGATATAGCCGAATCGGGACGATTTTTTGTTCAGTTTGTAAATTATTGATAAGGAATTTTTCGCATACAGTTTTGGAGAGAAATTACAAATTATTAAGAAAGGCAGATCAAAACCAGATCTTTCAAATTTAACAACAAAGATTAAAACCTGTACCGGTATTTTGCTAAGAAAGACCGGAAAATTGATACGTAGTAGTAGTTTTTTTTTTAATAAAGAATGATAGTCAACAAAATCCATAAATATAAAGTGTAAAAGTGCTTCTTTGAAAAACTTTTTAGCTTAATAATTATAACACTGTTTTTTATTGTACCTAGCAGGGGCGGATCCAGAGAAGTATTTTGAGGGGGAAATCTTTGGAAAAATAATTGTTTTAATAAATAATAATTAAACAAACATTATTTGTTTCTATTCTATGTAAACTTATTTTTAAATTGGGGGGGATTATTCCCTCCCCGTTAATCCGCGCCTGTACCTAGGTGTATTATAATTAAAATCGTGGTTGCTTCCCTAGCCTAAATTCTCACCGTACGCCACTGATTCCATCTGTGGAAGAAGTTTCCAGTTCAAAGAGGAAACGAAATCGAAAACAAACTACCGAGATTGATCCTCTGTAGAGGCAAATATTAGCAATGAAATTTATGAAATACATATATACAGTTCTTCCAATTTATCTTTACCCACACGTCATAGATCTTATGCGTACGAATTAACAAACAAGAATTTCTAATAAAATCAACGACTAGTTTCATATTTTTGACATTTTAGCCAAGTTCACAACCATTAAGAGTCGTAAACTTTCGGATAACCTACAATTTTTAATAAGTTAGTTGTTCCAAAATAGTATATTAAAGTATTAGTTTCATAAAACGTTCATAAGCGGGGAGTTTTCTAACGGACAAGTGCGCTAAAACGCCTTATGAAACGAATACTTTATACTATTTTTTATACTTGCGTCGTTATTTCGTTAATTATTAAAAAATAAATTAGTTTTAAATAAGATTTGTTAGTGAAATTTTGTTAAGTACTTTTGACAGTTGGCTACACTGAGAATTCAACTTCAGCATTTGTTATTTAAATTGTTTTGTTTTTATAAAATTAATTTAGTTTCTGTGACAAGAAGGTAAAATGGTCAGATATTCTCTCCCTCCATCTTATTAAAAAGAATTAACTTATCTTAATTAATCTTAATCTTATTAAAATATTGGAATTTAACCATATTGATAGATTTATAACAACTGCAGAAAATAACCAACATTTAGCTATGAAAGTAAGTAAAATTTTGTGCTAAATACTTTCAATTTTTAATATATTTCAATTATTTAAGGTTGCGTTAATAATGGGATTCTGTGGTGCCTGCCGAAGAGATGAATTGACCAACATGTTAGTAGACGATATTGTGGTCAAAGATGATGTGTTCACTGTGACTGTAACAAAAACAAAAAATAAAGTTCGAAGAGAATTCTTAATTTCAGAGAAACTGTGGATTGATTTAATTAAGCAATATTTGAGCCTAAGGCCTAAGAAAATAAACCACAGGCGGTTTTTTATAACCTACCGCAATGGAAAATGTATTTCTACTCCTATCGGTATAAACACCATGGGAAAAGTTCCTTTTATTATTGCCACTTATTTGCATTTAACCAACCCGAAGCTTTTTACAGGTCATTGCTTTCCAGGTTCAAGTGCTTGCCAATTGGCAAACAAAGGTGGCGATTTAATAACTATAAAACGGCATGGAGGTTGGAAGTCTTCAGCTGTGGCTGAGGGCTGTATTGATGCTTCAGTTAAAAAAAATGAAGGTAGCTGAATTGCTATCTAATAAGCCATGTCCTTCTACTTCACCGGCTCAAGTGGTAATTGACCAGTCTTCCACTGCTTCATTTTTACATGAAGAATCACACACATTTAGCAGCAACCCAATAACGAGTCAACAAAACATTGTTGAGGGGCAAAATTTACCTTCATTTAAGATTAATGCGCAGGACATTTCTGCTGTTACAATCAAAGTGTATAATAACTGTACTTTTAATACAAAAGATGTATAAAGAATAATTTGTGAATTTATTAAATAATTTTTAATTTAATTAATTTATTTTGTGTATGTTTATTTTATATTTTAAAAGTTTGGCATTTTATCACATAACAACATAACCGCACTTTTAAATATAATAAGTTTGAGATTTAAGAACAGCTGTTAGGTGCTACCAACTTTAAAAAACAAAATTTTACTGTTTCCAGTACTCTAATAAATCTCATTAGGACACGCAAATGCGTGTTCTAATGGAGTTCATTAGGACACGCAAGTATAAAAAATAGTTTTATTTTTTACTTTTTTTAATTACAGAAAATGTGTGATGATCTTCAAACTACATATTTAGTAAAACTGTTTTAATAGTGAATAAAATGTACTTAATAGAAATAAAAAAAAGCATAACCTTTTCAGATTCTTCTTAAGCAATTGATTATAAAAATGAAAATGTTCCTTTACAACCCCACTGCATACTTTGTGCATGCATCATCTCTCTTTTTAATTTGTGCAAGGTAATGGACAAATTAATTTTTTACAATAAAAGGATAGAATTTACCAAAGAATCATTAATTCCTTGGTACGATTTTCTACGATCTATGAAATTATACTTTTTCATTAAATGAATCATGCAGTTCTCACTCCTTCCCGCACTTTTTAGTTTTTTAAATAAGCAGTACTAAAAATAAATTTTTAGAAAATTTTAAAATATCTCTCTCACTTTATATTGCTTTTTGTGCAACCTTTCAATTTTTAGAATAACTGTTACTGAATAAACACCAAAATTTTATAGAATAAATTTGTAATTACAAATAAAAATTATTTCGGTTTTAAAATATTTATAATGCTTTTAGCGCCATCTCTCGAGAAAGCATTGCATTATCACTTAAAAAATGTACTTTATTTTTTATTCTTTATTATCTCACGTAAGTAATAAGGATGTGAACATATGAATTGTCTTTACTAGCTACACATAATTGATGACGTGTGGGTAAAGATCTAGTGGAAGAACTGTAAGAACAGTAAGTACCTGACGTTATGTGGGTGGCTGTGCTCTTCAATTGATATACCACATTTAGTTACAGGAGAACATGTATCACTTAGTATTTTGTCAAAAAAATTGAAATCCAAGTTCATGTATGAAGAAAGTAGAAGTTATTTATCCATTGCCTTACGACAAATTGGATTCGTATACTATAAGAACGACCATCCAAGACAAGTGATGATGGGGGGGATGGATGGGGATGAACAAAGTCATATTATTCATAAGAGAATAATTCTTTTAAAAACTTACACTGAAAATATGCAGCAAATATATAGCAAAGGCAAAATACCAAACAAGGAATATCCAATTTCATATGGCAACAGCGCATAGTCTGACGTCATAATTTAGTAATGGCGTGAACGTAAACTTACACTAAATAACGATATCACTATTGTTCCATCGTTCCTTAGCGAATGATCGCAACCGTACATGTTATAAAGTTTCATCCAACATTATGTCTCTCTCGACTGAATTAAAAGCGTTAGCAAAAGTAATCTTTAGGATGATTTTATTGATATTTTTATTTTCAGAAATATAGGTACGGAGTGCGCGTACAACTGCTTTACAACCTCCTTTTCTAGCAAACCCCAGTTGTTTCGGTCTAAAATATTGGCCGAGTTTTTCTTAAGTACTCATACACACAACTTTAGCGGCAAGTCTTCTGAAAGCATTTCCTACAGCAATTGGTCTAATTTCACCACTCTTCTTATTAAGTGCACACAGGGAAGCTCTAGAAAGAAGATGAACCTGATCCAGCTAAATGGAAGATGACCGAAGCTGTTTGTGATAAAATATCTCTACGTGGAGTAAATCAAAATGATGACAGTGACTGTTTGCAATCAACGCGAAAGTATGCTGATTGTACGACAAGACATTGCACAAAGTCTCTGTTCTCAAGACGTCATCCCAACGGGGAAACATGCAAGCGAGTTTGGTTAATCTATACAAAATCAACTGGAGCTTAATTTTGTGCTGTGTGTAAACTTTATGGGGGCTCCACAAAATTTGCTACAGTTGGATTTAGTGACTGGAGAAATCCCAAAAGAATTGACAATCATGAAACTAGTCCAGAACACCGTCAATGCGTGTCCGCCTTCATTGCACGCGGGAGAATTTTCAGCCGCATTGACAGTCTTTTGATAGAGCAACTTGCCAAAGAAGTTCCTTACTCGCCTCCTCAGCCGTCACTTGCTGATACTTCAGAACGACTCGGTAAATTAGAATTACTTTTTGAGAAAATGATCACTCAACAAACGCAGCCAAAGGAACGTCCACCGAAAGTTTATGTGAAACCAGAATGCATTCCTGAGTTTAGTCCGGGAAATCCAAATTTAAGTTCTTCTAAATGGATAGAGAAAATCGAACAGCTGGCGCGGATTAATCGATGGGACGAATCCTCTACAATATATCACGTGCAAAGTCGACTAACAGGTGTTGCCCGGAAATGGTATAATAACTTTCCTACGTATCAATTAGGATGGGAAGAATGGAAGGAACTTCTATTGAAAACGTTCCCCGAACATCAAGACTGCAGCTATTTTGAGGAAACTTGTCAACCGATGTAAGCTTCCTAAGCTAAGTAATGGGAGCAGTATTATTTTGATAAGATGGAGATGCTAAGATGAAGAAAAGCAGTATCAGATATCTCACTCCAAATGCCTTATACGCTGAGTATCTTTCCGCCCTGAGGACCGAGACTTATACGACAAGTTTTCAAAATCGACCAAGAGTGTTTTGCCGCGCACACTCACGTAAACTTCGCGACCGACGAGAAGATGGAGACCTAGTTGTCAAAAGGTTTAAGTCAGGTGTCAAGACCGAACGCTACGACCGTTGCTACAATTGCAAGGGGCGTGGACATTTTTCGGACAAATGCCCGAAACCAAGGTTAGAATGTACCAATTGTAAGCGTTTGGGTCAGCTAGCCAAAAATTGTCATAGACAAACGGTAAAGAATAATATTATCAAGTCGAGCTTAAGTAATGCTAACGACAGCTATTACTTTGAATGTCGGGTAAACGGAAACCCTTCTCGTGCATACGTTGACACGGGCTGCGGGGCTGTCCTACTAAGAAAGGGCGATGCTCATAAATTAGGGTTAAGCTACATCCCCAGTACGATGACAGTGACCGGATATGGAGGGCTTATAGTTCCTGTAATAGGAGAGACGAAAGCCACGATTCTGCTTGACCGAGTTAAAGTCGATGTTGAAATTTTGGTTGTGCCTAACGATGTCCAAGACGTACCTTTAATGATCGGACGGACTTTTCTCAACCGACCAGAGGTTGTCATGATAGTCCTTCAAGAAACTGTTCGTGTACTGTCTGCTGACGACAATCTCGAAGATGTCTTAAACTTTTCATCCCGAAGAATTCCTCTTTGGGCTAAGCAAGATACCATCATTCCTCCAAAAACAACAGCTTTGGTAGCCGTCACTTCTAGGGATGCTGTTGATGGAGAACTTTACGTTCACGGGGGTTTACAAGCAATTCCTGGCCGAGAACACTACATAGATGAATGTATCACCAATGGTCTAGATGGTTTTCTCACTATAACAAACGTTTCACATGAACCCTTTGAGGTAAGTGCTGATAAGATTTTAGTTAGATCTGTAATATACTTTGAAGATAAATCAGATAGCATGCCAGTACTATCAGCCTCAGTGATAGATGCTAAGCCCTTTTCGGTTGATGAAGTAACATGTAGCAAAAGCCTCAGTGCGAGTCAGAAACAGAAGTTAATTGATTTATTAAATGAGTTCAGATGCTGCTTTGCTCAGAATACTAGTGAACTTGGTAAGACAGATATTTTAAAAATGTCTATACATCTAACGGATGACAAACCCGTTGTTTATCGTCCTTACCGTCTTTCCCACAACGAACGAAAAGTTGTTAGAGACATTGTTGATGATCTTATGAATAATGGTATAGTTCGTGAATCAGATTCACCTTACTCCAGTCCTATCATGTTGGTGAAAAAGAAAAACGGAGAACAGCGAATGTGTGTCGATTATAGGGCATTGAATGAAAAAACCGTAAAAGATAGATTCCCTCTTCCTCGTGTAGACGATTTTCTGGAAAAGTTAAAGGAATGTAAATATTTTACAAGTCTAGATTTAGCAAGCGGGTATCACCAAATACCCCTCGAGGAATCTTCTATTCCTAAGACCGCCTTTATTACTCCAGATGGACATTATGAATATACGCGGGTTCCATTTGGCCTAGCCAATGCTCCAGCCGTATTTCAGAAGACAATCAATAAAGTCTTAGGTAATTTACGATACGGTAAGGCCCTACCATACATGGATGATATTTTACTACCTGCCAAGGATTTTGAAACGGCACTCTCTAATTTAAGGGAAGTGTTGCAATAAATTAAAGAGTCTGGGGTTACCCTAAGGTTATGTAAATGTCAGTTTTTTATGGAAAAAGTAGAGTATTTAGGGCATGAAATTAGTAAAGAAGGCGTGCAACCAGGATTAAGAAAAACAGAAGCCGTTAGTAATTTTCCAACACCTCTTGATGTCCACACGGTTCGACAGTTTTTAGGGTTAGCAAGCTATTTTAGAAAATACATCAAGAACTTCGCCACCATAACCAGACCCCTAACCGCGCTGACTAAGAAGGATGTAAAATTCATGTGGACCGAAGAGCAGGTCAAAGCCTTTCAAACTCTCAAGGAAAAATTGGTATCGCGACCAGTGTTAGCAATTTAGGATCCGCAGTTAAAAACGGAGGTCCATACAGACGCCTCTAAATGGGGCATTGGAGGGATTTTGTTGCAAGAGCAACAAGATAGATCTCTGAGACCTGTTTTCTATTACTCCAAGCAGACTATGAAGGAAGAACAACGATACCACTCTTATGAGCTAGAAACAATGGCCGTAGTTTATTCTCTCAAACGTTTTAGGATATATCTAATAGGCATCCACTTTAAGGTAGTCACAGACTGTAATGCCATTAAAACTACTCTCAGCAAGAGGGATTTAATCCCAAGAATTGGAAGATGGTGGCTATTAGTACAAGATTATGATTTTGAAGTAGAATATCGAGCAGGACCCAAAATGCCACACGCTGATGCACTAAGTCGAAATCCTGTAAATGATCTGTCTGAAAACCGAACTGAGCGAGTGTATACCGTCAATATAAACGAAGATGACTGGGTACTTACCGCTCAGATGATGGATGAGAGATGTAAGATGATTATTGACACTTTATCGAGACCACCAATCGACCGAGAAGAACATGACCTTCATCAGAATTACTGTTTAGTTAATGGCCGATTGTATAGAATACCGGAAGGGAGAAAGAAATGGGTCCTGCCAAGGACAGCAGGCAAACAGGTCGTTTTACAGTTTCATGACGGCATTGGACACTTATCATTAGAAAAGACAATCTCGGCTATATCCAAACATTATTGGTTTCCAAGTACGCGAAGATATGTAAAAAGATTTATCTCTT
Source organism: Agrypnus murinus (assembly GCA_929113105.1). Classification (NCBI taxonomy): domain Eukaryota; kingdom Metazoa; phylum Arthropoda; class Insecta; order Coleoptera; family Elateridae; genus Agrypnus; species Agrypnus murinus. Next base: position 104,559,683 of record OV816026.1, on the reverse strand, counting down.
CCTGTTTGCAATGTTTATACAACAAGGAACCAGGAGGAAGACAACCGGGATTCATGCACCCGATCGAGAAAAACGTCGATCCGTTCGATACACTACATGTGGATCATCTTGGCCCATTCGTGAAATCTAAAAAGAAAAACATGTATTTGAGTGTAATTGTAGACGCCTTCACCAAATTAGTGTTTATGAAGGCTGTACCGTCAACAAAAGTGCGACCTTTGATATTGTTTGTGACTAGTGTAATTTAGAACTTTGGAGTTCCAAGGAGAATAATAAGTGACAGAGGATCGTGTTATACGAGCAAACAGTTTGAAGAATTTTGTAGAGGTCTGAACATTAAACATGTGTTGAATGCCACTGCGACTCCAAGGGCCAATGGGCAAGTGGAGCGATACAATCGTACAATATTGGCATCGCTTTCTGCGTCGACTGAAGACGAAAATAGGTGGGACGAAATGGTGGAAAAGGTCAGGTGGGGTCTGAATTCAACGAGGAATTCAACCACCGGTAAGTCACCATACGAACTACTGTTTGGGTACACTCCCAGAGGAGTGGCAAATGCGGTTTTAGCAAACGAAGTCGCTATAGAACCAACACACTTGGACAATATAAATGATGTAAGAAGCGAGGTGAAACGGATCACAGAAGCTAAGCAGGCCGAACGAAAGGCTAGATATGATACGCATCGTTGTGCAGGTAACCAGTTCAAGGTTGGGGAGCAAGTGGTGGTGCGAACCTCTGCAACGAACAATCAGGGGCAAAGTCGTAAGCTTCTCCCTAAATATAGCGGGCCCTTTGTCATTACCAAAGTTTTAGATAACGATCGTTACGTTGTTGCGGATGCGAGGGGATCTTCTCGATCGCAGAGAAGGTATAAGGGAATGGTATCCCTTGACAAGATGAAGCCCTACCGCATTCATGTTAGCTCGGATTCTGACGAAGAATCTGAAACGAATGAAAAGGATCCTTCATAAGAGAGCTCTCCTAAGGGTGCAGGTTCAAACGACAGACGTTGACGTTAAAACCTGACTACGTTGTTTGTTTAGTTTGAAAGTTGTAGTTTATGTGGACTGTAAAAGAGTTGTATATGATAGTAGTTTCTGTCGTAGTAGTTGTGTTTCGAAGGGATGCTTGTTATAGTATTATTATAATGTTTAGGAGAAGGCGCATTATAATACTTCGCTGTTTCTACAGGTTTACTTAAAGGACCAATCCACGTGGACGTGGAATACGGTAGCGTAGCCGACTGTGATCTACCCTCAATATGTATCCAACAAAACCTGCAGCATATTGTTCGTTATGTTACGAGGGCATTACTCAATCGTTTAGTCATCAGTGGACACATAACAGGCTAGTTATGTGATAATAATACGGAATGATTTTAGAGTCAGTCTCGAACAGAAAGAAGTACTGTGTACACGCTTTTAAATGTTATTGCCGATATATTTATTAATAAATTATATTAAACAGTTGGGGTTGTTTATACATAGTGTACTGTTCTGTATCTAACAGTTGTTTTGAAGGTAGTTTATTTTTTCGCTTTTAATGAATATAATAAAAAGTCATAGCATTACGATATATGCGTTAATTTTAAATTTTTCGTCATTCTCATGCCCATTCAATAGTGGAAATGTATGAGACGACTTACTTCTCTAAGCTTGCTTAGGCATTTCTGAACCTTGGATAATATGGAACTGATGCGAAGCAGTTTAATTAATATCAATTTGTAAAAGCATTAGAAAGTTAGACTCCGTTATGCCGCTACTTGATATTTTATATTCACGTGCAAATCTGCACAAAATCAAAACTATTTTCTATTCTCTATGTGCGTCGGCTTGGAGGGGATGGGATAATCGCTCGAAGCGCTATAGGTGGAGCAATAGAGCAATAACGACGGACGATTTCAGTAAACTTTGCGAATATAATGGGTGTGAATACTTGTTGCGTAGTGAATTGCAAAAATAATGGTTCAAATAGCAAGTGCAAGTTTATATCATTTTTTACCATTTATTGAATTTTCAAATGTGCATATATGGATATAACCTCAAAAAGTCAAATAATAACATGAAAATATGTATATTAAATACAATTTACTTGAATACTTATTCTTCTCAATCGCATAAAAATAAATACTGTACACGCTCATGTAGAAAGTAAACAATAAATAGTCTTTATATTTGATTTATTTCACATTTTCGATATCCGTCCATAAACGCCAATGTTATGGTTTCCGTCCTTATTTCTCAGTCTACGACCAGAGGTCGCCACGAGTCGCTATGCACATAGCGAATAATCTCTATTCCCATTTGTGCGGCACATTTGACGAAACAATTTGGTTTTATGCCGCCTCCTTGCAATGGAGCTAAAACGAACGATGCGACATCTCTAGGTAAGGAATCAAAACATTTTAAAAATTTGCCATCTTAAGGCAAAGAGTAGGATATTATAAGAGGCGAGACTTCGCGCGGCGTCTTTGATCTCTCGTCATCAGTTTCAATGACCTTGGAACGCTTGGCCCTTTAAACTGGATCAACAGACATGCGCGCCAAATTTAAATATTTACCACGCCTGAACTCAACCAGCTAACGTCTAGGGTTGTATACTAGTTGGGCAATATACAGGGTGGAAATAAATGATTTTCATCAAGTTACCATTGCATTCCCCATGTAAAAGCACGACGTGCCGCTCTACGAAAATAGAGAAGGCAGTACCATAACCTCAAAATATATAAAATTCAATAAATTCTATGAATTGTTTGACAGATCGTAACCTCCGAGATAGTCAAGAGGCCGCGACCAAGCAATCGTGACGTCATGAAAACCGGCTAACAATTGCGAAACGTAAAATACCCAACATATAAGTGCTTTTTTTGAAATAATATTCAGTTTTACTCAGAAATATACAAGTGTCTTTATTATGATAAACAATGAATAGGGTTTTCCACGTCACCGTTGAGGTACCCATGATAGACGCGTTGGCTCTTATGGAGGCCTCGCCAATAGCCCTATCTCCATGCGTTAATGTGTTTTATAACTTCTTAACCATTAAATTTAATCAGTTTTCTCTTTGATAAATCCATGTTTTGGGTGTTAATTTTGTCGTTCATTATTTTTGAATAGTTATTGAGAAATATATTGGCAAGAATATGACAATTTTTTAACAATATCGACTTCAACGTTTTGCTACATAAAATACATATTTTTCCAATTTTAACATTGTCAATTCCCGTAAAATAATCCTTTGTTTACCTGTCTTTAGAAATTCAGTTTCATATTTATCTGAAATAAGCTCACTGAATATCTGATACGCCTGATTAGAGACTTCAAAGAATAATTCAGATGGTTGTTTAGAGCACTTGCGTTGTATACGTTTCAACTGGTAATAACAGTTGCGCAATCACAGGCAAGTAAACATGCTACACACACAGAGTAGTCCATGAGTATGACAGGGAGAGATTCATGCGCCGAGTACATCTCACTCGCACCCAAGCACATAGATAATGCTATCGCGCTCTAACTCATAGCGGAACTTTTATTGTGTCTGGGGGGATGTTTGACCCTTCCGATTGGTCTGGCTTTTAAAAAAAAGGTATTAAGATAGTATCCCCAAGTAACATATATAAAATGTAGACTTGCTACTATGACGTAAGTTAACTAATTTTCTTAGGAGCTTTAAAGCGTCTGGCGGAAATTAGGGCCCACGGGAAGTGTCTGGCAATGATGAGTATTAATTTTTAACAATATTCTGTGAAACATATATAAAATTCATCATAGTTTAACGTAGGTGAGTAAGGTTTTTATATACCTTTAGTACCTGCTACCTGTTGAAGGGCCCCGCTTTCGAACAAGCAAGTACCCATACGTTCTTAGGTACATATGGTACTATCCATAGTGAAGATTTTAGCTTTGCTAAAATGACATAGGTCTGGGGGCTCTCGGCTCTTAGACTAATAGATTTTGACATTCGTCCTAACTCTAAAATAACACAGTTAAAGTTTTACATAAGTTTTGTAAGATGCTTTGTGCAATTTAAGCCCGAAGTTTAACATATTTTCTGCAAGATTCCCACTTTTTAGAGTGCCACATTTGCAGGAAAGGGTGAGGTTTCAGGGTTCATTTTTTCTAAAAAGGTGCACAATTCGGAATAGTTTATGTTTAAAATATTTAAAATCTGAAACTTCATTAGTTTGGTATTTATGGGCTTTTGAAATTTTTGTTTTCTTTATTTTTGGACAACTTTGGACCTCAATATCTGGGCAATCAATGGGCATATATGGATTTTTTTATATTTCGTACAAATGAAGCAATATATGATGGCAAACTGTAGTAAAAATATTTTAACTTCGACATTAACGTGAGCATAGAGTTGTCCTCATGTTAGCTGTCATACAATTCACACGGATTGAGAGGAAAATCGACCACGCAAGAAAATAGATGAAAAAAGCACCCTTATTATATGAACAACTGTAGTTATCACTACAAGAACTTTTATCAATAGCATATAACTATATAACAATTAAAATAACAATTTTACTTTCCCAAACCAATGTTAGCACCAGAATAAAGTACATTTACTCAGTAATACTAATGGAGATGGTTGAATTTACAGTTTTCAACTGGGCATAACTGTGCCCTCGCGCTAATATCAAAGTTGAAATTTTTACCACAGTTTGTGATTATATACTGTTTTATATGCACATAATATAACAAGATTCCATCAGCGCCCATCAGAGATATTGAAGAACAAAGTGCCAAACAGGTTAAAACTACTTGGATTTTGTTAAGTAATGGGAATTAACTGCTAGTTACATACCTGTATACATTCAGTCAGATAAGACCATGTATCATCTATTTGCTTTCCCTTTTAGATAACGCTTATAATATTATGCCCATTTACATAATTTATTCTCATTTAAATAATGTATGCGAACGTACTTACTTTCTTAATCGTATTCTATTTGCATAATGTATGCAAGATACTGAGAAACGTATTTTGCATTTGCATAATATTATGTTAATTCTACTTAATATATTCTAAGTAGGCGCATTTTATGACCATTGGATGGTATATAAACACCGGATCTCGATGAGACCCCCTCAGTCTGAGTTACGACAAGGCTTGGAGATAGAAACTGATTACCAGGGTAATTGTTTACTTCTCTCAAGCCATACTCACCCAGAAAGCCGTAGAAACTGATAACCAGGGTTATTGTTTACCTCGGTCTTTCTGAACATCATAATTACCAGTTTTAAGTTGAAACTGTAAATAGTATTTAAGTGAATATGCAAGTGCATATTGTGTGATTTCACGACGAATAACAATTAACAATAAACTGTGTTCATTTTTGTAACTTGGACTACGTCATTTGCGTTTTTAAAATAAAGTACCATTTTTAAAAACGCTTTTCAACGTCAAGAAAAGTTAATTTGCTATTACAGGTTTTTATTATGTTGAATAAGAAAAACTTTATACATACATTCAAAATGTATTTGACATAATAATTTATTTTGTTATGAACATAGGAAACATTAGCAAACCTAGATTATCCGTTTTAGTCCAAGAGCCAGCAACGGGTTTGCTTACAGCATTTTTAATAAGCGTATAACTGATATGGAAGGTTCCTTTGAATATACTGAGAAGGGAACCCGACGTCTGACAACTTTGCGGTGGTGGTTTTAGCGTCCTCGCGCTTCTGAAGAGTGTAAAAAAGTATTAAAAAAACAGTATAATATCAAGTCTGCCGCTTTGCTATGTTAAAGAAAATCATATGGTATATAAATAAAAACGATAAATACAGACGTGTTTGCGGGTGGTAGGTTTCCGCCAGATTTGCATAAAGTTGCATAATAAAAATAACCATTTAAAGTAAAATAACAAAGCTGTGGACACAAAGCGACAGACCATAAAACACGTTTGACATAAGTCAAATCGGAGAGATAGCCTTATGCAGACGCGTGAGTGCGAGCGAGACAGCCTTATGCGGGCACCCGGATACAAGCGCGCGTATGGGGAGTGATCGTCGATACGCATTAGTTATTTATTATTATTATTAGTTATTATGCGAATCTGCCGTAAACTTACCACTCGCACACACGTCTGTAAATCTTTTTATTTATGTAACAGATGATTATCTTTAACATAGCAAAGCGTCAGATTTGTTACTATACTATCTTTTTAGTCCTATTTTACACCCTTCAGAAGCGCGAGGGCGCCAAAACCACCACCGAAGAATTGCCAGACGTCAGGTTCCCTTCTCAGTATATTCAAAGGGACCTTCCATAGCAATTATACGCTTGTTAAAAATACTGCAAGGAATCCGTCGCTGGCTTTTGGACTATTTCTATACTCCGGACACTGAACAGATATAGTTTAAAAAAAATCAAGGCAGCACAGATTGTTCTGATTGGTTTTATGTGAAAGTTAAATTTACAATAGAACATTTTTGTATATGAATTGTTAATTCGTTATAAATTATGTCACTTAGAGAAATTTATACTAGTATAAATAATAACCATACATTTTAAAAAAATTGCATTTTATTAATTTAATAAAAAAGCCATGAACAGTTTGCGAGTGCTATGTGTTTACACATATTATAATATATAATAAATATTTTTTACAATAAAACAAAGAAATTACATACAAACGTCTATATATACGTCGCATGGTAAGGTGGCAATCTCAGAACAGTTCTGTTGCTTTCCTGTGTTAATTCGTCGATTACGTTAGCACTGTGTTTAGGTGCATGCTGTTTTACTTAAGATAACAATTCAGCTCTCACCATACTGTCTTCGTAGGGGATAGTTTTTTCTGCAGCCAGTTATGTATGTCAGCTTTCTTTGTGTTGCTAGACGGAATTTTTTCAATTTTTCTTGTGTGATAACTTGCGTTATCCAAGACGATAACGCAACCTTCTTCAAGACTGGGCAAAATATTTTTAAACCAATGTTCAAATGTATCTGCGTTCATTTCTTCATGGTAGTCATTTGTTTTCTTGGATTTCAATAACAGTAATCCATTATCTACAAAACCGTCATCAGATCCTATATGAAGGGTGATGAGCCGCTTTCCTTTCCCCGATGGATTTCTCAAGCCAGTCGATAACCCTCTTAAAAATACATCTCGTGGATTTGTTATGGACATGTCAGCCCACACTTTTTCTTTTGCCATCTTTGTCTTCTTCGGAAACATTGTCCAAAATAGCTCTTGGCCTTAGGAGCATCAAAATAATCAGGATGTTGCTTGTGCTCACGAAGTATGTTGTAAACACTGGCCACACCAATTCATAAAATTATAGTAAATAAGCAATGGGATTGGAAGGTAAATTAAAACATGACCTATCAATCTAGCAACATTTTCCACTTTTTCGTGTTTTTTCCATTGAGGATGCTGCTCTTCACACACTTTAAAAGCGTTCATAATAATTTGTTTCACCTCTACAGAAAAGTGCTTTTTTGGCGTTTTTTTGGTGGTGACAACTGAATATTGTTGACGTTTTCATCATCCATTTTTAATAATTTTGCAATAAGGAAAATTCTACAAATTAACCAACTCATTATTATTATTAACTTTTCATATAATTCTAACTTACTTATTGACAACCGTTCGTGTATTGAATGGTGCGAGTCTTAATAAAGACTTGTAATGTTACCTAATATGTAACACAGTTGGAAAAACTGACGGAACTTTCAAAACAACTGACGTAAACGCATGCGTAACAAGCTGGCGTTTGCCGTTTGTGTTTGTATGTGTAAATGAGACTTCTATCGAGTACCGCCCCATTTATTTCAACCAATGGATATTCAAGTTTCAAGTTGCATCTGAATGTCTCTGGTTTTTCATTACTATATCTGTTGGGTAAACGCAGTATAGTAAACTTTACAGGATGTATATTCATACAAACACATTAACACTTCCCCTTACTCGAGTATGTCAAGCTAAATAAAATACTTATTACTCAACATTACTAAAAAACAAATTATGGCATAGTCGAGTAGAGTAATATTGCCAATACTTCTAAATTATAAATACTAAAGGAATCAATAAGACTTAAACATCAAAACTGTCAAGCCCAATGTCCTTAACAAACTTTCCATGCTTTAATTTAGGAAACATCTTTGTAAATAAATCTGCAACCAATTCATTTGTAGCTTTATATTTAACGACTACCTGACCATTGTCAACGGCTTCGCGCACAAAATAGTAACAAACGTCAATATGTTTAGCACGTTTAAAAACCTGATTACTAACCATTTTATGTGTACTTTGATTTTCATTGTAAATAGTAATTGGTTCCCGCAAGTTTAATAAACATAATTCCGACAAAAGATTACGAATAAACTTGGCTTCTTTTACAGCATTTCCTAAACTATAGTACTCGCCTCCAGTACTTGAACAAGCAACTGTTTGTTGTTTCCGAGATTCCCAATTTATGACTAAATTGCCAAAACTACTCACAAGTCCCGAATAGGATCTTCTGTCTTCACTGTCTTCAGCCCAGTCAGCATCAGAAGTTATCTCAATATTTGAGCTACCTTTTCTGAATACAAGTCCATAATCAGACGTCCCATTTAAGTATCTTAATACTCGTTTGGCAGCCACCCAATGGGTTTTGTTAAAGCAAGTGTTGTACTGACTTAATTTGCTGCATACAAATAATATGTCAGGTCGAGTACAGACAGAAAGATACATAATATTACCAATCAACTCTTGGTAGGGATACCTTGTATCGCAATTTGTTGCATTTTCTAATTTTAAGTGAACCTCCATAGGTGTTACTACATTGTGACAATCTGCCATTTCAAATTTTTGTAACAGGTTATTTACATACTCCTTTTGTGACAATCTTAGAATCCCTTTATTTCTATTTCTATCTACCTTCATTCCTAACACATGTGTAACGGGTCCTAATAACTTTATTTTGAAATTATTATGAAAAATCCCATAAAGTTCATTTTTACCTACTTGACTATTACTAAAAACGAGAAGATCATCTACATATAGAGCAATGATTACCTTTTCTTTGTTGTAATCTTTGACATACACACATTTTTCGCTTTTTAATTGTTTAAAACCATGAGAGAGCAAAACTTGAAAAACTTTTTCATTCCAAGCTCTATCTGCCTGTTTTTAATCCGTATAGAGCTTTCTTTAGTCAGCACACTTTATTATTCGATTCAATTTGAAAATCGATAGGCTGCTCCATGTAAATAGTTTCACGAAGGTCGCCATTCAAGAATGCCGTACTTACATCAATGTATTCTATGTCCATGTCAAATTCTACTCCAACTGCAAATAAAGTACGAAGAATAGAATATCTGACAACCGGTGCGAAGGTTTCTCCATAATCAACTCCATATTTCTAAGTAAAACCTCTCGCAACTAAACGTGCCTTATACCTTTGTAAGTTGCTATCGGCGTCGAGTGTTTTCTTGAATACCCATTTACTTTTTACTATGTTAGTGTTCTTTGGTCTGTAAACCAATTTTCATACGCCATGTGACAAAAGTGAGTTGTACTCGTCTTTCATAGCTTCAATTCAGTTCTCTTTTTGATCTGAAGCTAAAATATCCAATCCAGAAAACTTTGGGGTTCATTCCTTCCGAACAGTGCTAAAGTAGTAAAATAGTTGAGTTCATAATCTTCAGACCAAAACGGCAAACGCCTATCATGTATTTTCTTCGACATTACTACATTGTAGGTTAGGAATATTTCCATTACGTTCCTCATTAACATTTTCTTGCAAATTACGATTATCTTCGTTTTCCTCAGAAATCTGTTCCTGATATTTTCCTAATATTGCTGAACGCTCATCTTCTCCTGAAACTGATAAATGCTCATAATTCTGTGCATTTTCTACATCACAATTAACCTCAACGATATTAGACTCAATTGAATCCACTTTAGCATTATCATTGACAATGCCAGACACATTACCACTAATTTCTACAAGAGATTCCACAGATCTAGCCTTAACTATCTTACCAGGATTTGAAGGATTTGCTAATCTATATCCTTTCGTGTGAGCACAATAACCTAACATTATATAAGGTTTGGATTTAGGGTTTAATTTTGTTCGCTGATTTTGAGGAGTTAAAGCATAAGCTTTACAACCAAAAACACGAAAATGACTTAGATCTACTTTGAATCCAGTCCATAGTTCTTGTGGTGTAGCCCCATTTACAACAGCCGTCGGAGAAGAACTTTAAAATATATTGCAGTATTTACTGCTTCGGCCCAATATTTTCTGCTTAATCCAGAATCTTGCAGCATAGCTCTCGCCTTTTCCATAATGGTTCTATTTAACCGTTTTGTTGTGGTGTATAGGGAACCGTAGTTTCATGGATAATGCCGCATTGCTTAAAATATTCCGTGAAACTTTTGTGACAGTATTCAGTTCCGTTATCAGTTCGAAACCGTTTGATTCTTAAATTAGTTTGGTTTTCAACTAACGTTTTAAATTCAATAAACGTATTTAAAACGGTCTTTTGGTCTTTAGTTTCTAAAAAATAAACAAACGTTTTACGAGTAAAATCATCTGTAAAAGTACTGAAATAACGACAATTGCTCCAGCTTTTTTCAGACATGGGTCCACATATATCTGAATGGATCAAATCTAATTTATTTGTCACCCTTTTAGCCTGCCTTTTAGGAAAAACAGTACTCTTTTGTTTTCCTTCAATACACGGAATACATGAACCAAAATCTCCATTTTCAAAATTGACACCAGTGGCTAACGAATCACGAAGCATTAACATATCCTTTAAACTGAGATGACCTAAACGCCGATGCCAAATCTCCAATGAATTACTTTTAGACATCAAGGACGCATTACTAGTAGAGGCATGTGATAATTCCATGCCATTTGAAAACAATAGTTCCTTTTGATCTAGCCTATAGACGCCATTAACCTGTGTTGCTGTAAACTGGCACGAACCAATTACATTCACATCTGACTTACTATAAACTCGACACGTAGTATCGTCAAATACTAAAACATAACCTTTTTGGGCTATTTTACTAACGGATAATAAATTAGCTGCAATATTTGGTACATACGAAATATTTGTGATAGTCTTTGTATCATTATTACTGAGAACAACGTTAATATCACCTACACCTTTGCTATAAATCTTATTGTTATTAGCAATACATATTTCAGAAGGTTGATTTTTGGAATAATTGACAAATCAATTATCCCGATTAGTCATGTGACTAGTACAACCAGAATCAATTATCCAATTATTATTAGTAATAGAGTTACTAAACAAAGCGTTATGGGTAGAAAATAACATTTTATGGTTGTTTTTTACCTTTACCTCAGACATGGAGCATGACTGTTTTGAAGTAGAAGCTTGTTTAAAAAAAGAATTATTATTATTAAAATGCTTCTTTTTATTCTTCTTGTCTCGTCTGATTTATATGCCCTTCTCTCTTGGAATGATGACAGACAGGAACGAATTTATTCTTAACAACTAAAGCTTTACTCTTCATATCATCAACCATATCATCGTTTCTTTTAAATTCGCCTTGAATTAATCTAGCTTTTACATACTCTGAACACAGTTTTGTTTGAGTACCCTCTATCGCCATAACTAATGAATCAAAACAATTTGGTAATCCGATAAGCATTAACTCTGCAAGTTCCTCATCATCGATAACACAACCAATATCGGAAAGTTCTTGACTGACAGATATGATTTCTCCCAAATAATGATCCATTGTAGAAAAATCTGAATATTTGATTTGTGAAAGTTTTCTTTTTACTTGCAATCGCCTGCTTATACCCATATTTTCATAAGCAAGTTTTAAATTGTTCCATACCTCAGCTGCTGTTTTAGCATTTCTTACATGAGGATAGCATACTGGTTTTACAGTTAAACAAATTTCTGAATATGCTTTTTGATCTTTATTTAGATCTGGTGCTTGTGTACAAACACATTCCCATAAACCATGATCAATAAGTAACAGTTTCATTTGAAACTTCCAAGTAGCATAGTTAGACACACCCTCAAGTTTATCTATATTCATTTTTCTTCCACTACTAATCACAAATTGAGCTGGAACAGACATACCTGCTATTGATGTTATAGGCTCATTTTGATTGGAATCACCGCTCTCTGCCATTGATGATTTCCAACAAAATTCAAAATACAATCCCAATACAATTATAAAAGGCCCATAACCGTTGTTAAGTAATGGGAATTAACTGCTTTTACAGGTTCTTATTATGTCGAATAAGAAAAACTTTATACATACATTCAAAATGTATTTGACATAATAATTTATTTTGTTATGAACATAGCAAACCTAGAATATCCATTTCTAATAAACTTTACAGGATGTATATTCATACAAACACATTAACAGATTTGAATGATTTTTTTAAATGCCGTACATATAAAACATTAAAACCTTTATAGGTTAAAAGTTGACGATCATAGTTAACTACCTACTAATGGAGATGGCCATACATTAAAAATACATAGTTTATCACTGTAACGTATTATAGTCATTTACAAGATTTCTTTATAGTTTTAAACTAACATACTAATATTCTAACGTTCTCATGCTAATATCAAAATTAAAATTTTTACCACAGTTTGTCATCATATATTGCTTTACTTGCCCTGACTATAAAAAAAACCAAGCATTCCCATCAGAGATACTGAGGTCCAAACTTGTTCAAAAATGAAAAAATTAAGAATTTCAAAAGCCCATAAATGCCAAAATAGTGAAGTTTCAGATTTGTAATATGTTAAACATTAACTATTCCTAGTTGCGTACCTTCTTAGAAAAAATGAACCCTCAAACCGCATTTTTTCCTGGAAATGTGGCATTCTAAAAAGCGGAAACATGCAAAAAAGGTGTTAGAAATCGGACTTAAATTGCACCAATAAAGAAGCGTTTTACAAAAGTTTTGTTTAGAGCAACAAATGTAGTTAGAAGTGTGAACAATACAATGGTTTTTACTATACGTCTCTACGACTAACCGTTCTTGAGATATTAAGATTTTCGTTTACATAAAAATCTGCAAGAAACGTCGTACACCACGAAACAAATATGGCTGTCATATTTAAACCAAAAGGAATAAAAGTAAATTAGTAGTGGTTTCGAACTACCACTCCATAGGCGTGATAACACACAAAAAATTGTCCTGTTCTGAACTAATCGAGCAACCACTACTAGACCACTTCGAAAATTTTTAGGTTATTCGAGTTTCACCGTACTTCCCTATCTGAACGTCAATTTCTAATTTACAAAGGTTTTAGTATTTTATATTTACAAGATCTTAAACAAGAATTATAAAAATCCGAGTAGTTTCAACCGGTTCCGAGATAAAAACGTAAGGTTACTCCACTAATATGTAATTCGGAAATTCTTTACTGCTACGTTTTAAATAAATCTGAATAAATGATGTTTTCCATCGTTTTATACACGAATTTGTAATATGCAAAGATAACCTTAAAGCTTGTGTTAAAACAGAGGTAAAGTCATATTTATTGTATTAATTTGTTTTCATCAGAACAACAAACGAAATACTCTGGGGCCGCCGAATAGATATAGTACAAAAAAAAACAAAGATTGTTCTGATTGGTTTTATGTGAAAGTGAAATTTACAATAAAACATTTTCGCACATGAATTGTTTGAACGCGATTTTTGATTAAGAATCTGAAGCGTTAACCGCTACACCAATCGGCGTTCAGCTTCCAGCTTTTTTTTAATAGCTTATTACCAAAACCAATAAATCAATAAGCTTTTTTAAGTACTTTTCTAAATAGTTTTTGGTTTTCTTCATGAAGTTTAATATGTGTTTGACGTAAAATGAATTCTTCTTTCGATTGATAACAAAATTTCTACTTACATTTGCAAGGGTACAAATTCAGGAGAAAAATGATAAAATTCTATTGGATTTCCTATATTATCGTTTACAAAAAACAGACTGTACATATATAAATAATAACTAAACTGCTTTCACATGCATTTTAATAAAACTAGTATCGTTTGAGCCATTATTTGAAGCAAAACTATGTAATTATTTCTATTTATCAAAATACGTCTGACTTTTTATTTACTGCAATCCTAACATGTGCATAAAGTAGCAATTTGAATATTAAGAGAGTTAATATCACTAAGAAATACTCACAAATGTATAATCTCACTCCCATTTCGTCGAAAATTCGAAGAAATCTTGACAGGCGTTGTGAAAGATATACATATGTGTTTAACGTTAAATAATTAGAGGTTAGGATTGGTTTTTGTTTTTGCGACGTCGTTCCGAGCAGCAACTAAAATTTTAATAGAAACGTCGAATGTGTTTTTGTTTTTTTATATCTTTAATTAACTTAATATTTTAATATTGTCATAGAAAAGATAAATAATTATTATTTAAATGAAAATTTCTACTTATTACTTCGCATTATTGCTATAAAAGACAATCATTTAGAGCTCCGCGGAAAATAGTTCATACGTAACCTCAGACTACTTTTTGTATTGTACAAAAAGTGATTACTTTTTGTACAATTGATTACTTTTATTGTACAAAGCAATTGTACAAAAAGTGATTACTTTTTGTACAATTGCTATGGTAACGAGTAACAGTTCCTAAATCGTTTACTTTTTATGCAAAATAATTTGATGTTATAGGGCCGTATGAATAAAAACGGAGCATTTGCTTGGAAGCACGAGAAAGGAGCAAAAGCAAATTGTGGTCTGAGTAAAAGTATTTGCTCAACCTGAAATGAATAAACAAATACTTTTACTCAATCCCTGTGCTTTTTGCCATATGAGCAAATGCTCTATGATATATCATATTTATAGTGTGCCGTGGCAGCCGTGGCGTCAGAAGTGACATTTCTAAACTACCGGTTCTTTTTGATAAATTGTGTGTTTGTGTCTTATTTTCATCATGTCTGAAAGTGAAAGCGGAAGTGAAGAGCAAGAAAATAACAGTTCGATTCAAATAGTGTTGATAAAACATATCCAGAAATATCCTGAGATTATTTCCAAAAGTCAACTACCTCAGCTAGTTCTTAAAAAGAATAGGGCCCTGGAGGAGCTGATTAAAATATATGAAAATCACACTGGAAAACCATCAACGAACAAAAAAATCATGAAAATGATAAACAACATGAAGACTAGACTTAAGAAAAAAACAGATATGAAGAAAACGGGAAACAAAAAAATTATTATGAAAGAATATGAACGTCTTCTCTTAAAAGTTATGAATGGCGAGCAGAATCCCACCATTACTCAGATTCCTGGTAAGTTGCAAGTCACTTGTGTAATCTTATAACTGTATAACCAAATTTCTCGTTCAGGTGCTAAAGAAGTTGGTTCAGGTGAACCTTCGAGCGCCCAGAATCTTTTGGGCACTGCTTCCACTTCATCAGCATTGTCCAAACCTATTTCACCAGTAATTAAGAGAAAACGAACAAATAATGTTTTAAATGAAAATGAAACACAGGAAACTTCTTCGCTTTCAAATGCTGAACTGCAAAGACTTGTAATGCTGGAGCAATTGAAAACGCTAAGAACCCAAAGACGGTTTTACGAAATTCAAATTAAAAACGTGGATTTGGATTCTGTTATGTCTCTCATTGAAAATGAATGATTCTTCTTATATGAAATACTAAAATACATACACTAATATTAATTGTTTCGCTTAATTTTGTATTGTAATTAGAATTATGAATAAATATTATTGTAATTGATGCCTATAAATTATATTAGCCAGTTCATGTCTTCTAATACGTCCTCTTTCTAAGAGCTGCCCTTGATTTTCTACTTCCTGACCTATAGCTTCATTTTCTTCGTCTTCTTCTTCATCAGCAAAATCTTCATCTCGCAAATACTTTGCAATATTATGAAGAACAAAGCAGCTTATGATGATAGAAGGTAATTTTTCCATTCGTAGTCTGCATACATATTTGATGATTGGAAACCTCCTCTTAAGTTGCCCAAAACATCTTTCAATAATAACACCTTCCTTCTTAAGAAGTCTATTAAAAGCATTTTCTTCATGAGTATGATAAATTCTAAAAGGTGTCATAAGCCATGGTTCTAAACCATACCCTGAATCTGCCAGAAGCACAGCAGCACTATTTTGTAAACGCACAATATTCTCTCTGACATTAGAATTCTTCCATATTCTGCTGTCGTGCACTGACCCGGGCCAACTTGCACAAACGCTTGTGAACATTTCTTTTGCGTTACAAGTTGCCTGAACATTTATTGAAGCAAACCCTTTGCGGCAAATATACTCGTCTCCGTGATGTGCTGGTTTTTCTATAGCAATTTGTGTGCAATCGAGTGCACCAATGGCTGTTGGAAAGTCATAAAAATTCTGCCATTCAGCTTTTGCTTCTTGTATTTCACGGTCATTGCCAGGAAAACGAATCCAAAAATCAGCACGGTTATTAACAGCATACAGTACTTCTGTAATTGTTTTTGAAACTGTAGACTGATGAATCCCTAGCTCTTCACCAATTCCAGATTGAAATCCAGGGTCGGCCAAATACCTCAAGAATGTTTTCATTTTAAGCTCGGGTGAAAGGGCTCCTCCTCTTGTTTCTTCATGATAACCCAAAAAATGGTTTGCTAACCACTGTAAATTTTCTTCTTGAAAACGATAGAGTGTTTTATAGTCTCGACTAAGAGCTCTTCATCTTGGTTTGTAAATTTTTTCATTTCTTAATATTATAAATTGAGCCATGTTTGACAGCGCAGTGCAAATGTGGTTCTACTGTTTACTAGATGCATTCAATTGTGAGCAAATGCTCAACAAAATGAGCAGATCATAGTGATTATTCATAGAGATTTCTCAAGACTAAGCATATGGATATTCAACAATGAGCAGGTACTCACTTTAGAAGGAAGCAAGAAGCATTGCCTTCTGCTTCAAATTGTTATTCATAAAACACTGAGCATTTACTCAAGAAAACTGGAGTAAAAGCATATGATATGCTCCCTTTTATTCATACGGCCCATGTGTCATATTCAGTGGCGGATTTAGGCACAATCGTTGGAAGCGGCCGCTTCAGGCCCCACAAGTCAGGGGGCCCCGCAGAGGCCTTCTGCCAAGGACTGCACTGGACACACGACAAATAAAAATTATTGGCATGGGAATTCACTTTCTCGAAAAAGGTGAAACAAGAAACAGATCATATCGTGTACAGGCTGGTAAAGAAATGTACGGTTGACGCATTAGAGCTTCGTATGAAAAGGCAAGCACTCAGAGCGATAGGTAAAATATTGTAACGGAGTATACTGTTTTACAGCAGACCTACGAGGAATGTATCATCTCTGTCGATCCGAATGTTGGTCTTCTCACACAATCAGCGCGTTCATCCGACTACTATGATGACTAATTTCTTGGTAGTCTAGTCGTCTAGTTGGTCTAGTTGGTGGTTTCTGACAGACATTCGGTGAACAGTGGCGGATTTACGCAAAAGCGGTGAAAGCTATCGTTACAGGCCCCACAAATCAGGGGCCCCGCAGAGGATCCTTGCCCAGGCTCGCAGTGGACATCTGATAAATAAAAATTATTGGCATGGGAACTCACTTTGTCGAATAATGAATAATGAAACATGTGGGAAGAAAAGTTCATATCGTGTACAGGAGGGTAAAAAAGGTGTACGGTCGACACAATATAGAATTTTCTGCGAAAAGGCAAGCATTCAGAGTGATAGGTAAAATTTTGTAACGGAATATAGTTTCGCAGCAGACCTGCAAGGAATGTATCATCTCTGTCGCGACGCCGGTTGCAAATTTAGATACAGAAACCGGCTCTATCTCCTCTATTCCCAATGGGCATTTACGATAATTGGAGCGGTTCAGTCCGGTCACTATTTCTGTTATTTTCTTTTTAATGTCAATAACAGTGACAAAAATAGTAACTCGGTTAAACCGATTCAATTATCGTAAATGCCCAATGTGTTTTGAAAATATTATTGATAAGTTTGATGCTTTTAAAAGCAGAAAAGTTCCATTAGAAATGAACTGATTATGGAATAAAATGTTTTTCTGAAATAGTACATAAAGTAGAACTTTTACGGACTCACCTGTCACAATGACTTATGTTAAAACTGACTCTTACGGACTGCTCTGTCATTTTTATTTGTATTGTTGCACATGTATTTGACATATGTCGCACACAGCTACGTTGACTTAGTTGCCTATTCTACTGTTATTAAAAGCACAGTTTGTATTTTAAATATTTAATTTCACGATTTCAGAAAAAACGTAATGTGACCTCAGCACTAAAACGGATTTTTTATCATTCGTTATGGTTGTTCAACAATCTCCATAGTCGTGATAACAAAGTACAACTTTATTTGGTATACAAATAACTAATTTACCTACGACCACTACAGAAAATTACATAGTTATTTCACACAGTCTAGTAACGATGATAGTGACTTATTGTTCATAATCTTTAAACTGTACAGAAATGACCGTGGGAAATGATTTCGTATTTTTAGTGGTTCCATTAAAATCCGACAGATGTCAGCACATGCAATATTTCTAATTATTTGAAATATACAAGTTTACAAATATACAATATACAAGGAAATCACTTTTAGATAAAGAATAATTTATTTTTAAAAGTTAAGAATTGTTAATGGACGACTATTATACTCACAATTTTATAGTCATATGAGTATAAATAACAGACGGCATCCTAAGACAGCTGTTTCGAGCTTTTGGCTCTCCTCAGTTAGGGGCGCTAGTCTGTGAATTCTACACATCACCCGAGCGTATATACTAGCTCGGAAATAACATTAACACCATCAAATAACTGTGGTCCCTCCTGTAGGTATCAAACCGCATTAAGCAGCATAATTTGATTATCCAATACAGGAATATACAAAATAAAATCCGATCGAGCGTCCGACCGTATAATTAATAACGTGTGAGCAACGGAATCTTGATTCAGAGTTGGCCTTGAAAGAAAGAGATAGACATATCGGTCATGTGCAATTTTGAATCGTACGAATTAGTTTATTTAAACATTTTAAACTGTCACTTTTTGAAAAGAGCTGTCAGATTAACAGTTTTGAAAAAAAAATAAAAAAAATCTGTTTTTAATAATGACATTCATATTCAATGAAGTACAAAAGAGAAATATAGTAGTAATTTATCTAACACAGAATTAGCAACAAAATTGAAGAAATTAGTAACACACCTTGTATCCTTCATAATGTTATCGATTCTGTTAAAAGGAGAATTGCATTGTGTAGAGATATAGGTGGGGGCCATATAACTCATCTTTTTTAATAAATTTTTAATTTAAATGTATTACTTAAAAATTTCTTGATTAAAGATTGCTGAGAGCTTCGAAATCAGAACCAAAATGCTAAAATGCATTTAAAGTAGGTCTGTCAGTTAGTGACGGAGAGTAGTTCTCAATGTCTGTAGTAGTTCTAAATGATCTGTAGTAGTTTTACTACCTACTTAAAATTAATATCAGATGTAACCTAAAATTTCCAAGGCCTTCTCTGAATCAAAATTCCGTTGTTCACACCTTATAAATAAAATACAAAATGAACACAAACGTGTTTTAATAAAGTGAGTTTTTAATAAATTTAAAAGTTAAAAATTGTTAAATTGTTGGGCGACTGCTATACTCATAATTTTATAGTGATATGTTGTAATGAGCCGGGGTCCCTACCCACTAGACGATCACGGCCCATCTTACTCTACCCGCGCAAAATTCAAATATTTAACAAACCGGAAATTGACACAGTATTACCAACCTTACAAATGACAAACTTTATAAAGATAAATATAACAAAAAGAACAAACTTGATATTTAACAAACTGGATCCTACGTTGTGATTATTTTTTATACCACGTGACCAAGGTTGATAACGATTGATCCACTTCATACGGACGGAGAAAGAGAAAACACAAGTAAAAGAACACAAATAAAAGAACAATTAAATATGATTGTATTATTTTATTAATTTATTCTTAATCTTGAGCGAGGAGGGACGTATTTAAACTGATACAAATCAATGGCTAGTTCTCTAAAAACCTCCTTGAAATTATATGCTAGCCCAGCTTAAATACGTACACGCTGCAAGTTTTATATGTGATCAAATGATTATTTAGTTTGGTTACAATAAACAATACAGATCAATAAATCAATTTATCAAGTTGATACAGTTGTGTGATAATACTAGGCATTTATAAATAGACAAACGCAAATCTCTCAATGACATAAAACATCAAAAATGAGTGAAACAGAGTGAATCAAAAAGATTTACAGATAAACTAGAAAAGGTAAAAGTGCCAGATTAAAATAAATACACAAGAACTACTGAACAAAAATCATATCATATTTGACATAGCAATAAATACGTTGTGACCATACATTTATATACACATAAAAGACACATACGAAATAAGAAATATCAGTAAATAGAATAATGGTTTGAGGGTTCTCTTACACGGCCTATCATGGGCTTTTTTACCACCGTGGAGCCTTCCTCTCAAATAAATAAATAAAGGTTTAAGGGTTTCTCACACGGCCTATCACGGGTTTTCATACCACCGTAGAGATTAATACCTAGGGAAATATCCTCTCAGTCACAAAGTATAACATTTAGTTAGGTTAGAAACATTAACCTAAAAACTCAATAAGCACTGACAATAAGACACATAACAGTAGTAGTCGTATCTACATAAATGCACAAATGACATTCCTAGTTAGCAATACTTAGTTGTAAGGATACTACAAACGTTAATAAAACATTATTTTCTAGTAATATTTATACATCAAAAGGATAAATTTATAAATTGTTAAAAGTATCAAACGAATCTTTTAGATTTAGAGGTTTGGGTTTTAGATTAATTAAATAATATAAAAATTACACCACACAACTAGAATCAACATAAATTAAATTAACAGATATACACTTACATGAATTTTATATTCCTTTTTAAAAACCAAGCCAATATGGCTACTTACTACCTGTTTTCCCAACCCCTCATCCCTGTTTTAAAAACAAAAACCCCACGTCCCTTAACTACCCCTTAGCAACCCAAACTACCAACATTAAAGAACCTGTAATAACCATCCCTAAACATAAAATCAAGTTACCAACCCCAAAGAAACTGTAATAAACACCCCCAACATTTTATATTGAAGCAAACAGTTGTTATTTTTAAAATAAATTACATATTTTGCCTGAACTTGTATGTAATAACAGAACTAGGTAAATTGATGATTATGAAAATTGTTTTAGTGACAAATTGACTTGCTACAGCTACTTTGATAATTTTGGTTGACTGTAGGTCTGACCACTACAATGTGTATACATCACAGACGGCACCTTAACACAGCTGTTTCGACTTTTTGGTTCTCCTCAGTTATTCTTCTGATTCTTCATATCACTATAAAATTGTGAGTATAATAGTCATTCATCAACAAAACTCACTTTATTAAAACACGTTTGTGTTCACTTTGTATTTTATTTAGGTTGATTTATTTTGTTTTACTTTAAATTATATTTTGAATGCAAATCCATATAGAAAAAATTATCACCCCAGCTGGAAATCGAACCCTGGCCCTTCCACTTTCTGAGCGATATCTCTACCTCTGAGCTACTGTGTCGACTACCAGCATATAAAGTTGTTATTACTATATAAAGTTATTACAAAAATTGTTATTGAATTAACGTAAAATTGATTTAACGGTATACTTCTGATGGCTTTAATCCATACATTTAGAATAACCGGTCTTTATACATGGAAATCTAAAAATGTTATGGTAATTTATTATTTCAAATTACATTCAAGTGAAGCATTAAGTATTCAATGTATTTGTAAAATTGAGGTTATGATTTGCTTACATTGCATACAAAAAAGCAGCGGCGGAACAACACGACGTCTAAAATACATTTAAAAACGGGTCTATGACATTTAAAAATTGAAGACACCAACAAAACTACTATTATTAATTTAAATAATTGTTCAAATTTCAGTATTAAATTTAAATAATAAACGATTATTACATTGAGTTATACGCATTTCTTAATTTTTACAACTAATACCTGTTTTCCACAAACTGTGGGCATTGCCTACTTTTGACAATTCCGCATCTCAATCTCAAATTATATTCTAGGTTAAATATTTTTCCTAGCTTTTAGCGTTTTATTACGTTTTTGTGGTCATAGATAAAGTATAGTGTGTAACACGTACAAAAACGCCAATTTCACACTCGTGTGACTGCGGCATGAGACGAAGTCAGATTATTTAAAAAATCTTGAGGAGGTAATTTCCTCCATCCATTATTTACTGTGAATTTGCGCCTGTATTAATAATTATATGTACATAATTTTTGATAAAAAAATAAAAGGTGTATAAATTGTAGTAGTAATTGATTTATATTATAGGGCCTCAAAAATTTGTAACGACACAAATCGAGGAGGCCGTGATCTGTAATTCCCAACTTTGACCATTGTTTAAGAGATGGCAATATGCTGTTTTAAATGTATTTATAGGTTTGAACTGTCAACTAATTTTTTATTATTAAAAAATTTAAAACCTAGCATAATTGAAGCAAACATGCAAACAGAAAAAAAACGCGAAATTAAAATTATACAGAAAGGGAGAAGTTTACATTATTAGAAATAACAGAATTATCTTCACATAATTGAAAATAAGAAAACAGACAACATTAGCGTCAACATGAAGACCGAAGCATAGGATTCAATAGCCGATCAATTTAATGCTATTGCAGAAACGGGTATAAGGACGGGAGTTCAATTAAAACTGGTTTATGATACAATAATGAAAAAAAGTGAAGAAGGATAAATCTGATGACAAGGTACGTTGAATGATCAACATTATATGTATAAACATAGCACCAGGGGCGGCTCGTATCATTTTCTCTGGTTAGGCAGAATTACAAATGCACAATTTATGATATAATCATCAAAATTGCAATTCGCAAAAAATTAAATACCATTATGGTGTTAAAAACTACTAAAAGCAACATAAAAACAATATTTCCCAAAAAATAATTATGTATCATATGCATCAACGAATAAAAAAAATGCTGAAAAAACGAAAGACGTAGTACCATAAGCAAAATAAACAATACATCTCATGAAAAATAAATCAAAAGTGAGCAAACTGCAATGCCAGAACCAACTTAAAAGCATGAGCACGAGAAAATAAATTTTAAAGTTTTTAATTATTACTTTTTTGCTAAGAGAAAGGAAACTAATGTGTGACATATGATATCTTCTTCTACATTTTGATGCTCTATCTGAATATGAAATAAAAATTTTAAAATTCCAAAAATCCACTCGGACGGATTAACGGACACACAGATGGACTTATGGATTTCAGTAACAAACATTTAAATATTTTAAAAAGCAATCTGTATTTTTTAATGGAGCACTCCAGCAGACATAATAATGGTGACAGTAACTAGAATTGAATCTTGGACGGAGCTTATCTTCAGCCCAGGCATGCCGGGTCTGTGCAAATTGCCGCTGCAATCCAACTTCAATAATAATAGCTATTAATATAACGAGAATATTAAGCGATTTATAAATATCGAGGACGTTGCTAAGCGACGTGGCGTAGCCGAGTCGCTTCTGCATAATATTCGAGTTATATTCAAAGCTTTATCGTATCATCAAAGATAGCAATGCAAACAAAAAAGTGTTGTTTACATTCATTGAAAAAAAAAACCGTCAAAGTTTGTTTTTAAAGGAAATCATGGAAGATTTTGTTGAAATATTTTAGAGGCAGCAAATAGTGTAACATTAGATTTGTTGCCAGATAGATCAAAGGTATTTTATGAAAAAGAATATCGTTTGTTCTGTGAGTGGCGAAATAAAGAAAATGTTCGAGGTGCTGCGGAAGTAGTTTTGTTGGCTTATTTCGGAAAACTGTCAACTGAATATTCTCCTTCATCTCTTTGGCCGAAATATTCTATGTTGAGAGCTTGCTTGGAACTGAAAGAAAGAATACAAATTGACAAGTATGGTAGTTTGATAAAATTTATCAAAAAGAAGAATGTTGGATATCGGCATAAAAAATCGTTATTACTGAAGAAAGAACAAGTTGATGAATTTGTGCGTACAGCTCCAGATGAGGTATTTTTAATGATGAAGGTAGCGCTGCTGATTGGACTGGGTGGAGCTTGTAGAACCAACGAATTAGTGAAAATGTCTACTGAAGATGTTGAGATCTTAGATAATAAAATAATGGTGACTGTTCCGGGCTCAAAAACTCACAAGAAAAGATTTTTTGCCATTGTTTCTGAAGGTGACGTTGATCCTGTGGCTTTAATTAGAAAATATTTAGCATTACGGCCGCCTCATGTGACGCATAAAAGATTGTTCATATCGTACAGAAATGGCAAGTGTACAATTCAGCCATGCGGTATTCATTTTTTATCTAAAATACCTGAAAAATAGCTACATTTCTCAAACTTGAAAATCCATCTATGTACACTGGTCACTGCATTAGGAGATCGGCAGCAACTATTCTTGTTAACGCCGGTGGAGACGTCTTAGAACTGCAAGAGCTGGGAGGATGGGAGTCAAGCAAGGTCGCTAGAGAGTACTTAGAAGAAAACATAGCGAAGAAAGTGTCCATCGCAGAGTAGATTCAGGTCGGATCGATTTCGATAGCAAGTACATCTGCTACCTCGTCTGCTACTAAAAAATCAACGGAATTTTCAATTAGACATGAGATGAGACGTGGATTAGAAGTCATGTGTGCAGCATCATCTGGGAACAATATTGTTAGTAAAGCTGCAGAAGATCCGGCAGTTATGATGAAGCAGAAGGATGGTTCCTTTAATTTTCAGAATTGTGAAAAGATTGAAATTCATGTTCATAAATAATTTTGTATCTCATATTAATAAATACATTTGTCTATTTCGCGTATACAAAGGTTACTTTGTGACACTGTTTTTTCGAAAAACAGTTACACAAAGTGCTACTTTGTGCAACTGGAAGTAGTGATTTTTTTATTTGTAAGGCTGGCAGTAAGTAGATTTTGCTGCCAGCCTACTCTGTCAGTCTGTCTGTGATAGGTACTAATAAGTATTCATTAACTGGCGCCGTTTTGAAAATTTGAATGTTATGATGCTCAGAAATAACAGCGAGAATAATGAAACATTCTTATTTTTATTATAAATAATTATTTTGATAAGACAATCATGTACTCAATCAAAGGTTTTACTGTTTCTATTACAATAAACATTTTTTATCTTATATATCAGAAGAAACAACTAAGCTGTCACCTTTTTTAAACTTGAATTTTTTCCTGCCTACGTGATATTTTCAAAATGACAGTGGATGTCATTGTATGCGTTATCAGTTATTACCAACATTACCACATCGAAAATACCCGCGTGTACATTTTCCCATTTCTTTAAAGTAAATTGTAAATTAAGGCGAAATAGACAAAGTAGTATGTAAAACACGTGTTACAATTCCTTTTTGTAATACTCGTATATTGCTTAACTCGCCGCCTCGCGGCTCGTGAAGCAAACTTATACTCGTATTACAAACATCGTCATTGTAACACTAGTTGTCCAATATACTATTAACTGTAACTAACGTATTATGGCTGTAACGAATGTGTTATGAATAACTAACGTCTTATGACGTTTCTATGATATTATATTGCTAATAATTATCGAGAAATAAGTAACATTATAGAGATATAATAATCGATGATACGATAAAATAATTTATCCAACACCTCTTTATTATGACGTTATAAAAATGATGTTCTTGATTGAATTATGGGGTCTATAAAACACAAGTGGTTTTATGAATCAATAATAAAACTGTTTTTATATAATTCAACAGTTTACAGAAAATAGAACAATTTATTGAACATCAAAAAATACAATACATAAAATTACAATTATAAGAAACAGGAATCTCAGATGAAATCATTTGTTGAGATTTACGTTAACATTTATATTAAAAGATATAACTTTATTTGCTTCATTTTTTGTCACTTCAATGTTGTTTCCACATTCATTCGATTTTTGCTTCTCAGTATTCACAATAACATTGCCTTCTGTTTCCGAATTTCCACCCAGTATCTTCTTAACAATGTCTATTTTGCTCAAAATTGACTCTTCGACATACGCTTGTGCCACGGTTGTCGACTTCCATCGGCTATGACGTTGGACCATACCAAGATCGGCTCCAGCGTTGGACAATAAACTCGCTGATGTGCGTCTCATACTGTGTCCTGTGTAAGACTCTGATTCTGGTAATTTCAAAAAATCAGCTACTACTGATGGTATTTTGGATAGACTATTTATTCCCACTGGCTGTACTGTGCATTTCTCATTTCTATGGCACAAAAACAACCTGTTGTGAGAAATATTCTTAGGTCGGAGAGACATATATTTTCTACAAATATCCAGCACATTAACTGCAAATCCTTCTTCCATAATCGTAAAGCTACGTGAAACATATGTATCTGGTACATATACCAACATATAGGATCCTTTATCTTCTACTTTATCGATTGACATGTTCAATAATTCACAACATCGACACCCACCTGACACGCCAAAAATTAGTGCGACCTGTAATGTAAAAAAATTAGATTTCATTCTCTAATAACAAAATCGACCTACCTTCAACATCAAATATTTTTTATTGGGTGCTTCTGCTAGAAACTGTTGAATATGCTCTCTTTCAAGAACTTTTGATTTCTTGCACTTGTAATTTTTTGATTCGTTCTTCAAAAAAGCGATTAACTTGCCATATTGTGAAATATCTGTATTTTCGTGAAGCTTTAATGTCGATCTTAACATGCTGTATTTCGTCCACATTGAAGAGGCCGCGAATCTTTTTTTGGCGTTGAAGAAGTAACCCAACAGCACGTCTTCGCTTACCCCACAAACATCGTTTTCCTGTTTCCAGTTATTGAACTCACTCAATTCTTTGTAATAAGCGTCCCTGGATTTCTTGGGTAGCAAACTCGATGTGACTTCTTCAACATCTTTCGCAATTTTTTCAGGAAGAGAACTATTTCTTTTCATTTCCAACAATGTTACAAGCGCCAAAACAGATTGTTTGCAAAATTTTTCTCAAATAATAAATAACTTGCTATTTGAATTTCGCTGAGTAAAGACGTGTCGTCGTGCTCCGTATCAAATAACAACAGTGTAAACGGAAATAAACATTGTAATAATAATTATAAAGTAAGTAGGTCAAAATATGACCTGCATACCAAGTGTATTAATGTGCAATAATTGTGTTATTTTAACATAAAATGTTTAAAATAAATAAATCTCCACTTAAAATTAAAACAAAAGAAAGTGATTCAAATAAAAATCCTTTTAAAGGAAATCAAAAAATACAAAGATCTCCTTTAAAACAGAGATCGATATCTATTACATCTCTATATAATGAAGAAATACAAAGGGAAATAACCATGCCGCAAGTTAATTTATCCTTACCGAGCACCGTAGCAGAGACCGCATTAATAGAACAACTGCGTCTTCAACTCAAACAGGCCTTGGATGAGATTAAAGCACTTAAAGACCAAGTTGCATTGTTGCAAGGTGAGAAAAAACGTTATAGTCCGACCAATTCCGATGAGGAAGAAGAATTAGTTTCCCGGGAAACAGAATGGCTGCTTCCAAAAAATAAGAACAAGAAAAGGAAAGCAGC
This sequence comes from Agrypnus murinus, assembly GCA_929113105.1. Lineage (NCBI taxonomy): Eukaryota > Metazoa > Arthropoda > Insecta > Coleoptera > Elateridae > Agrypnus > Agrypnus murinus. The sequence goes on along the minus strand of OV816026.1, from coordinate 104,532,005 downwards.
TGAGTCACCGGAGAAGAACCTTAGCTCCACCCAGAGTAAGCCAACGCTGGCTAAAGAACAAAAACCTCCTCCAGTTGTGGTAAGTAATTTAGAAAATTATATGGAGCTCAAACAGAAACTTCAGACAAGTAATCTGAAGTTTAATGCAACCCTAATGAATAATAATCAACTAAAAATCAATGTTGACACAGCAACAGATTATAGAGGGTTAACTCAATATCTAAATAATTCTGATCAGGAATGGCATTCTTACGACAACAAGCAGGAGAGACCGATCAGAGTTATGGTTAGGCACCTGCACCCTACTTGCGATTTAAAAGAAATCGTTAATGAACTGCAGCAGAACGGTTTCAAAATAAAAAATGCAGAAAATAAATTAAAGAAAACGAAAGATGGCTATATCAAGCTCCCTCTCTTCGTGCTAACTTTCGATAAAACAGAGGATATCAAGAAGATCTTCGAAATTCAGCATTTGTGCCACATGAAAGTTAAAATTGAGGCACTAAGAACTAGTAAATTAATACCGCAGTGCAAAAGATGCCAGAGATATGGGCACACGCAAAAATACTGCCAACGAACCCCCACCTGCGTTAAATGTGCAGGGAATCATCTAACAGCAGAATGTACCAAGACTGGGAATGGTCCAGCCAAGTGTTCTAACTGCTCTGAGGCACATCCCGCCAACTATAGAGGGTGTGTAATCGCCAAAGAGTTGCAAAAGCGGAGAGATAACGTTACTAAAACTAGAAAACCAACTCCTATAGCAAGGACATTCGCGCCTGCTAAATTGAAGGAAGGTGTCTCATATGCAGAAGCAAGTAAGTCGAAACAGGAAGAACCTAACTCTACCAATCCTAAAACCGAACCATCTATGATGCAAATGATGCAGAATATGATGAAGATGCTGGACAGAGTCAATGTGAGACTCGACAGGTTAGAAGCCAGGAGTACTGGTGCTATTCCCAAAAAGAAGTAATCCATGGACCAACAAGACTTAAGAATAGCTACATGGAATGCCAATGGCATCCTAAAGAGAAAACAGGAACTTGAAGTCTTCCTTCATACCCAGTACATAGATGTGTGTCTGATTTCAGAAACGCATTTGACTGCTCAATCCTACCTAAAAATAAGAGGATATAGATTATACCACACTATTCACCCCGACAATCAAGCTAAAGGCGGTAGTGCTGTATTAGTCAAAGAATCAATTAACCACTACGAAGAATGTCATCTACAAAGGATAGAATTCCAGCTTACTATGGTATGTATTAAGTCCACGAAACAAAATTTAAAAATAGGTGCAATTTACTGTCCTCCAAGGCACAATTTAAAAAATGCTGACTATAAAACGATCCTACAACATCTTGGCGAACGTTTCATTTTGGGTGGTGATTACAACGCCAAACATGTGGAATGGGGATCGAGATTAACCACAACAAAAGGCAGTGAACTGAGAAAAGCCACGAGGAAACTTGGATGCAACCTCCACTCCTCAGGTAAGCCCACGTACTGGCCTACAGATCCCAACAAAATCCCTGATTTGCTAGATTTCTTTATTACCAAGAAGGTTTCACCCAATTTCATAGATGTTGAAGAAAATCTGGACTTAGATTCCGACCATTCAGCAGTTATATTAACACTGAGTGAAAGGATAATTAAAAAAGAAGCCCGCCCCACGCTCGTAAATAAAACTACTGACTGGGAGAGGTTCAGAATCGACCTTCAAGAAAATATTCACCTTAACATTAGTTTGAAAACAATTCAGGAACTGGAACAAGAAGCTGAAAATTTTGTTAAAATAATTCAGACAGCTGCTTTTAACAATACCAAGGAAATTACCCATATATCTAAAGGGGTTAATTATCCGATCGAAATCAGAATACTGGTAACAGAAAAAAGAAAAGCTAGAAGAAGATGGCAGCAGTCAAGAGATCCGTCGGACAAAACCATCTTGAATAACAAATCACAAAAACTCAAGAGAGAAATTCAAAAACTCAAAGAAGATTCAATCAGCTCCTATCTACAAAATTTAACTGCGGACGAGGAAACAGAGTACTCTCTATGGAAAGCAACCAATAAGATCAAGAGGTCTGTAACATCAATTCCCCCTATAAGGAAGGATGCTGGGCCTTGGGCAAGAGATAATAAGCAAAAAGCAGAATTATTTGCTGATCATTTAACTGAAATCTTCAAACCCAATGAATTTAAAGCTAACACTGCCTTGGAAGAGGTTAATAATCTACTGTACGAAGAAATCCCTCCTGTTACTCCGAAGGAAGTAGCTAATGAGATTAAGACTAATCTAAACGCTAGAAAAGCACCAGGATTTGATCTCATCACTGGCCAAGTTATGAAACAACTGCCTAGAAGAGGTATTGTGATGCTTACGTACCTCTTCAACGCATCATTCCGACTAAAGCACGTGCCTACAATTTGGAAAGTCGCAGAAGTGATTATGCTGCCTAAACCGGGTAAGCCACCCAACGATGTAAAGTCTTACAGGCCTATTTCTCTGCTTCCTATTATTTCAAAGCTCTTCGAAAAATTACTTCTTAAAAGACTGAGACCTTTAATAGAGAACAATAGGCTGATTCCAGATTACCAGTTTGGCTTCAGACAGAAACATTCCACCATAGATCAAGTGCATCGAATTTCAGATGTCATCGAAAAAGCTCTCGAAAAAAAGCAAGTCTGCTCAGCAGTCTTCCTTGATGTGGCCCAGGCTTTTGATAAAGTCTGGCATGAAGGGCTCATTCACAAACTGAACAGAATGCTTCCAAAACAATTTGTGGAAGTTCTCTCCTCGTACATATCGGATAGAAACTTCAGAATTAAACAAGAAGATGAATACTCGGAACTAAAAAAAATTAACGCAGGTGTACCTCAAGGTAGTGTCCTAGGGCCTATCCTCTACCTGCTATACACCAGTGATATTCCGCATTTGGGCGATGTTAAAATTGCAACTTTTGCTGATGATACGGCACTACTCGCAATAGGTCAGGAACAGGATGTGTCCGCCAGTAAACTACAAACAGCTAGTGATACAGTACTAGAGTGGACAAAACAATGGAAGATCAAGCTGAACGAGCTCAAGTCTATCCATGTAATCTTTACGAACAACAGACTAGTTGATATACAGCCACTAGATATAAATGGTACTTTAGTACCATACTCGAACAATGCCAAGTACCTTGGCATGACACTAGACGCTAAGCTCCGATGGAAAGAGCATGTAAAGAAGAAAAGAACTGAACTTGGTCTAAAATATAAACAATATTATTGGCTCCTTGGAAAAAATTCAAAGTTGGCACTAAATAACAAAATTCTAATCTATAACCAGATCTTGAAGCCGATATGGTTATATGGTATACAGCTTTGGGGTTGTACCAAAGCTAGTAACATTAAGCCCATTCAGTCCTTCCAAAACAAGGTTCTGCGTAATATGGTCAAGGCTCCATGGTACGTCCGTAATAGTGACCTTCATCGGGACCTTGGCATTCCAACTGTTCAAGACGACATTAAAAGGTTTGCTAGCAGGCATGAAGCCAGGCTACATAATCATATCAATGCAGAAGCTCTTCAGCTGCTGGACAATCAAGATCTCGTCCGAAGATTGAAGAGGACAAAACCATTTGAGCTTGTGTAGTGTTTTGGGTAAAAGCAGAGCATTGTGCGCGAGTGAGAATGTTTAGTATAGTTTCAACCAGAACAAACTACAGAACATTAATGGATGAACTCTAGCTTATAAGTATTTAGTTTAAGATTTATTAGATAAAAATTAATGGTTGATCAGCTTTGATCAGTTTTAATGCAAAGCACCACACAGGTGTTATTTAATCAAAAAAAAAAAAAAAAAATAATAATAAATTTGTTGTCAACAACAACATGGCAACCAAATCATAGACCACTACTAATCTTTGTAGATATAAAATTTTTGGGTTTTGATGATTTTTTAAGAACTCTTACAGAGAGAGGTGTTGGATAAAACTATGTATTGTACTCGTGTCTTAACAGCAAATAAGTCACACAGGAAAAATTAGGCCACTCGAGCAACTTCTCGTGGCTAAACATTTCTTTCGTGACTTATTTGCCTTATAAGACGCTTGTATAATAAATAGCTATTATGTTTCACTTGCATATTATTGGCTGTTTATACCTGTGATACGAACTACATAAACAACTCCATAACAACCAGGGCATTATAAGCGGGCGTTATAATTCATAACGCCCGCTCATGGTTTACTTTACAATCGGAGCGGCGTTACCTTCAATAGCAGTTTGGATCATTGGATCATAGACTATATGTTTGCGTACGAATATGTTGCAACACAACAAATAACGAGTATTTGCGCGTAGTTTCTGGGCGCGTGATCCACGAATTCTTTTGTGCCGACAAAAATTTCTTAGCTAAAATTAACCTATATTTTAGATGACATTAGTGCTGTTAGGGCTTTTTTGTTTTTATGTTGGTAATAACAACAAAAACATTTGAATTTAAATTGTCATTTATCTGTTTAACTTTTGCAAATTTAGTAAAAGTTGTTACCATCCGATAAAGAATAAAAATTCCTAATTTTTGGCATGCTTAATTTTTGGACTATTCTGAGATCTGCTATATTACAATTACAATTAAAATAAAATTGGACGGCGGTACAAAAACTTTATTTTTACATAATACATAAATAATTATTATGAACAACATGAAAAAAACATATATACAACATTACTTGGTAGCATCTTTTCTAACATGGAACTGACAGCTATGAAACGTCCCTGAAAACGAAACAGACCCAACACGAAACTTTTGTGAATTTCTAACGATCTTCGATATATCGTCGATAGTATCTTTACCATTTTATCCCTTCTCAAAGCACCAAAACACCCATAACCAAAACTACCTGTAATTATGCATTTACGTAACAATACGCAACATAAATAAATCTTAGCCTTTTACCTTATGTAGAAGATATGTTTCATTAGGCGCATCCTTTATAAACGTCAAAACCTGATCCCCTGTCAAAACCTTACACTTTTTTGGAATATATCCTTTTGACTTTTGTTTCAGAAATGAAATCAAGATTTTAATATGGAATATTTTGTCCACAACGAGTTGGGACTATATTTGTCAGCCTGCAACGAAGGAACAAAATAAACAAACATATTGTAGGGAAGTCAAGTAGTAAAACACGATAATAACATACCAATTCCTGAAAGTAGGCCAACATCACCGTCTCGTTTACCATTTTAATCGCACTTTTCAACTTCCAGTTAACAAAAATTTTAAATTCTTTTTCATAATTTACTCTAGATTTTGTTGGCAATAAGTTTTCAGTTGCCCTTTTCGGTTTTTCCAAAATACCTTCCGGAACATCAAACTTTTGCTCCATCATCGTCACAGAACAAAACGTATGTATGAAGTCGACGCTACTTTCAACTGTTTCAAAACAAATAGAGAAACGAATCTTAGCAACACCAAGGTTACTATTTTTATGCGTTTATCATAATTTTATTATTATTAGATAAATTAAAAATAATTCTACATAATCTTGTGAAACATAAAATTTTGTATGCACCACGAGCGTTACTAGATGATAATGCCCATCGGGCGACTTCCAGCCCTCCTTGCATTATCATCATTCTAACGCCCTTGGTACATAAATAACTATTAATTATTTAACAGTTTTTCATAACACATGAATTTTGAAGATTATGAGATTTTTCTAATTCTTATTTTATTAGAAATTATTTAACAAAAGAAACTAATAAAGATATTTGAATAAACGTTGTGTTGAATATTGACTTACGAGTATATTTCTTTTAATTATTGTTATTATATAGCATTAGATATTTTCTTTTTTAAAGAATATACATAATTAGGTCGCATTTTCTATCTGACTTTGTTTTATTAACTGTAAACTACCATTATTTTCTATCATAAAGAAAATGAATTTAATATTTTTCTCAATACATTGAACCTGTAGAAACCAAATTATAATCAGATACTTTGAATGATTCTAAAATATTTTTATTATTTTATTCCAAGTAATACTTAGTTTTTAATAATTATATTATAAGAATATAAGATTATAAAAAGGTAAATTTGTAAAAAATAAGATGACACGAGAACGTAAATATGGAAGATATAACATCAGTGAACAATTCCAACCCAGGCTAGCAGGGTCTGGAGCCAGGGGGAACGTTCACTAACATCGCTGAGCCCGTGACTATCATGGGCGCTTTCACCGTCTCAAACTCGGCTAGCCTGACCTGCGTCAGTGATACGTACGCGCACTTACATCTATCTCGAGCAAACAAACTCGGCAGAATGTTTAATATAGCAGGCTGAGTATAGTATAAAGAAATAAGTAAATAAAATAAAGACAATAACTTTTCTATTTTGGTTTACTATTAAAAAATTTTTTTGAAGAAATTTGAAATCATTTTTGATTTATTTGCACTCAATTTTCCCAGGGTAGGCACTGCCTAACCTGCCTACCTGGACGAGCCGCCACTGCATAGCACACACAATGACACACTCCCGTGTACCCTATGTATACCTAATATATATTAAATACATTGCAGGTAGAATTATATAAAACAGGAGGAGGCTGTTATAAGAGTAAAGTATTGGTAGGAAGATGTTAGAAATTAACAGTCAAGCTATTGTGGAAATAGCAAATCCTTATGATAGCTCAGTCTTTTTTGGTATGTACCATAAGCGAACAAAGTCAATTCTTAAAGCTATACGTTATGTAAATGACCGTAGCGAGTGAAGCTCTGTAGAAGTAGAATGATATTTTCTTATTAATGAGCAGAACCGACGATAAAAACTGACAAACATAGAGGAATTTTACGCGACGGACGGTAGCGGACTAGGAAATCATCTGCATTTAATTATTCGCGTTTGATTTCCGCGGATGTCGATGGGTGTCAGTTTCCGCCGGCCGACTATCCTAGGAAATCGCAGCTTAATAAGTGATCTAGTGACGGCTAAACCACGAGACCTAATCAATTGTATTTTTGTACTTAAGACACAATATAAGATGGTTTATGAATTAAAAATTGGTATAGCAAGCGCCACGAAATTTGGCGAGAAGGCGGGATGCGTAGTAGGCTCATTTTTTAAAAACCACGCCCACCGGTGCACTTACACTTACAAGTCAGAGGCGCGCGCTCGAGAGTTCGAATAATAAGGTTTAATTTTATAAATGATAAGATGACAGAAAATAAATGTCATAATAAAGTTTTTGTCAGTCAAGCTCGGAAAATAGTATTTCAAGTTTTTAAATATTTTAAACCAAATAATTCAGCGGCAGAGACATCACCAACAAAAGTGTCGTAAATCTGCAGGAGTATCAGTGAGAACAATAGAAAGAATAGTGAAAGAAGGTAGTAAAGGGCGACCCAGTGTATATTTAGATGAGTCATATTTACATATTATCCATACTTCGTTAAAACGTTGGAGTGACGAAAACATCAAAGGTTTATTTTCGAATATTTCTAAAGGAAATATAGACTGATTATTGACGCAGACGGCTGATTCACGATGGGTTTCATACCAAATTGCCTTTTAATGCTTAAATCTTTAACTAATACAGGTGATTACCACAATGAAATGAACTTCCAGAACTATGGTGAATGGTTAAAAGATAAACTCATTCCAAATCTGCCACGATGGTCTGTCATAGTTATTAATAAACCGTCACCTATATCAAATCCCAGTAAAACTGACATGATTGACTGGTTAACGGCGAAACAAAATATACCTATCTTCCTAATACAATAAAACCTCAGCTTTATGAGATTATAAGCAAGCATAAAGAGTAGTATAAATCTTACAAATCTGATACTTTAACTACTTGAAGAACATGGTCTCCCTGCATTACGACTACCACCTTACCATTCGGATGTCAATCCAATTAAACTTATTTGGGCCACAATTAAAAATAATGTCGCTTAAAAAAATACTACCTTTAAGTTGGATGACGTAAAGAAATGGCCGAACTTCAATTCAGTAAAATAAAGCTGAATGGAAATAAAGGGGTCAACATGTCATTGCTCAAAAAGAATATACATACTTCAGCCGAGAAATACAGTTTACAAAGTACAAGACTTTATAATTAATTCAAGTGATACGACAGTGATACTACTTCCTCCGATGAAGAATGCAGTTTATTATACGATTACTCCATGTTTATAAACTTTTTTAACAAAATAGATTTATATACCTGTATAGATTTACTTTAGGTGTTTCATTTTAAATACAGTCCATATTCATAATTGGTACCTAGAATACTACATTGAAATATAATAAAAGATGTATTTTCAATTCATTCAAGACTGGGCTTCATTTTATTTATGTATAAGTTTATTTCCTAAAATTGTAAGCATGCTAAGAAATGGTATTCTACGCCAATGTTCTACGAAATATCCGTACCAATCAGAGTGAAGTTGGGCGTGCCCAAAGTATCCCTACCTATCGCCAAAATTCGTGGCACTTGCTATAATTTAGCATACCAAGTGAAACGAATGAACATTAGACAAACTCATTCCATAGGAACTAGCGCGAGCCTCGCTCATTTCACATCCAGAAAAAATGCCACCTAGTATTTATCTATAATTTTTCAAAACTTACTTTTAGATACATCTGAAGTTACAAAGGAGAGTATGAGTACTAGCAATTGCATGAGAATTAATGCAAATGAATCAAATGTAAGTATAATTGTATACACTTGATATTACGTAAAACAATTGGCATTTTTACAGACAACAAAAGTTATAGTACCAGAATATATAATTGACGTTCTACCACTTACAGAGTCTGTGAGCGTTGATCAACAAGAAGAGGCGCGTCACGCGGCTGTGCCATCCAAAAAAAGATTGAAGAAGTGTATTGTGCAGCATCTAGTTCAGAGAAAGAAGAAATTAAATTAAAAATTTTGAAAACAAGACTTGAAATTTTCAAGTTGAAAAAGAAATTTTTATACATTGCGTTCACAATGGGCTCATTGTGACACCAAAAACGATTTCATAATAGAGGCTATTATAACATCGTTTTTGGAGACTATTTGTTTTGTAAGATTGGTAACATTTGTTTTATATTACATATAAACACATTTAATTCTGACACATTCTAACCTCACAAAACGCGAAAAGTCATTTTATAGTGTTACTACATGTTAAACTCAAAAATCACTAGACTGTAATTTTTAATAGCTTTTAATAGTTTTTAATAGCTTGAATTTACAGTTTCTATAAAATTAAGGACGCAAAGTATAAAAATAGTATATTATACTTGTTTTATAAGACGTATTGTAGCTCGTTCCTTCGGAACACTCCTCGTTTCTCTCGTCGTGTCCCAAACAACTCGTGCTACGATAGACCGTCTTATACAACTCGTATAATAATATACTATATTGAGAAAGACATTTTTTTATTAAAAAAAAGGGAGTTGGAATTGAATATTATGGAGAAGGAGATACAAATAAAAGACATGAAGAACGTAATTTAGTTTGGTTTATAGAAAGAGTTCTTTCATTTTGCTAATTCTTATAATTAACCTACGTTTATTTCTTACAGTTTGTTTTAGTTTCTAGTATTTATTTGTTATTAACTTGTTTAATGTTGTCAGACTAATTTTTATTACATGTTATTGTTATTTATTAGTTATTTATTATGCATTAATTTAATTGTTTATATTGTTTGTTAGTGGTCATTGTTCTACATATATTATCTATTTTTTGTAAATACCTAATAAATAATTAGAATTGCATTTTGAGTTTAACAATATTATATTTTGGTTTTATGCAATTTACCTCGCAAATAGATCATTTATCACAGCGTTCCTAACTGCATTAAATTCTACTCTATGATTATTATTAACCCCCACATTAATAATTGGTTGTTCTATTAAATCCGCATTATCGATATTGAAACGGTCACTTTGCTCAATACATATATTATGTAATACAGAAGTAGCTACAATTACAGCTAATGATTTTTTTTAATAATAATAATAATAATAATCTTGTTTATAACAGTATCCACCCTAATATAAAATTTACACTAGAAACAGAACAAAACAGGGCTATAAACTTTCTAGACTTAAATATCAAGATTAACGCAGACAATCTATTTGAATTTTCCATATACAGAAAACCAACACAAACAGACATAACAATACCAAATGAATCTTGTCACCATAATACACATAAAATAGCAGCCTACAGATCATTAGTACACAGAGCTTTAACTATTCCACTAACAAAATCAGATTTTAGCAAAGAGATATCAACCATTAAACAACTAGCACATGCAAATCATTATAATCCGAACATGATTGACACTTTAATTAAACAAAAAGATTATAGGTTAGCTATCAAAAGAATATATCCCATTGACAATCAAACAGAAGACACAAATTACATATCTATACCATATTTTGGCAAAATATCAGAAAAAATTGCGCATATACTAAGAAAAACCAACAATTATAAAATAACATTTAAAACCAACACTAACACTTTTTCATTTTTATTTAATGCTAAAGACAGAACACATGATATCATGAAATCGGGCATTTACCGTTTAAATTGTTCTTTTTGTAGTTCGGTATATATTGGACAAACACTTCGAAATTTTGACATAAGATATAAAGAACACGTACGTCATTACAAAAATAAACATCCTGAAAAATCGAATTACGCCAAACACCTTTTAGAACAAAATCACACAATGACTCCTCAAAATAATATTAAATTCCTACATTTTTGTAATAACAAACGCAAATTATATATTTTAGAAGCCTTTGAGATATACAAACACAAACTCAGGGTACCTTTAATGAATGAACAACTTGAGCTCAGTAATTCTCCGTTACTGGAAGTATTAGATATTTAATTCTGATTATTATTATTATTTTATCTAGTTACCTATTTTGTATCTACCTTAGCGATGTGTTTGTTTATAATTATATTACCTTTGATAATGACAGCATAGCTGTCGAAACAATATTGTCAGGTTGTATTTTAATAAAACTGTGAAACTTTTAATAATCTTGATTTATTTCATAATAATAATAATAATAATAATCTTTATTCTGCAATCATACAAATTTTACATATTACACAAGAAATATTATAAAGAAAACTATAATGGTACCAATAATATTGATGGCAGAATCCCAAGGCGAGAGTTCAGTACAATACTAATCTTCCACTCTTACCTTGCATGTTAATAAATTAACAACAGTTGCCTTATATCCAAATCTAAACGAAAATGGTTGATGGGTGAATTATGTAAGATGTATCTCAAGAAGATTTTCATATACATAAGTTAAAGTTGCGATTGTTGTTCGTATAAAATTGAGTATAACTGATGCTTAAATGAGGTAATTGATAATTGCTTTAATGATGGAGGAATACTGTTATATAATTTAGCAATATTGTATGTAAATGATCGTTCAAATATGCTCGTTCTGTGTTGTGGTATAGTTATCAGACCCCTGTGTCGGAGATTTAAATTATGCACATCAGTTCTAAATGTTATTTTGTTATATTAGTAAGGCGGTTGCTTTTCAAGTATTAATTTATGAAAAAATATGGCACACTACAAATAGAATCTGTTTTTCATAGATAACCACCCAGCGTCAAGCAATTTATGGGAGATATGTTGAAACTTGGTTATGCCATAAACAAATCTCAAACAAGCCTTTTGAATTCTTTGTATTCTGCCCAATGCATCAATATCTAAACAAAAATTAAAGACAGGAGCACAGTAAGTAAAATGTGACAGTACTAAAGAATCGCATAACATTATTTTAACTTTTTGGATAAGATATGGTTAAGATAAGGATATAATAATTTTAAATCCATAAATGCTTTCTGCACACATTTACTAATATGACCTCTAAATCGCAAAGTTGTATCAAAATTTAAACCTAGGTTTTTTGCTGAGTCTAACTGGTATTTGTGCATCATTTATTTTTAATTCGGGCAATTCAGACTTGTCTATATTAGAGTTTCTGAAGAATAAAGTACATGATTTTGTTGGGTTTAGTTGCAATGCGTGTTTATTTGACAAGTTGAAAATGATATCTAAATCTATATTTATATCCCTCACAGCTTGATTAACATCATCAAAATAAAAATAATGATACATTTGGATGTCATCCGCATACACGTGCATTTTACAGTTTTTAATTTGCTTGCAGAAGTCACTTGTATAAATAGTGAACAGCAGTGGTCCAAAAATGGAGCCTTGAGGAACTCATTGCCGTAGACACTTTGCTATCCAATCTAACACTCTGAACTCTCCCAGTTAGATAGCTTCTAAAAAACCCAACCGCTTCATTGCTCAACACCACATAATGCAATATTGCTAGAAGCATATCGTGATTTATAAGTTATAAGTGTCAGAACAGTGAACTTGCCCATATCGGACGCTCTTAAAATGTCGTCAGAAATGTGCGCCAGTGCATTGCACAGCTGTGTGAAGGACGAAAACCCGATTGAACTTCTGGCAGTAAGTTATTATTTAATAAATGTGTTCTAAGCTGATCATTAATAATTTTATCTAATATTTTCGATTGGGTTGGCAAAATGCTAACAGGTCTAAAATCTTTCAAAGCACAAGGCTGTACAACTTTAGGCAGTGGTAAGACAAGGGCGTTTTTCCACCTATCGGGAAATATTCCTTCTAATGTATACTATATGTACAATTTGCGGTAATATGTAAGGACAACATAACTTGATCATTTTAACATTTAACCCGTCTATGCCGACTGCATTTGTTTTTAGTGCGTTTACTACTTTAGAAATTACATTCAGATCAACTAAATTAAAATTTAATACGTTATCTGTTAAAATATTATTTTCTAATTTGCGTTTGTAATACGATTATTAACGTCTATCAGTAGGAGTCGTTTATGGCTATCTATAAAAGTACACTGTACTTTAATGATTTATAGGATTATTTAGTTTTTAAGGGTTGGATGGGTAATGCGTGGAATGTGACAACTTCAAACTGCAAGTATCTGTCAAAATTGTCAACCTCCGATAAATTTTTAATTAATATCGTTAAGGAGGATACAGCGAAATGTAAAAATGTAGAGAATGACGTGAAATTTAAACCTCGAGTTCTTTGATACTTATTCTATTCGGTAACTTTTTTTTTATAATTTTCTTGTGTACCATTACCGAGAAAAATGGAAAATAAAATCCAGAATTTAACATGGGCTCTTATGGAGACCATCTAACCTTTAGCAGTTTTAACGAAAAATTCTGATGAAGAAATGTAGGGAATCTGATAAAAAAATAAAATGACCTACTCTCATATTCAAAGAACAATGCTGCCCAATATTTTTGAAATCTTGTGTCTAGTTAATGCACAATAATAATTTAAAGTAAACAAAACAAGAATTTTTTATGACATATGTGGAAAGACAGCAGAGATATGACAACATCTCATAGCGCGCGAATTCAAATAACAGAACAGAATGATGACATATAATGACTGTTATAATAATCTATATTTTATTGTATTAACTACTAATCATATATTTTATTAATCAGATTATATCGGGCAATTCAGTCTTCTGCGCTAATAATATCAGAATACAAATGTTAATTCGACGGAAATATTGCAAAATGTAAAATTACCTTTTGCAATGTGATGAATACAATTTATCATCACAATCAGAATATCCACGAAATCAGTAATACAAACACACTAATTTTAAAAATGTATTAAACCTCAACAACTTTTTATATATTTGTTGTATCTGCTTAGCAGATTGTAATCTTTAGACTATACAAAAGTTAAAAAATAGAATATTCCCATCTATAATTGCATACAAAATTACAAAACATTCAACATGTTTCCACTTACATTTTGGGATTGACATTTGGAGGTTAGGATGTCAACTCACTCGAAAGCTGAAACCTAACACTGCTACCAACAAAATCGATTGATTTCTTTGAGGTGTTGCCACGATTCTTAACCTATTTACATTTATATTTACACTTTCAACAATTAAACAAATGCACTCCAATCGACTTAAATTATTTTAATATATACAAATAATTAATAAATGCATTATAGGCATTCATACTAAAATTATTTTGTTCAGTTTTAAGAATGTTAATTTATTTTTTTATCGATTGGTATTTCTTGTTAGAGTCTATGTAAGATCATAGGAGATATCCCCTTGCCCTTCACCCCGCAAAGATCCGCTGTAACCTCCTGTTACTTACATGAAATTTCACTTGAAGTTCACAAATCAGTAAGTCCAATTCATGTTTGTAATTTTATGGTACTATAAACAAGACACGTATCATCGATTTAATCATCTTTGCTTTTTTTGGCGAATTTCGGGCGGAGTGCAAATTAAGTTGTCTTCGCTCATATTTTATTTATTTGTAACACTAATAAAGTAACAAAAGTAATAACTAATTTATTTGAAGTGACGGATGATGACAAATGATTCAAAAACTCAAGTGGGCGCCGAGTGTTACCAACTGTTACCAACTAACACAAAATTCTCTAGACGACCAAAATATATTTTTTTGTATTAAAATAAGAAAGAAGGGGGCGCAAGTTAGCAAAAATAGCATAAAATACTCGTTTTATAAGGGCATTGGCGCACTCATCCCATAGAAAAACTCGCCTGCGGCTCGTTTTCTAACTTGGGATTCGTGCGCCAAATCAACCCTTATAAAACTTGTTCTTTAATATATTATTTCGATACCAATGTAAAGTTTCATGATCAATTGGAATCTTTGGTACACTATTAATAAAGTGGTCATTAAATAGATCGACATTATCTGTACCTAAAGTACCACAATTAACTTTTCCACTATTGATGTTTAATTTCTTCAACTCTGTCCATAGTTGTTTGCTCGATGCATTACGTGACTGAAAATCAAAATAACTTTTTTTCTCACATGTAACAGCATTATTTGTATAATTACGTAATAACTTAAAATATTCCCATTTGGCTTTTGTTGGTTTATTTCTATAACTACATTTAGCTTTATCTCTTAACCTCATAAGCAACCGTATATTATCCGTCAACCAAGGAGCTGGTTTTTTATTAGATTTTTGCAAAGAAATCCTTAAACCGTTACTTAAACGCTTTAATACCCCAAAAGTTCGTTCGATTGGATTTCGCGTTAGTACTTAGTACATGAGCATTATTGTATCGATGCTCAGCTGGAGTTTGAAGATGTAACACAGGTGTCAAAAGGTATCTTCGACAAGGATAAACTGAATCGCCCCATAATAGCAACTCCCAAATTCACTGTTTTCAAATTTTGCTCTCACCAAAGAATTATTCCATATATGGCTGTCGTGGCTTGATCCGGGATAACGTGCAACGATATCTCTTATCTTTAATTGATAATCGCAAATTACTTGCACATTTATAGAAAACCATCCTTTTCTATTTCTGAATATTTCTCCATTTTCTTCCCCAGGCGATTGTATCCTTATATGTGTGCAGTCAACAGCAGCATATACATTGGGAAAGCCACATATGTCAAAGAATCTTTGACATACCACGTTCCTGCTTTCTTCTGTATTAGGCATATTAATGTACCGGCCTCTAAGTAAAGCTATCTCATGTGTCACTTTATGAATTATTCTGCCTACCGTGGTTTTCGTCACATTATAATGGTCGCCTATAAAAATCTGAAAAGAACCGGTGACAAAAAATCTCAAAGTAATTAACAGTTGGTTTTTCGCTGAAATGAGTTTGTTCCTGTTTGTAAGAGGTTTCAGGTTTTCTTGA
Source organism: Agrypnus murinus (assembly GCA_929113105.1). Taxonomy (NCBI): domain Eukaryota; kingdom Metazoa; phylum Arthropoda; class Insecta; order Coleoptera; family Elateridae; genus Agrypnus; species Agrypnus murinus. Next base: position 104,516,218 of record OV816026.1, on the reverse strand, counting down.
ATTTAATCCAGCACATGTAGAAACGACTGTTTAATTAGTCGAAATTTACTTTTGAATTCTTCATCAGAATATACTTCAAATTGATTGATTATTCTATTACGAAATACTCGTGGTAGCCGGTGCCTGTTTTCATGGTCATCATCAGAAAACTCTGTCGAAGACACTGATGACATCGATGAAACTGAAGAAATTGACGAATCTGATAAATCCGACATTTCTATTCTATTATAAAATCTATAAGGGGCTATTTGACATTACCTATTTAAAGACATGACAGCTACTTAATCTACAAATACAATTAAAACTTTGATTTTTGGTGGTGTAAATAAATTACTTAGATTTAGTTTGCTACTATCCTTATTGGATATTTATAATACTGAAATCTATAGAATAAATTAAATTACTGGGCTACTAAATAAAACCTACAGATTTTTATCGTTTATAATACCGGCCCTAAAGACAAATTGATATTTGCTATTTTTTCTTTACTCACAAACTCAAAGCCAATTTTTACGAGCACATAGTATTTAGGTCTGAAAAAGTTACTGGTGTATACAAGTAGGGTATTTGAAACGAGATTATACAAAAGAAATCAATTTCTTTGTACCTATTTTCCAAAATGTTATAAGGTTTTTAAGTTTTTTTTTGTAGGTTTTTGTTTGTTTGTTTGTTTGTTTTTGGGTGAGGAATCAGGATGGCGGAGGATCCTTCGTACCTCATGGCACCGATTGCTATGATCATTTGGCCGACCCTACTACAATTTAGCCGAATCTGGGGGAATTCCACCCCCTGTAGGGATCTTTATCGTGCCAAACATCGCATTGACACGGGACCTACAGTTTTACTTCCTATCCGAAAAGAAGGCATGTTTTAAATTTTTTTCCGCTATGAAAAATTACCAGCTCGGCCGGGGATCGAACCTGCGATCTTTGGATTATGAAGCAAACATGCAAACCACTAATCCACCGAGACTGGCTTTTTGTAGGTTTTATTTCTAGTGTATTTTAGGTATTTTAGGACGCTGAGACAATATTGGCTACTACTTGCGTCATTTACTCAGTACAATAGGGAAGACGCATATGTCGTCAATTGAGGAAATTTCTGAATTTTCATAAACGTCATTACTAAATTAGTTAGAATACTAGGATAATGGGCCCTACGGGCCTAAGCACTTAAGTATGATAGAAATAGCATTTATCGATTTTTTTAAAGTAGGTCAGTATTTACATGACCTACATAAATCTCCAATCGATTCTCTATCGATAGAGCACATATTAGTAACAAATAACACTCAATAGCACTAAATAGTACGATAGAATCAGCATTTATCGATTTTTTAAAACATAACCTAATTTAAAAAATTTTAAAACATAACCTAATTTAAAAATCGGTCGTGCATTATCCTCGACAAATTACGCGTCGAATGAGCCCAAGCCCATCTCTCCAGCCCTTATAGAACGCGAGAATGGGGCTCGGACACACATACAAATCAACTTTAGTAGTATTGGATTAGTTATAAATCAGTGGCGTGCGGTCCATGGAAGCAATGGAAGCAATGCTTCCCCTGAGAATTTAATAAAAATAAAAACCAATGCTAACAAAATTATTTTTATAAAATTGTGGTTATCGTTTATTTAAATTTGTAATATTTGATCAATTTAAAGCTCAATATCAATTCCGTACAGCAAACAGTATAATTATTTAGAGTACTATTTTAAATTAGGCTCATTAAACTTGCACGGAAAGGTAATACCGATTCAAATGTGTTACATACGCTGCATATAAGCACTGATTTCGTTGCTTATAGCTGCTCTTCTCCTAGCCTTGGCGTGGTCACACAGACGATGCGGTTAACATTGTTTGGTCGTTATTTTTAGTGTGCTTCGTGCCCAAATGTTTATTTATCATAATTTGGTTATTTGATCGATTTAGTGTTTGTCAAATTTAATGTTACTTCAGTAATGTAAGTCTGCAAATGAGATTGTATTTTGTCACATTTTATTATTTCATTTTATATAAGTTGGAATTTTTTAAAGGCAAATAATTCTATTTAGTTTGTTCTGTATGCAAATTTAAAATTGCATTATCGTCATGACTGCAAATTAAGCTGCTTTGGTGGAAGGTTCTAGTATTTCCGATACATCCGAATCGGGACGATTTTTTTGTTCAGTTTGTAAATTATTAATAAAGAATTTTCTGCATACATTTTTGGAGAGAACTTACAAATTATTGAGCAAGGCAGATCAAAACCAGAACTTTTAAATTTAACAACAAAGCTTAAAACCTGCATCGATATTTTGCTAAAAAGACCGGAAAATCGAGTTGCATTATAAATACACAGTAGCAGTTTTTTAAAATAAAGAATAATAGTCAACAAATTCCATGAGTATAAAATGTAAAAGTTCTTCTTTGAAAAACTTTTAAGCTTAATAATTATAACACTATTTATTGTATCTATCAGGGGCGGATCTAGAGAATTATTTTGAGGGGGAAATTTTTGAAAAAATAATTGTTTTAATAAATAATAATTAAACAAACATTATTTGTTTCTATTCTATGTATACTTATTTCTTGTTAATTTGAGGGGGGGGATTTCCCCTATCATCCCCCGTGAATCCGCGCCTGTACCTAGGTAAATTAAAATTAAAATCGTGGTTGCTTCCCTAGCCTAAATTCTCACCGCACGCCACTGTTATAAATGCATTAAACAATTACCAATTTTAAGTAATTAATTTTTGAAAACCTTGAAAATTTAAATAAATTTAAAATGCAATACTGGTGTCCTCTAATGGATTAAACTTTATTACATCTTACAGTTCCAAAAACGACCCACTGTTGGTGCTAATGTAATAGTTAAGACACGGCCTACTAGACTCATATAAGCTTCGCTTATATACGGCCGTCTCATTTCCAGTTTTTTCATTGTTGAAAATTATTACAGATTCGTACACGGCCTACTAGATTCATATAAGCTTCGCTTATATAAGCGAAGCTTATATAAATCTAGTAGGCCGTGATTCGTACGTTAAATGCCGCCCACTGGCGGTAACTTTACAACAAAGATATTTGAAGTCAGAGCTCAGTCGTTAATTTTTAGGTTATATTTTATGTCAATTGTGTCAAACTGCCTCCGATTAAAGAATTTTTACTCGAATATTAACAGTAATTATTAACAAGAAATTTATTAGCAACGATCAAATATCATTAAATTATGCATTAAAAAACAATAGGTACATTATATTACATTACAAAACGTTACATTAAAATTTTATTTATTATTTTAATTTATTATTCTTTCGATGTCCCCAAATAAAATTGATAAACTATTAAAAAAGTTACATTAAAACTAAAAAACATACTTTAACAACCACTTTACAAATACACCTATTTTTATGGTATTTTTCCGGTATGCTGTCAGTCTTTTCTCTAAAGTCAATTCTCTATAGCTGGAGCAGCCTAAGTCTTCTTTTATTTGAAGTATAAATTGTAGTCTAGGTTTAGCTAGGGTGTTCTTTCCTTCGATCATGCTTTCTATTACTATTTTTAGATAATACCCGAATGTCTTAAAGTGTCTTATTAATCTATCTTTGCTTCTCATGGTCTTCTTCATTAACTGTCTTTCTTCTTGTATATTATTCTATCTGCTTCACTAATCTTTTTTCTTCTTGTACTTTTTCTAGTATCTCGTTGTTCGATATTCGGTCAATCCATGTTTCCTTTAGCATCTTTCTATAGCACCATAACTTAGAAGCCTATATACTTTTTTTTTTCATTCTTTGCTATTGTCCAGTTGCGTTTGAGACCCGTATAGCGACACTCCATGCGAATATGTGTAAAAGTTTGATAGAATTGACTTGATTTTATACCTTTGTATAGATTATTATGCATTTAGTTAGTTCAGAAAAGTTCTCGGCTCCATCTTCTTCCTGGAACACTTCGTCATTCAAGACATGATACCAAAATCGTTAATTAATTATCGTTATCCTAGATTCCTAACCTCCCTACAAAATTTCTAAATACTTTCTCAGATATCGCATTTGATTTATATCACATAAACCAAATTCCGTATAAAGGTAATGCCTTATCAGACAAATTTTGTCAGTTTTATATTTCTTTTACTGAAACTATTGGTCTAAGTCTCAGTAGATTTTATCAGTTTTCATGTCTAAAAAATGTTTTTCTATTTCGCATTTAGAATGACGATTTTGTGACACTGTTTTTAAAAAAGTAGTTAAACAAAACTGAATTTTGTGCAATCGCTTTTAGTGACTTTTGCGGTGGGGTTGGTAGTTGTTGTTGACATTAGTTGTTAATGGACTTGGCACCGATAACCGAAGAAATCTCGTGTTGTAAAATGTTGAAGTGGTATAGTTTAAACAGTAATTGTCATTTGCAACGCATAATAGTTTATTTAAGGTAAATTTATTGAAAATGTTTAATTATGACTAATACAATTTAACTATTATAGCCTACCCCTTCCAACTGAAAAAAGGCTGAGCTCGACGTGTTTTGAAACAGAAAGTTGGACAAAGGAGAAAAGAAAAACATGAAAATTATAATGGGTTGTTTAGAATACAACGTGAACTGCAGAAATAGAACGAATAACCCTCTTTATTCTAACCTTACTTTTTCTAACCTAAAAATGTCCATGAGTCCATGTTAACTTAATATTTCCCTTGAATCAATAAAAAACCTACCTAGCTACCTATATTTCAGTGTTTTATATGACAGTGACTATATATGTTGACTGTAACAGTAGAAGTTTCACTGGCTGAAATATGAATTTCGGGAAGAGATTGCCTTGAGATAATGTTTTGGTTCTGACCGGGAACTCCGTCTCGTATTGTTTCCACGTTGATTATGTTATCTTCCACAAGATTTGGGATCATAGTGGAAGTAGATGCTTCAGGCTGATCAGGAGTAAACATCTGTGCTATCTCTATTCTTCTATTAATTGAGGCATCGACGTAGGACTCGGCAACCGCCGAAGACTTCCAACCAGCAAATTTTTTTATTGTCAGCAAATCTCCCCCTTTGTTTTCCAAATGTGACGCTGATGAGCGACGAAAACAGTGCCCAGTGTATTTTTCAGGATTCGGTAACTTGAGAAATTTTGCAATGTTCTTAGGGACCTCACTAATTTTATTGATGCCCATGGGAGATGAAACACATTTCCCTCTGCGGTATGTTAAAAAAAAGCGTTGATGTGAGGTGCGGGAAGGTCGCAATTCGATATATTTCCTAATGAGGGTAATCCAACTTTCTTCTGTTACCATAAATACTCGTGATATGTTTGTTTTAGTTTTTGGTACTGTAATAATTACCATGTCAGGTTTTAGGTCAACGTCATTTATAGCCATTTTCGTCAATTCATCCCTTCTGAGAGCTCCACAATATCCAATAATTAAAATGACCTAAATAAGTAGTGTGAAATCAAGTGAATTTTAAACAATTAAATTTACCTTCATTGCCAAAAAAGTAATATCATCAGCATCACTGATAAATCGGGTAATGTGCTCACAGTCTAGTACATACGATTTTTTGGGCTCGTAGTTTTCACATTTTCGTTTTAAATATGCTTGCAGTTTTAAATATTTCGATATATCGACATTTTTATTGATTGACAGACAAGTTCGGAGCATAGAATAACAAGACCACAATGTTGACGCTTTTTTCTTTTGTCCCATGATTTCAAAATAAGCCAACACTATATTTTCTGTGATTCTTGTAACATTTTTACTCTCACACCAAGTGGAAAATTTATCATATTCTTTTTCATATTTCGGTTTAGACTTACTGGGTAACAATTTCGTAACAGCAGTCTTTGCAATCTCCCGTAATTCGGGAGGAGTGCATAACATCTCAATTTCATCTGAATCTGAACTCATGTTAAACTATTTTGAAACTAAAATGTCAAAATATTTTCAGAATTTACAAGAACATTTGAACTGAATTTTAAATCAAGTAGGTATGTCAGTCATACCAACCTAAAAGATTAAAACTCACTAGATGGATTTTTTATATTTTAATATTAAATTAAATATATTAATGAAAGCGAAATAGAAAAAATAGCATGTTACACTCATTTTACAAGACATCTTGTCGCACTTATTCCTTTGGAGCACTCGTCGCTTCGCTCCTCGTGCGACAATAGAATGTCTTGTACAACTCGTATAACAATATACTATTATTTTTAGTAATGAGTGTCACAGTGAGATTTCTTCATTCCATGAATACTTCTCATACTTTTAATCATAGCTTCAGTTCATAGATCGTGCATTAACATTATGTGTCTACATCATCTGCTGTGGTAATTCAAGTGATAGAAAACCTAAAGGAACATTTGTAATTTGCGAAAAATGAAACTGCACTTACTTAAATACTGTGGCTATCGTGTAGTTATTGAGGTGTTTCTAGTCTAAGAATTGGGGCGTTAGTAAATATTACATAAACTCAGTATAATTTTCTTACATGTAGGATATTTTGATTTCCTAATCCCCACTGTAACATGTTTTTGTCATATCTACGTACGTTATATCCAAATATTTATGTACAAATGCCAATAAATTAATATTATACAATGGGAAATGACAATTACTAGCATGACGTATAACCTAAAAATTAACGACTGCAGTCTGACTACAAACCATCTTTGTTGCAAAATTGCCGTCAGTGGGCGCCACTTAACGTACCGATCTGTAATTTTTGGATCCTAATTACAACAATGAAAAAACTGGAAATGAGACGTATATTAATCTACTATCCATTTTTTTCTAGAGTCCTCTGACTTTGAAAGCGTATTGCTCGGAAACTAACGAGCCAAATTAAATGTTTTAAAAACGAGCAAATAGTAAATTTATTTCTACACGCAATAGTAAAATATTGCAATTCTAAGTACTATAGTTTTGTTTTTATCGGGCGATATGCAATAAAAGGTACCCGTTTTTACGGCCATTTCCTTAATGTGTTAATTAAACAATTTTTTCTCAGAAAGTATATGCAATATATCTATGAAATTTCTGTAGAGGTTAGAAGAAAACTTTGCCTTTCATATGCTACTAATTTCCAGACAAAGAAACATTTTATTGGAGATTTATATGAAAAAATAGCGAACTATGTTTTCTAGTTTATTGATAGAGATAGCGTCAAGATTTTTTCGCTAAATGAACACTTTTCATATGTAGGCATTATTTTCATCAAAAGAGTTTTCCTAATTTTAACAATAAAAATGTATTAAGAACAAAACGATTGTTAGTGAGATCCGATGCAAAAGCGTCAAGGGGGTCAAGACGCCTGTCCTGTGAGCCTAACCATGCTAAGAATGTAGCGGCGTTTGTTTATTATTATATGCTTTCTTTATGATAGTAGTATATATGTAGCCTCCAAACTTTTGTATTAGTCACTTGCTGTTTTAAATTGCATTATATTGATAATCTTACTAATTAAGATGGAGTGAGTGCAATAACCTACAATCTGATAAATAGAAGTAATAAGTAGGAGAAACGATGAAATAGTTTTCAATTTATTGGGTGTGTGGTCAAAAAGAAACAAACGAATTTATTAATTTTCCTTTATTTCATTTGTGGAATTTTCGCCATCTGTTTGAATGGCTTCTTCTTGCACATGCTATAAAAATTTTTTTATTTTGCAATGTTAAGTATGATTAATTGTTTTAGGTTATTATTTTGATATATACTTACAAATGTGGAAATTAAAAGTCAGAAAACATGATTTGTTGAAATACATAGATTTTGATGAATACAGCACATAGTTAAAACGTTAATAATAACGATTACAATTTGGTTTTGAGATTTTAAAACTGTTATTCTAATTGTAAAATTTATAAATACATGAACAATTGCGCTTTTGGTTATTTTGACATATAAAGTAACACGTTGGCCAATTTGTAAAATTTAAAATATATACACTACGAGTAAAAATTTTTTTTACGGCGGATTCGAATCTCGCCTAAGGGACAAGGTCATTTATGGTCACCAATGGAACCCGCTGTTTGACCGAGGTCATTTATGGTCACCAAGGAACCCGCTGCATGACCGAGGTCATTTATAGTCACCAAAGGAACCCGCTGTTTGACTGAATCTCTAGTGCGGTGACTAGAAGTGAGGTTATCCCGCTTTTGGGCAATGGGAAACTGCAAGCCGCCAGGTAAATGTGCTTAGGAGCTATTCTGGCCACCCTATGATTCGGACTGCAGCCGGGTACAGTGATTGGGAGAAGCTCTGAAAGCCATTACACTTAAGGATAGTTGAAGCGAATACATAGCCTCTCATTATCAAGACAACTTCACCAAATTCGCGTACGCACCGGAGTCTATAACGCGTAGACTTAAAAGAAGCTCTGTCGAGGGCCCACCAAGCCTAAAATTGGTAGATCGGGGTGGCAAAACCGCTTAAAAACCAAGTCCTGCCACATTTGAGGTAGGATTCGATCGGGCAGTGGTCCCTCTTGATAACAGCGTCAAGTTGGGGAATAGTCCTATTGCTGGACGAGGTACTACGGTGCCGGCGGGTGAGCAGCGTGTTAAGTCATCTGCTCGGTCACTATGCGCGACTTAGCTAGTAGAGGGTGGATAGAGAACCTCGCTCCGACCAGTGAGCTGAACTGGTAGCAATTGTACGACTGCCGCTTATGCAACTTGCGCGCTGATTGGGCGTATCCCAATCACTTCCTTCTGGAAGGAACGTGGGGGTAAGTGCACACAGGTACCCCACGTAAAATAATCTTGATAATTCTTGTACATTTGAAATGTTCGCGCATTTTTAGACAGACAGAGAGGGAGAGAGAGGGAGGGACAAAGACCATGCGTTTAAGGAATCTTACCTGACTTTCGAGTGTCGTTACCACCTACTAATGCCTCGTTATAGCATTTATAGATATTTTGCTCCTTTCGAGATTATGCGTAACTGATTTCTGTTTATGTTCCTATATTATATTCGAAGCATTTATGAATTATAAAAACGGAAATTATACAACAACGATAATAATAATTTAATTTCGCCAAGAGAGAGAGAGAGAGGAAATATACGACAACGCTAATGTTATATTCCTATTTCACAGTTTATTAGGCTAAAGGGAGATTCCCTTTTTTATACTACAACCTAATTATATCAGATCTGTTGATCAATAAAGGTATATTAAAGTATATAAATTAAGTTTTATTTTTGTAAGGTTTACAAAACCGTCTTTAAAGAAGTTTGAAAAGATTATATTGACGCCGGCGAAGCATTGGAACAATTACGTTAAAAAGGGAGAATTTTTTACCTGTTTTTTTGGGGGGTTCGAAGAAGCAGGTAGAATTCCACGTATTTCTAGTGATTTGGAGGTCAAATCGTGCCTTTTTAAAAGAATGCAGACATAGCCTCAGGGTGTTTGTTTCCCTTTTTGTCGTCGAGGATAAGGTAAAATTTAGCTTCAGTTTATTTTGGTACGTTATACAGTATAGTTCTGTTACCCTAATAGCACACATTGCCCGATGGACGTTCTCTTTAGGTCCATTGTAGGTACTGTAGGTCCGAGGATGTAAAATGGACGTCTGCTGGACACTCGCACGAGGACGTTTTTCAGAAGTACAACAAAAGACGTCCAGCGGAGGTTTGTTTTGGGTCTATAGTAGAACCTTAAATCACAGGACATAATAAGGACGTCTGCCGGACGTTCACACGCTGACGTTTTTCAGAAGTACAACAACAGACGTCCAGCGGACGTTCGTTTTGGGCCCATAGTAGGTCCTTGAATCCCAGGACATGATACGGACGTCTGGCGGACGTTCACTTGAGGACGTTTTTCAGAAGTACATCATAAGATGTCCAGCGGACGTTTGTTTTGGGTCCACAATTAAGCCCTTAATCCCAGGACAAGATACGGACATTTGGCGGACGTTCACACGCAGACGTTTTTCAGAAGTACAACAAGAGACATCCAGCGACGTTTGTTATGGGCCCATAACAGGCCCTTGAGTCCCAGGACATGGTACAGACGTCTGGCGGACGTGCACATGAGAACGTTTCTCAGAAGTACAGCATAAGGCGTCCAGCGAACGATTGGTTTGGGTCCATAAAAAGACGTTCATAGGGGAACGTTTTACAGAAGTACCTACAACAAAACATGTCCGGCAGACGTTCGATTTGGGTCCATAATACGTTCTAATAGGAATTACAAAATGATTACAAACAAACAATTTGTAGATTAAGATTAACAATTATTCTAGAAATCTATTTTAACAAAAGATGTCCACTGGACGTTCAGTTTAGATCATGGTAGGCCCGTGACTTCAAAGTCATAAAAAAACCGGTCTGAACTTCAGATAAGGATCTTTTTTTAAGAATAGTCTGTTACATGTACATATAATTTTGAGAGCTTAACAAGGACCTCTATGAATACACATTTTTCTTATTGTTATTAAATACTACATTATGTAGTTCTCTAAACAAAGAATTAACACTATTATGGAATATCCGAAAATTGCTTCTTCCGTGTTTTAAATTAATTATATTTTCTGTACTTTATGGAACACTCTTTAATATACTAAAGTATATTAATATAATAATAATAATCGCCCCCCTCCCTCCCGCACAAGTTTATAGCTTCTGGGGCCTGGTTTCCTGGTTATGGGTTGTAGCAATTATTATTATATTATTATATATTTCATACGTTCATACCATCATAAACTCATTAAAAATATTTTCTTTTTAATTAATACAGCTATTTAAATTTCTCCACTAATATAAAAATGAGACAGCATGTTATGCACGGATCATAAAAGACGTACTACGCAAACTCAGTGCCAACAGTAAATCATCGTAAAGCCATTATAAGCCGCCATTCGGTTTTCGGTTGTTCGGTATTTGTTTTCATCGTTGTTCTTGCAGTTTCTGTTTGAACCAATTATTTATATATGCTTTTTTAACATCTATTTAATCAGTCTTTTACGTTATGTGTTTTTAGTAAATAGTGTGAAGTGCAAGGGTGATTATTAATATTTTATCACATTCCTTTCATTCGTTTATTATTATTATTGTGCAGTAATAACGGTAATAAATAGTTGAATGAGTAACTCACCAGCAAAATATTCATGGTAACCTGCAGTATTATAGTATTTTAGATTGTTAAGTAATAAGGATTTATTATTATTTTCAGAATATGTAAAGCAAATTATATGAAGGTTGAACATGACTGAAATAATAATCTCTTCACCTGAAAAATGAAATATAAGGTATATAAAAAACACAACATAATGAAGAAATCAGAAAATATATGGGAAAACTTGAATTTACCTTTACTATGTGAAAATAATGAACTACTGGAAGTTGAACAGTTTTTGGGAGATCCCTTAAATATGCAAAAATCTGTAAGTAATACTTTTTAGAATATCACTGTACAAAGTCAATAGAAAAACTCTTTGGATAGCATTTATGACATCCAGCAGTTTTTTTGAAAATCTATGTACATGTTACCTGAAAAAAATTAAAAAGTGGAAATCTTTTCAGAAATCGTTCATTGGTGTAAAAACAAGTGTTTTATGCTTATTTTGCCGTATATGTCGTATGATACTGAATTTGCCTTCGAGGATTAATTCTTTTTGTAAATTTTACTTTCTGCAACGTTGCAGAAATCTTACTCAAAAAATCAATGCACAATGATATTATTAGTGAGAGTTTGATGTGTAGGGTGTCTTATATTTTTTTTATGTTCGCAATATCATGTCATAACATCCTGCACATACAGACCTTTTCGTTCTTCTATAATTCTTTCTTCTTTTTAGCACAAATTTATTTAACACTACTGAGTGTCTGATTTTTTTTAGACTGATCTGCTTTCCAAAGTTGGAGGAGACAATGTGAACGAATTTGTAAAAAGAGCTTGGAAAAGATTGTTGACAAATCATGATAAAAAATGAAATATTTCTGAATAGGTTTCAAACATAAGAACTTTTCTGCTCTTTTTATGGCCACGCTAATTAAGGGTAAGTAACATTTTTAATGTATCATGATAAAGAGGGAAGCGTAACCTTGGCCAAATATATAGTTGATGTTCAATTTTGTGCAGTTGCACGTATAAAATCTTGAAGAGCGACCATCACATCATAATTTTATAGACACAGCTGCACAGGATAGCGTAGATAACTGCCCTTTAGCAAGGTCTGCCTCGCTCTGTTTATGATCAAAGATGATAATAAATGTACAGAGTAGATGCTAAGCAGTTGTTAACATAGGGAATATGCATATTATTGATTTCTAAAAGATTTAAATTTTTAAAATTTTCAGTTTTCTCAGAAATCCAAGGTAGAGGTAAGAATGTTACTTCCCTATCTCAATTTTCTATTCACTTGTGCTCCTTTCAATTTAACTAAATATAGTATGAAAATTTAAAGTTCTGGACAGACTGGAAATTGGCACCTGCCGATAGAGGATTAGAAAAGCTAGGGGAGGGGCATTCATTTCCCGATGATTCAACAGTTTTCTCTTTGTGGTCGTTAAAAGATCGTAAAGTAGGAATTCAAAAACAAAATAATATACAGGGTAACTTATTAACATTAAAGTGCAAGTCTCTGTGATATAACAGTAGCACACTGCTCAATCTTTTTTTATTATCGTAATCTATCATGAAAAAATAAAAGTATTTGCTAATTTAATGGATTTCATATTTTTAATAATAACAAAGTTGCCAAAAAAAGCTACGGATCTAAGATTTATGTTTTTCAAATAAAACATCTGAGTTTTATATTGTATTTTTGGATTTTAAATAAATCCATGTATGACCCGATGCCAGCAGAGGTTACTATGTACTGTTTTGGATATTCTGTTAGCATCACGGATGCAACCCGTGTAATCGGCTGCTAAGCAACCAGTTAATATATACTTGCCGTCTGCTAACAGAACATCCAAAAGTGTACAAACCGTCACTGGTTTAGGCATATGGCATTTTTCAATCTTGAATGCTGGTATTGCATTGATAAAAGCTATGTGCACAATATATTAATTATATTTGCATTTATTTTTAGGTGCTGCTTTAAAACCGTTGCTGAAAAGTTGCACCGAAAAGAAAATAGAAGACACTTTCAAAAGATACTTGAAAAGAACCTCTGAAGTGGCTAAAAGTGAAGATAGAAAAGCTTAAATTTTGATAATGATTCCAAACAGTTGAATTTACTTTTTATATTAAGTTAATATATATATATATATATATATATATATATATATATATATATATATATATATATATATATATATATATATATATATATATATATATATATATATATATATATATATATATATATATATATATATATTTGTCAAACCGCTTATACACACCCGTTTCGCTATATTCTACCGACTTGTCGGACCATTTTCGACGCTCTCAGACCCGGGCTTGGGCCTGGCAAAGTTCTCCTATGTTTTCGAGGACTACAGGATAAGGTTTATCTAAAACTGCAATAAAAAAATATACAATTTGGGTTTGGAAAAGTAGGGTCTGTAAAAAGTTTTATACAACCGTAGTTCATCACAATGAACTATAGGGGGCGTCGCGCCTTTCTCAAGTGTATATCGTATATTTTTATACAAGACGCTATCAAACCCGCTATGTTCTACAGACTTCCTAAGCCCTGGATCTGGCAACATTGCCATGACGCATATGTTAAGCTTTGTTTTATAAACGTTTGGTTATAATAGCTCGCATTTAATATTTGATGGAGAAAAGTGACGTAAGAATTACATCAGCTCGTATGCGAGTTCTTTTCACATTTGTAAATTAATCTCTGGCTTTGAAAAATTGAAGGTTTTAATATTTATTAATAATAATAATATACTTTATTTATAGCATATAACTAGATAAATTCCTTATAATACATTATAATTTCTTAAATATTAATGTAATTTATTACATATTTTTTACACTGTTTCTTAAATAATGTTAAAGATGTACAGTATTTTACATTAGCTGGAAGTGAATTATATTCCACTAAACCTTTATGAAACAGATTATTTTGTCCTATATTTGTTGTTACTGTATGAACATAAAAATTATTTCTACTTCTAGTATTATGATCATGAACATCTTCTACGAATAGTAATTCATTTAAAATGTGCTCTGGATATATTCGGTTTTTATTTTAAATATTATTAAATGTTTAAAAAAGAATATATAAAAATCTCTGCCCTATTACATTGAAAGCTAATTTAAGAATCTTTACTGTAATACCATCGACACTACTATTCTTATTAGGTAAATTGTTTATAATTTTTTTTAACTCCAAAAACTCTATTGGTAAAAATTTTTCGAACTTGCATTGATGTACATTAATGTATGTGGCTTAAATCAGTTTCAATTTGGGTTAAATTTGTTAATGTAATAATTTGTTGTATGCTGTTAATAAAGTAAATATTGAATTTTTCTGCAATTTGAATTTCCTTTTTTTCTAACTCATTGTCAAAAATAATACATTCCTTTTTTTGTCTGTTATGGCCTCCTTTAATTAATTCTTTAACTGTTTTACACATTTCTGTTGAGTTATTTTTCATATCATCTATTTTTTCTTGATAATAATTTCTCTTGTGGTGCCTGATCAAACTAGTAATTCCATTTCTTTGTTGTCTATACCTATTCATATCACTTTCTTGTGTAAAGATTGCTCTTTTATATAATCTGTCCCTTTCTTCAATTTCCAAGGCTATTTCTGGGGTTCACCAACGCTTACAACTCCATTGACATTTAATGGTTTTTTTAACAGTTGGAGCATGCCTGTTTAGTGTGTCCATTATGGTTTTAACTAATGTTTCTGCTAGTTGATTGGTGTTTGTACAGTCCGGATTCCATGGTTGATCCATTAGATCTAATTGAAATTGCATTTCATTGAAGTTGCTCATGTCTCTGTGTTGTATTGTATATTCTTCATATTTTTCTTTCACTTTTGCATTTACAGTTATTATTGAGTGATCGGTTATTTTTGGAACATGGTGTACCTGGACATCAATGGTTTTTTCATTAGATACAAGAAGATCTGAGTGTAGCACTGTCCTTAGTGATTTTTGTAGGTTGGTCGATAATCTGATGTAGTCCATTATTTTTAATTAAAGATCTCAGCCTATTTTCATAATATGAACCTTTTAATAGGTCAATATTAAAGTCTCTGATAATTAGTAAGGTCTCTGATCTACTAGCATATACATCAAACAAATTTTCAAGTTTCATTAGAAATTGAGCATCACTAGAGTTTGGAGAGTGATATAAATTTATAAAGTTATATTTGTATGATTGAAAGCATATATTAATACCTACAATCCATGTGTTCATATCAATTGTAACAGGTCAAATTTTCACTTTAACAATTTTATTATAAATACATGATAATGGTTAAGTATTTATTGAAAAGATATAAAATACATTCTAATTAAATCTTTAGATACATTGCTTTTCCACATCTGGATAGCTTACTCCTTTAGCCAAAGATTCTGACCTGAAATAAAGAAAAGGGGAATGATCTTATTTAGAAATTATTTCGTACTTACCTTAATTAGTATTTTGTCTGAAGGGACGCCCTGTATTCCAAACATTTTTATTCTTAGTTGGAATATCAAAATATTTCCATCTTTTATACTTATTCTAAAAGTAAACAAGCGATAAATAACAACTGGAAAATATTATATATGATTAGTATGTGACTTAATAGTTTGATAGCTACTTACATAGAGGAAGTTGTTTCATCAACTAAGATCTATTAATTTATAAGAGAGTAATTCTTTTTGAGGTTTTTACTAAAATTTACGTTGTGTTTACACTCTGCGATTATTCGTTTTGATAGAGGTGTCGGTATTGAAGATTTCTCATATATCGGCTCAATTTGCATTTTGCGAGAAGTACTTTCTTTAAGAGACTTCCTTCGCTTGGTACGTGACATCCCATGTACGACCGCCATATTTTTCTGGGTTTTTCTCCCGCATCGTATTGATGGATTTTATATGGTGAAGTCGATAGAAAATATCCGGTTAACAGTCTTCTGTTGGAGAAATTATTTTTCGGAAAAGTTGGGTATTTTCTTCTCTCGTTGGAGGATCTAAATGCATGTGGCTTAAACGTATCTTCTCGGTGAGTGTGAGTGCATTCTGTTTAATTGTTTAATCCTAATTCCTTATCAACCATTTTAGAAATACATCTAAATTCACCAACTTCGTTGAAAGGGGATACAAAAAAAACCTTTTCGCAAACAAAACCCTCGTTAGAGGTAAGTTGATTTTTTGTGTGGATTGTCCCGAGATTAATTTCGTCCTTTTGGTTTTAGGGTTTATTTATTTGGTTAGTTATTTTTTATATATTATTATTCTTGTTGGAGTGGTATCTTTTGGGCAGAGAGTCCGCCACCGCCACTCAAAAGGAAGCAAGTTGGAAGAATTGTTGATTTTTTTTTTGGGTACAGCCTTATGGAGATTCTAGGCAAAGCAGCAATCAGGTTTTGTTGATTTTTTTTATACTTCTACATGTATGTACTATATTTTAATTACTGTTATTATTGGCACTGAAGTTGATTTGATTAGTTAATGAATAATATGTATTAATTAATTTGGGTGGTATAGCTATCAGGAGTCAATTATTTACTTGTTTTTTTGCATGTATGTAAAGCAATACAAGGGGTTAAACATTTTATTTCGTGTCTATCTTTTATCATTATCATATAAGACGTTAATACTATGCATTATATATGTATGTAAACGTATGTGATCACACACGGTACGAACTCGGTGTATTGAACTATTTAATCTGAACCTAATCATAAGGTAATTTTTATATCTTGTTGAGTATTATACAAGAACACTGAGACACGATAATAAATGTATATATAGCATTCAGCGATTTATTTATTTATTTATTTTTGAAGCAACTTTGAATGCTTAATCGAATGAGCACAACTCTAATTGCAACCAGAGCCTGAAGTCTCTTGAAGTGGATGAACCCCATCACCAAGAATTTACCGCCCTGTTGATAACCTCATGCTAAACTATTCGAGCTAGCCTTTATAAACCTTTATAAACCTTTTTTTAATTTGGGCGTAATAAACTGGTATCTTTAAGTAGGACTTTATAACTGAATTCATTTTTTATATAAATGATTAGAGTAAGGTTTACAGGATTTTCGAACAAGTGAGACAACGCAACATAATACGGAAAAGTTAATTTCTGGGGAAAGTGGATGGTTTCCAAATAAGGTGGAAAAATACATATGTCATTTTCCGTAGTAATCAAACGATAAATTTCAAGAACTTGATTAAATTTTTTAGTATTAAAGTACTGTAATATCTTCTTTGTACGTTTGTTTGAAGGATTGTTTGTGGTTAATTAAAGCTTTATTCTTTTCCTGTTAAGATGAGAGAATGAATGCTTGAACTATTTGGTTTCTGAATTATTTTCTGATCCCTCGTTTACATTCGATTCCTTGGATACTACAAAGTATCCAAGGCAACGGTGATCATCACATTTATTGCTCCCTTGGTTTTTAGAATTTTTCCAGCAGAAAAAGTCTTCATCAGCTTGCTTGAGGACAGGATTGGAAAGAACTAGTGAATGTACACATAAGATGCGGTTGTGATTGTAAAGCAACTTGATAGATACGTAAAAAACCGCGTTTTTTCTTTGGCTGGTTTTACAATTGATTAAAGTTAGTACAGGGCTCTTAATGTTAATGTTCGTTACAATGATAAGAACTTAACCTATAGACATGCGCTAATAAGAATAACGTGAGAATCGAATGAGATAATTGAAAACGGTTAAAATTAAGACAGCAGATTCTAAATTCTAGGGCTCGTTGCAAAATGTAAATAACTAAAAACTACAAAACTTAACCTCAGAGGAACGTATGAGGATTCTGTTGGACTTGTAGGTTGTTGGTTGGATCATAATCGTATATGCAACATAAAAGGAAAATAGTAAATGTATGTACACAAATATGTCTAACAGGGAACAAAAAGTAGTTGCGAACGTTCTATACATAAACGGCACGAAAAAACAAAAAGGATTTGTAATGGGCTGCATCTGCTATGTATTCCCTGTGTTCCCAATCACACGAAGTAACGAATTTTTGGTACGACCGTTTATTGAAGTTCACAACAACCGATTTGTAATTATACGTTTTGCGACACACTGTTGTGTGGGTTTCTTGTAGGGTACTGAAACTTTTTCTGGCATAAATAGGTTTAGCTCAGGATTAAATCGACAATCTATGCCAACGAAATGGCATAATTCTTGTTGCATTCTGAGGATTGGAAAGTTATGACTAGCTTCTCCTTTTGAAACTTGCGGCGTAACTCCATCACTGTTCACTGTGTG
Source organism: Agrypnus murinus (assembly GCA_929113105.1). Taxonomy (NCBI): domain Eukaryota; kingdom Metazoa; phylum Arthropoda; class Insecta; order Coleoptera; family Elateridae; genus Agrypnus; species Agrypnus murinus. The sequence goes on along the minus strand of OV816026.1, from coordinate 104,497,880 downwards.
GTCGAGACAAGTTAGTTCTTTGGCTTCAAAGATTGTTTCTTTTTTAATTTGATAGTTAACCGTAATAATATAGGCGCTGAAATACTTTCTTTAAATGCTGTAGATAGTCTGCTTTGATGGCAGAAAAATTTAGAACAGAAAAAACTTTATACAACCGTGACTTCAGATAGATTATGACTTCAGCGATGGAACTTCTCCATGTACTGGTAGTGGTGGTGCTGAGAGAGTATTGATCCTCTACTGGAATTATGCTAATTGATTTCTCGACATCTGCTTCATAAATAGGATCCTGGTATCTTGAATGATATGCTTGCAAGAGTAAGTTTCTTGACAGATTGTTGCGTGTTCAATTAAAGTCGGCTGTCACCACATGTAATATCTTCTGTGTTTGTTTGTTTGAAAGACTGTTTGTGGTTAATGAATGCTTTATTCTTTTACTGTTAAGATGTGAGAATGAATGCTTGAACAATTTGTTTTCTGAATTATTTTCTGACTCCTTGTTTATATTCGTTGCATTGGATACTACACGCACACATACATATCACTGGATCATAGTACTCATACATATCGTCGACGTTAATGCATACTAGCGGAACTATTTTCTAGCAATTTTCCAGAAGCGCGGTTTAAATGCTTATAAAAACTTTGTTACAGATGGCATGATGAATTCTTTGAAATCGCAACTAGCAACATTGCTAGTTACAACATTTCAAAGAATTAAGTTCATATGCATTAATGGCGACGATATGTACTATATACCACCAATAAATAACAACGTCGTAGACCATTCAGGGTATAAATCGTGAGGTGTTCTTTATCAAAAATTTAAATGGGCGAACTAAGTTGAGCATCATTTGTGACTTTTTTGCTAAAACGCTGAAGGAAAACTTTCTCGTCTGTAATTTGTAAGATTACTTAATGGAACTTTTAATGGAAACAGGGCACTCAAAAGGTTCGGAGGGGCAGTGTATGTTGCAACCCCCAATTGAATGTCATGAACATTGGTATGGGGTAGATGCAGTAGTAAGTAGCACTTCACTATAGCAACAAGAAACGGCCACCTCATAGAACAAAAGATAAACGGAATAAATTCTGTGGGACGTTCTTTAACAAAAATGAAACTGGGTGGACTAATATGATTTGCGCCTGTTATATTTAGAACTACATGTATTTCAAATGTAAGCAGAAAATCTCTGGTGTACAATTCGGCACTAAGAATATAATACATATTCCAATTCACAAATAGCTATTTCAGAATATAATAAAAATTGATCTTTAACTTAGTACAAGTGCAATATAACGGAATCAGGCAAGGTTTGAAAAAACGTCTTCTTTTCTTCGTTACCTTTCGACGTTTCTGTTAAAGGCACTTAACCACCATATAGTGTATACTGTTTTGTACCTTCAAATTCATTAAACAGAAAGTAGGGATCGAATATTCCATAATTTCTTTGTAACTGTACAAACGCACAGTAAAAATAGAAACTGCTATTTTTTAATCTAGGTTAAACTAATCAAATGTAGTCTATTTTGGTCAGCTAAACTTGAAAATGACTTTATGCTTGATTTGTTCATGTTTACGAGTAGATAATATCCTGAACTTTGTAAAATATCAATATTAAACCACGCCTTCAGATGGATTTTGTCGTTTTATTTTCAAAAACTGTTAGATTTATGGACTGGTTGTTAAGTGGGTTAGATAAAATAAAGCTTATTTAATTGGCGCATGAATATATATCATACAGGTTGTTTCACTTAAGATTCGTATCCTCTGAATAGGTGGTAGTACACATAAAATGCAACAAAAAAGCTGAGAATCATTAGTGTCTATCTTTCATAATAACCGAAAAAATAATGGTTTTTGAAAAGTGGGTAGCAGGTCACTGGTCTAAGAATCGCACTTGGAGCTGGATGTGCCTATCTGATACATTGACGCAGCTGCTGCTAGGTGATGTCGCAGTTTGTTTTGACTATAATTTCCAGCAGTTTCCAAAAGTTGACATTTTTAGCAAATTTTTGTCGATTTGCGTAAAAACAAAAATAGTTTTTTGTTCCTATTCCTAACTTATACGAAAGTTGAGTAAAACACCCTGTATGTAGACCAACAATTTCTACCAATACATTTGACGGAGCAACTTCAGAACATAACTTATTGCGATCTTGTATTCGTCATCAAGTACTCAGCTAAGAAAAAAAATGTTGAGTTCGCAGTGCAACCTTAGCATAACTTCTGCAAAATTCATGAAGTGATGTTGTTGTCATTGTTGGTTGTAGTTTTATGATAATTTTGCAGTAAAAAGAATATCTTTAGGAGAATGCCCTGTACTGGACAATTATTTTATAAAAACCAAAACGTATAGGGCATTTCACCTGGTTTTGAAATCTTTCTTACTTGTTTGTACGTCATACTGCATGACGTTTTACCTTTATTTTCTTTTTGCATTTTATAGAGCATTATTTGACTTGTCACTATTCGACTTGGGTCAAGTATACCTGTTTTGTGAAGAATTAAATTTTGCATTCAATGGTGTATTCATTAAACATATCACTGGCACAGAATTCCGTATCTAGCGGTTGCGGGTACGCTACAGCTACCACAAGCACATAATAACACTAATGTATGTTCTAATAACAACTGTCCTTGAAAACAAAATTTTATCCAAATTGCATTTTTGACTTTTTTATTTTGAAGGTCTATAGCTTTGTAACATTTCATTTTTCAACATAGATATGTTGTGCTTAATGGCCTATTTTGATCAAATGCATTGACCCTCAGGAATTGGCATCGTCTGCTCGAGATATCCTACATGTAAAATGGGCGAAGTTCCATTTAATGTTAAATATCTAGCTACATTTTAAAGCAGGCGTGGAATGAAGTCGTGAACTTAGAATTCCAAAACAAAAACCATTAAAGAAAAAAAATACTCGATACGAATATCAATATAAAGAACGAAGTAAGAGAGATCCAAAAACCCTGAAGTACCCTGTACGTTTTAGGTTCACTAAAAAGATTGATTAGTACAGGGTATACCCCTAAAATGTATCTTGCCAATACGAGAATTACCATATGACTAGCCCCAAATAATAATGATAATATCGCCTCGTAGATTTTGCTGGAGATGCTGAGATAGAATAAGACTGAACCAGGATCGCGTTCGATGCTCAACGAGATTTCCATAGTTATTTCATGATGAACATCAAATCACACAAAGTTATGCTCGAAGCTTCTCGTATAATATGTACCGATACAAATTATTTGTCTGTGTGACATATGATCGTTTTTCGATAACACAGAAACAAGACAACATGCACAAAGTTTTCTTAGCTTTTTGGTATGTAAGTTAAATAAAATCCTATTTTACCTAACTGTCTCCATTTTGATAAACCTAATAGTTTCTGAAAAAACAGTAAAAACCATCTGGGGACATGGCTTACCCTCATCAGCTTCTGGTTCACCACTTTTGAGTAGTAACTTTTAAGGGGTTATTTAACATATCACACAGAAGGCCTATCAAAAATCCAAGGATCTACCTCAATACCCCTCTATTTTTACAAATTTGACTGAACTGTTACCGTGGCATTAAAATATACATATATTAGAAACTGTTCATTTGTGCTAAAAACATATCAGTAAAATGTTCAGGAGGTCAAAAGATTTGGCTATAACATTTATTTTTTCAAAACATATACATGACGTGTCTTCGAAACTTTTAATTGTATTCTTGTAAACAAAAATAATCATGTTAAAATAAATGATTTAAAAAAAATTATTAAAAAACAATTATTTGCATAAACCTTATGTATTTTAGAACAAAAGAGGCTCAATGCTATTTTCTCATGTTAATAATAATTTTCAGAGTTACATCGTTTTACGGAAAACGTTAATTTTTCTGCGTTTAAGGTTGTTTATGGAATTTACGAACAAATCAACAAAAATAAAGATCACTTATGTGCTTAGCATCCCGAAATCATTACGTCAATCGTAATTTTATCTCTGATACATTCGGCAACATTGCTGGGTTCGGTAGGGTAGGTAGGCTTGCTTAAAATTATACAAATGGGTCTGTAAACACTGTAATATGTATCGGGTTCAAGAACGACTGTCAAATATCACCAATATTTTTTTTCATATATTTTTACCCCTCGAGGATCTAAAATATTGCTTATCAGAAATAGATCAATATTATGTAAAATATACACATTTAAAAAATGATGGAAAAATGCGGGTCTACTAACGACCCTATCATATAGCGGGTCCGACAACGTCGATTAAACCAATATATATATATATATATATATATATATATATATATATATATATATATATATATATATATATATATCTATAGAGGCCTACCATGCGTCCGGACCAAAAGCGTAGCGCCCAGCGTCCGGCGTATATAAGTGTATATAAATGATGGTATCAGTCAGCGTCTTTTGCAAGCTATAGGTTTATTCAGCGTCTGTTTATTTTATGCAACCTATAGGTTTATACAGCGTCCATTTATTTTTTCAGTATTGGCCAGCCTGCTTGAATTCCTTTGCCTGTCTGCGGTGTCGAGTTACTCTCTGCATTTCTGAGTAAAGATTGCGTCATCTCAACTGGCAAAAATAATTCTATTTTATTAACGCTATGTAATAAATACTTTTAGTTTCGTTTCTGTATGTGTATGAATTTTATTTAAAAGGCTTTCAGATTTATGCATAAAAACATCATAAAACTCGAAATATTATTGGATTTGTATGAAATTTTCTATAAAGGGGTTTTTCAGGTCGCTGATTTCAAATTTGATGTCAACGTTTGCAAATTTAAAGCGCGGATGAAATATGGCGGCCATAATAATTAAAATTTGATTTATTTGCATAAAACTTAACATCTGGGAGTATATTCGAAACTCTCTGCGTTGCCAAAATACTATGTGTGTTTCTCAGTAAGGATTGCGTCATTTAAAGTGACAAAAATAATTTTATTAAAGCTACTTAATAAATCTTTCACTTCCATTCAATTGTGTCTGAATTTTATTTAATTCAGTTGAATTTAGTTGATTTTAATATGTATTTTCTAGATGAAAACTATTTAAATTGTGTAGGTTAATTTATTATTATAGGTTAAATGCATATAAAAAATTGTGATGATACTTATTGCTACTAATACCTAGTTCTATATTTTAAAGAGCCAAGCGATTTAATGTGTTAATTAGAGCTTCCAGTTTTTTAAGTTCTTCCAGTGGTTTAAATCGTTATATCTCTAAACATATTTGAGCTAGAAAGCTGATTCATTTTTTAAATTAAACCTTAAAAATGAGCGCATGCAACAATATTATCAAATATTGCCTAAAGAGAAATTTGGCAAAAAAAGTTTGGGTAGTGATAAAGATAGTTTAGATGGGAATTTCAAGGTCCAGCGGTCAGTGCAGATGTATTGTTTTGTATTTATGTTTGTTTATGTACTAGAAACTACGTTTTACATGTCTATTAAAGCAAACTATAAAAAGGAATTTGTAGTTCTTCTTAAATTATCTTCTTTCTGTCACTGTTTTACAAAACAGTTACTATTCGATCGCACAAGGTAAAACTTATTGGTTATTTATAACGACTAATAATTGATTTTATGAAATAATGAAATATATTGATTTTTGATTGACTTGTTAATTTTTATTGGGAACGCATTTTAATTTCAATACCTAATTAAAAATATCAGATTCGTTGTTTTATTTCTTATTGACATTCTGTAGTACATTTTCTCGTTCTATATTTTATAGAGCCGAGCGATTTAATGTGTTAATTAGAGCTTTCAGTTTTTTAAGTTCTTCCAGTGGTTTAAATCGTTATATCTCCAAACATATTTGAGCTAGAAAGCTGATTCTTTTTTTAAATTAAACCTTAAAAATGAGCGCATGCAACAATATTATCAAATATTGCCTAAAGAGAAATTTGACAAAAAAAGTTTGGGTAGTGATAAAGGTAGTTTAGAAGGGAATTTCAAGGTCCAGCGGTCAGTGCAGATGTATTTTTATGTAATTTAAAAATATTTAAATAAAGATGCAACAAAAATATTATTGACTAGCAATCTCTTAAAATGACGTTTTTGTTTTCGTTATTAGTGCTTACTTTATTTTAATCAATTACTGATTTTTTATAAATTGAAACCATTATTAGTTTCAGAAGAAAACAGCTGTGCATTCATAATACGTAGTAAATAATATCATATCTAAAATGTAAGATCATGCTAATCTATTCACCTATTTTTGGTATTAAACACATTTCTTGTAACCTTGTTATATATAATTGTTTATTTCGGATCATTTTCATTTGTGTTTGGAATAATATTTTGAGAAAGAAATTTTTATTACTTGCAAATTTTAGTTTCATGAGCAACCTTTATTTATTTTATTTACCTTTTAAATATACATTCTGGTATTAAGTTATCGATGTTCCTCTGTGAAATTTACAAAACATGTACGAGCCCTAACAACTAAATATGTATTTGGACAGTTTCATGAATTCTGTGTTTATTTTTCCTACTAGTGTTCCAAATTACACCATTTTCAAACAATAACCATTAACTTCTGTAAAAAAAGATCTGCAGAAAACAATTTTCAAAAATTCAATAAAACTCGCTGACAACTAAATATTCAGATAGCAGTTTATAAATACAATTCAATAAGATTTAACATCTCGCTTTGCTTTATTCGCCTCTTAAATTTTGGCTGACATACTTCTAACTTGGGGATTACAATTATCTAAATTGGATAATGCCCCACTTGCTGATAATTTCAAATTCAATAACACTAAAGATCCGAACTGCTTGAGGATCATTCAACAACTTTGAAATTATGATTTTCAAACCATTTTTTGGTCGTTTTTGATGTGTGGTAAGAAGCACCATCTTGTTGAAAGATTAAATCGCGGTCAAGATCGATTTTTAACGATTGGTAACAAGTTTGCGTTAAGAATTTGCTGATACTTTTCAACATTAACTGTGCCGTCTATGGACTGAAATCATTCTAACCCTCCAGCTGACATATAGCTCTAAACTATTGCACCTTGAGGAAACCTAACCGTACGTTTTAAGCAGTACTTATGGAATGCTTCATGTTTAGCTCCGATCAGTCTTTTGCGAGAGTAACCAACGAAAACACCAGACTTTGACTAGTCGCTGAATATGACCTTATACCAGTCATTCTCTGGAACATTGTCTAGGACAACTACATATTTAGTCCATGTCACTCGTCGTTGTTCTTGTTTCTCGGTTAGAAGTTTTACTTTGACTAAATACAAAAACCGTTTATGTTACAAAGATAGTTAAGGAATACTCAATGCATCAAAGTTTAAAGATAACTAACTACCTTATTAAAGAATGGAGAGTCTATCTGAAAACAAATAAACTGTTTGGATTCTTGGCAATTGTTGCGACAGAAAGGTAAAGACAGGATTAAGTGTGCCCAAATAGCTGCAGGACATGATCTTGACTTGCAGAAATACATAGAACAAAATTAAATAGCTTATCGGTATGTCCAACGTAAATGACTGCTTCTTCACGGCTTGCTCCAAAATGATGAGTCTGGATTTCTTCAGCTAGTTTGCAAGGATAATTTTCAGAGAAGACTATATGGAGTAACCCTTCACTCTTACTAAGACTCTTTTTCAGTGTGTTGTAAGCAGCATTTTTATTTCTAATGTTAAATTTATATTTATTTTTAAAGTTTTCATTTCTTCTTGAACCTCTCCCTGCAACTCTTGAACTTCTGCTGAGCCATACCTAAGACTGATAATGGAGGGCAAGATTGAGGGTAGAAGAGAACTGGCAGGAGACAAGGCTCATGGTTGAGAAATGTGAGAGACTGCACTGGCCTAAACTCACAGTTATTACTAAGAATAGCAAAAGATAGTGAACGATTTGCCGAAGTTGTTGTTAACCTTCTATAAGAAGACAGCACCTTAAGAAAAAGAAGATGTAAAAAAGGCCGCAAAGTTAGAAAATGTAACAGTTTTATCGAGCTTACTGAATATTTCTGAATTTGTTTCTCGTCATGCAGTTTTATGCAATATCGACTCCTTTGCCTTCTTCAACATACCAACACAAATTAGCTTGGGGCAACGTATGATAGCCTAATAAAAACAGGATGCCAATAAAACTGAAAAGTTTTTCCCTTGTAAATATAAAATCGTGTGTATTGTTTGAGCCCACTAAATACAAAACTCTGCGTTTACATTGTTAGTGAACTTGAGTCTTGCACCTAACAATCTCACATTTCCCGTGAGTTTTGCATCTGATGATGACTTTTACATGATTATATTTTATAAGCGTGAAGTTTTACATTTATAAAACACCAAAGTTTGCATCTCATACATTTATCAGTACTGCAAGTCCATAAAACAAGACAACCAATAATATCGATATCTAAATTGTTATAATTGAAGACACAAGTGGATGAACGTGTTATGTCACATTTTTCAAAAAATTGTTTTTTCGCCTAATATACTTCAAATATGCTATATTTTTCTTTTGTGATAGTTTTGATTGTCGATCTTGATAAATAACTGATATTTCTAGAAGATAAGGGTGTCATATGCCATGCTAGAACATTCAATTGAAAAACTTTAAATGCGTTTTTCTCGAAATAATCTTTTTGTTACATGACACCTTCATCCACTTGTGTCTTCAATTATTTTTGTAAATAATTACAAAGTTTTGCATTTAGCGAGTTCATTTATCATGAGCCTACTTTACAAAAAATCGCAATACTATATCTTGAACTTCATCATCAAAAAGTTTTAGAAAAATATCCAGCGGTGATTGACCTGCCAAATGATTTTTTAGCTGTTCAATTTTTTTGTGTTCTCTTCGTCGGGCAAGTTCAGATACAAAAAGAAACCTCTCTGCACTTGGGTTTCTGGCTATTTGTTTTGAGCAAACTTGAGAATGTGAAAAGAAGAAGAAAGCATTTAAGTAGAAAAAAACTGAAAACAATACAGTTATGAAAACACCTGAAGAAAAACTAATGCCCATCTCTGAATAAAAAAAAACTGCAGGGAAACGTTTTGTTGGACTTGGACCTGGAAAAGGAAAAAGCAATGAGGAATAAGCAATCCGTACTCTAGTTTTGCATGACTCGCTGGTGAAACCTTGGAGAGTTGCTGGAGGTCAAAAAAACCAACGGAAAATATTTTTAAATGCTTTGTTGATGTACATTGATATAGGACACTACCGTCTTTATAGTTTAGCAAATAAAACAATTGGCCTTGCACACAAAACAAAAATATCCTACAGTACATTCTCTCGATGCCATCCCTATGTTATTACCGTCTATATTATGTATGCAAACCTAATGAAATAAACAGAGCTACCTGCTTGTACAAACAACGTGCAAACATAAGCTTCAAACCACAAAAACTAAAGCCACTAAAACTTGTAGATAATGAAAATTCATATGAACTCCTGTAACATGTAGTAAGGCTTCCGCATTGCATATGTATGGCAGGCCTCTGAAATGTCAAAATAAAATGAAGAAAAGGTTCAATTTAATGTTAAGATTGCAGCTAAAATCAATGTTACTAAACCTGTCCGAGAGTTGGAGGGAGAGGTTCAAGAAGAAATGAAAACTTTAAAAATAAATATAAATTTAACATTAAAAATGAAAATGCTGCTAAGAACACACTGAAAAACAGTCTTAGTAAGAATGAAGGGTTACTACATATAGACTTCTCTGAAAATTATGCTTGCAAACTAGCTGAAGAAATCCAGACTTATAATTTTGGAGCAAGCCGTGAGGAAGCAACATTGTACGCAGGAGTCACTTACACTGGAGATACCGATAAGCTATTTAATTTTGTTTTATGTATTTCTGCTAGTCCTAGGACCTTGAACTGCTTCTCTAGTTCCAATGCCTAAGCGAAAACCAAATTGTTCTTCTCCTACATATTGTCCGCATTTTGTGTGTACTCGTTGATGCATGTTCTTAGCATTATCTACTGTACATGGCTCATCAGGCTAATCAATCGGTACTGTGAGCACTGTTTTACTCCGCTCTTTTTAGGTATCGGAATAAAAGTAAGTTGGGTCCAGTCGTGTGGTACGATTCCTGTATAGTATATTCTATTTAAGAAAGATGTTAAGATGTTGAGGCTTTCATCGTCTAATACTTTACGCATCTCAGTATAGATGTTATCTTCACCTGAGACTCTACGTGGTTTGATAGTTTTATTGCGCGTTTCACTTCTGCTATAATAATTCTCAATGGCTAATCTTCTTGATCTATTTCTCTTGGTTCTGGTTACATTCTGATATCATCAAAAAGCTCTTGTACATAGCTTGTCAAAATCTCTTCTATCTCGTTTGGGTCTATTGTTTTTTTGTTACTATCTGTGACTAAGATATCGTGTTGATGGGTTTTATTTCCAGTTATTTCTTTTATCTTCTTTTTTGTGTGTTAAAGAAATCATGCTTTCTTGGCAGCTCTTCGAGTACTTGACAACGTTTCTCCATCCAGGTCTCCTTTGCCTCTCTTATAAGCCTTGTAATCTTTTTATGGATTTATTTATATTTATTATAGTCTTTATGTTTGTACTTCCTTCTTTCGTTCATCAATAAAAGGATTTCTTCCGTCATCCATCTCTGTTTTGCTCTCTGCTCTTGGTTTTCCAATTCATTTTCTTGTACTTCATGTTTACATTTTTAACAGACTGCCAAAAGTTTTCCATTGTTTCTGTTTCCAATTATACCGTTTCCCTAAACTTACTATTCAAAACTCGTGTTATTTCCTCTTTTATTTGTGGTTCCCCCAGTTTCTCAAAGTTAGGTCTTGTTTTATTTCTCTTCCGGATTTTCTGCAATTTAATCTCACGTTTTTCAGCTACGGGGTTCTGATCAGATCATATGTCTGATCCAGGATAAGTTCTTACAACTTTAATTCCGTTTCTATATCGTTTATCAATCAGTATATAATCTATTTGATTTTTTATGATATTTCCTTCATTGTCTCCTGGTCCTAAGTACACTTCTAAGTGTACAATCGCCTTTCTGGAAGTTGGAACCAGGTGTTTGCTACCATTAAGTTTTCTTCATTACAGAACTGTACCAGATATCCCCCCTATCGTTTCGTTTGCAAATACCATGGTCTTCAACAATATATTGCACTCTTCCTTTACCTATCTTTCCGTTGAAGTCACCCATGATTATATTCACTTCATTCTTTTTGGTAAATCTTAGTAGGTAATTTTTACATCATGAATAAAAAACTCATGCAGTATGGAGTATTCTCGTGCAACTTATATTACTAGATGAACAGATAGTTCCATATTTTGAACGGCACTCGCAACAAAATGCTTCTAAAAGTGAAACCGGTAAGATTCGGTTTCAAATTATGGTATATCTGTTCAGATGAAGGGTACTTATACAAGTTATCCTCCAAATAATAAAAAATCCAGACTTGGGTTGGGAGGTGACTTTGTTTTTTATCTACTATCTATTGTAGAGAATAACCCTAATCATAATATTTTCCTTGACAACTTCTTTTCTTCATATAAATTATTCGACAATAACACACTATGGTGTTGGAAAATTGAAAACTGCAAAAAATTATGACACAAAGGAAAAGAAAAAACTACCGTACTGCTCAAAAGCTACTGTACTATCAAAACAAAAGGAAATAGTGACGTTAACGAAGAAAATGAAGTAAAAACCTTCCCAAGGATCTTGTATGGTTTCTCTATTTCTTAGAAAATCAAATGTAACTGAACTAAAGGGTTCATTGTGATGCAATGAAGAAGTACATCACATGCTCAAATAAATTCAGTGTGTCTAACAAAAATCCCAACCTATTGCTTGGTCTTGGAGGGATTCATCTCCTAAAAGTAGTACTCTCATGCATTGGGCTATACCTCAAAGACAGTGGAGCTTCGAAAATCCTTGTTGAGACAGTATAATTGGAATGCTGTTTTCCATTTTGAAACGCTTACGGTGTTATACCAGTGTACGAAGATCAACGCTTGTTGGACAAATTTAAATTGCTATAAACTACACATAGTGACATAAAAAATATTTTGAGAAACTCGTAGAAAATGACAGGCAGAAAAAAACTGGGGCCTGCGTGCATGCAGTATAAGAGAGTGTTTGCCACTTTCCTTCTTCTTTGATAGAAAAAATTATTCACGATGGTACATTTTATACTACAATGATTGCTTGAAGCTGGACGAAGGTCCTATAATTTATAATTCCATGTCAGTCTTTTAAACAAAAAATAATAATCTTAATTCAATCCTATTAACGCATTTAAAACAATAATTATTCAAGACTTTTTAACCAAAATTTGTTTTGGTGGTTTCAAGTGTAAACATTTAAAATATTTTCAAAAAATTTCAGATTCAAGAATATAAAGAAAAATTTAAAATCTGGCAGCATAAATAATTAAGATTTTGCAATGGGCAACTAAAATCTTCAGTAACATGATATTTGATACGATGTTTGATGACGCGACGTCAAATTGTTCATCATACAATTCTGAGAACCTAAAATGTTTACTTTAATTCTTAAATGCTCCGAATGAATGCTGCATAAATGAATTGTTTTTTACATTTACTTATATGTACAGCTGTAACCGTTATCAAATTCATAATTGCAAAAGAGAACCTCTACTCCTTGGAAAATCCCCGAAAAACGAGTGTTAAAAGGAACACGATTAAAAATTTGTAAACACAACTGACCGAAAAAAGTTATATACAAGAATACACAGGTTGGGTCTATTAGCAGACAATTTTAAGTTCTTTTTCCAGCTTCAAGCAATCATTCTAGTATATAAAATGTACCATCGTGCATAATTTGAAAAAAATGGAATTTCTGGCAATAGCCCAATATCAGAATCTATTCGCTAACTAGAATTCGAATTAAGTGTCATTTTACACAATAATTAGCTTTTGTTTTTTACGTGTGCGTTATAGCATACACAAAATTACGTCACTTTATAGACTTGCACACCTGCAATGAAATTTAATCCATGATTACAAGGAAATATTCTCTTGCTAACAACATTAACTTTTTATAAGGGCGTCTTTCAAACTATAATATTGAGTTATATTCCTGATTATCTAATATCCATTTTTTTCTCGAGTCCTCTGACTTTAATAAAGCTTAACTTTAGTAAAATATTATATTTCTAAATGCTATAGCTACTTTTGTTTTTATCAGACAATAGGTAATAAAAGTTACCCATTTTTAGGGACAATTTTATTAAAAACAAATTAGTTTTTATCTCAGAAAGTACATGCCATATATCTATGAAATTTTTGTAGGGGTTATAGAAAGAAACCTTGGGTTCTAATTTTCAGACCAAAAAGCAATTCATTTAAGATTTATATAAAAAATAGGGAATTATGTTTTCTTGTTTATTAATTTTTTGATTTCGTTTTGGTTAAATGAACACTTTTCATGTAGGCATTATTTTTCTCAAAGAAATATTCCTAATTTTAACAATAACAGTGCAATAACATAAAAACCAATTTTTTGTCCAAACCGCTTGTCACTAAATTAATTTTTCTGCGATTCAGAGGAAGATATTGAAGACTATACAGGGTGTCCTGTTTAACAGTCTACACTGAATCATTCCAACAAGCTTGTGACTATAGCAGTGGAATTAAAAGAACTTTGTATCCTTTGACCTCTAGTTTACGAAATCAGAACACATCTTAGAACTTGTGCTGGTGCTGGATATCATCATCAGGATTTTTTTAAATGGAACGATTAGATTTGAAGTATGGAAATCGATAGCAAGTGGGATTCTGAATAAAAAAGTAATAAGGTACTACAGGTTTAAAGTGAATGATAATGAAATAATAAAGTGAATGTATTCTAATACTGTTTTCGTAAACAAGAAGCCGAAATCTACGAAGTTCTTTTAATTCCATTACTATAACCAAAAGCTTGTCCGGATGATTGAGTGTAGACTGTTAAATAGGCCAGAACCCGTTAAGTGGCTAAGTGTTTACTATTTTTTTCACATTTAAACATTTGAAGTGGTGACTCGTACACCTTTGAAATCTGAATTTTGCAAAATCTAAAAAGTATCTTGTATATTATTAACCATAAAATATGCGACTTCTTATGTTTTTTCATGATAACCATGAAAATGAAGCGCAACAAAAATCGTTGCTATTTTTTCACATTTAGAAATTCTAAGGGTTGGCTGCTACCCCCTTATATCCTGAATTTCGCAAAATCGGTGAAGCATGTGCGTTTTTATGTTCTTTCACGCAACCCATTCAACAATGAAACGCAAATAAACTGCTTTACTATTTTCTCCACATTTGCAAATTCTAAGGGATGGCTGGCTACCCCTTAGACCCTTAATGTCGCAAAATCCGTAAAGTATGTAACTTTTTATGTTCTTTCACGTCACCCATTCAAATATGAACCGCAACAAAGATTATTTACTATTTTTCCCGTATTTCAAAATTCTAAGGGTTGGTTGCTACCCCCTTAGACCCTCAACTTCGCAAAATCTATAAAATAGGTGACTTTTTATGTTCTTTCACGGCACCCGTTCGAAAATCAAACGCAAAGATTGTTTACTATTCTTCCCGTGTGTAGAAATTCTAAGAGGTGGCTGCTACCCAAAACAGAACAAAATTTTGAAAATATAAATATGGGTTTTTTTAACGTTTTTTTAATTTTTCGCTAGACGAGAATCCGAAACTCTGTAAATATACCAAATTTCAAGTTTGTATGTACTCTAGAAATTCGGAAGTTATAAAGACTATTTAATTTCATTACTTAAATACATAAAGTGAAGTCCCGTTTTACAACCCCTAAAGGGGTAGCGGAGGGTTAACATACTAACAATTTTTTATATTTTTCTTTACGAGAACTCTAAACCCTATAACTAAACCAAATTCTAAGTTTTTATGTCATCTAGAAGTTTTACAACCCCCAAATGGAATACGGGGGTTGATTTAATAATTTTTTTAAATTTTTCTTTAGGAGAGTCCTAAATACTATCGCTATACCAAGTTTCAAGTTTGTATGTCATCTAGAAGTTTTACAACCCTAAAAGGGGATGCGGGGTTGACATAATAACATTTTTTTTAATTTTTATTTACTAGAATCCTAAACCCTATAAATATACCAAATTTCAAGTTTGTGTGTGATCTAGAAGTATTACAACCCCCAAATAAATTGCAGGGGTTGACTTAATAAGATTTTTTATGTTTTTCTTTACGAGAGTCTTAAACCCTATCACTATACCAAATTTCAAGTTTGTATGTCATCTAGAAGTTTTACAACCCCCAAATGGAATATGGGGGTTGATTTAATAATTTTTTTAAATTTTTCTTTAGGAGAGTCCTAAATTCCATCGCTATACCAAATTTCAAGTTTGTATGTGATCTAGAAGTTTTACAACCCCCAAATGGAATATGGGGGTTGATTTAATAATTTTTTTTAAATTTTTTTTTAGGAGAGTCCTAAATTCCATCGCTATACCAAATTTCAAGTTTGTATGTGATCTAGAAGTATTACAACCCCCAAATAAAGTGCGGGGGTTGACTTAATAAAATTTTTTATGTTTTTCTTTACGAGAGTCTTAAACCCTATCACTATACCAAATTTCAAGTTTGTATGTCATCTAGAAGTTTTGCAACCCCCAAATGGAATATGGGGGTTGATTTAATAATTTTTTTAAATTTTTCTTTAGGAGAGTCCTAAATTCCATCGCTATACTAAATTTCAAGTTTGTATGTCATCTAGAACTTTTACAACCCCCAAATGGAAGATGGGGGTTGATTTAATAATTTTTATAAAATTTTTCTTTAGGAGAGTCCTAAATTCCATCGCTATACCAAATTTCAAGTTTGTATGTCATCTAGAAGTTTTGCAACCCCAGAACGGGGTGCAGGGGTTGACATCATAACATTTTTTTTATATTTTTCTTTATAATAATCTTAAATCCTATAATTACACCAAATTTCAAGTTTCTAAGTCATCTAGAAGTTTTACAACTCCTAACAGGGGGTGCGAGGGTTGCATAAATATATTTTTTTATTTTCCTACTTACAAGAATCCCAATTCCTATAATTGTGCCAAATCTCAAGTTTGTATGTCATCTAACAAATTAGAAGTTGTAAAAGTTATTTAATTTCAATATTTTAATGCATAAGAAGTCCCGTTTGAAATGATGTCACTGTCTGCCTCACAAACATATGAGTTTTAAAAATTTTAAAATATAATATGGGATAAGATTAAACAGCCAGATTTATTACTAGCTAACAGCATCAGTGATTGATTAAATACTGAATGATAATATAATAATGGTTACGTTTGTTTCACTTAAATCAATAGAGCTTTGAATTAAATCTTACGATTTTATTAAAATTATCGCCCATTTGTAGGAGCAATTAAAACCGGTTTAAACGAAATTTACATGACGCATAAATGAAACGTATTAAAAGTGTTTCTTAAATAGCTTTAACAAAATATAATATGTACGAATTTTTGTCACCTTAAATGACGCAATCTTTACTAAGAAATACAATGCATAAAGTGAAGTCCCGTTGAAATGACGTCACTGTCTAGCCACAAAGGAATCAGTGTTACCAACACAATTCTTGTTAAATATGCGGACGCAGGGTAAACCTATGCCATAAATTTGTATACAAATGTATACAAATCCCGCGCTATTAGCGCTGCGTGTGGCAAACGCTCGAACTACGATTTTATACACGAATCAGGAATGGGTGTCAAACTGCGCACAGCTAATTTTTACATTTTCGCCATCTAGACACTTTAAGCTTCATATGGTGCAATTTTGAGGCACTAGTCACCCAGCGTCCGTATATCCGGACGCCGAGTGACTTCGGACGCTGCTTGAACCTAAGATTTTACATGGGGGGACGCATAGTGGTGCCCTATAGATATATATATATATATATATATATATATATATATATATATATATATATATATATATATATATATATATATATATATATATATATATATATATATATATATATATATATATATATATATATATATATATATATATATATATATATATATATATAATCTATGTAATAATTATATTATTGTAGAAAAAGCATTTATATTTGTTAAAAAATTGATTAGCTTGCCATTAATTAGATTCCTATATAATTCGAAACAACCTGAAAGTTTTGCAACTTTGAGGGTTTGTAGATTTTGGTGTTCTAAATGAAATTACAAAACTTGATTTTTCCAACGAAAGCCGTTCTTAAATCCCTTTAACAGTTTTATAATTTTTTATTATTATCAAGTACATATTGTAACATAGCTAAAAAAAGGATGTATACTGATGAAAAACGTAGTTAGATAAATCGAAAAGTTATTCAATTTTTAAAATATTTATTACCTAAACCTAAAATCTATATACTAAAATCCAAAATTTGTTTGTCAGTATATTTGTTCCTTCATAAAGTCGCCCCATGTAGGTCTCACTCCCCAAACCACATATGGCTCAAGGCATGAACCAGAGTGGTGCAAGAGATCAGTCTGGAAGGAATGGTAAGTAAACTAGAATTAAAATTGTAATGTCTAATTCCAGTTTATTTTCTAAAGAATTTATTTTTGATACCAATCAACCTGTAATTATTTATTAAATAAAGTGAAATAACTATGAATAGTTGGACTGGAAGAACTTGGGACTGAAGTTCCAAGTTAAAAGTTCATTCTTGAAAGAGAAACCTTATATAGGAATCGAAATTACTTTTGTGTACAGGATATGACGTTTAAAAATAACTTTCTTTTATTTCCTCTTGTGTGGTTTGTTTATTTTAGATTCGTGCACTGGAGGACTGTAAAATATCTTTGGGATATTTGTCAAGTCGGCGGCAAATATCTATGTGGTGTAGGGCATTGAGTCGAGGATTCATTAGGTCTCCTTTGGACTTAACACTCAACACTCTTAAAATATCTGGCAAATCTTCGGCTGACTTATGCAGAACGTCTATCTGAGACGTTTTAAGCAGATCCAAGTTTATGACGATTTAACTTCCCATGGACATCCATAGAACGTCCGACCCAGTATAATCAAAAGTCTATTACGTCTGTTGGACGTATAATGGATGCTTTTAAAACGTCCGCCCGGGACATTTTAAAAACGTCGCAAGTTCGTGACATTTGGACTTCCAGTGGACGTCTATGTAACGTCCCACGTTGTGTAAATCGAACGTCTATTACCACCCTTGGACGTTTTTAAAAATTAAAACGTTCGTCAATTTCTTGGAAGACGTACGCAAAACGTCCGTCTGGAAAGTTTTAATAATGTCCAACTTTGTGACATTTGGACTTCCCATGGACGTTCATATAACGTCTCACGGACTATAACCGATCGTCCGTTGGACGTTCATTAAGTCCTCCGAGGACATACAAAGACGTCCGCAAAACGTCCGCTCGGGACATTTTAAGAACGTCGCAAGTTGATGACATTTGGACTTCCCGTGGACGTCCATATAACGTCCCACTTAGTATAAATCGAACGTTTATTACGTCCCTTGGACATAATATGGACGTTTTTAAAACGTTCGTCAAGTTCTTGGAAGACGTACGCAAAACGTCCGTCTGGAACGTTTTAATAATGTCC